>BPLQ01014200.1:0-664645 GCA_021605075.1 Caerostris darwini
ATAAAAAATATGAAATACTAGCATAATTGGAATAATCCATTAATTAATTAATACACGTGGGCCCGATTTGACTGAGCGTTGGCCGTAGTATTCAATTAACATTTTGTATACCCAAAAGCGAAGTCCGATGTAATGTGCTTAAAATACGCATGCTCAGTTTTCTGAATGTCAGTTCTTTCCTTCCACTCTGCATATCTGGATTCCGTGACACATGTCCGCGTCACGCGACGGACGAAAGACAGGGGTGGGTGGAGGAATCCTTTTGTTCGTTCATCACGGAGCACCTACTTTCGATTTCGGAAAGCAAGAATTCAAAAGGAGCTTTCGACAACCCGTCACTGGGAATGATGAGTCGCTTTACGTGAATTTCAATTAGCACGTCATCTCGTTCGATTATGGAAGGACACTCGGCATTTTAAGATTCCTTCCACAAAAAAATCCTTTGATTTAGTTATCTTTAATCTTTTTTTCTATTATTAATTTGTTTTATTGCTTTACTACATTTCCTTTTATCGATAAAGTATCCGTTTGGATTCTGTAATCGAGTGATAACTGCAACTGTGACGGAAATCGGTGTAACAAAGTGACGACTGACGCCATG
Organism: Caerostris darwini; assembly: GCA_021605075.1. NCBI lineage: Eukaryota > Metazoa > Arthropoda > Arachnida > Araneae > Araneidae > Caerostris > Caerostris darwini. The sequence continues at coordinate 602 of BPLQ01014200.1, forward strand.
GGACGTAGTTTCAAATCGGATTTCCATTCAATATGGCATGTTATATGGCATGCGTCATGGCTTGTATCATATCGAATGCCTTTTTTAAGTTTTTATGATGGGAATGCTAGCTCCTTTGATTAACAGTATGGCAGAAAAAAAAAATTAATTAAAAAAAAAAAAAAAATTGTCTATTTAATCATAATTTTTTTTAATGTGAGGTGGTAGCAGGGGGGGGAAGGCAGTGACTAGTGCTCGGCGCCGCCACAGGTTTTTGGTTTGAGTCCCGGCGGTGCCATGGTTGTTTGTAGTGGTTTCGGGAATCCACTTTGAACCGTAGGTCCCGGTCTAATATGACTATAAAGGGTTAAGCATAGGGCTAACAACACTATCCCGTGAGAAGAAAATCTTTCCTGTCTCGAAAAATCTACCAGTAGGCAGACGGCCTTGGCTCACCATGGGGCTATTCAGCCAATCATAAAGAACAAGAAGAAGCAGTCTAAGAGAGTTTTCTTATTGAGTTTCTAAACCAAAGATACTTGATTTGAAACTCAAAAAGTAATGTCTTTGCAAGGCTAGGCAAGATAAATCTGTACGCCAGAAGGCCTTTTTGTTGGGCTTGAAAGGTTGGTATCCCCAGATGAAATCCTTGGTAAGCATTCCTTTAAAATTATGGAGCATAATGCGAGTGCAATGAAGGAGCTCCTCCTCCCTGGGACACGCTGAATCTGCTACATCTGTACTATTCTAGTGACAACAATTGAGTTCTCTTAATTTTGGATATACAAAAATTAAGTATTCAGCTAACTAAATCACTGTAACACATATTTTTCACAACAAATCTTATCCGTGACAAAGAAAAAGTACAAAATTATTGACCAAACTGTTCAAAAGAATCAAACGGAAAAACTCTCTGTCAATTATTTATCGTGTTCATATAGCAATTTTCGGTTCGGCTGCACTTGTAGAACTGCCTAACATGTACGTGTATGGATAGAATTGTATGGGATAGAATCTTGAAAACTCCCACCCAGCGATTTGGCTGTCGATACGACACGATGTCGAAAGTATTATCGTGTTTATTTGTTTCTGAAAAAAGTGACTGCAATGGACAGGGCCGGATTTTCCTATAGGCTAACTAGGCTTCAGCCTAGGGCCACTTTTCAAATTGTTACATTCAATTACTACATTTATTACCTACATTCAACTGTTGTTGTTTTCATTTATTATCCGTGCCACATTTTTTATAAAGATTAGTACCAATCACAACATGTTTCATTTAACATATTGATATATATCAAAGTAATGATGTATTTTATTATCGCTCATGTAATTTACAAACTTAAAAATGGGAGGTGAAAGGGCCTCATAAGTGGAATAGCCCAGGGCCTCTTTCCATCTAAATCCGGCCCTGGCAATGGATCCCTCCAGCGGATTCATTGCGGAGTCCTCCTGTATGCTAATTGACCGCTTAACTTCTATTCTTGTTTGTGCACGTTATTATTAGGCACGAGGGAGGTGATGTATTGGATCGATTTCTAGTAAATACAAGTTTTAATTTATCTGTTAATACATCAGTAAAATTAAATGCAGCTCGACATAATAAAAATTACAAGGAATGTATACTTAAAATAAATATTTTCTATTCACTATGTAAATAATTTTAATTAAGAAAACATTAGAAATTTTTTAAAGGGTGTACGCACCATTTTTCTGATATAATACCCTTAAAACAAATAATATGTAATTAAATAAACAGATGCAAATAAAAGTCAGGTATGCACTACTTACATACAACTCACTGAGTCCTTTTTCCCAGCACAAGAAAAGCTGAAAAGGAAATTGATATAATTAGCAAGTCATGAAAGCTACAAATAAAGCACAGCAGCATTTCGTAGAATTGAAAGCTAATTCATAGCAATATTATGGAAACCATTATTTGCAATAATGGCATTGAAATTAAGATTCTCAAACAAACATTCTTACAACAAAAATGGCCACGATTGAATAATTCAAAAACAATTGAAGAATTTCATAATAAAATGTAGAAGTTTTTTTTTCAAATTGCGCTCAAAATATTGAAGATGTCCCATCAAAAAATAAAACATGCATCTTTTACTTTAACGTATATACATATACACTCAAGAGCCAAAACATTATGACCACCCCTACATTTTGCAATGAACTCACCTGGATGACGTGGAAGGCACGTGATCAGGTGGAAGTGGTATTTAACTGCTGCTGGAGAGTCTGAAGAATCATTCTTTCACTTACTTCTGCGGGTGATGGGAAAGGATGCGGATCTAAGAGACTTTGATAGAGAGCAGATTGTAATGGCTCGGAACAAATATTTCCGAAACAGCACGACTCGTGGGTTGTTCGCGATCTACAGTTGATAGTACTTACGTAAAGGGGAAGAATGACGGTGAAACCAGCAGTAGACGACATGGTGTTGGACGTCCACACGCTATCAAAGAAAAAGGTCGTCGGAGACTGTCTCGCATGGTGAACCGTTGCTTAAACATCTGGTACAATCTATCTCCTGCCATCTACCAAGGACTTGTGGCATCCATGCCAAGGCGGGTTGAAGCTGTGTTGCGCGCCAAAGGTGGGCCAACTCGTTATTGACAGGTGGTCATTATGTTTTGGCTCTTGAGTGTATGTACATTTTTTTGTACATTGATGAACTTTGTAACCCATTTATGTTTACCACTGATATGAAAGGAAGAAAGTATAAAGACCAATATATCTTCCGGTAGCACTCTTAGGGGTAAGTGGCTCTAATTTGACTCTTTGTGTGGGAGAAAATCCAAAAACTCTCACCAGTCAGCCTGCCTGTAGATGCGACATCAGTGTTGCTAGACTGGGTGATCAATAGCTCAATGGGGGACTTTTAAATTTCTATTGCTATAAAAATTTCAAATTGGCTGCACAATTGAAGGACACGCTGCTTTTTGGTCTACCTTTTTATGCGAGTTATAAATCTTATATATATATATATATATATTAGTATATACAGGGTGATTATAATTAAAGTCCCACTTTTAAAATGGCGGTATGGCAACAAAAAATTACCAAATTGTATTAATAGATGGTGCTGTACGCGGCACAAAGAAAGTGAATTCGGCTGCCAGTGATATTTTGAATCGAAATGACAACGTATTTGTCATGAGTTGCACATTAAACCAACTGTAATGTTCAATGTACTTGATTGTTTCGGTTTTTTGATGAAAAAATGACTTCCAAGTCATTCAGTAGTTGCGACACTGTTAATGGAAAGCCCATCCACCACGGCAAGATCATACTAAATTGAATGGGAAAAAATCGGTGAACCTTTTTTTTGATGCCATACCGTTTTCCCCTTCTTCATGTATCTTCAGTTCAAATTTGAACTCATTGTGACGAATGGTTCTTTTTTTAAAGCATTTTGAAAATTGGGACTTTAATTATAATCACCCTGTATATATAATGTAAGCTTTTTAGATCTCTTGCCTTTAATTGTTCTCAAGCAAGACATGTTTTTCTTAAATTTAATTGTTTTATTTTCTTTTATTTTAATTCATTAATTGAAGTAATTTCATTTTTACTGTTAATGTTTTAATTAAATTAAGATGTGGAGGGTTTCGTGGTTCTTAAAACCACCTTGGAACTCCGTAACTGGTACGTCCGTTGCCCATAATGTAAGCTATAAATCTGATAACATCCGATTACCATATGACTTCTTCGAAAACGTATCTAACGAATCTCAACCTGAATTTTTAAAGACTTTGAAGGAACATTTCAATAGCTGAAACCTATTCCATTTATAAACCATTCAAAGCAAAAAGTCATTTATTTTTACAGGTGGCCAGATACTTTTTAAAAATTCACTAAGCCGTTTCAAAATGACTTTTATCAACTTAAATGGCCTGATATTTTTAAAAAGCCATAAGCCGTTAACGGCTTAATGGCTTTTATTGACTTAAACGGTCAGATATTTTTAAAAAGCCATTAAGCTTTTTTAAAACGGCCTAATGACTAAAATAGCTTTTATCCACTTAAATGGCCAGAAATTTTTTTAGTTATATATAAATCATAAAAGAATATTAGTTTTGTATAATTCAATAAAAGTTTTTAATGTTAATTTATACCTAGCAATTCAGGTGTATATTTTCAGACCTGGAAATGCTTATAGAATATTGAGTCATTGCCACCTAGAATACAAATGCCTCGTACATGCCTGAATACCTGAATACAATGCCTCGTACATGTTCGCTGACGTGACTACATTCATCAGTGTAGACCAGATAATTGTTTCGTTTCGAATTTTTTTTTTATTCCTATCACGGACAAAAAAATAAAAAAAAAATTTTTTCTTCAGAATAATAAGATTTGAACTTTACTTATAAATATTAAAAATTTTTTATAATAATTTTTTATAAATATATAAAATAATAATAAAATTTTATAATATATGAAATATAATAATTTTTAAGAATTTTTTAATTTTTTTAAAAAATTCTAGAATTCTAAAAAAAATCTACCAGAAAATTGTAAATTGATATTCTATTTCGATCGAAAACATTGCACATATATAAACATATATTTTATATGTACATACTATAAATATGGGTATTCGAATATTTTACATTGATTTTTTTTTGTCCGTACTTAAGCAAATTATTTATAGCGATTCATTCATTTCACTTTATATTCAAGGACTGAAATTTGTTATTGTGAAATATTTTGATATCTCTTCTTTTACAATATGAAGAGGTGATTTTATATAGAAGAAAATCATTACAATTCAAAAGCGAGTGTATTTTAGTGAAGAATGAACAAATATTTAACTTTCTATGTACAATTTGCATTAAATTCTCATTTTTTTATGGAACAAATGTAAATAGAGGGAGCCACATGTTGCTTTTCAAAATATCAACTATTCTTTCCACAGTGTTTTTAAAAAGCAACTTATAAACATCTTTTGAAATATACTGTAAATAATAAAAAATACCCTTTTGTGATAAGAAAGGAATTACAATATCTTTTAAATCTCATTTAATATTTTTTTATAGTGGGTATTATCATTTCGTTTATCTTAAAGCTTTAAAAATGGACAAAATGCGTCATGACTGTATTAAGCAAGATTTTATTCTGCGTAAAAGAAGTTATTTTTAAAACCCATTCAACACATTTTGTTAGACAATATTTTTTTTCAATGAAATTTGTAATTTAAACTAGCAAATAATTGATAAATTTAAAGATTTATACTAATTGTTTTTTGTTAATACTATTCTTATTGAAATGACATTTTGTCCATTTTATAAAGTATTGTTAGTCAAATCTCGAATAAATATGTTAATGATGTTTTAGTTAGATATCTTCTTTTCGTTATTAGCATGCTCATAGGAAATAGCGTATCTGTAATAATGTTTCCTATGAGCGCATGCTCAGTTTCCTATGAGCATGCGCGCTAAAACGCTAACGGAAAAACGTCCTACGGTAACAAATCTCGAATAAATATATTAATGATGTTTTAGTTAGTTAATCTTCTTTTCGCTATTATAACACAGACAATGGTTATTCAAATATACAAGGAAAACCTTCAATAATCATTATCATTTTATTGATATAATTTTTATTTATAAATGACTTGATATAATTTAAAAAAATAAATAAAATTTTAAAATTCACAATCTGATCATCACCGTATTGCCTTTGTTGCACAGGTTCAACTTTTTGAATTTTTTGAGAATCTTTTCAATTAATTTAAGTCTTTCTAAATCTATTACGAAACCATAAGTTTATTTCAGAGCTCTTTTTTAAATTGCAGCTGTAAAGACAATACTTATATATCTATATCTGTTTTGTTAACTGATCAAAAATTTCAAAAATATTAAAATTTCTAGTGCAAAAATACTTATTCAGCCATTGCGGTGTGCCTGGTAATGAAAAGGCAGACCTCTTGACCAAAAATGGTTGTAAGTTACCACAGCCACAATTTCCTTTATCCTTTCATTAATTTAGTTCTGAGGTAAGGAAGAAAATAGACAGACCCTTAAAACAAAGTTACAAACTCCTTTCAACTGATAAAAAGTGGAACATACTTGTTTCATCCCCCATCCCAATAGACTTGCCCCGTGCAGTTTTTACAGTAAATTTCCGACATAGGACATGATTTTCTTAATAAACACTTGCACCGCATTGGTGTAGCTACTAATGAAGTCTGTCCTCTGTGCTCGTCAGGTGAAGCCATGGACTTTTTACAGTTAACAACATGCATTGCACTTGATGTTATGACTTTTAACTCTGACAACTTTACTAAGGCTAAATTTTATCGAGTTACTAGAGTTCATATGGCGAATATCCCTACAGTTTGATGTAGGAAAAAAATGTATTATTTCTTCTTGTTATCGGATGAAATTTGAAGATTGCTCCGATTTCGAATACCCGAATTCTAATCGGTACTGCACTTGCTGAAAATTTACTTGTGACTTGTAAATAAAAAACAAATGTTATGAATATGTTCTCATTTAAAAAAAAATGGAAGAATAATTCTCACCCAGTCTCTGATATCTTCTCGATCACAAAAGGTTTCGGCCGCTTGAAGCATGCTGTCTTGAAAGGATTCAGTGACGTTTTTGCTGCAGCTGTACACTGTATTCTTGCCCTGAAAATTGAATCATAAATTAAAAAAGTGCACAAATTATAAGAGTTTTTGATTATTATTAATTCCATTTCTAGAACACAGTGAATAAAAACATTTTAGAAAAGTCTTGTCACATTTCTAGAAGGCATTTAAGAAAAGAATTTTAGATTATTCTTGTTACATTTCAAGAACACAATGTGCAAAAGAATTTTAGATTATTCTTGTTACATTTCTAGAAGGCATTTAAGAAAAGAATTTTAGATTATTCTTGTTACATTTCAAGAACACAATTTGCAAAAGAATTTTAGATTATTCTTGTCACATTTCTAGAAGGCATTTAAGAAAAGAATTTTAGATTATTCTTGTTACATTTCAAGAACACAATGTGCAAAAGAATTTTAGATTATTCTTGTTACATTTCTAGAAAACAATATGCAAAAGAATTTTAGATTATTCTTGTTACATTTCAAGAACACAATATGCAAAAGAATTTTAGATTATTCTTGTTACATTTCTAGAAAACAATATGCAAAAGAATTTTAGATTATTCTTGTTACATTTCAAGAACACAATGTGCAAAAGAATTTTAGATTATTCTTGTTACATTTCTAGAAAACAATATGCAAAAGAATTTTAGATTATTCTTGTTACATTTCAAGAACACAATGTGCAAAAGAATTTTAGATTATTCTTGTTACATTTCTAGAACACAATGTGCAAAAGAATTTTAGATTATTCTTGTTACATTTCTAGAACACAATGTGCAAAAGAATTTTAGATTATTCTTGTTACATTTCAAGAACACAATGTGCAAAAGAATTTTAGATTATTCTTGTTACATTTCTAGAAAACAATATGCAAAAGAATTTTAGATTATTCTTGTTACATTTCAAGAACACAATGTGCAAAAGAATTTTAGATTATTCTTGTTACATTTCTAGAACACAATGTGCAAAAGAATTTTAGATTATTCTTGTTACATTTCTAGAACACAATGTGCAAAAGAATTTTAGATTATTCTTGTTACATTTCAAGAACACAATGTGCAAAAGAATTTTAGATTATTCTTGTTACATTTCTAGAAAACAATATGCAAAAGAATTTTAGATTATTCTTGTTACATTTCAAGAACACAATGTGCAAAAAGAATTTTAGATTATTCTTGTTACATTTCTAGAAAACAATATGCAAAAAGAATTTTAGATTATTCTTGTTACATTTCAAGAACACAATGTGCAAAGAATTTTAGATTATTCTTGTTACATTTCTAGAACACAATGTGCAAAAGAATTTTAGATTATTCTTGTTACATTTCAAGAACACAATGTGCAAAAGAATTTTAGATTATTCTTGTTACATTTCAAGAACACAATGTGCAAAAGAATTTTAGATTATTCTTGTTACATTTCTAGAAAACAATATGCAAAAGAATTTTAGATTATTCTTGTTACATTTCAAGAACACAATGTGCAAAAGAATTTTAGATTATTCTTGTTACATTTCTAGAACACAATGTGCAAAAGAATTTTAGATTATTCTTGTTACATTTCTAGAACACAATGTGCAAAAGAATTTTAGATTATTCTTGTTACATTTCAAGAACACAATGTGCAAAAGAATTTTAGATTATTCTTGTTACATTTCTAGAAAACAATATGCAAAAGAATTTTAGATTATTCTTGTTACATTTCAAGAACACAATGTGCAAAAAGAATTTTAGATTATTCTTGTTACATTTCTAGAAAACAATATGCAAAAAGAATTTTTAGATTATTCTTGTTACATTTCAAGAACACAATGTGCAAAAGAATTTTAGATTATTCTTGTTACATTTCAAGAACACAATGTGCAAAAGAATTTTAGATTATTCTTGTCACATTTCAAGAACACAATGTGCAAAAGAATTTTAGATTATTCTTGTTACATTTCTAGAAAACAATATGCAAAAGAATTTTAGATTATTCTTGTTACATTTCTAGAACACAATGTGCAAAAGAATTTTAGATTATTCTTGTTACATTTCAAGAACACAATGTGCAAAAGAATTTTAGATTATTCTTGTTACATTTCAAGAACACAATGTGCAAAAGAATTTTAGATTATTCTTGTTACATTTCAAGAACACAATGTGCAAAAGAATTTTAGATTATTCTTGTTACATTTCAAGAACACAATGTGCAAAAGAATTTTAGATTATTCTTGTTACATTTCAAGAACACAATGTGCAAAAGAATTTTAGATTATTCTTGTTACATTTCTAGAAAACAATATGCAAAAGAATTTTAGATTATTCTTGTTACATTTCTAGAACACAATGTGCAAAAGAATTTTAGATTATTCTTGTTACATTTCAAGAACACAATGTGCAAAAGAATTTTAGATGAATGTTAAATTTATGGAAGACATTGAAAAAAAGAATTTTAGATCATTGTTGTCACAATTCTAGAACGTTCTAAATAAAAGTATTTTAGAAAAGTCTTATTATATTTCTAGAAGACATTAAAGAAAAGAATTTTAGATCCTTCTTGCTACATTTCTAGAACATGCTGCATAAAAGCATTTTAGATCATTCTTGCTACACTTCTACAAAACATTGAAGAAAAGATTTACATTTCATTATTTTAATCGAGTAATATTTATTTTTAGAAATCTAATAAATATCACTTTAGAACCTTAAACTAGTAAAGCATAGTTTTTATTTAACAAAATTTTACTTCTTATTACAAAAATTTTCTACACTTTAGAAATAACTATGCGATATCTAAAATACAGAAGGTATAGTTTAGTTTATGGATATAATCTATATAATTATTATTAATCTATATTCGCAGTTTAAAAAAGGTATTTTAATTTGTTTACTTAAATGAAATATAAATTTTATTATTTAAAGTAAAATAAATTTCCTCCTTCAAAATTACAATGAATAGCTTCAGATGACTTTGGAAGCAGCTGGAAATACAATAGGAAGTGGGAATAAAGAAACAAAACAAACACTCACCGTTGGTGGAAGGAGTTCTCCACATTTTGCGATGTCTTTCATAATTTCAGGAGCTGGAAAAGGATTTACAAATGTCTAATAATAGTAATAATAATATAATCGCGTAATACAATAAATCATGAAACATCAAACATGAAAAATTCAATTAACTCATCGCAAAAAATATTTTACAAATCCTTTATAGATTTTTTTTCCTTGATAAAAATTATACGTTTTAAACTATTCACTTCTGGTACTGGTACGTTTACACAGATATGCACATTTTTTTTTATCACTTTAGGGTAAGAATATACAGCTTTCGAATAATGGGACTTAGAATAAAAAATAAGAATAGAAGGAATAAAAAATATTTATTTTAGAATAAAAAATAGGGGGAATAAAAATTTATAGTGGAAATTTAGAATAAAAAATATTTATTTTACCTGAAATATTTATTTAAATTCTCAATATAAAAATATTTCGCTGAGTCATTTTTGTGCGATTTTTTGTCCTTCGAATTGATATGAATGAAATTTTATCAGTTGTTGCCATTTATAAAAACAACTATAATTTCTTTCAAACGATACCAAGTTAAAAAAAATGCCAATTTTAATCTATAAATTTAATCAATTTTTAATCAATTATTTAATTATTAATTATTTAATTAATTAACAATTATTATTATTTAATTAACAATTATTAATTATTTAATTTTTAATCAATCTATTTAATCAATTTTTGTTTGTTTGTTATTTTCCTTTCAAAAAATTCTTTCCCCTGTCAGTTTATTAATTTTCTGAAAATTGTATCCTATATTGATATTTATTTGGTACTTACGTACTAACGGTACCTTGGCGACAATTAGTGAAAACGCGCCAACCGCCGCTACAGATTTGGCGGTTTTTAAGTAATCCACATTTAAAAAACAATCAAAACGCTTTCAAAATATTTTTATTCAAAACAAAATATATAAAACACTTCATTTAAAATCAAAACGATTTAAAAATGCCGACCACAACGACTTTTACGTTTAGTAAACAAACTTTCATCAATTTCCACAATGCAATCTGGTCCACCAAACTTTTTGTTTGGTTTATTCACCATATCCAAGACACATAATTCACGCATGTAATTAATTGTTCCAATCGATAACAGTTTTATCCGATATATCAAGTTGCTTTTCACAGAATTTAATCGACGTCAACTCCTCGCACCAGCAGTATATGAATCTCAAAGCTGTACGAAATGGAAGTCGGCTGCCTTCAAACCAGTTGTCTCTTCGGAATCCCACACGATGAGCACGCCGACCGGAATCGCATTTCCAAAACTTACGTTCACCAAAAGAAAGTTTCATTTCATGCGAATTGGGACATTTTCGTTGTTTTAGTAAAATATTCCGCTCCTGGAAAAATAAAATTGCATCGTTCTCCGTTTCTGGCAAATCCCAAATACGTATTTTCGTATCACAACAATATGGCGTCGAAACTCAGCAAATCTGCAGCCGTTAAGATTGCCGCCACTTAAAAAGCGCCAAATCTGCAGGGGTCACTGTATTGGCGCCACTGAAAAACCGCCAAATTGCAGGGAGGCCATTGGCGACACGTTTGCCACGTTTTTAACGCCAAGTTTGTCGCCAAGGTACCGTTAGTACGTAAGTACCATTTATTTTTTATAAATTATGAAATTTCATAGCTTTATCTTAATAAATCTGTTAAGTCATTATTTAAAATTTTCTTTGCCTCCAACAAAACTCACGAATTTGCCATCATGGCGATAACAGTAAAATAACTTTCGAACAAAACTAGCTATGAAAAAAATATCAATTTTTAATTATTTTTTTAACTCATTGAATGATCGATCATGGAATTTCATTTAAGACATCGATCGTGGATTGTTTAAGATATCGATCATGGATCATTTAAGATATCGATCATGGAATTTTTTTTAAACTAATAACAGAATTAAACTACTTTAACTTTAATTCCATGATCGACCTTTCTTATTCTATGATAAGTATTTAAGATATCGATCACAGAATAAAAAAAGATCGATCATAGAATTTCATTTCAGATATCGATCATCAATCATTTTAAGATATCGATAATGGAATTTTTTAATTGAAAAAATTAACTAATTATTTTAGTATTTAAGATATCATAGAATTAACAAGATCGATCATGGAATTTCATTTAAGATATCGATCATGGAATTTCATTTAAGATATCGATCATGGATCATTTAAGATATCGATTACGGATAATTTAAGATATCGGTCATGGATCATTTAAGATATCGATCATAGAATTTATTTAACTAATAACAGAAGTAAACTACTTTAACTTTAATTCCATGATCGACCTTTCTTATTTTATGATCATTTAAGATATCGATCACAGAATAAAAAATAGATCGATCATAGAATTTCATTTCAGATATCGATCATCAATCATTTTAAGATATCGATCATCAATCATTTTAAGATATCGATAATGGAATTTTTTTAACTGAAAATTAGCTAATTATTTTAGTATTTATGATATCATAGAATTAACAAGATCGATCATGGAAATTTCATTTAAGATATCGATCATGGATCATTTAAGATATCGATTACGGATAATTTAAGATATCGGTCATGGATCATTTAGGATATCGATCATAGAATTTATTTAACTAATAATAGAATTAATCTACTTTAACTTTAACTCCATGATCGATCTATTTTATTCTATGATCAGTATTTAAGATATCGATCACAGAATAAAAAAATATATATTCTCCAGAAAACAGACATTTTCATATCCATTCTTGAAATTGGCAACTGACGTACTATTTATGGTTTTTCATTATGACAATAATGTCAACTCTTTTCATTAAAACAAATATTAATTGATTTCAAATTGATGTGGCTGTTCAAATAAGTATTACAAAAAGCATTCAAACAAATAATTCTATATAAAAAAAAAGGTTTATTTCTGTTGACACAGTTTGATAAAAAAGAAATATTCAACCTTGAAATCATTAATAGAAAAAAAAATATTAAAGAATGGTAAAAAAAAAAAAGGAATGAATAGCTTTTTAAACATCAAGGCCATTCAATTTCTTTCCTCATAGGTATTTGGACCTTACTTAGTTTTCGTAGCCAGTAATTTCCCGCCATTTACAGTCTTGGTATTATTCTTTATTTAGTGGAAATTTTTTTTTTAAATGATGGCAGCATATAGTTACAGAAATAATCACAAATCAAAATAAGAAAAAAATTTCTTTTTCTGATCTTTAGAAAGCAGACAATTATGCATTGATTCTTGGATGAAAATAACAAAAATAATTTTATTGCAGCAGTTTATACTTTTTTTTACTAGAACATTTCAAGCGTAACGATGATTTAAATTGATATTAGAGAGTTTTTGCATACCGTACGTTAGTTACCGTAGGACGTCCGTTAGCTTTTTCTCCCTAGCGCGCATGCTCATAGGAAACTGAGCATGCGCTTTAGGGAGAAAAAAGCTAACGGACGTCCTACGGTAACTAACGAACGGTATGCAAAAACTCTCTATTAATAAAAAAAATATGCAAATAGAGAAATTAAGTTTTAAAATGTTACAACTAACTTAGAATAATTTAAATTGATATAGATATTGCTTAAGAGATGGGAATCTTTTTTTACTTAGAATATTATTTTATCTTCGACTATTGAAGGTCATTGGGTCAGTTAGGAATGAATCATTGACGGTTTTTTTTTATGGTTTAACTTTTTTTCACATTGAACAGGGTGGCTTAAAATAAATTTTACAAATTTGTAAAAGTAGACGATTTGCCACTTAAGATTCTAAAGGATCTAATGTTTGTGAAAATTGCGCCTCGCTACAGCCGTCTATTTATTCGGATCCATCCGCCGTTCAGAGGACGCTGCTCAGCATACGCATGCGCTACGGATTTGAAATTCTAATCATTTGCATATCATGCGCTAATTTGCATTTCCTGAAAATTTCATCTCACTCGCGTAAGTCCTTCATGGTGTTGCAATTTTCACAAACATGAGTTTATATTAAATATCATTACATTCTATTTTCTTATACAAAATTTTATGTTAAAATTTTGATTCTAAAACAGAAATTGTTGAATATTTTCTAAATTTTGATTGGAAATGTCAGAAGAACAGATAATTTATTTATTTCGAACAACCAAATGATAGATTGCTATTGTCCAATAACACATAAACAATCTAGCAGAAAATACTATACAAGCAAATATAAAGTTAGTTATTTTATAATTAATAAAAACGTGATATTTTGTGTTCTGTTATATCTAATGTTCCCTTATATAAATTTTTTAAATATAATTTATAGTAATATTTAATAATTTTCCGTTTTACAGTTTACTAATAATTTTTAATCATTATATTTATTTTATTTAGATTTTATTTTTGACACTTTATCATTTTGCATGGATATTAGAGAGTTTTTGCATACCGTACGTTAGTTACCGTTGGACGTCCGTTAGCTTTTTCTCCCTAGCGCGCATGCTTATAGGAAACTGAGCATGCGCGCTAGGGAGAAAAAGCTAACGGACGTCCTACGGTAACTAACGTACGGTATGCAAAAACTCTCTATTTTCTTCGAATAAACTTTACGGTAATTGAAAATATTCCATTTTCTACATCCAGGAAATAACGATTCATATTCGGTAGTTTACGTATGCAAATACAATAATTAGAAGCACCAAATTAAAAGAAAAACTCGTGAGTTTCGCAAAGTTGACAGACTGAAATATTTGTATTTTTCTTTCTCGCCTAAAAACTTTCAAAATATTTCTCAATGCCAGAAGGTTTTTGCAATCGGTTGTAATTTTAATTGTTAGAATCGAACTGAATATAGCTGACAAAAGGAGTATAAGTCTTCCACGAAATTATGTCTTATCACAAGAATGTGCAAACTACAGAAATTCGTAAAATCATTGTAAATAATCACTGTCATTTATTATTTTTATCACTGTAATATTATGTTTTCATTTTCAAGTCTGAAGTGTTTCTTTTTTTTTTTGCAATGAATGCAATTCGTTATTTCAATATAAAAATATTTCACTTTTTATAATTATATAAAAAGTAATTCTATTTTTTGGGATGTATGCCGACTTTTGTGACTGACTACTAAAATAAAAATTCAATTGGTTTTTAAAATAAAATTAGAAATAGGCAGAAAACTGTAAGAGACTTCTATTTTCGAAAAGATGCAAATTTTACAATTTTAAAAAGTAGGTAAAATATTAAATTGAATTAGTTTTCATTTGTAGAATTTGTTCTGCCATACAGGCAGTTATTAAAAGATTTAGTTCTTTTTCAACATTACTCGATTAATACCGTAGCCATTGATTATCGTTTCTCATTTCTTATGATCATCGTTTCAATATTTGCCAATTGAAAAAGAAAATAAGATTTATGTTTTTTAAATACCAGTTTCAAGTTAACAGCAGCCACACCTATGGTGGTGCCAATTGGCTAGCGCTCTGGCCTTTGGTACCATAGCTTCAGCTTCGAATTCTGGCCTGTAGCATAGACGTTTGTCAGCGATTTGGAACCCACGTAAAACTGTAGGTCCCAGTCTAATTAGCCTAAATTGTGCACAAAATGAAAGCAGAGTGACAAACCAAATCAAAGCAAACCTATTGCTGATGTCAATTGGTTAGAGCTCTAGCAGTTGGCACCACAGGCTTCAGGTTCGAATTCCGGTAGCGGCATGGATGTTTGCTAGTGGTTCGAAATATACATTAAATTATAGGTCCTTGTCTAATTTGCCGAAAATGTGCAAAAGAGAACCGTAGAGCGATAAGCTAAATCAAACTGGTAGGAAAGAGTGTTCGTTTGTTTTTCACCATTTTTAAAAGTATTGCGGAAACCGAAATAACTTTGCCAATACAATACATTTTTAAAAGCAATTTTTAAAATGCATCATGTTTTTCCCAATCATTGAAAATCGCACTTAAGTTTTGAATCATAGATATTTGCCAACGAATAATGTATTGATAGCCAAGAATGATTAATCTTGTGTTTTACATAAATAATTAAAAATTAAGTTGATAGGGCACATTACATCCTGATTATCACGTGAGAAAAAATATTTCCCAATTTGCAATAAATTAGAAAAGATTTGGTTTACCACTCTGCTGTCATTTTTTGCACACTTTGGGCTAATTAGACCGGGATTTACAGATTAACGCGGATTCCGAACCACTTACAAACATTCATGCCCCAGCTAGGATTCAAGCCTGTGGTATCAAAGACCATCAATTGACCATCAAGCCCCATAAATTAGAAAAAAATGGAATTAAATATTGTTATAATATTTAAATACTGACAGTATCAATTTCATATTTTAATCTTTTATTAATATATAAACATTTAAAAATTTACATATTATATGAATTTTTAATAAAACTGATATATGATGTGGTGGATCACAAAAAAGATAATGGTATAGTGGACTACGATCTGTTCATCTTTGCCTTATAAGCAGTCGAAAAACTGTAAAAAACATGGCTTGCTCAATCAATTCGTAAATTTCTGTTCTAATTTTATACCCTGGATTTAATAGTTTTTGTTTACTATTACAATGGTAAACTCAATGTTTCAGATAGAGGTTATTTTTTTTACTGCAATGAATCACATCAGTAAAAATTTACTAGTTTTTCCCCAGAAGATTTTTAAATCTAAAAGTTTTAAAAATTTACATATTATATGAATTGCTTTAATAAAATTGGTATATGATGTGGTGAGTTTCAAGAAAGATAATGGTGGACTGCGATCTATTCATCCTTGCCTTATAAGGAGTGGAAAAGCTGTAAAAAATATAACTTGCGCAATCAAAGGAAATTCGTAAATTTCAATTCCAATTTCATATCCTGGATATAATAGTTTTTGTTTACTATTACAATGGTAAACTCAATGTTTCAGATAGTTTTTTTACCGCAAAAAGTCATATCAGTAAAAATTTTACTAGTCTTTCCCTAAAAGGCCTTTCAATGTAAACTAATTCGGGAACTACTTAGTAAGTCTTATACCATTACTCACCACACAATGCATCCATAAACTGGTCAGTTTCCACTTCTTCGTCGATGGCCATCACACCGCCCCATAAAAAGCACGCAACAGCCAAGATAAGCACCGACCACATTTCGCAACGACGGCTTCAGTACGAACTGAGTGGTATACTAAACTCAGAAAAGCACCGGACCACAGCAAAAAACTATAAAACGTGCGGACGTTTTGACACCCTCTCTTTTATGCATGTCGTTCTGCAAATAATAATTTTATTCAGGGCAAAATCTATTACCGAAAGTATGTCAGCGGACCAATTTCGGAGGAATCCGTAACCATTTACTGGCCGAGAATCCAAGGCAGAACAATGCGTATCCGTATTTGAGATGATGACGGACCACTGTTAATTGTGGAGGATTCAAACTCTCTGAGTTCGTTACATGCAAGTCAGGAGCCAATTACTTAGTTGGAAAAAAAAAGAAGTAATGTAATCAGTGAAAACGGATGCAAAACTGGGGAGGATGGGAGAAAACATCTCACTATCTGGGTTAATGGCATTCGAAAAAGTGGCATCTTTTTTTTTCGCTCCCAGACTTGTTATGAATAGGTGTAAAACACGGGAAAGTGCGAATGGTTTTCCATTCCGTCAAAACAAATATTGTTTTGCCGTCTGAAGTTTTATTTTTGTTCACGCTTGTTTATAGGATACGCTTGCCCAGGAAGTGTAGTTTTTTTTTTGTCATAATATTGAATTGCAATTATGAGGAAATATGTTGCTGGACGCATAGCAAAATATTTCCTGGTCTTATGGTCTTAGATTTCTTGCCATTTGTTGTGGATTTATAAGAATTTAGGTTTCTTTATTTTCGCGCATATTTTTTTCAATAAAATGATATTTATTGTTTCAGTAAGTATAAAAAAAATGATCTCATTGGCCAAATTAACAGGAAAAAAACCCTCCTAACAAATTCTTTTACAGGGTTTCCAGAATTCTCTCAAGGTATGTTTGGTAATGAAAGAACTGATTTCGCTTCAAAACGCGCCTTTAAGCTTGGTGATCGGGGGTGATTACACGACATTGCTTCAGTATGTTGTTGTTACTAATCACCCTTGTGCTGGAAAACCTACACCAGCTCCAATAGACCCCGTCACAGGCAACTGGTCCTGATAAGGATACTAAGGATAGTAAGATGCAGCTTTACTTTAGCGAGAAACTACGAAGGCTGAAGACTGACTAAAGCTCAAGACAACTCTCTACGATCATATTAGACCGGGAACTATGGTTTGAAGTGGATTTCGAACCACTACAAACATCCATGGCACCGACGGGACTCGAACCCGAAACTTGTGGCACCGAGCGCCAGACACTTGGCCATTTATGGCCACTTCAGTAAGTAATCATCAAAATTAAAAAAAAAAACATTTCAGCTTCAATAAGTATCAACATTTATCTCATTGGCCATATTTTTCTTTCTAATGCAGCTAGCAAACACAGACAGCTTGGTTTTGGATGCCTTAAGGCAAGTGCTACAGAGACGTACTCACTTTGCATTACCCAGGGGGCGCGTGTAACTTGAAGATAAGCCACGGACGCGGAGTAACAATGCCCCCGCAACGCTCTATGATCCTATTAGACCGGGATCTACTTTTTAAAGTGGATTCCGAACCACTACAAACAACCATAGCACCGCCGGGACTCGAACCCGAAACCTGTTGTACCAAGCGCCAGAGCGCTAGCCACTCGGCCATTCAGGCCCTCATTGGCCATATTAATCAGAAAAAAATAACTAACAAATGCTTCGAAAAGTTTTACAAACAAGGAATATTTGGTAATAAAAGAGCTTATTTCACTTCAACATGCACCTTTAGGGTTGGTGTTGTGTTCGGGGAGGGGGAGATGTGAGTATACCAAATTGTATTCTAAAACATATCTTCTTATGCCCTTTATTAAAAGTATCACTTCTTTCTTTAAAGTATTACTCTATCCCTTCTTCAATACAGCAAGAAAGCATTAATTATTAATTAAACAGCAGCAATAAAGTATTAATTTATCCATTTTCCTTCTAAAATTTTGACACACCCTATATAATTTAGAGATGGAGTTTAGGAATGAAAATTTTGCGAATAGGAAAAGTTTCATTGACTATTTTTTAACAACTGATCAGATTATCTTTTGTATAATATCACGAGTTAACGATTACTTTTTAATTCTGGACTAAAAGGTATATTTTGGGCTACCTTGTATTTTTTTAAGGTAAACCAGAAGGCGTTCAAGCGAGGCAAGCGTACTTTGTAATGTTTTAAGACAAACAAGAGTACACTCGTACTATCGTACATCTGGCAACAGTCCTTCTATAAGTGTTTTTATAGACATTTGATTCAATGTTCCTCATTTATTTAAAAAAAAAAAAAAAAAAAGACGATTTGCATTTTTTTTATCCTTATCACCTCATATATGATCTTTCCGTTGTATTCTAATAAGTAAAAGTGCAGATATTTTTTATCATAATGACATCAATGTATCGCAGGATATCTGGTGACGGATCAGGATATTATAGTTCTTAATTTAATGTGCAGTCAGAATGGATACATTAATACTTTAATTTTTATAATAAAAAATTAATAAAACTGGATAATAATGTTGTTGATCATAATTCTAATGATGTATATTTTCGAATTTGGTAGAAAAAAAAAAAAAAAAAAAAAATGTTCCATGACAAATTGTTAAAAAAAAAAACCTGATCAATTAAGGAATTTAAAATTTGTCATTATATTGATTATTAGTGTCAAATCAAAATTCGCACCTAAAAGTTATTCACTGAAAATCTATCTAAAATTGTTTTCCACAAAGGAAAATACTTAAAACGACGCCAGCACTAGTACAATTTTATTATGAAGTTTATAAGAAGCATAAGAATAAAAAAAAAATATTTTTATAGTAAAGCATTATGAATCCAATGTAAGGATTATATCTCATACGATGGATTATATCTGTATATATGATGGCTTAAAATCATCTAAAAATCAATTAAAAATCAATTAAAAATCATTTTGTGACAGACATTAATCAAAGACTACAAAATCCGTCGAATGCCCGATGTGGAAAATACCCGGAACTGTCTATCAGTAAATGACGAGATATTATTGCGGATGGAAAATTGTCAAGGTTGCAGGAAATGTAACTAATTGCAGTCGATAAGATTACTTCTCTTTCAAAATATAGTCATTATAAAAAGTAATTCTTAATTCAAAACTCAAATTTCAATCCTTCAATACATGCATACGCTCTTTTCAACGTCAACACACACATGGCATTTAACTCTGCCCCCTCTAAAAAACAACACTTTGTAGAACAAAATAGAGACGGTTTTAATAAAACTGATATTACTAAAACTCGACTGTAGCTGAGTATAACAAAAAAAAATTTGTCAATAACAATACTTTAGATAGACAATTCCGGGAAAAAAAATGGATTCTATAAATTAGTATTGGGCACTGATGGACGATTGACTAACGCTCTGGAGCTCGGTACCACAGGTTTCGGGTTCGAGGACCATGGATGTTTGTAGTGTTTAGGAATCCACTTAACCGCAAGCCCCGGTCTAATAAGACTGTAGAGCGTTGTGTATATGTCTGACAACTCTACCCCGTAAAAAGAAAACATCTCCTGTTTTGGAATCTGCCAGCAGGAAGACCATGGGGTGTGGCATCATTGAAGAAGAAGAAGAAAAAGTTAATCAATTTTCAATCCAAATTCATTTGTGGGGATAACATGCTTCTTCTGGTATGGAGTGGCTTTTTGATGAACAATTTAACATGATCTATGAACAATTACTTCGGATATCATCTATCAATTCAAGAAAATACTTTGTAATTATTAGTATAAACACGAACATCAAAATCTTCAATAAAAGATAATGTTGCTGTTTAATTTTGTAGCTATAATTCCTTGGCATGCCCATTGTAAGACTTGAAGCATTGCAAAATGTCATATTTTGCACAATAGACACCTTTTGGAACTAACTCTCTTGTCGTTCTCTTTATTCTATGTCTTCCTACTAATTTGTATAATCAGTTTAATTACCCCGATGTTATCAGTTTAATGTTTTAGTTTAAGTTAGCTCCTTTTTGTCACCCGATACTGCGTATATCCATTAAACGACCTTGTACAAAAGACAACTTTTATTCCAGTTTTCTTTTCGAAATAAAATTTCCTTCGAAGGAATCGTAATTTTCTCCAATTGAACCATTTATGGCAACATTCGTAAGAATATTCTTTCGTACTCTTTACTTATCGTTCTATGTAAGTCTTGATATTAAATCTATAAAACGCATGGAGAGCGGAAGAGTATTTTGAAATGATGGTTCTGCTATTAAAGAAAATGTATCTTTATTCAAAATTTTAATGTTGATTTAATGTTGATTTTAATGTTGATTTTAATGTGATCCAATAATTTTCTATTATTGGATCACACAGGAAGGCACAGAAAGTATCACAAAATTTCCTGTAATTTTCAATAAATTTAGAAACTTGCTAAAAAATTCTTTAGTTGCGTTAGCCATTGTCGTGTCAATATGGGTGTCAATAAGCATATATATATATATAAATTTCATGATTTTAAATACTAAATAAATTTTATTTATATTTAAAATCACGAAGAAAAATTTTTAAATACATAATAACACCCATATTAAGACAAATAAGGCCCAGATGCGGATTTTATGAAGAAAATCCGGTGAATAATGAGTGAAGGGGCTTGTGGTCATCAAATACATCGTTCCAAGGAACACACATAAAATATATATCTGTAAAATATACTTGATATCTGTAAACCCATCTGTAGCTGAATCTAACAAAAAAATTCCACGAAATTTGACTATAACCATACTTGAGTTTGACTTATAACTATACTTGAAATTGACTTATAACAATACTTGAGATTGTATTATAACAATACTTGAGATTGACTTATAACAATACTTGATTACTTCATCCATCACAAACAAATGAATTATATAATAATTACAAAAAATTTACCTTAATACAAAAAACATTTAAAAATACATATTGACACGACAAATAAGGCCCAGGTGCTGATTTTATGTGGAAAATCCGGTGAAATATGAGTGAAGGGGCTTGTGGTATCGAATACACCCTTCCAAGGGACACACACTACAACACATAAATTATATCATAACTATAAAATTTTTTATCTTAATACAAAAAATATTTATAAATACATATTGACATCCATATTTAGGCGGTCGTGCAATCTGGGTGTAAAGTAATCGCGTCATTTTATTGACTTTCGCTGAAATGACTCTCCAGTAAGAATTCTCATGCTTTTTCTCACCGGAAATGGTGTGACCATCATTGCGTCGACGTAATGAGAGTGGTCTGCTGAGAAAGTAACGGTCAAGTTAAGAGTTTCCTTTTGGTTTCATACAATTTGTTTTTCAGTTTTGGATATCGGAGTAGCTACCCTTCGTAACTCCTAGTTTTTACTTGTTCATTTTTATATATTTTTACTTTTTAGCATTCTTTTTAGAATTCAGTTAAATGAATTATGCGATATGTCTCAGAAAAGTAAACACAAAATACCACTGACACATGAGTGAGATAAAAATTTCGTCCCTAAACCAGTTTTAACTGGAAGGAAAACCGTTTGAATGAGTTAAAACAAAGGTTATTCACCTTTTTTTTGTACCCCTGACATCTTCTCCAGTAAAATAAAGCCCAGACACTACGTTTTATTTTTAAACGCATACAATTAATTCGGAATAATTGCTTTTTTATTGAAAAGAAATAAAAATAGGACACATTAATGATGCAAGCACCTTTCTAGGAAAGTAAAAAAATTAATAAAACACTTTACAGCTCAAATTTTATTATAATAAATTTGACATGGCATAATAAATTTAACATGGCGGCATTTTTTAACTTCAAATAAAATATGTAATGGAAAACAATCTGAAAATTCTATTTATAATCCTATTAATACTTTTATAATGTACTGCATACATTCTGACAGGGTGTCCCAAAATTTACGCAAGAAGTAATGCTTTTAATAAAGGGTACAAGAGGATTTGTTATAGAAAAAAGCATTATTTGGGACACCCTGTCAGAATGTATATAATATAATATAATATTGAATCACTTACCCATATATATGTATATATATATATATATATATATATATGGGTAAGTGATTCAATTTTGACTGAACACAATAATATTCATAACTAAAAAAAATCTAATTCTTTAGATAGAATTTTATCTAAAGTTTCTTACATTTGAAAATTTTTAGTATACGAGGCTAACCCGATATGGCGGGAATAAAAAGCTTCCTGTCCATCCTATACGGCGGGAATAAAAGGCTTCCTATTAATCCGACACGGCGCGAAGTGAAAAAGACATGGAAGGGCTTGTAATCCACCGCTTCTGAATCGATCAGATTGATCATTTGCAAGTCTAATGCAAGAAAACAAAGGTGGTTTTAAAAAGAACACAGAGGTCTGTGTTCTGAACATTATCCGTATCTAATTAAAAATGCCAGCGTTCCAGTGAAAGCACGTCTGAATTAAAAAACGGTGTTGCTATTTATAGTTACACACTTCGGAGTTAAAATTATTTTTATCTTGTTATTAATTTCCATTGTTGCAATATCACCAATGTTTACTGCGACATTATTTTTAACAATACATAAGTAGTATATCTCTACTTGGAATTTATAATGTCTCGCGCACGATCAAACTGTAGCTGTAATGAGAGGTAAGTTTCTCTTTGCTGGAGTGGCAACAGGGAGATCAGGAAAAGAAAATGGATGACGCAGTTGTGTTCAATGTAAATGGCGAAAGAAAAATCTTGTAATATGTTTATTTGTGATGTGCGGTTTTGCTTAAATATATCTTATTAATGTTTTTCTTCAGGTTGTCCTCTATGAACAAAACTCCTTACATTCATTTCACAAACAATCTTTATAGAAACAATATTTCTAACTTTCAAATGATTTCAACGGCTTTTAATCTTGAAATACGAATTTCCAGGAATGTAATATTTAACTCATGTTAAGATACGATTAACTACATCAGACATCAAGTATAAGTTGGGTTTGTCGTTCTACGGTCATTTTATGCGCACTATTGCTAATTAGGCCGTTATCTACAGTTTAACATGGGTTCCGAATCACTATCCATATACTATATCCACTATCTATAAACATCCACACCACTGCCAGGATTAGAACTTGAAACACCAAAGGCCAAAATGCTAGCCAATTGGCCATTAGGCCGTGCGCCAAGTATAGGATTTGGTTTGTCACTCTATGATCATCGTGTGCACACGAGGGTTAAACAGAGAGGGGCCTACAGTTCAAAGTGGATTCCGAATTACTAACAAACATCCATGCCACCGCCAGGATTCGAACCTGAAGCCTGTGTTGCTAAAGGCCAGAGCGCTGGCCAATTGCCCATCAGGCCGCCATCAAGTATAGGATACAATGGTATTTGATTTAATTATGAGTCGTTTACAATTAGTGAACACTACATTTGTACAAAAGCATGGGTTCCTATAAAAAGATACATCATTATTAATGTTAAATATTATACATGATGTACTTAAGTAATAATCGCGGTTACCGTTTCTATTTACTTTCGAATACAAAATACTTTGAAAAAATAACTGAAAGTAGATGGTTTTTTGCAACCTCTGGTGCTATCAGGGTCTATAACTCTGGTGTTAACAGAAATAAGCTGGAAAAAATAATTATTCACACTCAAGAAAAATTAAAAAAAGTTGAACACTTTGAGTGGGATATTTGAGTATAAGTGCAAGAAAAATTAAGAATTCTTCTAGGTCGTGTAATGGCGACATCTCCATGATAAATAAAGGTATTGTATAATTTGATATTAATTTTTTTCATGATATGCTATACACTGAAGTGACAAAAGTCATGGGATACCTCTTAATATCGTGTCGGCCCTCCTTTCGCCCGGCGAAGTGCAGCAACTCGACGTGGCATGGACTCAACAAGTCTTTGGAAGTCTTCTGCAGGAATATTGAGCCATGCTGTCTCGATAGACGTCCATAATTGTGAAAGCGTTGATGGTGCAGGATTTTGGGCACGAACAGACCTCTCGATGATGTCCCATAAATGCTCGATGGGCTTCATGTCGGGCGATCTAGGTGGCCAGATCATTCGTTGGAATTGTCCAGAATGTTCTTCAAACCAATCGCGAACAGTTGTGGCCCGGTGACATGGCGCATTGTCATCCATAAAAATCCCATCGTTGTTTGGGCTGCAAGTGATCTCCAAGTAGCGGAACATAAGCATTTCCAGTCAATGTTCGGTCCAATCGTACCAGAGGACCAAGTCCATGCCATGAAAAAACAGCCCACACCATTACGGAGCCACCACCAGCTTGAACAGTGCCTTCCTGACAGTTTGGGTCCATGGCTTCATGGGGTCTGCGCCACACTCGAACCCTACCATCAGCTCTTACCAACTGAAATCGTGACTCATCGGACCAGGCCAAGGTTTTCCATTCATCTAGGGACCAACCGATATGCTCACGTGCCCACGAGAGTCGCTGCAAGCGATGTCGTTCTGTCAGTAAAGGCACTCGAGTCGGTCTTCTGCTGGAATAGCCCAAGAAAGCCAAATTTCTCCGCACAGTTCTAACAGACAAGTCCCTTGTACGTCCCACATTGATTTCTGCGGTTATTTGACGCAGTGTTGCTTGTCTGTTAGAATTTACGACTCTTTGCAGACGTCGCCGGTCTCGGTCGTTAAGTGCAGGCGGTCGACCACTGCGCTGTCCATGGTGGGATGTTATGCCTGAAATTTCATACTCGGCACACTCTTGACACAGTGGATCTGGGAATGTTGAATTCCCTAACGATTTCCGAAATGGCATGACCCATGCGTCTAGCTCCAACTAACATTCCGCGTTCAAAGTCTGTTAATTCCCGTCGTGCGGTCATCATCACGTCAAAACCTCTTCACATGAATAACTTGAACAGAAATGAAAGCTCTGCGCATTTATACCTGTTCTACGCGATGCTACTGCCATTTGAAAATTTGCATATTGCTATCCCATGACTTTTGTCATTTCAGTGTATTATATCGATGAAACTGTGAAGTTTTGAATTTCTTTTAAACCATTTGGCTAAGAATATTTGATTTAATATATTTTGGTTGTAATCTGGAATACTGTACCCTTGAGGAAGTCGCCAATCTTGCAACCCGAAATATTTCGCCCATCTTCCGCCAATTTCTTTACGGTTGCAGTACTCCAGAGGAATTCTTAACTTCTTCTTTTCCCGAACAATATAATGACTGTTTATTTCTACTTTAATAGTTATTTGCAAAATTTTTTAGTTTATTTAAAAGAATGTATATATTTGTTCTTTATGTAAAGAACATAAATATACATTCTTTTAAATATTTATTCCGATAAATTATTGATTATCGGAATAAACATTGTTCTTATAACGTATTTTTACAGTATATGATACAAAAAATATTTTTAATACTAACATTTCCTGGTCTAAAGAAGCTAAGTATTTAGGTGTAATTTTTGATAGAAGACTAACATTTAAGGCTCATATTAACTACTTGCGCGATAAATTTAATAATGTTTTGCGTAAATTTTACTCTGTCATGGGCAGACATTCTAAACTAACAATTGAACTAAAACACTAATCTATTTAGCTTATCTTCGTCCGATAATAGCATATGCGAGTCAGTCTGGGGCTCTACAGCCAAAAGCAATTTTATTATTTTAGAACGGCTTAAAAACAAGGTTATCCGCATGATTGTTGATGCCCCATGGTATTTTAGAAACGCCGAAATTAAATATGCACTTTCCATGCCTAGCTTTAGGGAATATGTGGCTAAAATTGCTTTTTATTCATCACTCAATAGATCTAGTAACTCTGTCATCCAAGCATTAAATCAATTTGAATATTATTTCTCTCTGCACTCGTCTCGTAAAAGACCTAGATGTGTTATAAACATCAATCAGAGACTGCATTTCTTCTCTTGCATTTTTCTATGGTCCTGGTAACTTCAGGTTAAGTTCGCGCTCCGCGTATATTTTTGTTTGTTCTTTTAAATACTCCTGTGGGTGCTATGTTGTGCTTCGGCTTTAGGTTCTGGTCTTTTTCTCTTTTTTTTTTTAGTAGTTGTGCTTTGTATTTTCTTGTATATGTTTTCTTTTTATTTTTCCTTTTTGTATTTAATGTTGCAAATTGTTTTTCGTTATCAATGGGCAGTGACCGACTACCACTGTTTAATTATTTCTTGCTAATAGGAGGTTTGGTCGCTTCGCGACCAAGGAACTCCGATGAATCGTACCGATTCACATGATACAAAAAAAAAAACAATTTTTATGATGTTGCCACTTATGAAAATATGAAACAAACAAGAAAAACGATTTTTTAAAATTATTAATAACTTATATTTGATGATCAAATAATTATTTTCTTTTTAATACTATTGGCATAGTTAAGGTTTTGTAGCAACCGTTATTTGAATTTGGGCGGAAATTTTTTTTTCTTTTTAATTTTAGAACATTAGTTTACAGAAGAAAAAGGCCATTGGAACATATTAAATTTTTCTGTGGTTTTCTGATGTTCTTCTTTTTTTCTTCATTCATTTGATAAGGATAGGTAAGGACAGGCCTTTGTAAGGCAATAAAATGATCATTTTCACCTTCAACAAAGGATATATCAGAGTAAAATGTAAGTTATTCTTTGGTATTTTTTTTTGATTTTTAATTAATTTTATTTCATCATTCGAATTCCGCATCATAAACAACATGAAATATTTTTTGACATAATAAAAAATAATAAAAAAAATGGCGTATTAACGAATAATTTTGGTGTAATTTTATCGTAACAGCGATTATTATCTTTGTCTAAATGATACATTTATGTGAGTTAGCAAAACATAATTCCACATAATAATTTGTCGATAAAGCGATTAAATTTGGCGTAAAAGCAATTTAGGAATAAAATTTTGGCAAAATAATGATATATTTTGCGACAATATGTGGTAAGTGGCAATATGTGGTAAAAAAAAAAAAAAACATTAAAATTTTGAAATAATAGAGGTAAAATTTTGGAGATAAAGCGATATAAATTGGCTTAAAGACAATTTAGGCATAATTTTTTTGGCATAATAGTGCTAAATTTTGGTGTAAAAGCGATAGCATTTGGCACAAAAGTATTCAATGAATAAATTTTTTTTTATTGATAAAAATTTGTGGTAAAGCTTAACTTTTGGCGTAAAAGCAATTAAAAAAAAATTCGCTTATTGATAAAGTTTCACGTGTTAATATTTGGCGTTAAAGCGATCAATTTTGGCTTAAAAGTGCTTTCAGGAATACTCTACGTAATAGCTGTTTGGCTACTAATATTGGCGTAATGACAATGTTTGCCGATGAATTTTGGTGAAAAAGTATTTTACGATGTCACCGAACTTCATCAACCATTTTGTTTGTTTGCTTGGCGATTTGGCATCCCAGTGAAGGATTTTGGCGTAATATCATTTTACCGCGAAAACTACTTGGTGCATTCATTAGTATGCTTACTTGGAGACGGGAAATTAGTAGATAAAGCATTGAAGCAACTTTTCTAAATTTTTATTTTGCATAATTTGTGTTCGTTCATGTACAATTTATTTTTCACATATTTTTTTTTTTTCCATAGGAGAATTCAACAGGAAGATTGCAAGATATTTTTTTTCCATAAGAGAATTTAACAGGAAGTTTTCAAGATATTTTTTCCATAGAAGAATTCTATAGAAAGTTTTTATTTTTTTCCGTAGGGGAATTCTATTGAAAGAGTTCAAGGAATTTTTTTTTCATGGGAGAATTTTATAGAAAGATTTCAAGATATTTTTTTCCATAGGACAATTCTATAGTAAGATTTCAAGATTTTTTTTCCATAGGAGGATTTTATTTTGGAGTAGGAAGTCTATTTTCTTGAATTAATACATAACAAATAGTAACATATTAGCAATAAAATTTTTTTTATAAGACAGCACTTTAGTGTTTTTTAGAGGTTATGACGTCAAGATTAAAAACGGCGAATGCACAAGAAGAGTTATCTAAATAGTTTTGGACAGTATACCTGAAGCAGAAATTTTCTTTTATGTATTCCTGAAGCAATATTATTTAGCGATATATACTTTGTTTCAGAAAATCACAATACATATATCCTAATGCCATAATTATCTACAATGTAACGCAACAATAGTGTAGCAATTGACTTTAAATTTCACTTTGTGGACTCTTGGTTCCTTCAATTCGCGTTTCTAATTGCTAAACGTAATAATTTTAATGACTCTCTTTGATTTATACACCCAACACCTCTCCTTCTGGTTGCCTTCTTTAATTTCCCATGTTAATAAAATAAAAGTCTCATTCAATTTTCAACTAAAGTATATATATATATGTATATACACTCATGTCCATAAATTAAGGATAATTCAGAATCACACAGAAACTGAACTCTAAAATAAAAATTTCACCTGTAGAATTATCACACACATCTTGAAGAAGAATACGCAAATTACAGGAAACCACCAGATGGCGCGGATAGTACGTCACAATGACGAGAGTGTAAGAGAGGGGTATATAAGGAATGGTGGCAAAGAAGTAAAATTGTTCACAAGCGCTTTAAAAGCTTTTCAGTGCAATAACCGCATAGTTATGGCACAAAGGAAGCATTTGGATGATGTTTTAAGTGGTAGAATTATCGGACGACTGGAATGGGGACGTACCCAGCTGGAAGTATCCGAGGAACTTGGAATCGCCCAGAGTGTCATCTCCAGGCTGTGACAACGATTCCAAGATGATGGTAATGTGAGTAGATGTTACAGCACAGGTCGCCCCCGAGTTACAACGCCGAATGAGGACTGGTATTTAGCAGTTACTGTCAAAAGAAACAGACGGAGCACAGCATCAGACCTGTCTCGTCAGCTCTCTTCAGCTACCGGTACGACAGTTTAAAGGCAGACCGTGTACAGACGCTTAGGGCCCATTGGTATATATGCTCATAGGCCTGTCAGATGTGTTCCACTTACCGCAACTCACTGTCGCTTGCGATTAACCTGGAGTAGAGAGCATGCATTGTGGACACCGCAACAGTGGTCTGGTGTGATGTTTTCCGACGAGTCCAGGTTTAGATTGCAGTCTGATTCTCGCCGGACTTTCATATGGAGAGCGCCAGGTACCCATTACCACCAAGAGAACACCATCGAACGACACCGTTACGGTGGTGCAGGAGGACTCGTTTGGGGAGGAATTATTCTTGGTTCCAGAACTGACCTGCATGTTCAGAGTGTAACGATGACAGGCCACATCTATCGGGATGTCATTCTGGAACAACATGTGCGTTTGTTTCGGGGCGCCATGGGTGCTGAATTTCTGTTTATGGATGACAAAGCCCGTCCTCACCGTGTAAACATTGTAGACGAATGCCTTCAATTGGAGGATATCACCCGTATGGATTGGCCAGCATACTCACCGGACTTGAATCCAATAGAGCATGTGGGATATGCTTGGCCGACGAATTGCAGCCCGTCAACCCCCTCCCACCTGTCAATCGGAACTTCAGAGGGCATTGCTTGATGAGTGGTGTAATATTCCCCAAGATCAGATTTATAATTGATACTCAGCATGCCTAGGCGTTGTAAGGTCTGTATTGCATCGTCTGGGAGACATAATCCATATTAACCATCATACTAACCATGTTATACTGTTTTTTGTAAATAGGTTCTTTTTTGAAATTTGCTCCAGGGAGTAAAAATCGCAATTTTTATTAATTTTGTCAAACATATAGCATCTTTTTTGCTCTTTACCTTTTGTGTAATAAATAGACTTTACAAATAAGTCAAATTTGTTTTGCTTCTGTCTCTTTCTTTGCCTGAACTTCATTATCCTTAATTTATGGACATGAGTGTATATTGCTGCCGTTGATTAAATAAAGCAAGGTTCTTCAAAATAATAATTTAATAATACGTTAATATTTAAATACGGAACAACTTCAGCAAGAAGCCATTCCTCCACGACAACAGAAACCATAACAGTTGCCAACATGCGAAGCATAATAATAAAATAGAGTGTAGGAAGGCCAATCACTGTTCAAGAAATCGATAAATAAATAAAATTTTCATACAAAATACAGACTAGTAGTGCCATGTACCGTCCAAGAAAATTAATAAAATAGTAAGGCAGTAAGTAATTTCTAAAGACCAAAGAAGTTTTACAGAATTTCTTTTTACACAATACCCCTTTGTACGCTTCATCAATGTATATTTTGTAAGTATGTGTTTTTTTCAGCTGCCAATGTCGTTCAATTTTATATCTATATGTATTTCAACTATCTATATGTAGACATGCTTTAACGTTAAAGATAAACAGAAAAATCACAGATATAGATCAGAAAGAAAATACGCATGTATGTAAAATATGTAATAACAAGATGGAAAATAAATGCAGTAAATTTGTATGCTTATGTAACTATATGCATATATAATAAATATATTAACAAAAATTAAATATTATAACTATTTATACATAATTTTCTTACGTATTTGTATTTATTATAGTGGAATCTTTTTGAAATATATATTTTATACAATATACTTAACAAGAATCGTCATAATAAACTTTTAAAGAACGATTATAAATTAAATGTTGTCAGGAACTAGCTGATCTTTCTCTTTTGCAATGCTGAAATTAATGAATTACCTAGCTGATTAACATAATGGAACAGTATGATAACATCTAAAGTCTACAGACACATTGGTAATTTATTAGCTATGAGATTCGCTTGAATGATTGACAACTTTTTTGAATATATATAATGAATAATGAATACATATGTAGGATTTGTTTGCCTGCTAAGCACCAGAGGGAAACACATCACGGACTATGTGTCTTTCACACCAACCTTTTGCCATGTAGTGGCAGTATTGAACCTTGAATTCTGGCCCTGGAAGAAGGGAAGAAACACCGTAGTTGGGCGCGAGAGGAGAAAGCTAGCTGACATGGGAGAGGCTGCGTCAAGCAGCGGTAGAAAATGGTTGTGAATGTTTAATAATTAATGTAAATATCGCTGTAAATAGAATATCTTTTCATTAAATGTATATTGTTGAGAGAAAAACAACGCTTCTTTATTTCGCTTTGAAATACACCCCTAGATTGCCTCCCTCTGTCGTTAAACATTTGCTAGACTGGTAAAGAAGTCTACACATATATACTTTTTTAATATATATAGTTTAAGTAGTCTATATATATAGTATACGTATATATATTTATATGTATATAAACCAGGGATGGCCAACCCGCGGCTCATGGGCCGCATGTGACCCTGCTTGAATATTTTTCCATCCCGTAAGATTTATCACACTTTTACGAGATATGTTTAGCTTATAATGGCCAAAGTAATGAAAACCAATGTATTAAAAATACAGTATGTGTGCATCCATATATTCGAGAATTAACTGCCGAAATGATGAGAAAAAAATTAACTTTGATTTTAAAATAATATTCTTGCGAATATAGGACAGATATTGCCTGTTTCATTTATGAATTTGCAGTTAGTTATGAGTTCGCAGATTAATTAAATTATATTCTGCGAATTCGTGATCCGCGCGCATCTTGGAACATCTAATATAACAGGTTCTATGTTTCACTTTAAGTGACCTCAGTGACAATCCATAAATACTTATAGTTGATTGTTGAAAGCATAGTAAACCAGACTTTTAGTTGAAGTTGTTAGCGCTTTTGATTCAACTTACACCTGCGAATCGTTTTTTTCGAAAATGAATTTGACGAAACACAAAACACGCTGAAGCATAACGGACGCAATGCAATTACTAGAGTGATATTTGGTTATTATATTATATTATATATATATATATATATATTACTCATTATGTTTCAATTTTTCATTCCAAAAAAATGTCTATAGTGGGTCTAAATCTAATATATAAACACATAATTTTATATGCTGTCCGCGGAGTTATGATGCACTTTCAAACTGTCCCGCAAGATCCTTTGGGTTGGCCACCCCTGATATATACAAATAAACACATACAGCAAAAGCTGCATGAGATGATTAAAGTGAGATGTGTAATGGTTTTGTATTTAGTACTTGAATTAATTTATTTCCCATTTTTTTTTAATGCGACCGATTACGAATCCCGTGGAATTTTATGTATACCGAATTCTATTGTTACATAAATTCTATATACAAATACGTTGTATTGACGAAATCATCCTTGGTTATTATTTCTTCTGGCCATAACCATCATTTCTTGAAATTTGCTAGTTGCATTACATTTTTGGTACTTACGTATTAACGGTACCTTGGCGACAGTTGCTCCAATAAAGAGCACACGCGCCAACCGCAGCTACAGATTTGGCGCCAATCTACACTTAAAATTTTTGTTCCAAATAATAAAATATATATGAAACATTTAAAAAATCAAAACGCTTTCAAAATATTTTTATTCCAAATAATAAAGATTGAGGACACTTAAAAATCGCCAAGGTACCGTTAATACGTAAGTACCACATTTTTTATAATTTTTATTTTTAGTATATGTTGAGTCAAATATTCTTTTAGAAAGCTTTGTTTTGTTATTATTTATTTTAAACAGTAGTTGTTCAATAATAACCTATACATTTTTCTGGAAAAAAAAAATCTACAGAAATAAAGAAATTCTTTTTGAAAATTCCTAAAGAACTTTGATTTTTAACAATCAGTGATATATCATAGCGATATTTAAAAAGAATGGATACGGTTTTCTGACGATCAGCATAGAAAAACTAGTAAATTCTTGGAATAAAGAAAATATATTTCAAAAGAATTGGAAATAAAACGAAGCATCATTCATCTAAAAAAATATTTCATTTTCTCACTTACCGTGCTGCCATCTATTGACAAAAAAGATAAGGAATATCGAACGACTTGAATTAAGCCAAAATAGGTTTTTAGCTATTATGTAATATGTTTGTTTTTAAGTCGATTTTTTTATATATTTTTTTTTATTTTTAATGTGATCAGAATCGTATTTTACATTGCATAAAATGTGAAGTAAAAATTCAGATTTTTTTTTTCTCTGATGCTAAACATTATTTTTAACTAATTCATTATTAAGCAAATACACTTAAATTTATTTTTAGAACAGTAAGTTACATTATCACATATAAACGTATCGTTGGTTATCGTTCCAAATTTATGTATACCACGGACAAAGATGAAAAAATATTATAATCGAAAAGCATTTAAATTTTGAATTCCAAAGTGCGCCTAATTCGTGAACCAGTGGTAATTTGTGCAGCTAGAGTCGAATCCGCTGGCAACGACTATTCGGTCACTGTTTGCCTTATTCATTTACGCCATTTTATTTTTATATAACTATTGCTCAAGTGACATCAAGGGTGATTGTTTTTTTTTAACATTTTCAACTAATCGCGATGATAAGGAAAAGCTGTAATCGCATCTTAGAATTAACATTTATTCTGATTATCTAATTAATTTAAAGCTATTTTAAGCAGTACCTCCAGTTATATATTATTTTATTATAGAGCAATATAATGTTTTCTGTTTCTTTTTTTCTGGGGTTTTTCCTATATATATATATATATACATAAAAATTGTCAAAAAATTATGTTAAAGACCAATTAATTCCGCGCATTACAAAAAGGATAGGTACAAAAAGGTAGATAAACAGTAAATTATAAAAATAAATGCATACAATTTAAAATATGTGGGTAGAGGAAAGCGAAGTTCACATATAAATAGCAGACATTTGCATTTGAATAAATATTAATCAACCTTATAAAGATGCAGTTTTGAAGAAAAGAAAATGCTGATTTTTGCGTGCTTCTACCAGGAGAATACCAGTCGATAAAACACTGTCTAATAACTAAATCTTAACTAAAAATTAAACCTAAACATTAAGTTTTCAGTTCTAGAAGTTCTGTAAAAAAATATTAATTATTCATGGATTACTTGAATTTTGGTTTCATTATTTATATACATCCCAGTGTGCCAAACATTTTTAAGACTGGATTTACAAAATTAAAAAAAAAATAATAATTATATTTTTTTATGACTTTTATTCAAAATAAGATCTTTCGGCTTCTATACATTCGTTACAGAAACTTAATAACAGCGGGAATGCCTATTGGAATTCATTTTGTGGTATTGTCTCCAAAGCACAGATTGAAGTTGTTTGTATAGTCACTATGCCATCAAAACAAGTAATATAACAAAAAAACCCCACATTTTTAAAGTCGATTCCTTGTTTTTTTTCCACTATATTGCAGAAAGTGCTTAATAAATAATTTTCATTCATTTTTTAAAGTTTATCTGGCGTCATCTATTGGTAGATATATGCAACTTAAATCTAAAAAAAAATAAAATTAATTAATTTAATTTAATGAATGAATTAATATTTGAAAAAACTGTATTAACATCCAGTGTCATCCACTACAAGTTAAAAAAAAAATGTATTTGAACTTGAATGGAGGAATAAAAAGTATTTTATTAACGATTGAAAATTTGAACAAGATATATATAGGGAGAATGTGAGCTAATAGAAGGAATTGACTAACTTTCATTTTAAGTTTCGGGAATTAAGAGGAATCGAAGTGTGCTAAATTAAGTGAATGTGGTAGATGATTTAACACTCAGACGTTATTTGTTGCCAAAAATCGTGAATCGTGACTGAGTGCATTATTATGCAACAAACACCAACTGTTTTCATCCCGATATTCTGGAAGAATAAGACAAATTTTGGCCCTCACACGCTTTAAAACATTTAAATAATACTCACCAATAATTGTTTGTAAAATCGGAACAAATTCTTTGTGGACAATCTAGATAAATGAGACAAATTTTGATCATCAGACGCTTCAAAACATTTAAATAACACTCATCAATAATTATTTGTCCAATCGGAACAAATTCTTTGTGGATAATAACCTTATTATCGGAGAATGTGAATAGCATTGTTTTGATTTTTGATGTAACTTTACTTGTTTTTTCGCTTTCGGTGAGCTTTTTGAGTTATTGTCAGCACTTTGTATATTTGCTTTTGGATCACACTGATGGCACCCTGTTTCATCACTTGTAACAACCATTTCAAGAAGTTTGGATCATTTTTAGCGGCTGAAATGATGTCTCTACAATGTGCACTTCTCTTAGATTTCTGTTCATTAGTTAATTTTTTTTATTTACAGTATTGATTTCAGTGCCTTATTTCAGGCGTATTGTCTGCATAATGTCTTGTGCATTGACCATGGTCCAACATGGACTGTAGTACCAGAGAGTTAGTTATTTTAAAGCGACTTTTAGCAATACATTCTAGATACAAGAGGTATTGATAGTGATTCCGGTACAAAATCAAACTTGCTTTAAGTTAAAACTATAAATATGTATACAATGTAATAATGATATTGAAACATATTTGTTATCATTTAATTTTTGTTTCAAACTATTTGATGGTGGCAAATTGGGAAATATTAAATAAAATTTAGTTTAAAAACAAACAAAACTTTAAAAGTTTTTTTTCAGAAAAGTGTGACTTTGTTTGAAGACCATAATGAGATTGTACACAAAATTGAATAATAATAATAATAATAAAATATGTTAAGAGATTGATGAAAGCAAATATAACGTCTTTTCATAAGAATACAAATATTTCTCCACAAAAGTATACAAAGCAAAACTCTGTATTTATAAGCTGCGTAGACTAGATAGGTATTATCTGCTGTTTTAAGTTGTCAAACCCAACCGACTTAAGTAAGGGGAAAAAAAGAAAGAAAAGGCGAATCTGTTTTCTTTTACATAATCAGCTACATTTTACGAGAGTGACACAATAAAAAGTTTCACGTCTAATCGTCCGAGAAAGCGGTTTATTTTGCGCTCCGATTTACATAAGCGATATGCGGGCTTGAATCCGCTGAGAGTCGTGAGGTCGTAAATCATCGCCGGATAGAGGGGAAAAAAAAAGAATGACCATTATGACTTTCAAGTAGAGAGAACAATGGCTGGTAGGTGTGGAAGCGTTGTCTGTGGCCAGTGAGGATCAGCATAGAGATGGCAGACCGGCGCTACCACCTGAGGTCCCCTTCTAGAGAGAGAAAGAAGGGGCACGATCCCAGGAGTGCCTTGCTGAGGATGACAAAGGACGAAACCAGGGCGGCCAATGTGCCCCAGATGCAGAGTGGGGCACCCGCCGCCCTCATATTAAGTAAGCAGACATTTTTTCAATATCCAATTACTTGATGATAGCGACTACAACCCGCTGTTAACATGTGGGGTAAAATTTAACATTTCTGGATCTGACTTTTTATGATAATAACGTTACATTTTGGTCTGTTAAACTTGGTTATTTCGGGGATTATCTTAGATGTTGGATGTTCTTCACTTTCCCGCCAAATTAGCCACCGCCAAGGCTTCAAATTACTGGCGAATTTTTGCGAATTACTGGAATTTCGCCACTAATTGCTGATGAATTTTGGCGAATGACTAGAATTAGTTCATTAATTAATGGTGAATTTTGGCAAATCACTTGAGTTAGACCATTAATTACTGATGAATTTTGGAGAATTTGGGCTAATTACTAGAATTACGCCATTAATTGCTGTTGAAATTTGGCGAATTACTGGAATTACTCCAGTAATTGCTGGTTCATTTCGGCGAATTACTATGATTAGGCTTTTAATTGCTGTTCTTTTGGCGAGTTACTAGAATTAGACTATTAATTAGTGATGAATTACTAGGAATATAAAATTAATTACTGGGGAATTTTGGCGAATTACTAGAATGACTACAACTCACTGTTAAAATGCGGGGTGAAATCAAGTTTAACAGTTCTGGATTAAACTTTTTTTTGATGATAATGTGAAATTTTGGTCTATTACACTTGATTATTTGGGGGATTCTCAGATGTTTGTTGCCCTTCACTTTCGCGCCAAATTAGCCATCACCAAAGCTTAAAATTATTGGTGAATTTTTGGCGAATTATTAGAATTACGCCATTAATTACTAGCGAATTTTGGTAAATTACTATAATTAGGGCATTATTCGTTGGTGAGTTTTGTCGAATTACTAGAATTAGGCCATCAATTACTGGTGAATTACTAGAATTAGGCCATTAATTACTGGTTTATTTTTGGGAATTACTAGAATTAAGTAATTAGTGATGAATTTTGGCGAAGGCCTTAAAAGCGGCCAAATTCTCCAATAACAGGGACATCAAACAACGCAGACTCCCCATTTCTCTACAGCGTAGCGCTACTTCCTCTGAATGGGATTGAAGGATTAATGTTAATATTTTTTTTCTTTCTGATGCAACTGGCAAACACTTAGACAGCTTGGTCTTGGATGCCTTAAGGCAAGCGCTGCACAGACGTACTCACTTTGCATTACCCAGGGGACGCGTGTAACTTGAAGATAAGCCACGGACGCGGAGTAACAATGCCCTTGCAACGCTCTACGATCCTATTAGACCGGGACCTACGGTTTAAAGTGGATTCCGAACCACTACAAACATCCATGGCACCACCGGGACTCGAACATGAGACCTGTGGTACCGAGCTCCAGAGCGCTAGCCACTTGGCCATTCAGGCCCTCGGATTAATGTTAATCAATAGAGAAATTTTGCATGCCGTTACACTGACATTAGAAATAAGATTTAAATCTTTTTCCTCACTGTGGATACGTTTATTTACTTAGTAACACCAAATTAACAGATTTAACAAGTACTGTTAGCGTCATTTTAATAATATACGAAACTACTATTAATGAAAATCAAATAATGCCTATCCCAATATTACCAAAATTAACACACATTTAAAACGAAATTCCCTCATCTCTACATAAATGTGAGTATGATAAGACAATTGATATCCCTTTAATTATAATTACAGATTAATTTTTTCAGAATAAAAATTAGTAACATTAATACAATTTTCAAAAATTATTTACAGTTCATAAAACATTAATGTTAATAATTCCAAAATAGGTTAAAATGTAATTTAGCCTGTTCAAAGAGGCTGATTTAAAGGCAAGAGATAAATTTTAAATCTTTTCCCCCCTTCTGTTAATGAATATAATTAATACTAAAATAGATTAAAATGCAATTTAATAGAGATCAAAATGCAATGCAATTAGCCACGAGGCTGAATTGAAAATTGGCTGTTTCGTTATAATATATCAGACATTGCGTTATCAAAGTAAAAATCTTTTAAACTGAGTGATTCTTACAAAGGCTATTGATTTGCTGCGATAGGTTACTTTAACTAGATTTATATTAGTTTTTAAGAAATCTGACCTATTATAACTAATTTAATTGACATAGCATGCGTAATGAGTTGTTATTTATGTTATTATGATCTCACCAAAGTTGATATAATAATGAATTGTCATAATTTCAAATTTCATTTAAAGCCACATTTGTCTTAAAAATTGTGTCAAATTATGGTTAAAATTACATTTCTGTTCAAAAATATATAAATATAAAATATAAAAACAAAAGAATAATACAGGCAATGCTATATATTAAATAGTGCAAATAAGCAAACGATGTTATGGCCATTAAGGTAGTAAAATATATTTAACTAATTAACTGCTTATAAATGTATTAAAGAAGTTTGAATTTCGTAAAAAAAAATCTGCTTCAATTTATGATTAGGTAAAAAGAAATCAAAATATGATATTTTGAATTAAATTTTCGAAGAAAAGAAAGTAATTTTATATTTTACTTTTGCAAGAGCCAATTCTGATTTGACAGATTATAAGCGCGTATGACTACAGCCGTGACTGAGTAGTCTTTTTCCTTGCTCAAGTTTTATTAGGCACATAAAGCAACATGTAAGCACGAAGTATTATTTAAAAGTACATAGCTTAAAATTTTTACGATACAAAATTATTATGGCCTTCGACGAATCAACTGTCAAAAAACTGGCAACAGTTTAAACCCCTGTCACTTACGATTCATCCATCACGACTGCCATTCTTTGCAGAAACAAATACCCTAAATATCTTGCCTGCGCGTTAAACAAACACCTAAATGACCTTTCTAAATGGTATGACAAGTGAAAAATTGCTCTTAACATCAACAAAACCGAAGTAATCTTCTTCAGCAAGAATCACAAAAAGAAGAAAAAAAAAAAAAAAAAAACCGAACATCTATCTTAAAAACCAACTTATTTTCTGGAAATCAGAAACACAATATCTTGGAATTCATCATCATAAACATCTAAACTGAAAATTTCATTTTAACTATGTCAAACAAAAATAAAGGAAAAAACATTAGAAGAATGTATCCCCTTATTGCAAAAAAAATCAAGCATGAGTAGACATAAACTTCTGATGTTTCGTTTTCTCCTCACCTATGATTGCCTGGTATGTGCCTATGTCGTTAATCATATTACTAAAATCTTGGAAGTTCAACAAAATCTGATCATTTGACAGATAACGATTGCAACTGGTTCATGAGAAACGAATAGAGAATATTCAAATAATATTCTTATAATAAGAACTGTATAAGAATTTCGAGAATATGCAAAGATCCATCGCCCTGCTACCTCTCATAAAATGCTGGAGAAAGCTTTCAGAAATATTCTTCAATAATATTGACCCGCCAACATCTGGCCATTCAAAAGATCGAACGATATGAACCACAATCTAATTAAAAAGACCTAGGAGTATTCTACAGTAAACTACCTAAATTCATTTTTAAATTTTCATACTTTTTTTTAAAATTCTCAATGACTCCCTTTAACTTCTGGAAATTACCAATCTGTTCATTCTTTTATGTTCGCTACCACCAGAGATGAGGGCCCTGACGGGGTCAGTGGGCTCTAATCATCTACATCCATCACGAGAAGAGCACTTAAGAAATTATCTTGACATCATTTAAATAATAGATTCCATTTCTATTACGCTGCACAGGTTATTAAACACTAACTGAAGGAAGTACCATCTTTACTTTGCTTGTTAGCTTGCTTTAATGTATTTGGCAAAATTAATCGACATTGGAGTTCAAAATTTAGAGAATTTGCATATTTTGTTGATTTTCCCAAAATATACAATGAAAGGTAATATTAGGCTTCCAATTAATCTTTATATCGTATGTGCAAATCTGTATGTCGTATATGTGGGTGTGGGTGGTGCATACAGAGAAACAGGCATTTCTTTTCATCTTTTGGCAACATTTGGTGAAATTCAAAGTAAGTAGATAAAATGAGTAACCCCCAAATTTTGAATGACTGAATGAGGTCAATCGTGAGGAGAATGCAAACAGGTATAAAATAATAAGATGTAACAGTTTTTTTTAAATAAAATGTTCTAATATTTTGATTTCGATTACGTACTGTTTTAATCTGAAATGTAACACTTAGCAAATCATATCCAATTTATAAAATCTTGTTGAATCTGTAATGATAAACTTGGGCAAGCTCGTTCAAGATGGCTAATAAAGACAGGCATTTTATCTAATATAGAGAGACTTAATAAGAGCTTATTAGCGTCTCAATTCTTTAATGACCTTCATGTGGCCAGAGAAACCCGAGATTGAAAAATTACTGTTTCTAGGCTATACGAAATAAGCTCGCATTCAGCTGCTTTGTCAGCATATATGAACCAGTTTTGCATCGCGTCGCTTTTTAACTTGAGATTGGAGGGAAAATGTTCTATTTACTTATGAGTCCTAGTTCAACCTAACCACTTATTCTGGATGTACTTACGTTCATCTGGAGAGAACCAGGGACCCATCACCTGCCCTTCAAAAAAGAAACATTATAGAATCTATTTTTTGGGCAATCATCATGGTGGATAAGAGCATAGACCTTCATGTTTTTGACGACAGCTCTTACTGGAGGAGTAAGTCAGTGATTCCTAAACTGCCTGATTTCCAGCACGAATTCACGTTATGAGAATTGCATAGCTATAAGAAAGGGGCTGTGCCGCTAGTAAATCGCTTATGAATTCAGTATTGTGTGTTGTATTTGAGAACTTTCGGTGTTGAGGAGTCTTACGGAGGATCGTGCATGCGTACCATAACTATTATATGATTTTTTTTGTAATATATCAATTTTATTCATGCTTAATTTCCTTAAAATCTGTTCATTAGCTCTAGATATGTCTAAAACAATTCTATGAATTTTTTAATGCTATATCAACTTTTGTTCATGTCTAATTTCATTAAAATCTGTTCATAAATTCCAGATATAATCAATCAAAAGTGAAAAATTTCCTTATTTATGAACACCAGTGTAATTCTGACAGATAAGAAGTTAAAGTGTTTTTTCAAAGTTACAAATTCGAATCTTTATGCTCCTTCTGATCGTTGGTTAATTGGCTAACTCACTGGCTTTGGTACCACAGGATTCAGGTTCGAATCCTGGCAATGGCATAGATGTTTGTGAGTGGGACGGAATCCCCGTTAAACAGTAGGTCCCGGTCTAATTAGCCGAAACTGTGCACAAAATGACCGTAGAGCGACAAACCGAACCAAACCTCCTGATCTTATAGCTATCTAACCTAAATATTTGGTTTTCATTTAATTAAATGCAAAAGTGAATAATGTTAATATTAAAATTACTACTAATGATGATAATAAATAGTGCAATATTAATTAAGGTTAATTTTTTTCCTCAAGAAACTTGAATAATGAATTATGATATGTTTCATTTTTAATATTGTCATTTTCATCCTGCTTTCAATCTAATTTCGAGCCGCATTTTTTTGCTGACAATTGTCCTTTAATTTTTTTAACAGTTAACATTATTTGTTTAAGTTTGTTTCAATTCTAAAGTTTATTTCAATTTGATTGGATATAGAGTGGACTATTGGCTCCTCTTTTAAATTGTTTGGTGAGTATGCGCAGTAGATGTAGGATTAATTGCAATTGAAAAAAAATCTTATTTTTCAAATATTGTTTTTAAGTAATAAGAATTACTAATATTATATGGATGTAACTCAAAGAAGCTAAAGTAATAAAATTTAAATAATATATTTATCCTAGTAGGTAATGTCCTATGAGAAAATCAGTAATACTATATATACTGATCATCAAGACAAATGCAGTCATTGAAAATAGACTAAAAGATTATTAGTATTATTATTTTGTAATATCTTTCGACAATTTAAGTCTTCTTGTAATCACAAATGGAATAAAGGTCAGAGAATTCTTGAAATAAAATAATGTTAAGTTCCACATATAGCGAAGAAATAAGTGCAAAAAAAAAAGATTGTTGTAACTAATCCTCATTATCCTGCAGTGGGGGATAGACACCCCGTGAATACTCTATTCATGGATGCAGGGAAAGGCTTCTGTTGTGATGGAGCACCCGTCGGTAGAAGTCTGACTTGGCTCCAAGTCGCCGAAGAAGGAGGGCAGTGCCTTCCGGAAGAATTTTTAAAGGGAAATAACCCCAATTTGGATGTCGTATAGTAGAAAACCCGGAAAAATTTCACCCCGTAAACTAACTAACGAGGCAAGACGCTGAACATCCCAAACACCATCGAGTCTACTCATTTTTGAAACAGTGTCTAAACAATGTCACCAGCGTATTGAACTTGAGCCCTAATGCTTACTAGAGGCGCACGTTACCACTGACTCACGAATCGGGCTCCAAAAAAAGACTAAAAATAATAAATAGGTAAATCGATGTAGACTAAAATTTTCTACTGTTGCGAAAAAAAAAAAAAAAAAAAGATAAATTTATTTAGCAAAATAACTATACATAATGAATAAAAAATATTTACTAATTTTCATTAGTGAAAGTATTAGTATTGGAATTTGGTTTAACTGCTTATTAAATATTTAAAAAATATAATTGTTATTTCAAAAGAGCTCTGAATTTTTGCTTTAGTTTTAGCCAATCTGCATGAATTAAATTAATGCATAAATGTTTTTGTTCATACTATACAATGGTGAGAAATGTGATATGTTGAATATAAATATAAAATATATGAATATTATCAAATACGAATAATGTTCATATAATGATGAGAAATATGATATGTGGGACATGAATATTGAATCAATACGAAATATATCAATATCATCAAATATGAATATTGTTTATATGACTAATCTTTGAAATGTAGCTTTTAATGGAATTAACATTTAATTCATCATCAACTTAGTAATTAGTTTTTCATTTTGAAATCTCGAGTAATATATCCTTGCAACTTTAAATCGAGAACAATAAGTGATTTTATTACTTTTTTCTTTGTACTAAAAGTTTTGTTATGATGTTCTTAAGAACTTTTTTCATTTTTTTATCGTGGATATATATTTCTTGGAATTCTTCTATGCAGCCGATTTTATTTCTGTACTTCTACTTTTTAAATTTATTGTTTTATCCAGTTTTAACAGAATTCAATGTTTTATTGAAGTTCGATATTGAAGTGTAATTGAAGAAAAATCCTCCAATAGCTTCTGACTTTATATTAACAAAAGTAACTTTTAGTTTCTTTTTTTTTTATATCATCAATTTTAATTTTTTTCCGAATTTTAATCAAAAGAAAATATTTATAACACTTGAGAGAAAGTATTAATAACCGTTTGTTAAAAAAGTAATTTAGTAATATTTTAATATTGATTTTTTTTTGACATTTAAAGAAAAACACAAAGAATAGCTTTAAATATTTCTTTGAAAGTCTGTTAGGCTTAAAATGCTATACTTAATATAGATTTACGATGTGATTTAAAAGTCTTACTGATAGCAGATTTACTTTTCAACAAATCCTTGACTTTTTATAATAGTGTTTTATCAGAAAGAAGATTACTCTTTGTAAGATAAAGTAAAACGATTAAAGTTATAATTGGATACATATGTCTGGTTGAAGTGCGGTTTAATCCTCATCCTTGGCGACGAGAATTCCTAAGGCGCCATTTATTTCAGCAACATTTTCGCCAACTCTTGTATTTTTAATTTATGCCTATTTCAAAATCGAAAGAAATTTGGTAGG
This sequence comes from Caerostris darwini, assembly GCA_021605075.1. NCBI lineage: Eukaryota > Metazoa > Arthropoda > Arachnida > Araneae > Araneidae > Caerostris > Caerostris darwini. The sequence continues at coordinate 45,234 of BPLQ01014200.1, forward strand.
ATTATCGAAATTGCGTCAGGGATGGTTTAAACTTCATTTTAACCGGCAAAATTTAATTTCCAGATTCATATTTGTTCAGAAATTCTTAGGTGTAGATTCTTAAAAGATTTTTCTTCTGTTCAACAAGTTTTGTTCAACAGTTCGAAAGGTGGACTTTAGTTTAATTTGCCTGGTAGGAAAAGTTTTTTTTTTCCAATGGCAAGAGAAAATGACAAACTCTTACAAGATCAAAATAGTGTAAAACACACATAAGAAAAAAAGAGAGGAAAGTCAATGTCTCATCTGCGAAGTTCTAGCACTCCGATATCTTTTCACCACATAGTCCCCATGCAAGGCCGGGCATCCTGCTATAGGGTGCCTGTCTATGATCTCGTCTTTCTCACAGAGTGGACAAGTTGGGCTATCAAAAATGCCAATACGGTGCATATAACTCGCCAAAAAGTCATGGCACACCGAAAGTCTAAATTCCTCGACAGTTTTTTCACGAGGTTTGTTTGAAATACCCAGTTCCAAAATGTTCCTCCAACTCCTCGAAGTTTGGTTTAATTTGGTTTGCCGCTTTACTGTCATTTTGTGCACCCTTTGGGCTAATTAGACCGGGACCTACAGTTTAACAGGGATTCCGAATTATTAATAAACATCCATGCCATCTCCAGGATTCGAACCCTGTGGCATCAATGGCCACAGAGCTAGTCATTTGGCCATCAAGCCGCAACTTCTAGATAAGATACGAGAAGTGAGCAATGCCTTCCATCTTAGTCTCATTTGATTTTTGATATTAAAGTTTCATGGAATTTGGTAGGAAAAGTAAAGAAAGAAGAGTAAGAAAAGAGTAGAAAAGTAAGAGTACACAGGATAAATCTAGCTATCAAGTTAGTGGATAAATGAAAATATGGTATTAATATAGCAATTAATGAATTTATGCCTATAAGAATGCGTAAACACACTTTTAATTTTTAAATAAATTTGGCAACAAAAGTTTTTACGGGAAAAAGTGTCAAATCTAATAATTCCAAATTTTGCTTGTTTCGAAATTGGCTGAAAGTTGCTCAATCCATAAATGTGTTCAAATAAGCGATTTTTGAAACGCTACTGTTCAAAATTCCTTTTTGTTGGTTAGTAGTTTAATGTCTTTTTCGTACGAAATTTTTCTCTTATAAGACTGCCCAAACAATCCGCCGGGTTTAATTAAGTAAGGTTTTAATGCAGTTTATACACTCTTAGCGAATAATTTTGGTGGGGCAAAAGAGATAAAATCTAAGTAATTTCAAGCTATGCATATTTCGAATTTTTATGTAATGGAGCTAATGCATAAATGCACCAGATTTGGCGATTTTTGAAATTATAATAAAATTGTATTTTTAACTGTTGGTAGTTTCAGTGTGTTGCAATTCATCATTGTGAATATTCATACGAATTCTATATGGGCATCATTGGATATTTATATATGGGCATTTCATATATGGGCATTTATATATTGTTAATACTTTACATGGGATTTCCATGGAACTGATAAATTTTGCATGAAGATTTTAAGAACTGTCAAATGTATACTATCACAAATAACAAGTATGTACACTATGGTGCATTCTGCAGACGGTTAAAATATCGAACCCGGTATACGCTGTCAAATGCATACTTTAACAAATATCAAGTATGTATTATGGTTCATTCTGCAGAGGTTTAAACTATCGGTACTAGTACATGCTGTTAAGTATACACTAAATCTCATTCTGATGAGGGTTCAAACAACTAATATAAGTCATTCTGTTGACTTGTTTGTTTCAGGCGAAGCCTACACAGCCGAAGAAGCCGTCAACAGGGTCGGAATCGGAAGATTTCAAATCAAGCTCATCGTGCTCTCTGGATTTGTCTGGGTGAGGTGAAATTTAATTTTTAATTTGCAATGTTTTGTTCGCAGTTTTTTTTTCTGTCTTATTATCAGTAATATTTTCTTAAAGTAATTCGCAGTGAGAAATAATTTATTGCAAAATTTTGAAATAGAATAGAAATTTATTTTCGTATCAGTGAGACACGAATTCTGAACAAGTCTACAAATTTCAAAGTAAGTAGAAGGAATGCAAATCTGTGAATGGCAAACTTGGATAGAAATTTGTTAAAATTTTTATTGCAAATCTGTAAAAGGGGAAAGCGGCCCAAGTTAAGTAACAATGATTTATTGTATTTTACATATGGACGAACATCAAAAGTTAATTACAAAATGTAAAATGTAAATTATGTCGAACATTCAGCCTCACAAGAAATGCTTTGCCACTACTGAGGAAGTTCAATCAGTATAAAGAGGGCGCTACTGATGTGCTGCAATAGATGTTGCCAGATATACAAAAGCAGCAGTGTTCCGTTAAAGGAAAAAAAATATTGAAACATGTTGGATCTAGTGCCAATCAACGATTTTATATTGAAATTGTAATGAATCATAGATTACATCACACTTTGGGTTGATTTATATCTCCAAGAGAATGAAAGTGGTTTTTTTTTCTTTCGAAGTGCGAATTTTGTGCACTTTGTAAGAGAAACAATAGTTCTAATGAAGAAATGCAAACGAGTGTTCCTATTTAAGAAAATTAAAAGAATACAATTTTAAAAACATTTGAAATTCCTCTTCATTTAAAATTAAAAAATTTTTTTTGAAGTAATTTAATTATTTTGAATTTATTGCTTCAGGTTCAATTAAGTTTAAAATATTCCGGATCATATTTCTACTATTTTTATATTAGGTCAGCAAGAAAGTACGTTCGATTTTCGACATGTATTTAAATAGTGAAAATCAAAATTACTTTCTTGCCAACCCAATATAAAATTATTATTATTATTTTTTTGTACATTATAGTATCTGTAGAATATCTTCTCCAAAGCTTAGTGAAAAATATTTTGTTCTTTATTTGGTGATTCAACAATCATGGGATAAACTTTGAGGAATGGTATAGATTTATAAAAAATGCACTTTGTACAGAAATCTAGGGTCGAAAGTGACATGTTGAGGGAGGTACATACTTTCAAACAAATTTCTGGTAACAACCTATGGCACAATGCCCCAGCTGATACCCGTAACTTGATGAGTTTTAAATCCTCTGATAGGCAACCGTGATGGTCACTTTATTTTATTCTTACCCTGTGTTTGCAACTGTGTTCTTATTTACGAGACACCAGTTGACTTCGGAATTCGTTGCTCGACCATCTATTGCGGCTACAAACGTGCGCGAAATGCCTGGAATCTAAAGAACTATTCGCCAACCATTCCTTCGACTCTACCAAGCGTGTATTAGCATCGATAGTTGGAATTTTATACATAGAATCAAAGAAGCATTTTGCAACGATGTTGTAATTAAATAATGTTTAATTTTCATGTCTCATTTTTTGTGTTCGTGCTTGAATGTGTAAAAAAAAAAAAAAAAAAAAATGCAGACTTTAGTAAGTTGTACCACCCTTCAAAGTCTGTTCCATGACCGTTAAATACCCTTTTATATCCTGTTTTGAACGAACGAACTTCCTTGAAGTAACATTTTATTGAATCTTCTTTCTAGATGGCCAAAGGATTCGATCTTGTCGTCTCCGTCTTCATCAACTCTCTCATGTCCTGCGAATGGAATCTAGTAAAGTGGCAGTCGGCTCTCATGGTCACGGTATGCATCATCTATGTCATGATATTTTGAAATGGTTTATTTCAGGTTTGATAACAGCTCAGAAGAACTCCTATTTCCCAATTCTTGCCTGATTACGCTTAAAAGTCCTTCCCTCACTTCTTATTGAAGTAAACACGTCCTCAGTCCATGGTCTATTACCAATCAAGATGTAACAACTCATGACGTAGTCCGTATTCCATCTGTAATTGTTTCGATCTGTAAAGGTCCAACAGACAACCACTAATTTCATGATGCGTCATTATCCATGACACTGTTTATCTGCTATCTAACTATACTATCTATACTAAGTTATATAAACTATACTATACTAACTGTACTTACATACCATGAGTGACAGGTCGTTCTCATTAGTACAAAACAATAATTGCATGTAATATAAATATTCCCGACACTGTTTATCTGCTATCAGGTTTGATTGATAGGGTGTTATTATGTATTTGTTAAAGAATATACATTTCTTTCCCCTGGAACAGAAATGCTATATTTCTTTCCGTGGGGAAAATGTTACCGGCTGCTTTTTTATGTTATCCTTTTTCTTTTTAGTATTCAGTATCCTTAAAAATTGTTTACTAAATATTTAAATTTTTCCTGCAGGAATACATTTATTTACATTTTTGTAACCCAAAGAACCGAGAAACTACATAAAAATACAACTATTTTTGCTTTCGATCTGAGTTTGTCGTGAATAGTTAAAATATATTTGATTGAAAAACACCATAAAAAATTTAAATCTCTGGCTAAAATTTTATTCTGAAGCTGGATGCATCGTACTTGCTTCGTAAAACAATAGTTAGATTATGTATGTTTGTAATGCATTCATGAATTTGGAAAACAGCAATAAAATACTGTGATTTTTTTTGTCGACAGATTTACACTGGAGCCCTTAATGTAGTATTATATAAAAGCACATTGAAATATATAAATTTGCACCTTTTTTTTCAGTACGCAAACAATTAATCCTTGTTACGTATTCATGGCATCTTTCAGCACTGAAGGTGCTTTTCAGCTTTCACAGCTCTAAACGCAGCATTCTTTGAATCACCATTGCTCGTGCAAGTTCCGTTTTGTACATTATTCATAAAGGATTTATTCCACCATAAAACAAAAAGTTCCGTTTTGTTTTGACGTCGTGCTTTTTAAGCAACTGAGAGCCATTCTTCGCAGAGGTTTTTTTCCCTTCTTCAAAACTCATTTAAGCTTTTGCTGCTCACGATTATTTATACAATTGTTCTCGAGATTTCTTGCTGCACTTTTTGAATAGCGGACTGAATAGCTCTACTCAATTTTCTCGGAATATTGTCTTGCTCTTTAATTGAATCTCGAAAAAGTGAAGATATGAAGATAAGCATATTGCAAGAAAATATACTTAATTGTAAACAACAAAGCATAATAATTAAAATTAAAGAACAATTACTTTTATTACACCCACTACGTCATGACTAAATAATTAGACAAAGACACTCAAACAGTTTATGAGGTTTGGTTTGGTTTGTCGCTCTACGGTCATTGTTTTGCACACTTTAGACTAATTAGACCGCAATTTATGAGAAGATAAATTTCGAAAAAGTTATGGATTTTAAATATTTGGATTCGTTTTGTCACCGAAAATTATGCCAGATTACATACAGAAAATTACAGTTTATGTGCTCTTAAAAATTAATAGCATTTAAAGTAATAACACGGAAAACTAAGTTCCGGGTGTATAAAACTATAATCAGATGAACAATTATTTATCGGTCAGATACATGGATTTTGACTCAAAAACAGGAGAATACTAGGAGGAGTAGCTTTTACAGCACCAGTTATGAATTGGTTTTGAAGAATTTCAAGGCATTATATGGTGTGTTGATATGCATTAATGAGGACTTCATTCATTATGCAATAACTAGTTGTTTAAACATTTTATACATAATGTTTAGAATCTTTCTATTACACGCCCATCTAGAACCAACCAGGCTTCTCACAGCCTTTTCCTTCAAATGTTCGGTTTTTTTAAACACATTTTTAATTTTTTTTATTCATAATGTGCATTTCATGGAATTTGAGTACCGCAAATAAACAAGTAATATAAAAATTTTTTTAAAGGTCAATTCCCACTTTTTTTTCAGTATATTGCAGAAAATCCTTTATAAATAATTTTCATTTATTTTTAAAGTTTATCTGGCGCCATCTATTGGTAGATATATTCAATTTAAATCTAAAAAAAAAAAAAAAACTGACATTAATTAACTAAATTTAAGAAAGAATTAATATTTGAAAAAACTGTATTAACATCATGTGTTATCCACTACAAGTTCAAAAGAAATTTATTTGAACTTGAGCGTATGAATAAAAAGTATTTTATGAACAATTGAAAATTTGAACAGGATATGTATAGGGAGAGTGTGAGCAAATAGAAGGAATTGAAAAATCGCACAAAAGTAGTCTCACAAAAAAAAAGTACCGCATGGAAACGGGTTTGATTTCACTTACATTTACATCAAATCAATTATAGCTTTTTATAAAAATGCATTTCAAAAAACGGAAAACCCAAGACTAACATTTCTTTCTTCCGATTTCATTACAGCTTACCACGTTGTTCACGATACTGGGAAGCATCGTTCATGGAATCTGGGCCGACAAATACGGACGGAGAACGGTACGTAATTGCATTTTATTAAATTTTATAGAAACGACATTTCGCGTCATATGCTAAAATCAAGTTGCGTTGATATGTTTAAAAGCCTTTAATGGAAAAAAAAATCATTATAAGTCTTGTCTTATGAACATAATAATGAATCAATATAATCAGAATTTCATAGAATTTATTGCATAATAATTATGTCATTCATTTATTGTATTAGTCTTAACTAAGAATTCAAAAATTACCTAACGGGAAGTCTTTTTGGGTTTAGTTTTTCTAGGATTTAGGGATTTCTAGGATTTTTTTTCTTTTTGGATTTAATTTTTTTTAAGCTTCGCTTTAATACCAGCAATGTTGTTAATTAGTTTAACCGTCTCATTTGGTAATATATATTCAAGAGTATGTGATATAAGTTATAAATTATTCTTGTTTACGATAAATAATTATTTTTAAAGAAAATGTTATTTTTATTATTATTATTTCAGTATATTTTACTTTTACAGTTTGTAAGATACATTCATTCCTTTGTACTCACATGCTTTTTTTTTCAATGCATCATTATTTATAGCACATATGTATTATACACTGAAGTGACAAAAGTCATGGGATAGCAATATGCAATTTTTCATATGGCAGTAGCATCGCGTAGAACAGGTATAAATGCGCAGTGCTTTCGCAGAGCTTTCGCAGAGCTTTCATTTCTGTTCAAGTTATTCATGTGAAGAGGTTTTGACGTGATGATGACCGCACGACGGGAATTAACAGACTTTGAACGCGGAATGTTAGTTGGTGCTAGACGCATGGGTCATGCCATTTCGGAAATCGTTAGGGAATTCAACATTCCCAGATCCACTGTGTCAAGAGTGTGCCGAGAGTATGAAATTTTAGGCATAACATCCCACCATGGACAGCGCAGTGGTCGACCGCCTGCACTTAACGACCGAGACTGGCGACGTCTGCAAAGAGTCGTAAATTCTAACAGACAAGCAACACTGCGTCAAATAACCGCAGAAATCAATGTGGGACGTACCAGGGACTTGTCTGTTAGAACTGTGCGGAGAAATTTGGCTTTCTTGGGCTATTCCAGCAGAAGACCGACTCGAGTGCCTTTACTGACAGAACGACATCGATTGCAGCGACTCTAGTGGGCACGTGAGCATATCGGTTGGTCCCTAGATGAATGGAAAACCGTGGCCTGGTCCAATGAGTCACGATTTCAGTTGGTAAGAGATGATGGTAGGGTTCGAGTGTGGCGCAGACCCCACGAAGCCATGGACCCAAACTGTCAGCAAGGCACTGTTCAAGCTGGTGGTGGCTCTGTAATGGTGTGGGCTGTTTTTTCATGGCATGGACTTGGTCCTCTGGTGCGACTGGACCGAACACTGACTGGAAATGCTTATGTTCAGCTACTTGGAGATCACTTGCAGCCATTCATGGACTTCATGTACCCAAACAACGATGGGATTTTTATGGATGACAATGCGCCATGTCACCGGGCCGCAACTGTTCGCGATTGGTTTGAAGAACATTCTGCACAATTCCAACGAATGATCTGGCCACCTAGATCGCCCGACATGAATCCCATCGAGCATTTATGGGACATCATCGAGAGGTCTGTTCGTGCCCAAAATCCTGCACCATCAACGCTTTCACAGTTATGGACGTCTATCGAGACAGCATGGCTCAATATTCCTGCAGAAGACTTCCAACGACTTGTTGAGTCCATGCCACGTCGAGTTGCTGCACTTCGCCGGGCGAAAGGAGGGCCGACACGATATTAAGAGATATCCCATGACTTTTGTCACTTCAGTGTATGTATAATTAATTATAGCACATATGTATTATATGTATCATTAATTATAGGACATATGTATTATACGTGTAAGTGTAAGGCGTTTTAAGTAAACATTTTATTTATCTTACATTTTTCTGTTTCTCTGTCGCTAGGCACTGTCTTCAGCTCTGATATTTATGTTCGTGTTCGGCGCGGTGTCAGTGGGGGTGCCCAGCTACACATGGTTTCTCGTCTTCAGGACTATCTCAGCATTCTCCTTAGGAGGATTCTCACAAGCGTGAGTATACGAAAATTCTCTTGAAGATAAAGATATAATAAGTGAACTACATGTAATTAACACTAAAAAAAATTCATAAATAAATAAATGAGTTATAGTATCACGAATTCCGATTGTTACATTTCCAGTCTAAAAATTAGTTTAAATTTTTGTCAATAGGTGGCGATTTATTATTGGGACCGTAGATATGTAAATTAAGTGTACCTTTTTAAGAAGTCACTGTTTAAATTCAATGTTTTACTACATTTATCAATGTCCTTTAGACTGCTACATTTAAGCAAAATTGTGCATTTCCCTATATTGAATCACCCTATTTGAATCAATTTCTTTTAAGTTCATTCAGACCTGATGTAATGGTTAATCGCTCCAGTTTCATGTCTGTTCTCTGACCTCCTCGTTCACCAGATATAACACTGATGAATTTTTATTTGAGCCAATATGAAGTCCACCAACCACATAGCATTCTTGCAAAGGATGGCAATGCACCGCCATCTGTTGACCAAATTCTGAACTAATTTTTTCACACAAAATAGAAATCCGAATTCATGATATAAATTGTGGTGCAAACTGCAAAAATAGTTGGTTCTTATGAATTTTTAGGAATTCTACTACTTTTAGTTCAACCGGGTAATGCAGATGATTTTAATACAGGGTGACATCTCAAGTGTGTGTTATTCTTTATTAAAATAATAAGATCTTGTTTAGAATAAATGGAAAAAGAATGCAAGGCGAATGTATACATTTTGTATGATGAAAAAGTTGCAGATGAATAGTCCATTAAAATTTTTCGTGTTATCCTTTAGTGCTGAATAGTCTTCATTCAACTTTATTCTCTGTTACTGAGCTACTCTCAGTAGAATTATAATTCATATCAACTGGCTTTAAAAGTTTTTTCTTTATCAATTTCCTCATAAAATACGTACTTTTCTATAAACTTTACAATCTTTTAAACTAAACTTCTTTATGTTAGATAAAAAAAATGCATTTATCATTTTTTTTTATTTTATAACGAATAATGCTTTATTCTTAAGGTTGATGTAACTGAAAAACGAAATTCATTTGATAAACGTATGATGTTTACTTGATGGCCATATTATGTTGTTGTAAAATGAAGTTCGTTTGAGTTCACTGATAAGAAGTAGACAGGGTTCTTATAAAATATGTTATTATTAATCGTAAAATGTTTAATATCCTAAGCTGAATAATAATTTTTTTTTTGCATTCATTTTTGTATATATCATTGCGTTAATATACAATTAAAAAAAGACATAATTAGCAAAAGCATTTAATTATAGATTAAGAAAATTTAATTGAATATTAATGATTTCTAATGCCATATTTTAAATGTCATCAAAAAAAGTTCATTACTATATCTACGAATTGGGTTTGTCATTTTCCATATGCACCATAAATAATAGTCGAATAATTTGATTTATAGCAGGCAACAAAAGATGGAACAAAAATTATGTTTGCAGCATTAATCAATACTTATTTAATTATTCAAATGAAGAAACAAATCAGTTTTTACTTTATTAACACTACGTGATAATTTTTTTAGTTCAAATAATTCAAGGAGGAATCAATGTCGTATTAAATAACACGAAATTCAAAATATTTCCTTCCGGTGGCTGATTTCAAATCATTAATTGTTCTTATTTTCGTCCATTTGAATATATCTGTGTTATTTTCTATCAATTGTTCACTGGTTTAGTTTATTCTAATGACAGCATTTAAAGAAAATCATTAAGAACATGTAACACATCTTTCAGTTGGAATTCTGTTAATTCGCAAACTTGGCAGCGAGATTTATTTTTGTAGGATAATGAGCCAAATATTTTACAATAATTATAAGACATATCATAGAGGGTTATTTGCACCAAATTTGGCGTTTTTCAATATCACGCCAACGGAGTATGTTAAATGGCAATTAAATCTCTTTCCGAAATACTTTTGTTAACTTAAAAATTCTAAAATCGAGAACTGAAAACATTTATTGAACAAAATTTAAAAACAAAATTGACATAATTTTAACAAAAAAAAAAAAAAAAAAAAAAAAAAAAAAAAAAAAACATAATTTTGAAACAAAATTTAAAATAATAATTCATGACAAAATGGATATTAAGATATTGGTAAAACCAACTACTACAGATATGGGGTAATAACCTTTGATTTTTTATTTACACTGAAATTGAAACATTATTATCTGAAGTCCGATCTACAGATATATTTTAATCGAAGGTACCAAATAAACTCATGTTTGTGAAAATTGCAACACCATGAAGGACTTACGCGAGTAAGCTGAAATTTTCAGGAGATGCAAATTAGAGCATGATATGCAAATGATTAGAATTTCAAATCCGTAGCGCATGCGTATGCTGAGCAGCGCCCTCTGAACGGAGGATGGATCCGAATAAATAGACGGCTGTAGCGAGGCGTGTATGGTTATTGGTGATTATCTGCTAGTGGTAAACGTTAGCTCAATCGTTACTTATGCCTCTTCGACGAAAGAGAGCGAGATTTGAACAACTTACAGAGTTTGAACGGGGGAGAATCATCGGCCTTCGTGAAGCTTGATTGTCTTATCGTGCAGTAGCCGCTCGTGTGCAGCGTAACAGCAGCACAGTGATGCGTCTTTGGAGGCAGTGGACGGACGAGTGTCGGAGAACTCGGAAATCTGGGAGTGGACCACGAAATGTGACGTCAGCTCGCGATGATAGACACCCGGTCCGCATGGCGCTGACGGACCGTACAGCTTCCTCTAGACAATTGGCAGCACAGTGGTCAATAGCTACAGGTGTTTCATTGTGTGCTTCATCAATTCGTAGACGTCTGCTGCAGCGTGGACTGTACGGAAAGACTCCTTTATACAGGATCCCTCTCACGCTAAACCATCGCCGCCTGCGGCTACAATGGGCCGCTCAGCATAGAGACTGGCGTGCTGATTGGCAACATGACGTGTTTTCTGACGAATCCCGCTTAAATTTGTGGTACCATGATGGCCGCATTCGTGTCGGGCGCTATGCCGGTGAATGCCACCTTCCGGAGTGCATTATCGAACGCCACAGTGGACGAACACCCGAAGTTATGGTCTGGGGTGCCATAGCATATCATAGACGATCTCAGTTGCTAAGAATTGTGAGCAATCTGAACAGCAACCGATACATCAGTACCGATACATCAGCAATCGAACAGCCCCAAGCTGTTCCCTTCCTTCAAAGCTTGCCAAGCGCTGTATTTCAACAGGACAATGCCCGCCCTGATATCGCTAGGACTATTCAATCCTTCTTTGCAATGCGGCAGGCACAGCTTCTTCCTTGGCCTGCGTATTCCCCGGATGTGTTGCCGATTGAACATGTGTGGGATTTCGTTGGTCGGCGTTTCGCTCGTGCTCCTCGTCCTGTTGCTTCTGCAGACGAACTTTGGGTGCGCATACAAACAATATGGAATGCTCTTCCTCAGGCAGACATTCAAAATTTGTTTGACTCCATGCCATGTCGTGTAGCAGCACTTATTGCGGCGCGTGGTGGCTACACAAAATACTGATTCCGATCTCTTGTTATTGTTTGTTTGCTTTCAACACTTAATCATTTATTTGTACCACTACCACTCAACTGTGTATTAAATTTCATTCAATTATGATGATTCCTTCATGGTGTTGGAATTTTCACAAACATGAGTTTACATGGGATTGTCACTATAATGAACACATTATTACAAATTTTATTAATAAGACATAGAACCACCTTCAACACTCAATATTCTCCCAATGTTCCTAGGAATTGATTTATAAAACCCATGTATGTTGTTTAAAGGAATATTGTACACAATTCTTTTGAAGAAGTTCAGTAACGATGCTGACTGTAAATATCTTTTTTCAACACTGTTAAAATAGATTATAGTACTAGCTCAAACCCGAATCTTAGCTTAGTGGCAACGTGCGCCGCTGGTGAGCATTAGGGCTGAGGTTCCATATACGGCGACTTTAATGTAGATACGGTTTCAAAAAATGAGGAGAATCGATGACATTTGTGATGTTTTTTTTTACCATAAGACATACAAATGCGGGATAGATCCCCCTAAAAGACCTCCCAGAAGGCATTTTCCTTCTTTTTCAGCGTCACCGAGCCAAGTCACACTTCTACCTACGGGTGCTCCATCACGACAGAAGCTGCCCTCTTTCCCTTCAACCATGAGACTACATGGGCTCGTGTACATGTTGCTGTCGACCAAATAGGATAAGAAACAACAACAACAACAATAGCTCAAAAATATTTTTCTGTGAATGAGATGGACAACAAAGATATGTGATTGTTTTTATGATCTTCAATTCACGCATGGACAGGTCTAGCTGAATGGACTGGATAGCTGTCGTCTTGGAAAACGGCAATTTCTGACTGAAACAATGTTTGCATATTGAATGGAATCTGGTTGATTGAAATATCCCCTCAGTCATTATCTTAATCACCATTCTAGAGTGAAGACAGGACCTGTAGAAAACCACAAGAACACTATCCATATCATAGCAGAGCCGTCTCCATGCTTCCAATTTACACGAAGGAAAATGGCTTGATATGTTTGAGAAGTCTTCTTATAGATTCACACACGCTTTATTATGAGGAACAATGTAAACGCTGATTCATCGGATCATATAACTTTCTTCCATGTCACATTTGTTTTTATGGCAGTCGCTTCATTCAAGTTAACGTTTTGCGCTTACACCATTTAGAAGTAGCTTTGGCATTGATAGTCTGCCATAAACTTATTGTTTGTACAGTTATCTCCTTACTATAATCGTTGATCTGTGAACTTGCAGATACTGGTAGAATTCTGCGGTTTCATTGGTTGTGATGATCTTCTTTTTGAACGCCACAATCCTCTTCAAAAACAAATGGCATCTTTCACTCACATTTTTGTTTCATCCATTGTTGTGTTTGAAAGAAATTACTTCATCTTTTATGCCGTATTCAGTCATTGCTTTTGAACCATAAATACTTACTTCATTAGAGGTTGCGGTTCAGATGATTTAATAAAACGAGGCGAGCAATTTGCTTTTTCTAAAAGTCTATGATGTCTGATATTCCGTAATACCCGCGTATTTGGATAATTCCCAATATTTTGTCAATTTTGTCAATACCAATTTTTTGTCGCAATCACCTGTATTACGGCATTAAAACTTTTTTAGGAATATTTTTAACTCGATTTACAGCAGGATTGTTCAATCTGTGCCTAGCACTCGCAGATCATATTTTATGAATTCCTTAAATAGTTAAGACTTGTTATTCATTACATTCATTTTGTAGAACTCTAATTAAATAAAATCAAATGAATGAGATTTTTATTTTATCTAAGTATCAATTTACGTTTAACATTTTTATTTTCAAAAGTATTTCTTATTTAAGTGTTTATAACATCTCAATATGTACAATGATATTCAATAATTCTGCTCGGAAAAGAATTTAAAGATTATTATGCTACAGCATTTTTGCGTATTTGTCGTGGTGAATTATTCATTTTACGAATGCCTAGCACGAGACACTTTATTGCTTTTAAAATACATTAAGCAAAACTATATTTCTTTCTAATGAAGCCCTGCAAGTATTTTTTTCTTTTTAATGCAACCAAAGCAAGCTAAAAGGATGTATAGATATTTTATCTAAGTATCAATATGCATTTTCTATTTTAATTTTCAAAAGTATTTCTAATTTAAGAGTTCATAACATCTCGGCCTGTTTAATGATATTCCATATTTTTACTCGAAAAGAAATCAAAGATTATTATGCTACAGTATTTTTGCTTATTTCTCGTGTGGAAGTTTTAGATTATTCAATTTACAAATGGTGTTTAATTGTGGAGTTAAATCAGCTATATTTTATGTCTGGCATGAAAAAATGTAAAGTTTTCAAAATACCTTCTTCGAAATTATATTTCCTTTCAAGTAGCCAGCAAGTATTTTTTCCATGATACGCTACTGCTAATGTACCTTCTCCAATCTGCAAAACTGCTTGATGGCCAATTGGCTAGCGCTCTGGCCTTTGGTACCAAAGGCTTCAGATTTGAATCCTGGCGTTGGCATGGATGCTTATTAGTGGTTCGAAATCCACGTTAAACTGTAGGCCCGATTTGTTTAGCCTAAAGTATGCACAAGATGACAGTAGAGTGACAAACCAAACTAATCTGCGATAGTTCATGAAATAGTAGTAGAAATTGTAATATTGACTGATTTGAACAAAACTATATTCTTGCTATTTAAAGTTGGAAAGAAAGACTCCCTACCTCACTGACCACACATAACTACAATCCTGTTATCTAAGACTAACTAAGATTTACTGAGAACGATTGAAACTTGGGTCTAACTAATTTCCCAGAAGAAAGATCCTTCTATTTTACTCATCCCTCAGTGTTGATCTTCAACTATTTTCTCTTTTTAAACAAGTAATATAAAAAAAAAAAATTTTTAAGTCAATTCCCACTTTTTTTTTCACTGTATTGCAGAAAGTCCTTTATAAATAATTTTCATTCAAGTTTTTTAAGTTTATCTGGCGCCATCTATTGGTAGATATATGCAACTTAAATCTAAAAAAAACTAAAACTAATTATTTAAATTTAATGACTGAATTAATATTTGAAAAAACTGTATTAACATCAAGTGTCCTCCACTACAAGTTCAAAAAAAAAATGCATTTGAACTTGTGTGGATGAATAAAAAGTATTTCATGAACGATTGAAAATTTGAACAAGATATATATAGGGAGAGTGTGAGCTAATAGGAGGAATTGGAAAAAAGCAAACAGAACTTTAAAGAAAGAGTGCCCAGAATGTAATAGTAGTGAAAGAGTATCCATAACCCTGTACCTATTTTGATGCCATGGAATAGTTTATGGAAATGCCATATATTAGTGTGAAGCATGTTTATTTCCAAAGGAAACTTTTGTTGCTGTTTGTTTTGTTTTTACTTTTGTTGCTGTAGCCTCATACTTCAAAATCGCAAAAAACAATAGATACATTACTTTCTATGTCTGAGGGATTTAAATCACGAACAACGCAGAGTTGATGTAGTTTTTGTTTCTCTCCAGTTTTCAAGCAATAAATGAAGAGCTTGCTGTCTGTAATCTGAAAAGAAACTCTTTTTAGTTAAAAGAAGTAGAAAATAATTCGTATAAATAAGTGTGATTTAGGATCTTTATTATTAATACGCTTTTATTAGCTTCACCTGTATGTTTGTATGTATGTATGTATGTTTGTATGTAACTCACTTTTTGGGTTCGATTTTGGGACTGATGGCGCCATCTACTGGTGAGTCAGTCAACTGATCCGCGATCGAATTGCGCTCTTCCTATTGGCCGAAAATTTCGGTGGCTAAAAAGAGGCGGATCTCAAAGGCATAGGAGTGCGATCATGTCGAATTGCGCTCTTCCTATTGGCCGAAAATTTCGGTGGGTAAAAAGTATGTAAACTTAGCGGATAACCGGCCAAGTGGAAAACAAAGTAAAAACAATTATACTTTAAAAAAACTAAAAAAAAATATGCTTTTAGAGTTAATCAGACTAAAAGTAAAAAATAAATTAATAGTTTAAAAAAACTAAAAAATACGCTTTTAGAGTTAATCAATCTAAAAAGTAAAAAATAATTGTTAACATAAGAATAAAATGACTGACGAGAAAATGAATGTCACTGTTCTAAAAGCGTGGGGTGCTTTGTATGACATTTTTAAACTAACTCTGCATTTCGGAATGAAACTAGTGAGAAATTATAACGATTGATATCGAGCACCCCACGATTTTAGAAAAGTGACATTCATTTTCTCGTCAGTCATTTTATTCTTATGTTAACAATTATTTTTTACTTTTTAGATTGATTAACTCTAAAAGCGTATTTTTTAGTTTTTTTAAACTATTAATTTATTTTATTTTGTGTTTAAAACAATTATTTAAAAAATCCTCGCCCTCCAAATAAAAACAAAATACAACCCAAACAGAGAAGATTTTTTGGATATAATATGCTAGATTTATCTTTATCCTTAAATTAAAATAACAAATGACTTTTAAAAAGACATCAAATATCAAAAGACTTTTTAATTTTTTGTTAAGTAGTTTAGTATTTTTTTTTAAATTTGTTTTGTGAGCTATTCTTATTGGTTTATTTAAATTTCTTTCATGTGTATTTCTTTATGTGTATTGCCAAAATTTCTTTCACATATATTTTTATAAAATCGTTTGGAATTCTAAAGTTTTTATTTTTTTTAAATTTCTTTACCATGCATTTTTATAAAATCATTTGGAATTCTATAGTTTTTATTTCTTTTTAAATTTCTTTCCCATGTATTTTTTAAAAATCATTTGGAATTCTATAGTTTTATTTTTTTTTAAATTTCTTTCCCATGTATTTTTTAAAAATCATTTGGAATTCTATAGTTTTATTTTTTAATACGCTTTTATTAGCTTCACCTGTGTGTTTGTATGTAACTCACTTTTTGGGCTCGATTTTGGGACTGATGGCGCCATCTACTGGCGAGTCAGTCAACTGATCCGATATCGAATTGCGCTCTTCCTATTGGCCGAAAATTTCGGTGGCTAAAAAGAGGCGGATCTCAAAGGCATAGGAGTGCGATCATGTCGAATTGCGCTCTTCCTATTGGCCGAAAATTTCGGTGGGTAAAAAGTATGTAAACTTAGCGGATAACCGGCCAAGTGGAAAACAAAGTAAAAACAATTATAGTTTAAAAAAACTAAAAAAAATATGCATTTAGAGTTAATCAGACTAAAAAGTAAAAAATAAATTAATAAACTTAAAAATCTAAAAATACGCTTTTAGAGTTAATCAATCTAAAAGTAAAATAATTGTTAACATAAGAATAAATGACTGACGAGAAAATGAATGTCACTGTTCTAAAAGCGTGGGGTGCTTTGTATGACATTTTTAAACTAACTCTGCATTTCGGAATGAAACTAGTGAAAAATTATAACGATTGATATCGAGCACCCCACGCTTTTAGAACAGTGACATTCATTTTCTCGTCAGTCATTTTATTCTTATGTTAACAATTATTTTTTTACTTTTTAGATTGATTAACTCTAAAAGCGTATTTTTTAGTTTTTTTAAACTATTAATTTATTTTTTAAATTTCTTTACCATGTATTTTTATAAAATAGTTTGGGATTCTATTGTTTTTATTGTTTAAAAAATTTCCTTCCCATATATTTTTATAAAATTGTTTGTAATTCTATTTTTTTTCTTTTCTTTTCTTTTTATTTAAATTTCTTTCTCGAATATAATAATTTCTCGAATAATATAATATAATAATTTTATAATTAAATAATGTAAAATTGTTCTAAAAGATCGCCTGGTGAAAGCAAAGACAATTTTATTTCAAAATGGAAATAAGATTTTTTAAGAAAAGAAAATCGTTTGGAATTTATTTAATGTTTTCTTTTTTTTTCATTTTTGAATGATAACTGATGAACATAATTTATTGCCTGAATATGATTTATTGATATTTTTTGTTTCTTTGTTTAAAATTGATGTTATGCTTTTAGTCTTTATATTAAATTCTAAATTTTATGTGTAACCTGTATATAGTCTTAGCTGATTAAATTTTTGGAATTTATTTATTTAATTTTTGTCTTTCGGCGTACATTTTTTAAGTTCATAATAAGATCGAAATTTATTTTCAGATCGTGTCTTATATATATTCTTTTATTTCAACTTATAAACATTTTAATAACCACATAAACAAAGTATTTTATCATCAATTATTTAAACTGTATCTTTAAGATGAATAGATTATGATTATATAATGTATAGACTTCATGCACCGCAATTAAGACCATGATTTTCAGATTGTCATCATATAAATTTTCAAAGGAAAAAAAAAAGAACCGTGTTAGATAAATATCAGTTCATGATATTTATGCTTTTTTATACTTAAAATGTATTTTCTTATGTTACATTAATCTTCATTTTGTTAGCTTATAACTTTAATATCTTAGAGTGCAATTTTACAAAGGTCTTATAATGTGTAATATCAATAAATAATAGCAATAAAATATGTTTGAAAAGGATTATCTGACATTGTGTTAAACTGATAAAAATGTGAAAATCTTCCAAAAAATGATTATTTCTGTTTTCAATTCTTGGTTCAAACAGGGTGACGCTGTGCTCTGAATTCATACCGGGAAGATACAGAGGGCGATTCATCTTCATCCTGTCTGTAGGTAAAACCTTCAACCCAGTTCTTTATTTTAAGAAATACCGGTCAGTTAATTAAAAGCCTATATAGATTATTAATAAATTTCATATTGATTTTTTTTAAAGTTGCATTTTCTAAATAAAACACTCATCTGTTTTATGTGAAATGGTTTATTTTAAATGTTGGCTGGTTCAAGTAAAATAACTTTGTATATTTCAGCATTATATATTTTGTATCTTTCTAAATTCTAATGCCATGACAATTTACAAATAATTTCATAAAATATATTATATATACATATATTTCATAAAATATGTATTTAGCCTATCTTAATGTAGGGTTCTTTCCATTCAGTATTTCGTACAGAAAAAGTATATATATATAGACATATATATGTTTCTATACATATTTATATAAAGAATACAACACCTGAACATAAAAACCAAATATTTAAATATTTATTATATATATATATATATAAGATACAAGTTAAGCCATCAAATAAATTTAAAAATAGTTTGTAGGACACTGTAAAAGAAAAAAGCTATGATGGTTTTGTTGTACAATTTGCGCATAAAAAGTGCCAATAATTTTTATCGTGAAAATAGTCTTGTTTTTATTTCCCCTTTTTTGAGTTCTCTATTGGTTTTTTAGTTCATGCATTGTGTTCTTTATACATGTATATATATATATTTATATATATGGGCTTAGTTCATCATCATTACTAAATCCATATTTTACTTAACTTAAACATTACAAATCTTAAACAACAGTACTATAAATAACGCACAAACAAAAAAATTAAGCATTTTTAAAAATAATATACAGTTGTATTTATAATAAATTTACTTAATCAGTTAAGATTTCTTAAGATCAATTATATTATTACAAATAATTTGTGTCATCTTTTAGTTGTGATTTAATATAAGGAAATATTTATTTTTCTAAATTGAAACTGATAAAATTTTTTATTTTAAGAATCACCTTAGTTTTTTTATGACTGTTTCTACCATTTGTTTTATCTGCTAACTCCATTATAAAGAGTGAATTTTAAGGGCAACTTTATGCGCGTATTTAAGTTAAAGTTAAAGGAAAGTAATCTCTTTTTGCAGTGCTTCTTCGCTGTGGGAGTTATCCTGATGCTGGGGATCCTGTACGCGACGACCCGCCCGGGCCACTTCTATTGGAGGCTGTTCACCGCCATCGCCACGGTGCCCGCGCTCATCGCCATGATTATGATGAGGGTGAGTTCGCCTTTTCTTAAGATGTTATGGATCAGGGGTCTCCAAACTACGCCCGCTGGGCCAAATCCGGCCCGCCAGTATCATCAATCCGGCCCGCGACAGCGAATAGCTTATTGTTTCTGTAATAAGTTGGAGGAAAAAACACAGAATGATGATAACTCGGTTTTATTGACTTGGTAGGTAAAGCTTAATGACAAGCATAATACGCAGAAAGTTTAACTTAAGCATAACAACTAACAGATAACTGAAATGAATCCCACTAATGTTATAAACTAGTGAACATCCCGCTGTTACCCTCGGTACTTTTGTTGGGGTAAAGAGTATCGCATATGTATGTATATCGAAGTTTGGAATGTATATATCCTGAATCAAACATATGATTTTTTATCCTGAAAGTCCTTCAAGCGCGGAAAAGCTAAATTAACGCGAATGAGACCGCGGGATATCCACTTGTAAAAAAATACTAATGAGATTTGTGTAATTGTGATTGTTCACTGACAGTAGTTTGTAGTTATGGATCAATTTTACTTGTACAAATTTTTAAAAGAGATTTAAGATGCCCATCGGTTAACTTAGATCTGTAAACATTCTTTGTGTACTTCATTTTGGAGAATGTTTTCTCACACAAATAAGTAGTACCAAAAACAAACAGCACACGAGCAAATTTATGTAAACTATCAAATTGTATCAGTGGAAGACTCTTATAAAACTCCAACAAAGATGAGTTTTGATATTTGTTCTCTGACATTTGATATTTGTTCACACAATAGTAATTGAATCAGCGAATTTAGCAAGCGTATGCTCGTTCAAAGCGCATACTCGGCGACTAGTCTAGAAATTATAGATAATGGCAGAAAAATTAAAATGGTTTTGGTCCTTGGTACTTACTGGAGTTAACAGTATAGCCCTAAGGCTGGATAGTTTGGAGACCCCTGTTATAGATCATAAGGTTTAAAACTCGAGCCGTAACAATGAACTGTGGATTTATCTTGAGTAAAGACATGAAATCAAGCCAATTAATACAAGAAATGGTAAAGCCATCGTTTCACTTACAAATAGCAGACACGTTGAAAGAAAAAGAAGGATGCTCTAGAAGGTTATAGGGTTACATAACTCATTTTATTATCTTGCTCCAATTCGAAAAATAAACACATTGAAATCACATTGAAACTGAATCACAAAAAAATCACGAACGTCAAATCCCATTGAAATTGAAAGCGAATATTTATAATTGGTGCTATTTAAGAAAATAAAATGTGAGCACTCTGATTTGATATCAATTGATGACGAGGGGCACCAAATTAATTTAATTAATTAACTAAATTAGTATTAAGATAATCTGTTTGGAAACAACTGGATATCAGTCAGATTTCATATGGGTTTTCCATTAGGTCAGATTTCAGTATTTTCATTGTGGAATTGTCATTGTCAGTATTTTCATTGTATCCGTCATCGTGGAATTGTGTCACTGTGTTAATGTCAAAGTGGAATCATTTAATCCATTACAGAATCGTGCGTAAGTATTCAGATGCAGGTTTATAAGGAACCATTCATCGTGTTCATCCTTTGTAAAGCTGTATGTAATCAAATTCTTGCCAAACATATCTCGTTGCGTCCTTGTGTAAATGTTATATTGGAATCATTCAATTCATTACAGACTTATGTACAACTGTCCAGATGAAGGTTTATCGAAGGTTCGATATTTCCATCCCTTGTGAGGAGGTATATAATCGAATTCTTGCCAAACTCATCTCAAGATGTTAGGACTAATTCTAGTAAATTGCGCGAATGTTCCCTTATATATTCGTCTAGCAAATACTTTACATAGAAACTTGAAGTAATTTTTTTATACAGTGATATGAAACTTTTTATTGTATTGAGTCATAGTTTTTAAACTATACCTTTCCAAAACCTCGAAGAGAATTATGAAAAATCCTGTGTTTTTGCCAAACCGATAAGGTCCCAAAGTAGATCTACACCCATCTCTGCTGTAGATGGACTATACAATTATCAGTGTAACGTCTCATCCTATACGAGACCTATAACGGTTTTAAGAAGAGAGCCACTTTCAGATACAACACTTCTTGTCGACTCGTCGCAGAACTCTCTTCCTCTCCAAAATCCATCAAGAGGGTGGAGGGGCCAGCTCATTGAAGTCGACACTTCTTCAGCCTATGGTCTGTCACTAATCACGATGCAACAATTCACTGAGTAGTCCATATTCAATCTATGATTGCTTCGAGTTATGAAGGTCGAACAGACAATCGCTAATTTCATGAAGTCTCATTATACATGAGACTGAATATATGTTATCAGATTTGAGTGGAAGGTTTATTTCAGTAGTACAAAACACTAATTGCATATAATATAAATATCCACAACACTACTTGTCTGCTGTCCAATTTAAGTGATAGGTTATTATTATGTACTTGTTAAAGAATGTACATTCCTCTCTCCTGGGAACGAAATTCTACAACTCTTCTCGTGTGAAAAATGCTACATCTGTAATAGTCGTCAGGGTTGTAAATGAACTAATTAACGAATTGTGCAATAGTTGGAATGCGTCGACTAAACATATTTTTTATTGCAGTTCTTTCCCGAAAGCATCCGCTTCCTTCTGGTGAATGAGGAGTACGTCTCTGCGAGGTGCATCGCGGACGAGATGTCCAGTGACAACCGCAAGCCCCTGCCCAGGGGACAGCTCTTTCCCGTGAGAAACGCCGGTAAGAGGGGCAACTGCTGTAGATTGCTGGAACCCATTCACATGCGCTCCACCTTGCTCTTCTGGTATATGGGGTAAGATGACAATTTGGCTTTAAGGCAAGGATTAAACCTTTTTTTCAATTCCTTCTATTAGCTCACACTCTCCCTATATATATCTTGTTCAAAGTTTCAATCGTTCATTAAAATACTTTTCCAATTCCTTCTGTTAGCTCACACTCTCCCTATATATATCTTGTTCAAATTTTCAGTCGTTCATTAAAATACTTTTTTCAATTCCTTCTGTTAGCTCACACTCTCCCTAAATATATCTTGTTCAAATTTTCAATCGTTCATTAAAATACTTTTTCAATTCCTTCTGTTAGCTCACACTCTCCCTATATATATCTTGTTCAAATTTTCAATCGTTCATAAAATACTTTTTATTCATCCACTCAAGTTCAAATACATTTTTTTTAACTTGTAGTGGATGACACTGGATGTTAATACAGTTTTTTTAAATATTAATTCAGTAATTAAATTTAATTAGTTAATTTTAATTTCTTTTAGATTTAAGTTGTTTGTATCTACCAATAGATGGCGCCAGATAAACTTAAAAATTGAATGAAAATTATTTATAAAGAACTTTTTGCAATAGAGTGAAAAAAAAAATAGGAATTGACATAAAATTTTTTTTTTTTTTTATATTACTTGTTAACTCGTATGCTCACCGCAAGAGAGTGAAAATGTGAAAAATAAAAAGGAAAATAATATTCCCTTATTTATTTATTTATGTGTGATGAGAGAATATGCAACATGAAAAAACCTACTCAAACATTATCATTTCTTACAATCAAATAATTATCTATAATAATTAAAAATCATAAAAGGCTATCTCTTATAAACTTTTGAACAATTTCAGGTTATATTTAGCTGGATTATAAGCATTTTTACTTTTCTGAATTCTCATAAATGTGCATTAATTTATTTATTTTAAATTAAGTTGATGTATATATATCTTGGAAATAAGGAATTTAGGAAAATAAAGGAAATAATTCCGATTATTCAACGTGCCATTTTTTTCCAATTTATTTTTCAATGTGCCATTTTTTTCTAGAGTTTTTCTGAAACACTTGTTTGGTATAAAATGTGATCCGATTGTATTTTTATTTTCAACTTTCGATTTTTGAATTGTAATAATTTTAGAATACAAGAGATTTTATTAACCTCTTGAAAAAGAAACGAGCTTTCTAAAATGCACTTTATATTTTTTCCAGGATAGCTGCAGGAATGTCTTACTATTTCTTGATAGAAGTGAGTTCTCTTTATTTGAGCGATGTTCAATCTAACAGTAAGTGAATACCTTTAGTAGTTATCTTAAATATTTTCACGCGATTGCGAATCTCTGTAGCACCATGAAATGTTAATTTGTGCTGTTCGAATAGTTTTTATGAAATCTTACCCTAGTTACGTTAATAATCATCAGTCATGCAATTTGTTAATAGTAAAGCTACTTGGTGAAGATAATAATTTTTACACTCGAATGAAAGTTTGCTTGTCTAGTCATACAACTGTACAATCTATATACACAGTCCAGTCACATTAATGTGACCACCTGTCAAAAGTCAGAATAACCACCTTTGGCAGAGCGGACCGCTGCGAGACGCGCAGGAAGATAGTCAATTAGGTTTCTGAAGGTGTTCACTGGGATGTTGAGCCATGTTGACTCCAGTGCCGTGGCCAGCTGCGCTAGATTACGCGGTTGAGGATCCATGGCGCGAACAACCCGATCGAAGGGGTCCCACAGATACTCGATTGGGTTTAAATCCGGTGAGTTTGCTGGCCTCGGGAGTACGGTAAACTTATCCTGGTGCTCTTCGAACCACGCACATACACTGCGAGCTGTATGATACCTCGCATTGTCCTGCTGGTAGATACCATCAATTTGAGGAAAAATAATTCGCATGTAGAGGTGGACATGGTGCGCAAGGACAGATGCGTATTGTGCTGATCCATCGTGTCTTCCACAATGATGACTGCACCCAGTGAATGCCAGGAAAACATTCCCCAAACCATAATGCTCCCTCCTCCAGCTTGGATCCTTCCGGCAATTGTTTCATGTGTTTGCTTTCAGACGTTTCACGCCATATATGCCAACGTCCATCTGTCCAATGGAGCATAAAACGTGAAAGCTACTCTGTGGAAGTCCAGTTTCGGTACTGGCGTGCAAATTCAGCCTTCGTCATCGAGGAACAACAGTCAACATAGGTGCATTAACCAGACGTCTGCTACAGAAGCCCAAGCGCAGCAACGTTCGCTGAATCGTTGTTGAGGATACACTCTTCGTAGCCCCTTGGTTCATCTGGGCGGTCAGTTGCTCAACAGTTGCACGTCTATCCGCCCGAACGCATCTCCGTAGCCTTCGTTCGCCTCTGTCATCTATAGCCCGTGGTGCACCACATGTGCCACGCTGCTGATTTGGGATAGTGCCATTTTGCCATGCACGATATACTTTTACCACGGCGGCACGCGAACAGTTCACAAAATTAGCCGTTTCCGAAATGCTTCCACCCTTGGCGTGAAAGCCAACTATCACGCCGTTTTGGACGTCGGATAAATAGCTACGTTTCTGCATTACGCCAACAATTGAAATGCTTTCCGATGCCCTAGGACATCCTTTATATACACTCCACTGCAATGTGCTTCCACCTGCCTTTTGTGATTGGTTATTTCACGTTGACGTCGAAAGTAGGTGGTGGTCACATTAATGGGACTGGACTGTGAATATACTTACTGCAGAGTCTTTTGAGAAAAAATGGCTTTTTATTGCTTTATCCTACGTTTTAAATTTGCCTGAGAGTTTTAGAAAAATATGCATCCTATTGATATTATGTATTGATAAATAAGAAATATCTTTTATTCTTTTTCTCTCTTTAGTCGAAGAGATCCATTCAGCAGCCCACAGCTTCATGGGAAACCTGTCCCAACCCGTTGAATGTCTGAAGAACATTACAGACGCCCAATACTTAAGGATCCTGTGGACAAATGCTTTGGATTTTCCAGGTATTTGACATTATCAAAAAACAACTAATATAAAATTTTTTTTTAAAGTCAATTCCTACTTTTTTTTCACTATATTGCATAAAGTCCTTTATAAATAATTTTCATTCATTTTTTTATGTTTATCTGGCGCCATCGATTGGTAGATATATGCAACTTAAATCTAAAAAAACTAAAATTAATGAATTAAATTTAATTACTGAATTAGTATTTGAAAAAACTGTATTAACATCCAGTGTCCTCCACTACAAGTTCAAAAAAAAAAAAAAATGTATCTGAACTTGAGTGGATGAATAAAAAGTATTTTAGGAACGATTGAAAATTTGAACAAGATATATATAGGGAGAGTGTGAGCTAATAGAAGGAATTGAATGAAGTAAATTATTATTGCAAACTATATTTAGATTTGAGGTTTAAGGCAGTACATAATCGCAAGCTGTAAAATTGAAAGGAAACATGTATTAAAGTGCGATATCGGTATGCGATATCGGCATTCTTCAATCCGTATGTTAAATTAATATATACGAAATCTTCGTTCTATATAATCGTTCTAAAAATCGTTCTATATAATAAAATGTGACGATAACTATGTAGTAGATAGTAATACATTTTTCTCTAAAATAGTCCAGAACAGTTCTATGATTTTGAGGTCGGGGGACTGTGTGGGTTAAGGTAGGTGTTTCACTTCCAATTCGTGTTCATCAAACTATATTGACAAGTCCTCCTGTATGAATAGGAGCATTATCATTCTGGAAAATTCCAACTCCTGCAGGAAACAAAATTTGAATCATAATATGGAACTGGTCATCTAAAATTTCTCTATACTTCTCCCCAGTGATCCTTCCTTGCACAGTAACGATTGGGCCAGCAGAAAACCACGACACGGCTGCCCACATCATTACAGATCCACCTCCATGCTTGGCAATTGGAAGGACACAATACGCTTGTGCAGGTGTCCTACAAACGTGTACCCGTCCTGTTGTAATGAAAAGTGTAAAAGATGATTCGTCTCATCCTATAAATGTATTCCACTTATCAATCTATCAGGTTTTATGGTTGTGGCATCACTGTAGACTGCATTAACATTTGTTACATGTGGCTTGGGAATTGCTGCTCTGACGTAAATGTCCTGTTTATGAAGGTGCCTTCTAACTGTAACGATTGACACTGGAGAATCCAGGTGCCGATTGAGCTCTGTAATCACTTGTACACAAGTTGATAATAAATTGTTCCGAATTCAGCCATCCGTTACAGGTTTTAAACCAATTGATTTAAATCGTCGGCAAAATGTCAAGCTGATACGACTGCGTATAGGCCATACTTATTTTACAAATTCATATTTACTTCGCTCAGAACCTGCTCCTACTTGTCCCACGTGTAACGCGGTTTTTTCCGTCAAGCATATACTAATAGAATGCCCAAGATTTAATAGACTCCGACTCAACCTTTTCGGTTGTGAGCATCCCACCCTATCTGACTTACTGGGGGACACTCCCCATGTTAATCTATTTTTATTTCTTGTAAAGATTGGTTTTATGCCTTTTATATGAAATTTCTGTTTTTGCACCATTTTATCTGGATTTCGTCCGTGCATTTAACTTTTTTTTTAATTGACAATGTTTAACAGCACTACTTTTAATAGATTTTATATGAATTTTAATTTATTATTTATCTGATTTTACTTATTGAATTTTACCTGTTCTGGCAACAGGCATTTTAGCTTTTAACAAATTCGTTTTACAAGAATTTAAAAAGTACTGTCGTTTGGCGCAGCAAAGTCAAATCTGGCTCTTGTGCCATTAAACCCCAACCAACTGTAATCACTTTGGATGCAGTTGTTTTCTTTTTAGATATTACAGTCCACTTCAAGTCGGTCTCTTTCCCTCAGCCTCTCCTTCCGTCCACTCTTTTGCTTTGCCGAGCTTATCTTGTCAAGCTGTGTGTATGCAGTCATGACTTTAGACACCGTACCTTTGGAAACACTTAAAAGCTGGGATATTTCGATCACAGTTGCTCCAGTACCCTGATTTAATACTAATACAGGAAACCCATCTTGCACCCAATCAAATCCCTTTTATTCCGAATTACTTACTCTATAGTAATGATGGTAATCAAACTCCCAGACCTCGTGGAGGTACAGCCATTTTTATTAAAAATAATATTAATCACACAAATGTTTCTCCTACCAATCTTACTGATATTCAGGCAACTGTAGTTACTATTAATACTCCGCACTTCAGCAACATTTCCATTGCATCTGTCTATGTTCCCTGTACTATTAACCATACTAACCTAATTAATGACCTTTCCAATATCCTAAAAATTAATAACTCTTCGATCCTATGTGGTGATTTTAATGCGCATCACACATCCTGGAGATGCAAACGTGATGACAGCACGGGCAAAGCTCTTGTTAAACTTGCTAGTCAATTCGGCATTGAAATTTTCGCACCACCCACTCCCACTAGGGTCACTAATTTTTCCTCTTCCACTATTGATCTCACTTTAATTAATAATTTTCATGTCCCTTTCTCCATTGAATCCTTAGCGGAACTCTCCTCTGATCATAATCCGGTAATGTTGAATTTTTCACTCACCTATCAAACTCTTGAACTAACCCGCAATGTTTCTACTGACTGGTTTAAATTTAAAAAGATCCTTTTAAAGTAAAGATTTAACTAGATCTTGACTCCCCTCTAGTAATAGACGCGGAGGTCAACCGTATTACTAATCTTATTCACATTGCTTATACTAACTCCTCAAAACCGATTAAAACCAATAAAATTAACTTTATGCCTTCTCATATTAAATCACTTACAGCCGACAGAAATAGAGCTCGTAAAACATGGCAAATATACCGCGATCCAGTTTCTAAACATAATTACAATAGAGCGCAAGCCAAGCTTCGAAAAGCCATCTACGATTTCACGCAAACCGCATGGACTAATCGCATTCAGGCTCTGGATCCAGCTGATGGCTCCATTTGGCGGGCTATTAAGAATTTAAAAGGTAGCAACATTAAAGTTGCAAATCTAACTACTTCGACTTCCAAAGTTGTTCTTAATGATATTGATAAATCTAATGTACTCGCGGATAGCCTTCAGAATCAGTTCCAAGTTAATAATATCTCTAATCCTGTTACTAATGACACTGTACGTAATTCTATTATGACTTTAAACTCTAAAGCAAATCCTTATAAAATTACTAACACTAAAGTCTCTACTCTCTATGAATACATTAATAAACCAAAAATTAATAAGGCACCTGGTGCAGACAATGTTACTAACAAAATGCTAAAAAATCTTCCCTTCATTGTTGTTTGCAGAATAGCCAAACTTATTAATGCTATTATTAAATTGGGATACTTTCCGCAATCCTGGAAAGAAGCCATTGTTTTGCCTATTCTCAAACCGGGGAAGGATCCTTATAATCCTATTAATTACAGACCCATCTCTCTTCTTTCTACTATCAGTAAATTAACTGAATTCGTTATTCTTAAAAAAATTAAAAGGCACCTCTCCAAAAATTCCATTATGATTCCTCAGCAATTTGGTTTTACTTCTAAACTTAGCACTACTCACCAACTTCTTCGTATTACGGAAATGATCTCTGAAGGACTCAGTAAAAATTTTTAACGGGGATTATTTTTCTAGATGTAGCTAAGGCTTTTGACAGAGTCTGGATCGATGGCCTCATTCATAAATTAATTGCTTACAATT
Organism: Caerostris darwini; assembly: GCA_021605075.1. Lineage (NCBI taxonomy): Eukaryota > Metazoa > Arthropoda > Arachnida > Araneae > Araneidae > Caerostris > Caerostris darwini. The sequence goes on from BPLQ01014200.1 coordinate 74,503, forward strand.
TTCCTACTTACCTTATTTTTCTTATTAAATCATATCTCACAAATAGAACATTTGCTGTTAAAGTTAATAGCTCACACTCTACTAAACATAAAATTAATGCAGGAGTACCGCAGGGGTTCCTTGATTGGCCCGATTTTATTTAATATCTTCATCAATGACATTCCACATTTTCCAAACATTAAATTAGGTATTTACGCAGATGATACTGCAATTATTGCTTCACATAAAAATTTTCATGATTTGCAAAACAATTTACAACATTATATCACACATCTAGAAGCATGGCTCACTCGATGGAGAATCAAAATAAATGTAGATAAAACTGAGGCTGTACTATTCACGAAGAGAAGAATTCCTCCTCCTAACATCTTTCTCTTTAATCAACAAATAACTTGGTCTACTAACGCTAAGTATCTGGGAGTCTACCTTGATAGTAAATTAACATATATTAACCACATAAATCATATTAAAAAGAAATTTAACACCTGTCTTCGCATGCTTTATCCCTTCATTAATAGGAATTCCCCCTCTCTATTGAAAATAAATTACTAATCTACATGTACTATATGCGTCCCGTAATGACTTATGCGAGTCCGGTTTGGGGCTCTGCTGCAAGGTATCACATTAATTATATTAAAACTCTTGAAAATAAAATTTTACGTATGATAACTAATTCTCCTTGGTACTTTAGAAATGATGACATTCGTCATAGTCTTGCCCTCCCTTCTATTCAAAATTATATGCTCAAGATTGCGGAAAATTTTTATGCAAATCTTGAACACATTCCGAATGAGGAAATTCGTAATCTTCCGAGATATGATTTTTCTCTGCCGGAGAATGCTAAACGCCCTAGGGCGGTCTTATATAACTTACAATTACCCTAGACGAACTGATACAGTTGTCAGGAGCACCCTGACCTGTGCCTTTAGTCATCATTTCTAGCAGCTGCAACTCCATCCTGTGGTGTTTTTTATTTTTTGTTTTCTTCTTTTATTTTTTAATTATTTTCTTTACTTTTACTTTATATTTCTCTTTTCTTAATTTATGTTTTCTATTATTGAAATTCTCTGATTTACTCGTTGCTCTTTTATTTTATTTTGATCTAGTAATTTGGGACAGACCTTGGTTACTTACTGCTTTGATGTTTATTAATGTTTTTTATATCACCATGTGACTTACTCTCAGCTAGGAGTTTAGGCCCATATAAGGCCATGGAACTCCGTAAACCTGAAACTGACAGTTGCTCCAGCTAGACGGGCTCCTACAATTTGCCCTCTTGAAAGTCTGGGAGGTCTGACATTTTATGCTTTTAACGAAAAACCAAGACATATATAACTTCACTAAAGCTATCTATTACTATCATGATATATGATTTTTATATTAAAACAAGTAACATAAAAAAAAATGTTAAAGTCAATTCCTACTTTTTTTTCACTATATTGCAGAAAGTCCTTTATAAGTAATTTTCATTCATTTTTTTAAATTTATCTGGCGCCATGTATTGGTTACGCAACTTAAATATACGCAACTTAAATCTAAAAAAAACTAAAATTCCTTAATTTAATTTAATTACTGAATTAATATTTGAAAAAACTGTATTAACATCCAGTGTCATCCACTACAAGTTCAAAAAAAATGTATTTGAAGTTGAGTGGATGAATAAAAAGTATTTTATGAACGATTGAAAATTTGAACAAGATATATATAGGGAGAGTGTGAGCTTATAGAAGGAATTGAAAAAACTGTTAGCTAAGATCACATTTTAATGCTTACGAAGAGCATTCTTAAATGTCAGTTTTATACACAGATGTTTCCATTATTTTGATAACCACCTGTAATATGATTTAGAAAGAGATTTTAATTTTTATTAATGTTACAAAATATTACAACACGCATCTTCAAAATATCGCCTGATTGCGATGATAGAAATTCTTTTTATTTTTAATCCAAAAGAAATCTGCTCCAAAACTTACTGCTACAAATACATATTGAGTTAATATTTTAAATTACCTTTATTTTTTAACTAACAACTTGCTTTTATTTAATAATTTAAACAAAAATTTAGTTTAATATTTTTGCAGTATAAGAATAATCAAGCATTAAAAAGTAAAATAATTAGATATTTATATAAACTTTAAAATTTAGGGATTAGTGTTTAAAAATTAAAGGTATTTTATTAAATAATATAGAATTAATATCTAAATAAAATATTACAATGAAAGCTCAAATCTATGTTAATGTTTTACAAAATTTTAAACTTGAATTTTTAAATTTCTTATAAATCATTAAAGAAAATTATTTGTCTATATTTCTATCACTTTTAAATTATGTATAATTTATGCCATTTACTGCCAGCAGCTATGTAAAATATCTAAAATGGAAGCCCTTGATTTTAATTCAAACTAATAAGCACATTTTGATATAATTTTAAAATAAATAATTTTATTTTTCCAAATGTTTTATCTGAAAGTCTCTTGCTTTAAAATAGTTCATGTGCTTTTTTATGTAATTGCTGTTGATACAATCAAAATATAATCTGTTATTCGATTTTATTATGATTTAGAACTAATATTCCCCCAAAAAATATTAATGGAAACTAATTATTATATTAATTATATTAATTAATTATTCACCAGAAATATATTAATTATTATTGAATTTTATTTGTATAAGTTGCTATCGTTTGCTAGCAGTCATTATAAATAATGTCATTAATCCTTTCTTCATAAGGATTTCTTTTATCCTTTTTTAGTTTGAGCATAACAAAGTTATTCAATAATTCAATAGTTGTTTCGGTATTAAATGGAAATGATCATCTTGAACACAAAAAACGACTCACTACTTAAAATTTATGCAATTTAATGTAAACAATTACTCCCTCTACAATGGATATTTGCTCATGTGAATTTGAAATTTAATGAAATTGCTAATTCTTTGGCGAAGAATGCCAGAAGGATCGAATCTGGATCAGACTGCCATTCCTAATTCCCTTGCAGATGCAAATGCCTTGGCAAAATCTAAACTTTTAATTCCTTCTAACATTAAAACTATAGGACATTTACAGAACTGAATGTCGACAGAAAAGCAAATACTACTCTGACAAGTGTAACGATGAAGCACCGCAAACATATGAAAGTTTCTGCTGATGGAGTTTACAAATACCAACTGCTGTGACAACTGCTCTGATGTCGAGCTGATTCCTCATCATGTCTGCCCAGCTGTTGCAGCCACCATACATTGCCTGGGTCATCCCTCGGAAGAGGATTTATTGGAATACCCCTCTAACTATCCCACTGCAATTATTAGACCATCGCATGGAGGAGGATTTATATTCCAAGCTGGCAATCAACATAGCCAATATAAATCTGGAGCATCACGATATTTGGTTCCCTTGTACTCTTCAGTAGATACGACGGCAACAACGACAGCAATTATTCACTCCATTATAAAATAATAAGAAACAATTTTATGTCATTTGTAAGGTTTAATTATTATTATAACCGCGAGAGGTCGTGGTTATAACTGGTAACTGTGACATTAGAGAGTTTTTGCATACCGTATTTTGGACGTCCGTTAGCTTTTTCTCCCTAGCGCGCATGCTCATAGGAAACATTATTACAGATACGCATGTGCAAGTTCCTATGAGCATGCGCGCTAGGGAGAAAAAGCTAAGGGACGTCCAAAATACGGTATGCAAAAACTCTCTATTAACTGTGGTCCAGTGTGGTAAGGACATGCGGTGAGATCTTCAGACCACGAGCTGAACGCTAGGAGCGTCAGATCGAAACAGACTGTGAGGGACAGGCTCTTGGTTTTTAACTATTAATACTATTGTAGAAGAGGCACAGGGTGCCATGTGATGTATGTACTAATATTGTAAATACACTCATGTCCATAAATTAAGGATAATTCAGAATCACACAGAAATTGAACTCTAAAATAAAAATTTCACCTGTAGAATTATCACACACATCTTGAAGAAGAATATGCAAATTACAGGAAACCACCAGATGGCGCGGATAGACGTCACAATGACGAGAGTATAAGAGAGGGGTATATAAGGAATGGTGGCAAAGAAGTAAAATTGTACACAAGCGCTTTAAAAGCCTTTCAGTGCAATAACCGCATAGTTATGGCACAAAGGAAGCATTTGGATGATTTTTTACGTGGTAGAATTATCGGACGACTGGAATGGGGACGTACACAGCTGGAAGTATCCGAGAAACTTGGAATCGCCCAGAGTGTCATCTCCAGGCTTTGGCAACGATTCCAAGATGATGGTAATGTGAGTAGATGTTACATCACAGGTCGCCCCCGAGTTACAATGCCGAATGAGGACCGGTATTTAGCAGTTACTGCCAACAGAAACAGACGGAGCACAGCATCAGACCTGTCTCGTCAGCTCTCTTCAGTTACCGGTACGACAGTTTCAAGGCAGACCGTGTACAGACGCTTAGGGCACATTAGTCTATATGTTCGTAGGCCTGTCAGATGTGTTCCACTTACCCCAACTCACTGTCACCTGCGATTAACCTGGAGTAGAGAGCATGCATTGTGGACACCGCAACAGTGGTCTGGCGTGATGTTTTCCGACGAGTCCAGGTTTAGTTTGCAGTCTGATTCCCGTCGGACTTTCATATGGAGAGCGCCAGGTACCCGTTACCACCAAGAGAACACCATTGAACGACACCGTTACGGTGGTGCAGGATAGCTCGTTTGGGGAGGAATTATTCTTGGTTCCCGAACTGACCAGCATGTTCAGAGTGTAACGATGACGGGCCACATCTATCGGGATGTCATTCTGGAACAACATGTACGTTTGTTTCGGGGCGCCATGGGTGTTGAATTCCTGTTTATGGAGGACAACGCCCGTCCTCTCCGTGCAAACATTGTAGACGAATGCCTTCAATTTTAGGATATCACCCGTATGGATTGGCCAGCATACTCACCGGACTTGAATGCAATAGAGCATGTGTGGGATATTCTTGGCCGGCGAATCGAAGCCCGTCAACCCCCTCCCACCTGTCAACCGGAACTTCGGAGGGCATTGCTTGACGAGTGGTGTTATATTCCCCAAGATCAGATTGATAATTTGATACTCAGCATGTCTAGGCGTTGTAAGGCCTGTATTGCATCGTCCGGGAGACATACTCCATATTAACCATCATACTAACCCTGTTATACTGTTTTTTGTAAATAGGTTCTTTTTTGGAATTTGCTCCAGGGAGTAAAAATCGCAATTTTTATTAATTATGTCAAACATATAGCATCTTTTTTGCTCTTTACCTTTTGTTTAATAAATAGACTTTACAAATAAGTCAAATTTGTTTTGCTTCTGTCTCTTTCTTTGCCTGAACTTCATTATCCTTAATTTATGGACATGAGTGTAAATTAACGTAAATAGAAAGAGAGATTGGTATTTCATCCTGACACAACTAGCTTCTAGGATAGCAGCTATCGCATTGATTGTTGGCCAGAAAATCTGTATACAGGAGGCAACAGTTACGATATGACACTGCAAGTAAAATCTATTCTATCCTGTTATCATTCTTCCATATTTAGGCGACTTTATGATTTGCTTTATGCTTAAAATAAACAGTTATTTATATATATTTTTTAAGAGTATTATTGTATATGTGATGTAATATTACCATTATTTTGAAGACACCTTACTTTTTTCCAGGATTCGTGGTGTTCATGATCGTGGTGGATGTGATTGACAGGAAGAAACTGCTCTGCGCCTCTTGTCTGATCTGCTCGCTCTTCATATTCCTGCTCTTCCTCCCCACCGGAGAGTAAGAGGAATTCTTCTAATCTATATAGAGAGAATACGACTCTAACTAAAAATAGAAGCACAATGATAAATTAGAATAATTATTAGACCTACTTAATGAATTCTGCACAAGATTTGATTCCAGAAGGAGGGTTTGACCATTGGTTATTGTTAAAAAGCACATAAAAAATGAACCAACTTTATTTAGGATGTCAAGATCAGTAAAAATATGATCAGTATTAATTATTCTTAACATAAAATGCATTTTATGGTTGGGTTTATAGGATAAAAGTGTTATACATAAAGCCACATATAACTCATTATTGCTTCTAATGCTAGCATTCAAAATTGTTCTTATCGTTATATTTTGTCATTCAAATCATTGAAGAACTTGCTTATAAATATCTTACTTTCACTTACTTTCAGAAATCTTGTTTCTAATTGCTCTTAGTTGAAATTATATACAAAATTAAATCAATAATATAAAACTTTTTCTCATATATATTTAAAAGATATTACACTTTAATGCTTGCTAGCAAACATGGCCAAATGTTAAGCAAGTTGGAGGAGATGTATCTTTCTACGGGGTAAGGATGTCAGCCCCATGTCCAACGCTCTGCAGTCATATTAGACACGGACCTACGGTTTCCAAGCCACTAATGTAATAATGTATTCTAAGCACCTAAAATGTAATAATACATTCTAAGCAAATCAGTAGATGAAATTTTTCTTAATTAACTATTTTTTAATAATTACTTTTATTAGGAATGACGTAAAATAACTTTTTTGCATCATCTCATTTTATTTTATTATCGTTTGAAGAAGAAATTAACAACTATGTTTGGAGTTAATTGATATATTTTTTATTATAAATTTATTGACAATTATTTAAATACACATAGTTTATTCTAAATAATAATAAAGGAGATAAACTTTTAACTAAAACAGCAATATGAGGGCAAATTACAGAAGTTTTTCTATGACGTTATTTTAACTGGAAGAAATCTCCTTCTTTTGCAGCCTTGTGATGCGTGCCGGCTTCCTGTTCTGCTCCCGGACATTGCTGCTCGGAGAGATGAACATGCTTCTTCTCATGGCGGCAGAGGTGAGTTCTCCTTTCACTAAAGACATTATGAAATCAATGCCCAATGAACAAATAATATAGAATGTAATAATGTAGGGATTGGGGAGCCAATGCAGGCACACTCAAGATTACTTATACTGCACTCATAAGGCTAATCCTTGAATATGACCACCAGATCTATCTGGTTGGTGCATCTACTAACCTAAAAAAACTAGAGAGAATACAATTTAATGCTGTCAGAATTATCACTGGTCTCTGGCACAGTTGTCCCTATGATATGAGGCAGATCTTCAGCCCCGTTCCTTGAGAAGAGAAATAAATATGGCGAAGTATATTGCAAAGCTAAAGAGTTTTAAGTCTGTTTTAAGATCATCAAAACAGATCATCAAAGATGGACAAATAACCAGAGATTAAAAAAGGACAGCCCTCTGGGTTTAATATGGAAGAAGGGATTGGCAGATATTGAAGTCGAGTCCAGTGTTCCTTTTAATCTACTGACACCTACTACTGTACTTGGTAATGTAACTTTTAATGAAGATTTGGAAATGAAATTTATCAAACACGAAGAACACCCGGAGTTGCTGCGTCAGTTGGCTTTCGAGATCATCTATAATATTTCTCCTCAGGCCCTGGTTATTTACACTGACGGAAGCAAATCTGACTCTGGAAGAACAGGTAGCGGAATTTTTATGAAGACAAGTACAGCAGAATTTAGATATCGTTTTAGAAACCCGGACCACAGCTCAGTATTCCACTCAAAATTAACTACTATAAGAGAAGCTCTGAGCCTAGCTTTAGACTTTGAAGTACCTGATGTTTGGATTCTGACTGATAGTAAGAGCCCAATACAGAATTTGATGGATTGGCCAATCATCCTGGACAAATTGGGGCAGGATATCGTTTCTAAACTAGCTGTTTTGAACCAGATCGGATCAGTGTGCTTGCAGTGGATTCCCTCCCAAGTGGGCATCTATGGAAATGAAATTGCTGATCTGCTCGCTAGGGAGGGTTGCGAACTTCCCAAAGCTTCTTCTTTCAATCTGTTATCTTCAGAGATTCATGTTCATTTCCTGACTTTAGCCGGAGTGAATACCGCTTGGAGGTCACCACTAATTCATGCATGGTACGCCGCTAAATATCCTGGTATGTCCTTGCAGGGCTCCTGTCCTAGACCTGCTCAAACGGCTTTAGCTAGACTAAGGACTGGTCACACTAAGTGTTTGATCTTCAATGGAGTCGAGAAGACATTTACCCTTTGTCATTGATCAGCCATCGCGTCTCCCTCTCATCTCATCGATTGTATTGGTGTCTCTGTGGGGCAACTGTTGAATGAGGGGAAGGCCGTTTACGATCTATTGATGCAGCATGATCTATTGGACTTGGTTTAGGATTCTAAATCAAGGGGATAGGCAACAACAATACAAATAATGTCTGTGAAAAAGAATTTATCTTACAAACGTCTCAAGCAATTAGACTTGATGATTCATTGGTAACATGCAAGAATGCTGACGTTTAAATCTCCTACATTCTGCATTGAAATCATTGATTTCAGAAAAAAAAAAAGATTCGATGGCGATTGTGACAACGAGTGTTAAATGTATCGAATCTATCGTCAGGTATCTTATTCGAAGCATTCATGCGTGGAACACAAGATGCTTAGCAATAAAAAAGATAGATAGGGCAAGATATGCTTGTAATTAAGCCGGATAGGATTTAGTGTTTTTCATGGACGATTAAATTATTTCTTAAAATAAATACGTGATGTTTAGTTGCCATATTTATTAAAATCTGCTAAGACAGCACTGTGCAGCTGCAACACATAATACATAAAACACAATTATATAACAATTATTTAGAAACTCCTCTTATTTAGAAATTCTTCCTCCTCTTCCAAGACTCTTATTAGTTCTTTTAAGAGTCTTGGTACCCCCCCGTACTGCCTGGTATTGAGTGTTTATCTAAATCACGGATGGGCAAAGGTTTTCGGTCGCGGGCCAAAAATCGAAAAAAAAATAAAAGTTTCGCGGGCCTAGATAAATTGTTGTAAAATTTTAAAAACAATATATAATTATTACAACTTAAATATGTTAATGAGATGAAATTGAGATTTCATTTGTAAAAGTTCCGTATATTGAGATTCGAAGTGAGATGGACTGATTCTAAGGATCGAGGCTAAATACTCCTCTGTCAGTCTACTTCTGAAATAATTCTTTCTAAGGTTCACAGTTGAAAATAGTTGTTCACATATATAAGATGAAGCAAACATAGCACTGATTATCTGGGCGTGAGATATTAAATTTGGGAAACTTACTTTCGATAATGATTTGTATAATTCTAATTTTGCCATATTTAAAAACAACTGCTTGAGATGATGATTAGATTGCAACTCAATTAATTTAACCTGTAAATCTGACCTCATTGTTCCACAATTTACGTTGAAAGGCATGGTAAAAATATCATATTCTGTTTGAATGGTACTGAAAGGAGATAGATATATAATAAGGATATGGAAAGGAGATGGATATACACTGAAGTGACAAAAGTCATGGGATACCTCTTAATATCGTGTCGCCCTCCTTTCGCCCGGCGAAGTGCAGCAACTCGACGTGGCATGGACTCAACAAGTCGTTGGAAGTCCTGCAGGAATATTGAGCCATGCTGTCTCGATAGATGTCCATAATTGGGAAAGCGTTGATGGTGCAGGATTTTGGGCGCGAACAGACCTCTCGATGATGTCCCATAAATGCTCGATGGGATTCATGTCGGGCGATCTAGGTGGCCAGATCATTCGTTGGAATTGTCCAGAATGTTCTTCAAACCAATCGCGAACAGTTGTGGCCCGGTGACATGGCGCATTGTCATCCATAAAAATCCCATCGTTGTTTGGATATATAAAGTCCATGAATGGCTGCAAGTGATCTCCAAGTAGTTGAACGTAAGCATTTCCAGTCAATGTTCGGTCCAGTCGCACCAGAGGACCAAGTCCATGCCATGAAAAAACAGCCCACACCATTACGGAGCCACTACCAGCTTGAACAGTGCCTTGCTGACATCCTTGCTTCGTGGGGTCTGCGCCACACTCGAACCCTACCATCAGCTCTTACCAACTGAAATCGGGACTCATCGGACCAGGCCACGGTTTTCCATTCATCTAGGGACCAACCGATATGCTCACATGCCCACGAGAGTCGCTGCAAGCGATGTCGTTCTGTCAGTAAAGGCACTCGAGTCGGTCTTCTGCTGGAATAGTCCAAGAAAGCCAAATTTCTCCACACAGTTCTAACAGACAAGTCCCTTGTACGTCCCACATTGATTTCTGCGGTTATTTGACGCAGTGTTGCTTGTCTGTTAGAATTTACGACTCTTTGCAGACGTCGCCGGTCTCGGTCGTTAAGTGCAGGCGGTCGACCACTGCGCTGTCCATGGTGGGATGTTATGCCTGAAATTTCATACTCTCGGCACACTCTTGACACAGTGGATCTGGGAATGTTGAATTCCCTAACGATTTCCGAAATGGCATGACCCATGCGTCTAGCTCCAACTAACATTCCGCGTTCAAAGTCTGTTAATTCCCGTCTTGCGGTCATCATCACGTCAAAACCTCTTCACATGAATAACTTGAACAGAAATGAAAGCTCTGCGAAAGCACTGCGCATTTATACCTGTTCTAAGCGATGCTACTGCCATCTGAAAATTTGCAGATTGCTATCCCATGACTTTTGTCACTTCAGTGTATAATATATAAATAAACATTTCTTTTTATTTGCCTCGGTGCAGCAAATTAAAATTCTATAGCCGGATAGAACCTTCCTACGGCCCGGGAATGACCCGCGGACCGTAGTTTGCCCATCCCTGATCTAAATCAAATAATTCAAATTGTTTGAACTTCAATTAGGATACTATATTAATTATTCTTTCTATTATGATGTCTACATTTCATCTTATATAAGATGAAATGAAATGAAATTAATTAAGATGAATTTTTTATAAAATACTTTGATCCGAGTTATTTTTAACACCAATACATTTATACATTTATTAAAAGGTTAAAGGAATAACTTACACGCACACAAATGTGATATAATTCCAATAAATTTTTGAATTCCAATATAATTCCAATAAAATTTTCTTACATTTCAAAATTTTAATTTAAAAAAAAAAATTTAATTTTAAATTTTAATTTTGAAATGAAACTTCATGAAGCTTTATTCTATCTGATGCTAGATTTATCATTTCATTACATAGAATAAAATGAATCTAGGTAGAAATAATTGAATAGAAATAGCAATAAACTATAATTAAATTTTAATAACAAGTAATATATATAAAAAAATTTAATTCAAAAGTCAAAGTCAATTCCTACTTTTTTTTCACTATATTGCAAAAAATCCTTTATAAATAATTTTCATTCATTTTTTTTAAGTTTATGCGGCGCCATCTATTGGTAGATATATGCTGCTTAAATCTAAAAAAAAAATTAACAAAATTGATTAAATTTAATTACTGAATTAATATTTGAAAAAAAAAACTGTATTAACATCAAGTGACATCCACTACAAGTTCCAAAAAATGTATTTGAATTTGATTGGATGAATAAAATGTATTTTATGAACGATTGAAAATATCAACAAGATATATATAGGGAGAGAGTGAGTTAATAGGAGGAATTGAATAATAAACTTAATTTTATCTGATGAAACTATTTTATCTGATATTTATACTTTATTATATACATGATGCTAGATTTGATAGAATAAAATGAAGCTAGATAGAAATAAATGAATATAAATAGAAATAGATATAGAAATAAACTATAATTAAACTTTAATAATAATAAACTTTATTCTATCTGATGCCAGATTTATCATTTCAACAGATAGAATAAAATGGAGCTAGATAGAAATAAATGAATATAAATATAAATAAATAAAATGAAGTTAATACTTGATGTGCGAGTTTATGTTTTTTTTTTTTTGTTAGTGTATGATGTTGACATTGTTTTTTACAGGCCTATCCGACGACAGAGCGAGGAATTGCCGTGGGAATGCAGACAGTTGCTCTTTATGTAGGATTCTTCATAACGCCTTACGTGGAAGAGGTGAGTGAATACATTCAAAAGAACCATTCCGTAAAGGTCCCTTCCCACCGAGGCGACAGGCGAAGACGCGACATGCGGCAGGCGAGAAATTTTTTCGACCTCTTCACAGCGAAGCGTCAGAAATAGCATTACGCCTAGTGAAGTTGAAAGTTGGTCAACTCGAAGCGGTGCATTTCAAACCGGTTTCAGGCGAACATGGCGAGGCTAGTGATTGGTCAAATCTTGTCGCTTGAACGCTTCTCGCCTCGGTGGGCACGAACCTTTAGAATTACTGAAATATTATTTAATTCATCATCTGTGGTTCCAGGGTCTACTGATGTTGGGGTTCCGCTGGGTGGTCGGTTTCAGCGGCGTGATCATGTTCCTGTCGGCGATCGCAGCTGCCTTTCTCACCTGGGAGACCAGAGGAATGGAACTCATGGTGGGTGTTGATAACTTGTAACTCTCCTAAAGTGTTTAGGCAAGGTATATTTCCTTTTCGATGAATTCAGGAGTTGCAGATGATGCCACTTCCCGGTCCCACGATGAGGCCCGTCGAGGGTGCACTCAAAAAGAAAAGAAAAACACCTTTGAACTTGGCGGGGGTGAAGTGAGACAAAATAAAGACAAGAAGAAAGAGAGCAGTCTGGAACAGGGCGTTGACCTGTTCACTAATTTTCGCTGCGATTACATTTTACGATTTACCAGATTATATTTTTTATTTCAGATCACTGGTAATATACCTGCCTACTCACAGATAGGGATATTTCTTTTTAAAGTATGGGAAAAATTAGCTGCGTCACGAGTCACAATTGTAGTAAATGAAAAATTTTGTTGCATTCAATATGATTATTTCTCTGTAAATATTTGTAATTCTGTTTTGTGTGCCAAATTAAAATCTTGTAAATGCTCTAAATTTAAGTGTAAAAATTGTGTTTAAGTATTCATTAAAAGTAAAATTAATTAGTATGTTTTGGTATTAATTTCGTATTTTGTTTAATTGTGTTTTATTAATATTTAAAACTTTGGCCGTCCTGCGAGTATACGCAGATTAGCGGCACCAGTTCTATGTCGGAACTTGTTTAAGAATAGAGTGGGTACATTCGTTGTCACTCCATCCCTCTTTTGCTTTAGTACAGGGGTGGCCAACCCGCGGCCCTCCTTAAACATTTTTTCCGGCGCGTAAGATTTATCACACTTTTAAGAGATATCCTTAATGAGTTTTATTTCTTTTTAATATTAATATAATTAATATGCATACTATTATTATCGTAAAATAATAAGTATTCTTTAAATATTAGAACAAAAAGACTTCGGAAACATCAAGTAAGCAAGTCTACAAGTCTTTCGATCTAAACTTCGTATACTTTGAGTCTATGAAATATAATTTATTCGGATTCTTTAATATAAAAGGTTTTTTATTCAGTTTAAAAATTTATATTACTTGGTGATTATGAGTTATTTATTATCATGCTGATATACAGTACTATATGCCATTTTTAAAAACCTAAAGTTTTAAGGTAAGTAGTTTATGGCAGAGGATATTTAAGGAAATAAATTCATAAATAAAATATATATAAAAAAAAAACACGAAAGATACACGATCTATACCGTTGTCTTAATGCAGGGATGAGCAAACGTTTTCGGTCGCGGGCCAAAAATCGAAAAAAAAAAAAAAAGTTTGGTGGGCCAAGATAAATTTTTCTAAAATTAAAAAAAAATATATACAAGTATTACAATTTAAATACGTTAACGAGATGAATGAAATTACGATTTCATTTTTAAAAGTTCCTTATGTTGAGATTCGAAGTGAGATGTACTGATTCTGATGAACGAGGTTAAATGCTCATCTATCAGTCTACTTCTGAAATAATTCTTTCTAAGGTTCACAGTTGAAAATAGTTGTTCACATATATAAGATGAAGCAAACATAGCACTGATTTTCTGAGCGTGAGATATTAAATTTGAGAAACTTACTTTCGATAATGATTTGTAAAACTTTAACTTTGCCATATTTAGAAACAACTGCTATATATTTCTTTTAATTTGCCTCGGACCGGGAAATTAAAATTCTATCTGCGGGCCGGATGGAACCTTCCAGTGGGCCGGAGTTGGCCCGCGGGCCGTAGTTTACCCATCCCTGTCTTACTGTGTGAAAACATCTCTAGGAATAGATTTGTAGGAGGAGTTAAGAGCATAATTGAACGCTAGTGGATGTAATAAAGGAATGTAGAGTGTAGACCAGGGGTGGCCAACCCGCGGCCAACCTCGAATATTTTTTCGGCCCGTAAGATTTATCACACTTTTACGAGATGTATTTTATTTTATAATGGCCAAAGTGGTGGAAACCAATGTACTAAAAAATATATTATGTGGGCATCTATATATTCGAAAATTAACTGTCGAAATTATGAGAAATAATTAATAATAATATTCTTGCACAAAAAATATATCGCACTAGTAAAATAAATAGTTTTTATTGATTTCCTTTTTTTATTTTGATTTCATTTCGTTTATATTTATATTTTTTTATATTTCATTTTTAGTATTATAATATATTACTTTTTAGTATTTAGTATATTTACAATTTGTGTATAGTATCATCATTATTATTATATTATCTATGTTTACATGTAAGAATAGCAGTAAGCACAATATTAATAACTCCTTATGTTTCAATTTTCACGCCACAAAATGTCTCTAGTGGATCTAAATCTAATAGGGGGATATATAATTTTATATACGGCCCCCGGGATTAGGATGCGTTTCCAAAGTGGCCAGCGAGATCATTTGGGTTGGCCATGCCTTCTTTAATACCTTATATGATATAGAGCTTTTTTTTCAATTTGAAACGAGTTTTGACATAAAATAATTAAACATGAACACACGACGACAAGTTCGATGCATAGTAAAGATAAATAGGCTGTTGAACACCGGGAAATTCATTGTTCTGCAATGGATTCCAAGTAATTGCGGGATATGTGGAAATGAGCAGACTGATATGTTGGCCGAATGGATTACAAATGACGCAACCTGATCCCCTTTTGCCTTTGTATCATATAAGACGATATATATCTTCCTCTATTAAATCCAACCGTTTCACCTACATAGAGAGAGAGAGAGAAGGCTTCTGAGAATAAATTATAGTATAAAAAAACTAAAAAACACGCTTTTTGAATTAATCAAACTGAAAAGTAAAAAATAATTGTTAACTTAAGAATCAAATGACTGACAAGAAAATGAATCGTTATAATTTTTCACTAGTTTCATTCCGAAATGCAGAGTTAGTTTTAAAATGTCATATAATGCACCCCACGCTTTTATAGAACAGTGGCATTCATTTTCTCTGCAGTCATTTTATTCTTATGTTAACAATTATTTTTTACTTTTTAGTTTAAAAAACACGCTTTTAGAGTTAATCAGTGTTTTTAAACTATAATATTTAAATGAGTTCCCGGTACGGAGGACTGGAACTATAGTTCTTACAATAATTTAATTGTGAGTAAAACAAAGGCTAAATGACGAGCCAGCCAGGTTTCGAAGCGGGAATCTCCTAATCCGTAGTCAGGCGCGTTATCCGTTGTGCCACTGCCCCACGCAGGTTTAAATGTCTTGGGTACTTTCATTCTACATGGGTTAAATTGCTCTTCATAAGTTTAAATAAAATCACTAATCCTGGCGATCCTAATAATGATGAGATAATAAACTTATCAAATATTTTAGTGTCGTCTGTCCTTGATAAGTCTACAACGTTTAAATTAAATCTGATCGCTTAAAGTAGGGCAAAATCTAGCCAAAAGAGTCAGTTACAAACAAACAAACATACACGTGAAACTAATGAAAAGCGTATTAAAAAGTGAAATTTCCTATTGAGTTAACGAGAATTCCCAGTTCCTTGCCTAGAATTGTCGACGTGGTCTGCTTTAGACGTGTCACTTGCCATGACTACTTACAGAGTCACCTGTATAGATTAGGACTGGCTGATACAGATATCTGCCCCCTTTGCTACTATGGCGTGTGCATGACTGGAAAGCATCTCCTCATATGCCCTATTGTTCTTAACTGTATCCCTTTTTATGATACTATCAATGCCTTTAGGGATTGCTTTTGTTGTTCCTTACTGCATTGGGCTGCTCATCGACTAATGACCGAGTAATTGGAGACGGACATAGGATAAAAAAAAAGTTTGGCACACCTCATCTAAAAAAGTAGAAAAGAGCTAAATTTTCTTGAAAATTGTTATTATCACAAAAGGAGTGAGCCAATAAATTATGTCTTTAATGTTAGATCGCTGAATTGTTAGTTGCATACATATCATCAGAACAAATAAGAGAAGAAAAAAAGCGTTTAGAGAATACGTAATGAAGAAATCTAAAATTACTTCTTGAAAATAAATTTTGACATGTTAAACTACGTGTATGCCTGAATAGTGAAAACTCATTTATCATATTTCTACTATAGAATGTCTTTTTCCTCATTAAACATATAATTAAATAAACAATTATATAGTTTTATTTTTGATGATTAAACTGAATCTTTTATTCGAATTTTTTCAGGACTTAATAGAAGACAGATCTTGAGAATTTATGAAAAAATTGTTGAAAATTTGAAACTGTTTTACTTTGTATGTTAGCTATGTCATTTATTGTTATCATTATTCATGAAAAAGAATAAATAAATTATTTTTTGAAAACAGGTGTAATTTAGTCATAATCTAATATTATTCTTTATAAGTTTCACAGTTAAATTTCAGTTTTTAAATATATTTATCAGAATATGTTCAACAAAAAAGTGACGAATTAAAAATGATGCCTAGAGCTTACTTGCCCCTATACAGTTTGGGAATGATGCGGGTGAAAGGAAAGGACGCACGATGGAGGCAGAAAAGTTTTGCAAAATTCACTTTTGGAGGTACAGAAGCTGAACAATGGGGAAAATTCATACAAGAACAGAACTAAATGTCAAAAATTTAAAAAGGAGGAATATGAAATGCGAAAAATATAAAAACGTTAGGAAAGAGATTTTAGAGAAAAAATTAAAAGCAATATGATACAATAAACACTACATAAGAGATTATACAAATCACAGAGCTGAAGGAATATTCATCAAATCAATTATCGAATTTAGAAAATCTTAATAGCTAATAAATAAACCGACGGTAGGAGCAGTTGCTGCAAAATTATGGACAAAGATAATAAGAGAATTAAAAAAAAAAAAAAAAAAAAAAAAAAAAAAAAAAAAAAGGAGATATTACATAAGAGATAAATATGCTAGGTATATAACTAGAAAAATGGTATTCACATCAAAAATTTTTGATTTTGCAATTTGAAGTCTAATAATGAAAAAGAAAACGAATTGTTTCAAATATAGTGTGCCCTAGAAATATGCTGTTGGACCCACTTAAATTATATACATTATAATACAAAATTTCCTTTGATACATACACAAGCATAGATTATTTTGTAAAACAAATTACTTAAATATGCAAACATAGGACGGTTATGTTACCTTAAATATATACACAAGCAAAGATTATTTTATAAAGTTAATTACTTTACATGATTCATAATTATAAAATATTTTAACAGCGAATTACCTTAATATTCTAACACAGTATATGCAAACACTTAGATTATTTAAAAAAGTAAAATTACTTAAAATATACACGCAAAAAAAAAAAAAAAAAAAAAAAAAAAAAAAAAAAAAAAAAAAAAAAAAAAAATATATATATATATATATATATATATATATATATATATATATATATACACACTTAAGTCTTTGTGAGAAGCAAAACTATAAGTATATACACATGATGAGTAAACACATGTCAATTTCTTTATAAAGCAGGATTACTCTGTTTATAAATACATTCACACACGCACAGAGTAAGAAAAATATATATATATGTAGAAAAAGGAAGTATGCTACTAAAGATTGTTAAAAAGTTGTGTACAAAATATTGTTTCACACTTAGTCCGGGATAAGTAAGATTTGATTTTTACAAATAAAGTTTATCATGCTTCGGATTTTGAGTCGAGACCCTTTGCATTTTAAGATGTTAATCTTCCATTGAATAGTATTCTCTTCGGAAGGTTTCTTCATATGCCATGATAAAGTAAGTGGGCAGGAGGTAGCGTAGTGAAGAGGATTACCCACATCTCCACAAGAACAATAGCTTGCGTCCCTCAGATGAAATCGTTGTAGATAAGAGGGAAATGGACCATGCCCTGTTAAAAACATGGTTTCCTCTCTTGTCCATCCAGCAGAATATGCCGACACTTTTTTAATAATTTCATAAATAGGTCGACCCGTTAATCCTTCATCCCACTGTTTTTGCCATTTAGAAAGGAGGTGATTATTTAAAAAACCTTTCAATTCTGAAAGGGGACTTTTTATTTGAATTGGCTGGCCATTTGATATGCCTTGCTTGGCAAGCTCATCAGCGGTTTCATTGCCGAGATGTCCAATATGTGCTTTTATCCATCCCAATTTTATCAGTTTATTGGAGTGGAGATACCACTGAATTTCTCTTGCGAGTGGATGTGGTGTAAAAGGATTTAAAATAGCTAGTAGTCCAGAGAGGCTATCAGACCATATTTTTACATGTTTTCTTGTTGTGGATACATGTCTAATTGCTTCGCGGATGGCTATTAGCTCTGCTTGGAAAACAGAGTTATGAGGGTTCAATTTACCCATCCACTCTGAAATTTTTATCCCATTTTTGAAGGAGCAAAATGCTGCCCCTGTGCCTTCACTCGATTTCGAGCCGTCCGTATAAAAAGTCTCAGCATTTGTTGAAAAGAACTGTGTCCGTATGTCAACTTGATTGCAGATATTAAAACTATGGATTGGGTGGAGTGACAATCCTGCAATCTTCTGCTCAAAGTCATCCGCTGTTATTTGAAGAGTTTCCATCTGTAAGTTTTTCCTAGTTCTAGACACAACAGTGAATGCAGCTTCTGCTTGCAATCTTAAGTGAAGAGGGGCGAGACCCGTGATAATCTGAAGAGCAGCTGTTGATGTGGTTCTGTATGCCCCAGTTATATACAGAAGGAAGAGTCTTTGAATAGATTGCAATTTTTTCAATTCTAGAGGTTGGAAAAAGTGCCCAGACTGCTGCTCCGTGACTTAGCACTCTTTCAGCTATCGTCTTGTATAAGATTCGCCTGAATTCTTGTTTTGTACCCCAGGTGTTACCGGCACTCCTTCGTAACAAACGACTTATATCTGTTGCTCTTTTGCCTTGTTCACTAAGATGTTTCGCCCAATTGAGTTTTTCGTCGATGAAAACACCCAAGTATTTAACGAATTTTTTCCTTTTGATGGAGTCATTTCCCCATTTGATAACGGGCCCTCTTGACAGCTTTCCTATGACGAGGTAATTCGTTTTCTGTATAGATATAGATAGCTGATGTTTATCTGTCCAAATTTTAAACTTCTGGAGGGATTCGTTTGAAAGTTTTTCTAGTCCCCGTCTAGTTGGACTTTTAATGGCAAATATGAAGTCGTCTGCAAAGGCTTGCAAATGCACTGCTGGAGGCCATTGATAATTGAGTACCTCATCTGCAACAAGATTCCACATTATTGGTCCACTACAAGAACCTTGAGGACAACCTTTAGATTGTTCCCACATTACTGGACCTTCACTTGTTTGAATTGCAACTAATCTTTGGGCTAAGGTGTCCAGAAGAGTTTCTGTAACATCTGAAGGTTGCAGAACTTCCTTCATTCTATTTCGGATTGAATTATATTGAAGGTTATCAAATGCACCCTTAATATCTAAAGAAATGATTACTATGTGTTGTTGTTGTTGTTTAGCATCGTAGATGAAGTCCATTAGAGCTATGAGCGCATCATCGACAGATCTACCTATACGAAATCCATATTGTCTAGAATTCAGCTTATTTAATTCTTGAAGTTTGAAGGATAATCTTAGGGTTAAGAGTTTCTCTAGAACTTTGCCTATCGTGGGAAGAAGAGAAATTGGTCTGTAGGAATTATGATCTGCTTTATCTTTGCCTTTCTTATGGAAAAGGACCACAACTCCTATTTTAAAGGCATTTGGGAAAGTATGGAACTGTAAACATTTATTAAAGAGCTTATGGAAAATATCTGGAAAATAATCATTAATAATGTGAACGACTTGGTTATCTATGCCATCAAATCCAGGAGCCTTCCCTTTTGGTAGCGTTTGTATCACTCTTTTAATTTCTTCTTTAGTAAATGGCGGATCTATAGCAAAAGAGTGAGTTTCAGGAAGAGAAGAAGAAGATTCTTGGACACTGAAAGGATATATTTTTTCCAGAAGTTTCTTGGCAATTGCTTTGCTATTCCCACTTCCTGATACATCTATGGCTTTAAAGATTTCAGATGGGGGAAGGGAAGTATTGACTGTGGTCTTGAAAGGTTTTCCAAAAGGAGTACCTGATTCTGAGCAGAATTTTCTCCAGGCTTGGCGTTTTGCGTGGAGAATTTCTTTTTTATAGGTTGCCCTTGTTTTGGAGTAAGCCGAAGTATACTTTTCTTTTTCAGCCCCTTCCGATTTTTGCATTCTTCTTCTAAGAGCATTTAATTGCTTTTTTCTTATTTCTAGTTGTGGGTTCCACCAGGTAAGAGGTTTATTTTTTACCATTGTTTTGATTCGGTATGCTTTAGAGCATGCTTTAACAATGTTTTTTTGAAGAATGTGAGTAACTTCATTTAGTTGACTCCTATTACTAACATTGTTCAACGTGGAAATTAAACTGGGAAAAGATGGAGAGAAGGCATTAAAGAATTTTTTATGTCCCCCGAACGCAGTTTTAAATCTTTTAAATGTAATAGTATTCCTTTCAGAATGTATAGTTGTTCTTATGTATTTGTGATCACTGAGAGTTTCTTCCTCTAGAACTTCCCAGTCACATCTAGAGGCCAATTCTGCTGAAGAGACGAGAGTAACATCTGGCCATCCCTTACTATTGCGATGTACAAAAGTTGGCTCTGATTTTCTATTGTTTAATAAATGGAAGTCATTTGCTGCTAGGAACTCCTCCACTAACAAACCTCTAGCGTCTTCTGAATTATAGCCCCAACTTGTGCTGTGTGCATTTAGGTCTGCTCCAATTAACAATTTCTCATGTTCAATCGAAGAAGTGAAACTGTTAATCTCATTTAAAGTCGTTTGGAGATTATCGTAAGGTGAACAGTATCCTGAAATTATAGTAAGGGGTTGATAGTTATCAGAAATTTTTATTGCCACTGCACTCCTACCTATCCCCAGCACAATCGGCAATTGAACGTTTGGGAGAGCGACAATGCCTGCTTTTCCATTTTGGGATAACCAACTTTTCCAAGTTCTGGGTATTCCTTCAATTCTATTATTTTTGACATAAGGTTCTTGGACGAGAATTAAATCAGTTTTAAATTTCTGAATAAGTTGATTTAATAAAATGGTAGTTACTTTGGCTTTTCTCAGGTTGATTTGCACAATGTTCAAGTTAATGGAATTTTGATCTTGGAGCGTCCATTGAGGAAAATTAGTAAGTTGATCAGTTGTATTGCAAGACTCAAGATATGAAGACATTGTAATGTCCAAATTTGGAACTATATTTAGTGTGTGTTTAATGGATGTAGGTCTTTAAAAATAGAAAAAAAAAATTAAATAAAGAAATTAAATATGTATATATAATAATGATAATAAAAACAACTGCAAGACTTTTAATAGATTACTGATCTTTTGTACGCTTTGATTTCTTTTATGAAGCAAGGACAGTGTGAATCGTCACAAGCAAACTGGTAGATGGGTCTTATTCCTTTTCTCTGCCTTGCCATAAAACACATATGTCACAGTTCACAATCCCTATTTTGGTCAGATGTTCGGCCAAACAATCGTGTCCAGTTCTTAATCTATACATGGATTGAGTTCTAATAAAGCCATAGGTAACAACAACAGCAAAATGATAACAGATTTTAGTTTGATGTATTTTTAAAAAAATAACACTTATATATAACATTTATAAAATAAATATAAATATAAAATATTTTTTATATGCATTTGTAATTAAAATGCCTTTTAAAAGTTTTTTTTAATAGAGTATGAATATTTTTATAAGGTTTTGTACGAAGACTACACATCATACACAGTTGTGCTCATTGTAGGTTATATTTGGACTTATAATAAAGTCTCATCTTTAATTAACAAAACAAATAACGCTTTCCGAAAATGCACATCAAACTTCCCTTTCTATTGTTAACATTTATAATGTACATTTTTAATAATAATTTCAAATGGAACTTAAATTTTGTTGATTAATTTTTATAAATGTTATTAAAAATAGATGGCGCAGCCAACGCTGACGTCGTAGATGACGCAACAGCTTTGAATGAATAACTGTATATGCTACGGGGACAATAGAGTAAAGAAAAGAAAGCAATGTAAACAACAGCGAAAGTGGATTCTTAAGGCTCGTGCCCACCGAGGTGAGAAGATTTAAGCGACAAGATTTGACCAATCGCTAGCCTCACCACGTTCGCCTGAAACCGGTTTGAAATCCGCCGCTTCGAGTTGACCCACTTTCAACTCGAAGCGGAACTTCACTAGGCGTAATGCTATTTCTGGCCTTTCACTGTGAAGGGTTCGAAAAAATTGTCTCGCTTGCCGCTTGAATCTTCACGTCTCTCGCTTCGGTGGGAAGGAGCCTTTAGATGTTTGTGATAGTTGAATAGATTATATTAAATTAGTAGTAGTTGATTTTTAGAGATAATAAATATCAAATCAAAATTCTTGGACATCACAACTTAATAACCATTTTGATTAAACTTTCTAAATTACGAGGTTTATTACGCAGATTAGCTATCTTCTAATTGCGGTAGCCAACGCGGTGTTGCAATATTTCTTTCCGGAATTTGTGGACTTGATTTCATCGATAAAGTATTTAAAATTAAAATATACGTTTTTTTTTTTTTCTACATTATTATTTATTTTCATTTAAGTACATGCATAAAAAATCCATTAAAACATTTTTTCTGAGATCATCACAATGTATTTTCAACGCACCAAAAATATTTGGATAAAGAAAAACATTATTAAAAACACATGGTGAACGCCTTGCGAACATTAAGGTTGAGGTTCGATCAGCTGGCTGCTTTACTGTAGACATTTTTTCAAAAAACGATGGCGTTTGGGATAGTCAGCATCTTGCTCGTTCTTTGGACTACCTGGTGAAAGTTGCCCAGGTTTTCTCCCATGAGATACGCAAATATGCGATATTTTCCTCTATAAGTCCTCCCGGAACATACTGTCATCCTTCTTCAGCAACACGAATCCAAGCCAGACTTCTACCTACGGGTGCTCCATCACAGCAGGAGCTGCCCCTTTCCTTCCATCCATGTGTAGATTACTCATGAGATGTCCGTCCAGCACTGCAGGACACTGAGGTTTAGACACAACACATGTTTAAAAATTTTTTTATTACAATATGGTAAACTCTAAAGAAAATTAAAAATCCTTTTTCATTTAAGAAATTTATCTATTTTTATTAAGTTAAATATTTATTTTAGCTTAGTTAAAAATATTCAGTTTAAATTTTTTTTTTCTCATAAAATCTTTTATTTAAGAACACGAATGGAATTTATGATGCATTATTTTTTTCCAAATATTTTAGTCTAGACAGAAAACTTAATACTTCTTTTAAAATCAATAATATAAAATATAAAAATATAAAAAATATGAGAAAAAATATATAAAATATAAAAATATAGAAAATAACGGAAAAAAAACCCAGTTCGCATAGATATCTTCATACAATTTAAAGGGAGAAAAAGTAAGTATAATAAAATAAATCTAATAATGATTTCTTAATAGTTTTAGACAGAGCATTTAGTTTTGTGACAAGCAATGTTGCAACTTTGACAAGCAATTTTGAAATTTTGTTTGACAATTAAAATTTAAATACTCAATAATAACCAAAGAATTGCTTGATAAGAGACCTTGGGAATCAGAACAGATGTTCCTTCCTTTTTTTAACAGCTGCGAATAAACCGAGATTACATCGTGACAAATTCTTTACGTTTTATAAACTACATTTGCATAATCATTTTAAACAGAGCTAGGACATGTTTTTTGCTCTCGTGGGTATTTTGTTACTGTCGCTTGTCTCAGCATGTCCTGAGGACATCATTCCACCCTGTTCCTGCAGACCTATAGGAACTAAGACAAATGAAGTGACCTGTACCGGTGCTGATGATGTACAGACCTTCGACAGGTCCTTGGCAAAGTATAGGGGTGAGTCTATACGAACCCTGTACGTGATGGACAGCTACTTGCTGTACTTCCCCAGCAAAGTGTTCGAAGGTCTGAACATCGAAAAACTGCATCTCATCAATTCCAATTTCCGCGACTTTTCTGATTCCGAAGTGGCTTTCGAGGGTTTGGAGAATAGCCTGAAGAGCTTGGTCATCCAGCGTTGCACAGTGTTTGATGGTTGGACCTGGAAGGAGCTAGGACAACTGAAGAGCTTGACCTGGCTTAAGACAGTGAAGGCAGGATTGGACATTATCGATTCTGATATATCAGACATCGCACATTTGAACCTGGAGGTGCTGGAACTGACCCAGGACACTGTGTCCTATATAGACGACAAGGCCTTTTCCACCTTCGCAAATCTGAAGGTCCTGTCTCTCAAGATGAATCAGATTTCCAAATTGAAGAGGTCCATGTTCCCCAATCCAGCCAGAGAACTCTCGCAGATTAATTTGAGGTATGGCTTCGTAATTTAATGCTTTTCTTATGCGTATAGTGATTGTGGAGAATGAGTGATAGATGAACGAATGACAGACTGGTAAACTGTCAACAGTTTACTATCATTTAAAATCCTTTAATGGAATTTTACCTTAACTTAGATAACGTTCTCTACAACTTATTTTATAAACTTTTATTTTCTATGTTATATTTCCTGTTTATGTGAATTAAACATTTGTTCCGTAATCTATTATTGGTAAATTATAGGTTAATATACTATTGACCATGAAAAATAATGGTTTTCATTTTTTGCTAACATAGCATCAATATTTGCAGTGAACAAAGAAATAGTGAATATTATCGTCACAGAAAATCCCTCATTTTAAGATGAAATCTTTATTTTTTTTAAAACAGGGATAATAATTTAATTTTAATTAATTACTATTAATTAATTAATTTTATTAAATATTTACACGTGAAATTTTTTCTTGTGAGTAATAATTTTATATTATAAAAATTGCATATTTTATATTGTGTCAAATAGCAGACAAAAAATATTGACGAACCTAGAAATGTTGGTTCTGGTGTTCGTGTTCAAAATATTGGATTTTCCTGTCTTTTTTTCAGTATAGTGCACGTATTAAAAGTGTTTTGTGTTAAATTACGGTCATGAATTATTAAATAATATCTAAGACTTAAACTTTTGATTGATCTGATGACCTAACTAATAGTTTTGGACTTAACTTATTTTGGACTTCTGAAGCCATATCTTCTTTTTCTTCAATGACACAACAACATGATGGGCCAAGGCCGTCTGCCTACTGGCAGATTCCGGAACACGAGATGTTTTTTACGGGGTAGGGTTGTCAGTCCTATTACCAATGCTCAACATTCATATTAGACAGGGACTAACGTTTAAAGTAGATTCCAAACCACTACAAACATCCATGGTACTGCCGGCACTCGAACACAGAAACAGTGGCACAGAGCGCTAGTCCATCAGGTCCCTTTTAAGTCATATGATAAGAAAAAGCGAATATGCCCTTTCTCTAAATAACCTCTTTCGAAGAATAAAATCTTAATGAAATTTTTAAGTCTAATCTTTTACTGTCTTTAACCTGAATCAATAGACGACTTTAAAGAACAAAGCAACAGGCCCATTATACAAAACGACATTTCAATATTTTAAATGTAAATTATCAGGTGTTTGTAGGAAATTTAAAAGAAATGTAAATGTTTTTTAAATGTAGATTTTAAAATATAAATTTAATTGTACATTGAAATGTAAATTATAGAAAATCAATTATAACTGTAAGAAAGTTTAACAACAAGTAATGTATTTAATAAATTTTAAGAATGTCTCAAAATTTAAGGATTAATAATTGTCTAAAAAAATTAATGAATATCAAATAAGTAAAAACGAAAAATTAAAAAGTCTTAGCTTCTAATAGTATGCTTAGTATTTATTAATAAAAATGTCCAACATATGGCGCAGTGATAACATGCGAAATTACGTTCGTAACTCTGCTTTCAGAAAAACACTTTGAAATACGACTTGATAATCACAGAGACTGTAAGGATCTCTTTCAGCAGTCAGTTTACTTGGTGATAGTTTTTCCGTGTATTTCCCACACGACACGTAACTGTGGAATTAATTAATTCTAAAAGAATTTCTAAGGCAATATAGTTTTTTTTTTTTTTATACACGAAGCTCACCAATGTTCACAAACAAATTATGTCTATGTATAGAAATCCAAGCATGTCTATGTATAGCGTAACTGTGGGGCAATTAAAGAAAGATTCTATTCTAAATAAATTTAAAAAAAAAGAAATTCTGAAAGATATCCTAAGGTGATATCCTCTTTTAATTTGTGATATGTTCGTGGTATACATAAGTGTAATATACGAATTAATTAACGAAGTTCACCAATGTCCACAAAAAATAAGTTTAATTTTTTACGTCTATGTATAGCAATTCAAGCATGTATATGTATCGCTATACATTAATCGGGGAAATAATTCTAAAAGAATTCCTAAGACTGTAACCTATTTTCATTTGTGATATGTTCATAGTATACAAAAGTGGTATACGAACATCACTAATGTTCACAAAATAAAGTATGTTTATGTATAGCAATCCAACAGGCACCTAAATTAATTATCTTTTCCAGTACACTTAAGATTCTCTTTCTCGTTTATGAAAAATTGGGACATTAATTTAATTATTTTTATTTTAGTTAATTAAGTTTGATCTTTTATGGTCTGTATTTCTAGTTTGTTTTTAAAAATGCAAAATGATGTCTTATTGCAATCGGAATTCTATTAATACTTAAAATATTTTTTTCTTTCTTAATAGCTACAATGAAATAGAAAGACTGCCCGAAGACATTTTCACCAACATGCCGAGTCTCATTTCACTGATCTTGGGCAAGAACAAGCTCTTGACTCTTGATGAGAATACATTCGCCCCAGCTTGGAAGTGCCTGAACAAGTTCGATATATCAGGTAATTAACATCTCTGTGGTACACAAATTATCATATGAAAGCATTCGTTATTACAGTATAAGTTAGGATCGGGTGTGGTCATGGTTCAGTGATGTTTCATGGTAAAAACTGAATTTTTTCTTACAATAGTAATGAAATGTTAGTTGTCATGTTTATTAAAATTGTACAGCGACACTGCGCAACTGCAACACATACATACAAAACACATTTATGTAACAAATATTTACAAAATCATCTTAAAAATCAGTTCGTTTAAGGGTTTTTGTACTTTTCGTACTGCCTGGAACTCTTCACTCGACTGTCCATTCCCTTTTTTCTCTCTCTCCCGAATTTTGGCTTCCAAGGTCGAATGTCAAGGTGGGGAAAAGAAAAGAAAAAAAAAGTGCAACGATTAAGGTCTAACGTAGAAGTCAATACTTGCTTAAAGAAAAGATTTATCGACCTTTAAATCTTCCCCTTTGGCTATATAGTTTGTTTCGGGTATGCCTGACGGATCCTAACTATTACCAATTGTAATGACATTTAAATTTCCATATTCCCCAATCTGAAAGAACGGATTGTTATACTTGTTTTATAATTTTATTACGTTTTCTTTTAGTGTGAGGTTATAATAATCATTGAATTATAGATATGAAATACTCTGATTGATGTCTCTAAAATTCATTCATATCAAGTTCCGTATATGAATTCTTTAAATTCCTTTTTACACTTTTTGTTACATACCAGTAGGTTTTGCACCCTAATTATACATACCATGAATAGCTCATTTATGAAAACATTGGAAAATTATTATCATTACCAGCTCTTATTATTATTGTTAACAGCTCATTATGGAAAACATTGCCTTTCGGAGAACTTTCCAGCAAAACTGACTCGTATTCGCATGCCATATGGTAAAAAACCCACTAACATTCTATAAGGTAGCATATCTGTGAACGTGATGTTTACATAGTATATATGAATTGCCCTCTAGTTTTTTGTTTTGTTTCTGATAGTAGTGAGGACAACGAACCTACTAGGGGATTCTAACCTGAACACTCTTATAAACCAGTTGCTTATTAATTTTTCTGTTATTTAATATCAAATCTCATACTACATTGGCTAACTTGTACGTAATAACAACATAACAAAACATATGTAATATTTAATTAACAATAAATATTATATATCTTTTCAATCTCGGAATGAAATATAGCTTATAACCAAAGAAGTAATTTCTGTTTGATAAAGCCTTCACAATATCAATATTGTTATTTTTTTTTTCTTAAGAAAGTTTCATTTTATGGCAGTAAACATTGTCTAGATAACATTGTTTTTAGAGGAAATGATTTTTCCTCCAGTTTAAATATTCCTTCGAAATATTTATTCAACTATACAAACTTTTTTAACAATATTAATTTTAATTGTATTATGAAATCTGTAATCATGTTTACACCTACACACTGCAAAAAGCGCCCCTTCTGGTATTCTGGAGAAATGGTTAGTAGGCATCGACACTCTTATTCAAGAGGAAGTACGTAGTACCGCTGAGAAACGTTTAGCACAGTGCAATCACCAGCTTTTGTTGAAAACGTTTAGTTTGTAATCTCTCATCCCGAGAGGAAATATATTTAACGCATTCCTGCGTAATAGTTGGCCTACAAACTCTCACCAGGAGAAGGAATATATTTTACGCATCCAGCGCGTACCTGGGTATCTTTATTTTCTGCTTATTCGCGGAATCCTTCTTTAAATGTGCTAAATATTGTCTGTAGTTAATTGTACATGTGTGCTGTTTGTGCGTGTGTAAAGCTGTGAGTTCTCAAACCTGCGTCTCAAGTCTCAACCCAACCACACCAGTTACAATCCAGCTGTACCAACCACAGCACTGCAAATCTATTATAATATGAGTTTCCCAATAAAAACATTCGTTATTATGATTAACTTTGTAATTAATACGAAACAATTTCTACTGCTTTTCCGAAACAAGTTACTGTCATCTAGTAGGAGAGGAGGTGCTGAATGCATGGCATCTAACACCACCACCTTCACACACAAATACACACGCATTTGAAGTTTTTTTGTACTATTTGAATACAACCTAAATTATAATGTTTAAGTTAAAATGGCATTTGTGCTTTAAAACAAGATAAATGTTCGAAAAATCTGTTTCATTTTAGACAACCCCCTGAGATGTGATTGCGGTTTGAAGTGGATTTCGAAGGGGCATCCAAAAACCACACGGGGCGCATGCAGCCAACCGCCTAGTTTGAATGGAACCAAGCTAGCGGACGTGAAGGCCGATGATCTGAGGTGTTGAGAAGATGAATCGTGTTATGAGTTAATGAACTCATCAGACTGCTTTGGGTGTTTAATTCAAATCGAATAAGAAGCATTCTTCTTTTTATAAATTTTGTCTCGGACGAAAATTATGTAGAATTTTACAATTAATTTTATTACACTAATGTATTCATACAATATATAAAAAAAATAAAAAGATAAAAACATTTTTAAGTGTTGATAAAATGTGTTTATTATTACTGCAGTTAAAGAATTTTTTAAATGAACATGATGCACTTCTATGTGAAACGAGTAGATTCAGTGTCGAATGTGTCAGAGTGTGTTATAAAGATAATCGAATTGCATGAGTTGATTTTTCCGGGTTTTCTCCCATGAGAAACACAAAATCGAAATTCTGAAGGTATTACTTTGCAAATTCTATGTTATAATATTAAATTATAGAAGAGGAGCTCGCTACTTCTATATATAAGATGGACAGCAAATTCAGCGGTTTCAAGGAAGTAAATTTAATAATACAAAAATGTATCTCAAATCAGAAATATAGAACAGAAACATGTTCTTTTTTGATTAAACCAATAAAAATCTTGTTTTAAAATTAAATTGGTTTCTCTATTCAAAGTAGAGTTTATTTTTAATACTAATGAATGCTTATAGAATGATTCTTAATGGATACAATTATGTAATCATGGTGATGTAATCAGTACATCATCAGTTTGCAAAAAAAGGAATACATTAAACACTTCCAATTTTGTAAAAAGGGAGGGGAAGAGGTAAGGCTATGTATTTATTGCAATTTAGAGTATTTTATAGCAATTTGCATAAATTGAAATTGCTATTTTTAACTATTTTCTGATATTTTTCTAATGATAAGCCAGCACAAAATATCTGACATTAAGATATAATGTAAAATGCAAATTAAAAGGTCCCTTTTTCAGAAAGAGAGCGAAATGTATGTATCTAAAGGAAATTCTAACCGTACACAAAAACTACTAATGAAATGAAATAATAATTGTTATTTAATTTGCAAATAACCTGAAAAATTTTATTCGATATCTACTAGCATTAATTTTTATATTAACAAAACATGTACTTTTTTTGAGTTTCAAGACAGACATAAAAATAAAATATGCCTTTATCTGTTTACAACAATAAATGTACTGATTTCTGTATTTGAAATAAGTATAGATTCGTTTGAAATGTGTGAAATTTTTGAAATTCGCTTGAATTTTTTTTTTCAAATGCAAACTAAAATGCCTCTTTTTCAGAAAGAGAGCGAAATTATATCTACAAAGAAATTCTAACAGCACACAAAAACTACTAATAATATAAGATAATTATTATTTAATTTGTAAATAGTTCTAATAAAATTTTATTCTACATCTACATGCATTAATTTTTATATTAGCAAAACATGTATTTCCTTTTTGAATTACATGTTTGCCATAAAAATAAAATATGCCTTTATCTGTACTGATTTCTGTCTTTCAAATAAGTACAGACTCGTTTGAAATTTGTGGCTTATTTTTTTTTAAATTTTATGATTATCAAATCATCAAAAAATAAATTAAATCTTATAAATTTAAAAAAAAAAAAAGGAATGTTGAATAGAATAAATTTATATTTTAACATATTGTATTACCAAAGCATTATACGTATGAAAGTAATTTAATAATATGACAAATAAATCTAATAATATGACAGTTTAATCAAATGATAAATCCATGGAAATACAAACACCTGCTTTCTTTTAGAAAACAGATGTTTATTTTTTATCATTAGATATATGACCTTCGTTTATCATTGTATCGATCGTTATTTCTTTTAAGACAGTTAAATCATCAGATGAGATTTTTGAGGAAACCATGATGATCTTCTTGTTGTGGAGCCTCTCCCTACTATCGTCTGGTTGGGCATGTTTGTGGGAAAGTATCCCTCCTTGTTCTTGCAGACCCATAGGTACCAGGACGACGGAAGTCACGTGTACTGGTGCCATCAGCGTCGATGAACTGCAGAATTCACTCATAAGGGTTCAGGGACAACCCATCCAGACCCTTTTCGTAATGGACTCGTCCCTTCTCTACTTCCCAAGCGATGTCTTCATGGGTTTGAAGGTGGAAAAACTCCACCTCTTCAACTCCACCCTGGCAGATCTCACTGACTCCGAGGAGGCATTCGAAGGTCTGGGCAAGAGCCTCAAGACGCTGGTCATTGAGGAGTGCACCATTTTGAATGGCCTCAGATGGGAGGAGTTGAAGAACCTCAAGAACCTCACCACCCTCAAGACGGTGAAGGCCAATCTGAACGCAATCGACTCAGATATATCAGAGATTGCCCATCTGAACTTGGACAACCTGGAATTAATCCAAGATTCGATATCTTATATAGACGACAAGGCCTTCGCCCCCTTCCAGAACCTGAAGGTGCTATCTCTCAAGAGAAATTACATTTCGGAAGTTAAGAGAAGCATGTTGCCAAGTCCGGCTACTAAACTCGCTGTGATTAATTTGAGGTATGTCTTAATTTAATCCACTTAATTACTGACCGGAACAATGTTAATACATGTATTCAAATAGATGGGCCAGTGGTGTATTTAAATTAGAAATGATAGAATCCTGGTCTTCATTAAATGTATAATTCAATATGTTAAAATAACAATATGTTATTGCCCAGCGGTATTAATTCAATATGTTATTGCCAGGCGGTGAACCTTTATAATGCCAGCTTTAGTAATCAATTTTTTCAGTCAGTTTGCAATATAATCAATCAGTATAACCAATATAGTCAATCAGTTTGCTTCAATTTTATAGAAGCAAATTTTTTTGCAATATAAATTATTTTTAAAATTATAAAACAATAATAATTTCTTAAATGGGGCCAAAAAAAAGAATTTTATTCAACAGTCTTGTGTTTTATATATATATATACACAATATATAGCATAGTTGGAAAGGCAAGTTGATTTTTTCATATGGATTGACAGATATCTTAACAGAAGTTTTCTGTTTTTTTCGTAAGATATGCCAAATGAGGTAAAATTATTCTTAAAAATCCATGTTTTCCCCATTATTCCTTTACCTTGATAGAATCATCTTTAATCTTCTGACGTCATAAGTTCTGTGACAGTATTGTAGCTGTAATTTCCTTTTTCTTCATCCTGAACTTGACACTTTATAAACTTGATGTTGTAGTGTGCAGGTTGGGAAACCAGATTGTAACTGGGTGTGGTTCGGTTGAGATACTTGATACTCAATTCTCTGAATGCAGTTTTGATTTTCAGTATCATAGAAATTTCAAGGAATTCTTTGCAATGTTTTAAAATTTATTTTTAACTATTGCATAAACATTGAATTTAGAGGATTTATGACAAAATGAACAAGTTTTTGATCCAATGAGAGAAGAGTTTTGGTGATTTATGATGTAATATCGCACTAGATTGCAAATTACGTTATATATAAGTAAATTTAAAACATTAATACAGTCTAATGACTCATAATGAGTCATTGATTTTATTAACCCTTTCTGACGGCCTTATATTAATTAATGTTCATGGTTAAAGCAAATAAGATCTGCAGATTCTTCAATGATTAAAATTAAAGTGCATAGTGTCCAGGTTTCGCAACCAGATTGCAAATGGGTGTGGTTGGGTTGAGATACTTGAGGCACAGGTTGGAAAACTCACAGCTTTACAATCATAAACACAACACATATACAATTAGAGGCATACAACATTTAAAGACAGATATGCTTAGATTTGTGGAAGGACTCCACTTCTGAGCCAAAAATTCGATACTCAGCTACGGCTCAGGGTGCGTGAAATATACTTTCTCTCGGGTGAGAGTCTGTAGGCCAACTGATCGTAGGAAGCGCTCTTGCCAGTGGGTAGTAGGAAGCAGGGTTACAATGTAGGAATCAATTGATAATGTACTAAAAACATTTATTGAAAGCATTTCATTGCAAATAATAAACATATAAATATAATTTAAATAATTTAATTAAAATTTATTTTTATCAATTATTACTTATTTAAAATTTTAAATAAAAGGACTTTAATATTCTTTGTCAGTTGCGATACATAATAATATTATTAAAATCAATTAATTTATTAGTAAGGTTAATACCATGGTTACAGCATATGCACATTCGTTAGATTTCAGTAAATATACTTACTAAACTTTAATTTTAATTTTTCCCACTTTGGAAAAGTAGTTTAACTTTACCATTTGCAAGTTTATGAAAATTATTACAAAAATAATCAGACTAATAAATTCTTGTATAATTCGAAATTCATTGTATTAAATTTTATGTTTTCAAACTTTGTTTATTTATTGAATAATTTCAAGTATAAATTCATTGTTAAATAATGTATTTTTAATAGTTGATTACCGTATAACTCTTATGCAATCAGCTTTACTTATTAAAACAAAAATTCTTTTTAAAAATATTAATTTATTGTATTTTTAAAAAATATTAGTTTGTCGTATTTTTAAAAAATATTAATTTTTTGTATTTTTAAAAAAATTGATTTGTTGTGTTCTTCAAAATAATAATTAGTTGTTGTTCAAATTTTATTATTAACTTAAATTAAGTTATTTTATTTTAACTTAAATAAAATTAAAATACGTTTGGAATATTGGCTTTCAGAACGTTTTTATTTATTGAATAGTTTCAAGTATGGATTTGTTATTAAATAACTATATATTTTTAATATTTATTAACCATATAACTCTTAACCAGTTTTACTTAACAAATAAATTTTTTAAAAATATTAATTAGTTGTTTTTCAAATCAAGGTTTTCAAATTTTATTGAGTTCAAGTTTTATTTTTGTTTTTTAACTTAAATATAGCTAAAATGCTTTTGGAATATTGCTTTCTATAAGTACATTTTTATTCACCGACAGTCTTGCAGAATTTATTTTCTACACTTATGTCCATAAATTAAGAATAGTTCAGAATCACACAGAAATTGAACTCTAAAATAAAAATTTCACCTGTAGAATTATCACACACATCTTGAAGAAGAATATGCAAATTACAGGAAACCACCAGATGGCGCGGATAATACGTCACAATGACGAGAGTGTAAGAGAGGGGTATATAAGGAATGGTGGCAAAGAAGTAAAATTGTTCACAAGCGCTTTAAAAGCCTTTCAGTGCAATAACCGCATAGTTATAGCACAAAGGAAGCATTTGGATGATTTTTTACGTGGTAGAATTATCGGACGACTGGAATGTGGACGTACCCAGCTGGAAGCATCCGAGGAACTTGGAATTGCCCAGAGTGTCATCTCCAGGCTTTGGAAACGATTCCAAGATGATGGTAATGTGAGTAGATGTTACAGCGCAGGTCGCCCCCGAGTACAACGCCGAATGAGGACCGGTATTTAGCAGTTACTGCCAAAAGAAACAGACGGAGCACAGCATCAGACCTGTCTCGTCAGCTCTCGTCAGCTACCGGTACGACAGTTTCAAGGCAGACCGTGTACAGACGCTTAGGGCACATTGGTCTATATGCTCGTAGGCCTGTCAGATGTGTTCCACTTACCGCAACTCACTGTCGCCTGCGATTAACCTGAGTAGAGAGCATGCATTGTGGACACCGCAACAGTGGTCTGGTGTGATGTTTTCCGACGAGTCCAGGTTTAGTTTGCAGTCTGATTCTCGCCGGACTTTCATATGGAGAGCGCCAGGTATCCGTTACCACCAAGAGAACACCACTGAACGACACCGTTACGGTGGTGCAGGATGGCTCGTTTGGGGAGGAATTATTCTTGGTTCCAGAACTGACCAGCATGTTCAGAGTGTAACGATGACAGGCCACATCTATCGGGATGTCATTCTGGAACAATATGTACGTTTGTTTCGGGGCGCCATGGGTGCTGAATTTTCGTTTATGGATGACAATGCCCGTCCTCACCGTGCAAGCATTGTAGACGAATGCCTTCAATTGGAGGATATCACCCGTATGGATTGGCCAGCATACTCACCGGACTTGAATCCAACAGAGCATGTGTGGGATATGCTTGGCCGACGAATTGCAGCCCGTCAACCCCCTCCCACCTGCCAACGGGAACTTCGGAGGGCATTGCTTGAGGAGTGGTGTAATATTCCCCAAGATCAGATTGATAATTTGATACTCGACATGCCTAGGCGTTTTAAGGCCTGTATTGCATCGTGCGGGAGACATACTCCATACTAACCATCATACTAACCATGTTATACTGTTTTTTGTAAATAGGTTCTTTTTTGAAATTTGCTCCAGGGAGTAAAAATTGCAATTTTTATTAATTATGTCAAACATATAGCATCTTTTTTGCTCCTTACCTTTTGTTTATCTTTACCTTTTGCTTTCTCTATTCTGTAGCATATTCTACAGAATAGAGAAAGCAGTGTAAACAATGTAAGTTTGGTACTCGAGATAGGTGGCTCTTACGAGAAATGTTTGTTGATAGTAAAAAAAAGTATATTGTTAGTTTTAAAATGTAATAATTAGCAGCAGTAGGTTTTAAGATAATAGTATGTTATGGCATTTAAAGCTTATAATTTTTTCAACTTCTCAAGACACGTTAAAAGAATTTATAAAGACATTCGTAGTTTGTTTACATAAATTATATCTGGTATTAAAGTCATTAAAGAGAAATCTAATAGTTCCATTCTCATATGAAAAAAAAAATACATAAATTTCTTACTTATAAAAAAAAAAGATTATAATATAATAATAAAATAGATTATAATAAAAAAAAAATTATATATATAAATTACACTCTAGATATCTTTCCAGTATTATTTGATGTTGGTATACTGATTTATATTACATTAAAAAAATGCATGATTTGCATCTGGGAAAGAACTGACAAATATTGGATTGGAAATTATTCGAGGTTGGAAAAATTTGAGGAATCTTGGATTGTAAATTATTAGAGATTGGAAAGATTTCAGAAATCATAAATTGGAAACTATTGGAGATAGGAAAGATTTGAGGAATCATGGATTGGAAATTACTTTCTACTGAAAATTTAATAAATAATTTACTTGAACTTACCGTATCTAAAATAATAATCAATTAGAAAGTAAAATGTGGAAATGGTTAAGCGAATTATGTCATGCTACTGTGGAAGAAAATTCTTTACGAAATAAATGTATTAAAGGAATAATTACAAAAATGGCTTAATAAAATTTTTATAGGTTGCAAAATGCAAATTAAAAAATAAATACTGTAACTGTGTTTCCTCCTACACTCTGGCAAAAAGCCCCCTCCCCCTTTGGCGTTCATAGGAAATAGTCATTCGCCCTTGAGACTTCTCACCCGTGAGGAAGTACTGAGCAACCTGTGCTCCCGCTAAGAAACATCTATAAGCGTATACGTTATTAACATTATAGTCTCTGATCCCTAGAGAAAATATATTTAGCGCATCACGGCTCATTAGTTGGCCTACAGATTGTCACCCGGAGAAGAAGTACATTTCAAGCGCCCTGCGCATATCCGAGTATCGGGTTTGCGGCTTAGAAGTGAAGTCCTTCCAATAATCTATAATTATAAGTCTTTAAATGTGTTAAATATTGTATGCGTGTG
Source organism: Caerostris darwini (assembly GCA_021605075.1). Lineage (NCBI taxonomy): Eukaryota > Metazoa > Arthropoda > Arachnida > Araneae > Araneidae > Caerostris > Caerostris darwini. Next base: position 111,513 of record BPLQ01014200.1, read on the forward strand.
GTGTTTGTGCGAGTATCAATAATGCTGTGAATTCTCCAACCTGTACCTCAAGTATCTTAACCAACTACACGCAATTAAAGGCCGATCTTACAGATTATCGGCAGATTACAATCTGGTTGTCCAATGGGGGTCACCCATATCCACACCACTATAGTACTAATAATGACCTTCACTTATATACAATGCCTTTCAGTGAAGACGGCAATATTTTATTAAAAGTAATAAATAAATTTAACCTATTAAAATCATCATAATAATAATTTATTATTATTCCCGTTAAGTAATAATCTATATATTTCTATATAGATATATTTAACGTAGCAATTATATATTCTATAACTATAATTGCTACTAATGGAAAAATCAAATATTTAAATTATAAACCTACGAAATTTTCTAATTGATCTTTAGCAATGGATTTGCAATAAATTGTTCCACATATGGCATTGGAAGAAAATGAAATCTTTTCAAGTACTATATCTAAAATCTTTCTAATTATTTTCAAAGATAATATCTCTTTATTATTACATGCTCTTAACGATAATTCCATCGTTTAAATTCTTTCTTCTTTTTTTGCAGCTACAATCAGATTGAGATGCTACCCAGTGACATTTTTGAAGATATGCCACAACTGACTTACGTAATTTTGTCAGCCAACGAACTGGCTACCATAGATCAGACGACTTTCTCGCCGGTGTGGAGACAACTCAAAAAGCTCGATCTCCTCGGTAGGGGTGCATTTGGTTACTTTTATCCATATCTTGAGAAAAGGAGTTATTTCAACTTGGGTGTTTTAGTTGTTACATATTGCAATACTCCTACATCACATCAGCAGCTAGAATGGCCTATGAAATAATGAGTTAACTGACAAGCGATTATGAAATGATAGTTCACGCTTCTGTGAAAAATCGCGCCAATTCTCGCCAAATATATCAGTGAAATAATAGATCCATTGTATTTGTTGAGAATGAGCGCTCTTCTTTATCAGATACCATATCTTGGGGCTGGGGGGAGAATTTGTTAAAAGTTGCGATGACAAAATGTGGATTTAACAGCCCTGTCTCGAAATCTGCCAGTAGACAGACGCCCTTGCGTCAGCATGGGCTGTAGTGCCAGGGAGTTAGTTAGTTATTATCATAAATCGATAATCATAGTAAATTTATTATACAATTTGTGTAAAAAAAGAATCAGCAAGTTATAACTTAAAACAGGCGTGTAAAAAGATATCGATATAGGGTTTATTTATTATTTTTTTTTTTTGGGGAAATTGGTAGCTCTGTACTGAAATATCACGATTGTGATTATTAGATTGACAGCAGTTATTTTTCTAATCAAACATTCTAAGCACTCTGCGATTATTACAATTGAAAAATTAGTTGAGGTAAGAATTTGAATTAAATCTTTTGTTTCAAATTAAATTTTGTGTGCCGAATAGTTAAAGATGTTGTTAATGTTAAATTATTCTACAAAACAACAATGCTACACCTACATCATACTGAACTTGATTCATGAACAATTTCCTCTGGGTTAAGATTATTATGCATATGGACTAATTAGCACTTTTTTCAGTCTTGAACCTAACTAAGCATTTTTAGGAGGCTCTACAAAGATGTATTACCCTCCCCCTTTGCATTTCGCCAGGTTAGCAAATTGCCAGCAATTCAGCAATTTTCCGCATTTCTGACTGAATAAATGAATCCATTATTTCGATCATGCAACAAGGGTGTAGTCCCTGTATAATTGCCAGAGTTGATTACACTCCATATTGAAGCCTATTTCACATTGTATTTCGTACGCTTCCATTTTGTGTATTCTCAAGATAGAAGTAATAATAAGAAAAAGACAGAAGTAATTAAAGCTAATTAATCTATATTAAAGTTAATTAATTATATATAGAGAATATTATTAACTTAATTATTCTCAAGACAGAAGTAATTAACCACATGAGTCTTCTTATCTTCTTCCACAGTCTCTTCTTGTGTGCTTAATTTCTGAGGTATTGTTTGATTGATATTTTTGCCAATTTTTCAATGGTAATTTTAAAAGTTGGCAAAATTAAGCAATTAAGAAAAAATTACAGAAACTATGATTATCTGTAATTTTTTCTTAATTTTTCGAAACCAGTGTATATTGAGAAAGCGATATATTAAGTTAGTCTAGTTTTATATAATTGTATTTTTATTAAATTATTCAACATCAAATGTTCAACAATATTCAGACATCAAATGTTCAACAATATTCTTTTCCAGACAATCCCATGCGGTGCGACTGCAGAATGAAATGGATGCTGGGGTTACAATACCCAATTAACACTTGGGCAAACTGCGCACTGCCGCCTTTCTTGAACGGAACCAGCATCGTGGATCTGCGCAGAGAACAGCTTACTTGCTGAGGCGAAGGAATGATGTCCTCGACCTTTTTTTGGTGCAGATAGGCTCAAGCAAAAACGTAGAATAGCAATTTTTCTGTTGTTTGTGGAATGAACCGAAAGTTCTGTTCAAATTCAGGGAGTTCTTCAGATTGTGATTACTTTCTTATTTGTCTGTAAATTATTAAAAATAGTTTTGTGAATTAAAACATTGTACAACTTGTATTGAAATGTATCGCTGCTGTTATGAGTATCAAATCACTGAAAAAGTCTTTGCTGAAACATTGCTTTCTCAATTGCCTTCTCCGGAATTTTCTCTAATACAGAAAAATCTGCACTGGACTTGAAGAAAAGTTCATTTAGAATATCATATACACTCAAGAGCCCAAACATTATGACCACCCCCTACATTTTGCAATGAACTCGCCTGGATGACGTGGAAGGCACGTGATCAGGTGGAAGTGGTATTTAACTGCTGCTGGAGAGTCTGAAGAATCATTCTTTCACTTACTTCTGCGTGCGATGGGAAAGTCTGCGGATCTAAACGACTTTGATAGAGGGCAGATTGTAATGGCTCGGAACAAGTATTTCCGAAACTGCACGACTCGTGGGTTGTTCGCGATCTACAGTTGTTAGTACTTATGCAAAGTGGATGAATGACTGTGAAACCAGCAGTAGACGACATGGTGTTGCACGTCCACACGCTATCAAAGAAAAAGGTCGTCGGAGACTGTCTCGCATGGTGAAGTAAAACCGGAGCCAGACAGTGGCTCAGCTGACAGCCCAATACAATGCAGGGCCAAGTAGAATAGTATCGGAGCACACTGTTCAGCGGACACTGTTGGATTTGGAGCTACGCAGCAAACGTCCCACTCGTGTGCCTTTGCTGACCAAGCGTCATCGCCAACTGTGCCTGCGCTGGGCCCGGGAACATCGTGACTGGTCCATGGATCTGTGGGAGAGAGTTGCCTGGTCAGATGAATCACGGTTTGTCATTCATCACGCGGATGGCCGTGTCAGGATACGCCGTCTTTCAGGCGAACAGTTGCTCCCTCAATGTACAGTAGGTCATACACAGGCCGGTGGGGGGAGGGGGTATTATGCTTTGGGGGACGTTCTCTTGGGCGTCTCTGGGACCAGTGGTTGTGGTAGAGCAGACCATGAATGCTACAGGGTATCTGAACATCATTGCGGACCAGTTTCACCCTTACATGGCCTGTGTTTTTCCAGCTGGAAATGGAATGTTCCAATAGGACAACGCCCCTTGTCACAAGGCTAAAATTGTGTTGGAGTGGTTCCAGGAACATGACGCTGAATTCCAGTTAATGTCTTGGCCGCCTAATTCACCGGATCTCAATCCGATTTCGGATGTCCTGGGACGGCAGCTCAGAGTTCAAAGATCACCAATTCGCAATATCTCGGATTTGCGTGACCGTTGCTTAAACATCTGGTACAATCTGTCTCCGGCCATTTACCAAGGACTTGTAGGACTTGTAGCATCCATGCTAAGGCGGGTTGAAGCTTGCGCCAAAGGTGGGCCAACTCGTTATTGATAGGTGGTCATAATGTTTTGGCTCTTGAGTGTATATATATATATATTTATATAATTAATATACATATTATTATAAATAAGCTATCTATATATAATGGGACGCGATGGCCTTCTGAATTACTGTTTGGGTTTCCGAAGTACCTTTTTGTCTATGTTGAGAATGGAGGTAATAAATTGGTAGGCCAGAATTATATTACATTTAGTTCTTGGAAGTATGAGCTCTAAGATTAACGCTTGGCGTGTTCATTCTAAATTGAGGTGTCAATTGCGGTGTTCTTTCTTTTAAACATTTATTTTATTGCACGATACGTTTTATACAAGAAGATAAAGTTTAAAAATATTTTTAATATATTTATAATTATACTGATACAAAGAGGTTCCCAACCATGGATCGTTTATCAAAGTTTTAGATACAATTACATGATATGGAAAGTTTCCATTTCAAAAATTACTAAAACTTCAGCTTTCAAATATAAATAAAAAGACATTTACATTTAAGCTGATGCAATGACTTGCCATTTTCAATTTCAAAACTAATACTAGTATAAGAATCACTATACAGCTCCATAAGCACGGGAAAATGCCAAAAGTGAAGAAGAAGAAATTGATCAACGCACTAAGAGTACTCATAGCTATTGGATATACAAATGTGCTTCAAAACCATACTACAAAACACTTCAAACGAAAGCCAAATTCTCCAGAAAATTTCTTTAAACTAACGTTATTCATAAAGCATTGCAAGAATTAAGAGGATCAAAGTACCATTTTCCGCTAAAATTTGAAATGGAGTTTTATTTGTTTGGCCCTCATTTTCGGATAACGTCACGGGACAACATCATGTTCACACATGCTAATAAATAAATAAAAAATAAATGCATTTTTTTTATAAAAGAAAAAATACGTATGTTTGATTATATCTTTTTCAATATATTTTTTTATGATTGAGAATTAAAAAAAAAAGGCAAAACAAGTAATATATAAAAAAATAAAAAATAAAGTCAATTCCTACTTTTTTTCCACTCTATTGCAGAAAGTCCTTTATAAATAATTTTCATTCATTTTTTAAAATTTATATGGCGCCATCTATTGGTAGATATATGCAACTTAAATCTAAAAAGATATATCAATTTAAATCTAAAAAGATATATCAACTTAAATCTTTAATAAATGAATTAATACTTGAAAAAACTTCATTAATATCCAGTGTCAACCACTACAAGAATAAGAAGTATTTTATTAACGATTGAAAATTTGAACAAGATATAGATAGGGAGAGTGTGAGCTAATAGAAGGAATTTGAAAAGGAGATAGCATTTTTTGACAGCGTTTAAGAAAGTTATAATAATATGCATTAAGTAGATATTTCAGAAAATAGTTTCCTTAGCATTTATTAATATTTTTATATTTTTAAATTTTTTTTTGTGTGATTCAAGGCTCGGAGCATTTTAAATCAACATTTCAATGATATTTTATCATCATTCCTTTTTTTATATTAATTGGTGAATCTCATTATCCACTTTTAACACTAACAGCCAACAGCTTAATAACGATATCACAAACAGCTCAAAGATGACAATCACGAGCAACTCAACGAACACAGCTAAAAAAATATGAACAGCTGAATAAGGATAAATGAAGATTGAACAATGTCCCTCTTCCACAGAAGCAGTTTATGACCCTAATGTATCCTTATCTCTGATTTTGTTTCCTGCCAAAAACTTGCAATGTCGTACGACACTGACTACGACTTTTTTATATATCAGTGGGTTCTCTATCATTAAGATCTTCTTTGAAGTGGTAGGCTGGTGAGAACTAAAAATACTCTGCAAAATAAATACTTTAAATTTATATGCAACAAAATTTTTTAATTATATTTTCAAATAAACAGCACAAAAGATCTAAAGAAATATGTATATAATATAAATGGTTAAAAACACATATCGCATTAGCATACTTTCAACGGGGCAAACCATTTTTTATCATGCGTGAACATGATGTTGTCCTGGTTAAGGATCCGTGACATTATCCAGCAAATAGGATCAAGCAAATAAAACTCTATTGCAAATTTTGGCAAAAAATAGTAGTTTGCGCCCCTTAACTGTTGAAATGATTCATGAATAGCTTTAATCTTCAGGAATTTTCTGGAGAATTTGGCTTTTGTTTGAAGTGTTTTATAGTATGGTTTTGAATCACTTTCTCTGTTTTGGGTTGGGATTTTAAACATTTGTATATCCGATGACTATAAGTACTCGTAGTGCGTTGATCAATTACTTCTTTTTGAAAATTCATATTTATCACTTTTGGGATTTTCCGATGCCTATTGAGCTGTATCATGCTTCTTACTGTATTTAGAATATTTCTCTTCATTTATGCCTAGAATGTTTAAACTTTGATATATTCTTTTGGCTATTGAATGCTATAGTGTTTCTTGTAGAATTGAGTATACGTCATTCTTCATTTATGCTTAGAATTTTCAAACTTTGATATATTCACTTGACTATTGAGTGTCATAGTGTTTCTTGTAGAATTGGGAATACTTCATTCTTCATTTCCGACTACATTTGTCGTACTTTTGTATAATCTTTTTAGAGATTCTGGACAATTGGAATTTCTGTTAGTAGTATACTTTTAACATTGGCCAACAGATGGCAGCACGAAAAGTCACGCGAAACTGAATCAATAGATTGAAGAACGTTTTTTGGTGCAAATGAATGAAACGGAAACTACAAAATTAATCTGAACATAACATAATTTTAATATTTTGTTTGATAAATTCTTCTTTCATACCAATAATAATCGTAAAGAAACGAAAAATCAATTATTGAACTCGAATAAAATAATAAAATTTTGATACGTGATACCTAGTTAGAAGTACGACAAATAAATACAGGTACAAAAATGTTATTTAGTGAATATAATATATCTCTTATTTTTCCACTTTTCTAACGATAAATCTGCTACTATTTTGATAAATCACCATGCAATTTTGAGAAGAATCATGACACTGATAAATGAATCTGTTAAGACTGTGAGGGTTTTTGAATGTCGTACAGCTTTATCATGAAAAAAGAAAGTCATCGCAAAGGTAAGATAATATATTTATGCGTCAGCTATAATAGAAGCAAACATAAAGAACTTTTTTTGCAAATATTTCTTCAAGAGTTCAGATCACCAATTGGCAATGGATGTCTCAAAAACTGTCTATAAGGAAATCCAAAAGTTTTAGTCAAAAGATTGCACTGATTGTTCTACGTAGTTAGTTAGACAAAGATCTAGATAAAAGTAAGCAATATGTTTAAATAAAATATGTTAAAACGAAACAAAAATTTGCTTTGGGTTTTTCCATCAAGCGATAAACGAAAATAAACGCATTTATAAAGTAGACAGAAATAAGGAACATTTTAATAATGTTGCTATATTTTTACATTTGACACGAATAAAATATCATATCTATTTAAAATCTTACTTTGTATATAAAATAACAGCTATTTTCATTCAAAAACAGTAAGGATCCACCATGCATTCCCAAAAAAATTGATAAAGTTGATGAGGAAAAGTTCAAGGTTGATATATCCTCTTTACAAGAACGGGTTGTTCCTTACGTTAGACTTTGGACTTTGCACGTTCCTTTCAAAGACGGGTTGATCCCTACGTTAAACTTCGGACTTTGAATGGTTTTTTTACTCCCGTTAGACTTTGGAACCGATAATGGGAGAGGCAGAAAGAGAAAGGGGAGTGTGCATAGTCGAGTAAAGAGTTCCAAGCAGTACGGTGGGTATAACAGTCAAGAAAAGAATTCCAGGGAGTACGGAGGGTACAACAGTCAAGAAAAGAATTCCAGGGAGTACGGACTTCCAACTTTTCCCAATGCCTCCCTCTCATCACCAGTGTGCTGTTCGTAATATACATAAATAGCACACGAGGCCCACCCTTGCTCAAGAAAAGAATTCCAGGGAGTACGGAGGGTACAACAGTCAAGAAAAGAATTCCAGGGAGTACGGAGGGTACAAAGACCCTCAAACAAACTGACATTTAGGATGATTTGGTAAATATTTGATTGGGAAATATTTGAATTTTTTCAAGGACGGATTGACAATTACGTTAGATTTAGGATTTTATATAATTTTTTTTTCGCACGTAAGACTTTGGAACTGATCATGGGAGGGGGAGAAATTGAAAAGAGAGTGTGCAGAGTCGAGTAAAGAGCTCCAAGCAGTAAGAGAAACAGCCGAGAAGAAAGTTCTAGGTAATACAGAGGGTACAAAGATCCTCAAACGAACTTGCTTTTACGATGATTTTGTAAATATTCGTTATATAATTTTTTTTTGTGGGCTATGCGTCGTATTTTTGCAGTGCTGTCTTTGAAATTTTAATAAATATGACAGTCAAAGGTTTCGTTATCGTTTGAAGAAATAATTCAATTTCAGCTATTGAATCAGGACCATACGCATCATGGCATTGTCGAAACTGGCGCAGCTAGCATGCAGAAAGGCATAAATCCAAATCTTCAGACTACCGCCGCTGCATTTGTTGCTTTTAGATACAGAGAAAGTTGATGGCGATTGTGATAATGTGAATAGAGAACCTCACGTCAGTAGTCAGGCTGCCAAGTAGTTTTTTTTTTCATAAACGAAAAGCAAATGCGGAATTATTACTCATAAAACTTTTCCCAATGCCTCCCTCTCATCACCAGTGTGCTGTTCGTAATATACATAAATAGCACACGAGGCCCACCCTTGTTCAATAACAACGAATATATATATATATGTGTATGTATACATGTGCGGATAAAACAGACTCTTGCTGGAGAGAGAGGGCGAAACACATGATTTTCTGTCAAACAGGTTTTTAAAGGGTTTGCGAAAGCCATTCGTTCTTCATGCATTCTCATATGGACAGGACTTTAGTGTGTGCTAATTCTGAATCTACAGCATATATTACGCTCTTGTGGTGAATAACTTGGGGTCAAAGCGCGCGGCATACAAAAGCACACTAGCTCACTGATTTTCTACAAACTGTTGTAGAAAATCAGTGAGCTTCCTGTCCACTTATGTATGCCTTGCCATTGTGCCCAATGGAAGAGAATTCAAAATGTGTGTGTGGGGGGAGGGGGGGGGGATGATGGCCGAGAGACTAGCTCTTTGGTTCTCGGTGCCACAAGTTTCGAGTTCGAGTCCCATCGGTGCCATGGATCATTGTAGTGGTTCGGAATCCACTTCAAACCGTAAGTCTCGGTCTAATATGACTGTTGGTCGTAGGGCCGATAAGCCTACCCAGTAAGACGAAAACTTCTTCTGTGTCCGAATCTGCTATTAAGAAAACGGGCAACTCCCTGACACTTAGTCCAACATGGGCTGCAGTGCCAGGGAGTTAGTTCATATATATATATACGATAGATATACGTGTACGATATATATTCAATAATTCGTTACAAAGTTTTATTTTGGCTTTATTTATTGTCGCTAATATCATTAGACTAAATTATTGAGTCGAAACAATCAGGTCTAAGGTATTTTTATTTCTGCTCTAGAGTTTCAAAAGTTAAAGAAAGTTACCAGTTATTTAATTGCCATTATTAAAAATAAGCATTCTTTATTCAATTTATCATGATAAACACAAAAAAATTATTTGGTCCATTCCTCAATTAGTTAATAAATGAATTTTCAAAAATCAGACGCAGTTTTACAGGCGACAAGAGTAAGATTTATTTTTGTGTTTGGGCAATGTTTTCACAACCAAAACAAAAGGCAGTTTTTGTATTTTTCTTAGGCGATTGCAGAAAAGTATAGAATTCTGTTGGTCAAGAAAATGTCTTATTTGAACCAGACAACAATGGAGTCTGCTTTCTTCAGAAACGGAAACAGGTTAACCTGTGAGTATTATTTATATCTTTTTCTAGTTTGAAAAACAAGGCATCAGACTCACTTATTATAAAATTATAGAATAATACAATTGTAGAAATGATAAAATTATAATTTGCATTGAGATATTTTGAACCACTTAATTAACCACCATTAACCCTATCTTTCCTATATTGTTGGAAATCTTTTAAAAACATTCATAAATTGTTATTGTTTTTTATTTGAAGGTCTAGAAATACTGCAATGGAATATTAGAATTTAAAAAAAAAGGATTTTACTTTTCTGTTAAGACTTCCGGATCTGAATATTTCTCTATGAGCACCTATTTTGCAATTCAATTAAAATTAGGATCTATGGAGGTCTCTGCGGTGCCATGGATATTTGTAGTGGTTCGGTATTCACTTAAAACTGTAGGTCCTGGTTTAATATGAGAGAGCATCGAGTAACGTGTTGTAGAGCGTTGTTGACCATTGACACATGAGGAACTTTAGGCATATGGTTGTCAATCCTGTCCTGTAAAAGAAAACGTTTCCTGTTTCGGAATCTGCCATCATGGGGTTGTTGCGCTATTGAAGAAGAAGAGGGACGAATATTATTAATGAAAGCTGCAAGACCTTCTAGCGAATGTTATAGACGATTAAAAAAGAAAAAGATATTTTAAGAATTCCAAAATTCATATTATTTTACAAACAATAATCAGATGAATTTTGTTTTAATGATGTTTACCCGACTCTAATCTAGTGGTGCAGAAAGATTCAGGTATCGTGCGTTTTTGCCTGCTTGGCCTCCGTTTTTCAGAAAGAGAAGACTCGATATCTATTGTGACAAAGTGTGTAAACGTCTACCTTCAACAATAAGGTTGCTCAGTTTTGATGCGTTCTCTTCCGTAGGACACAATGCACGGCAAATCATAGAGTAAGTGGATAGGAAGCTCACTACAACAACTAAACAAGTTTGATTTTGAATGTTGGCACTTTGACCACAAGTTAGTCATCACCAGAGCTGAAAATAGGCATTAGATTCAGAATTAGCCCACACTAAGATGTTGCTAAACTGCTCTCATATTCTGTCATCCCCATTTTGAACATCCAATAAATTCCCCCCTCCCTATCTTTTCGAACACATTCGAAAATGCATTATTCCGGCTTTCAGATGTATCTTGCCCATTTCTGGCGCACAAAAGATTCCGACTTATCCAAAATATAAGCTTTATTGGAATCATGCGAACTTGTAGAAAGGAGGAGAGTCACGAAGATTTAAAATAAAAATTTCACTCCAAGACTTAGGAAACAATAAACACTCACAAACATACGCACATGTACATTTATATATATATATATATATATATATATATATATATATATATATATATATATATATATATATATATATTATATATATTATATATATATATATATATATATATATATATATATATATATATATATATATATATATATATATATATATATATAATGTTCCTACGTACACACACTACATACGTATATACGAACAAACATAGATACATACATGCATACATATACGCACGTTTGCATAGACATATGCTTAAGCACGTACATATATACATTTATACACACGAACACAGATACATACACACATATATAGATGTGCACAAACATACATATTCGCTTACATACCTACACATTCGCACGTACACTAATAGCCTACATACATGCTTACAACATGCATAACGGCGTACAAAAATACGCATAGAATCACACGCAGAAACCCACATAGGTACATATCCGCATAAAATCTCCACAAACCTACACGCATACATATCCGCATGCAATCATACGTACAAATTTAAATAAACATAAACATTTAAATAAACATGTACATGCATACCCTCTTGCTTATGTAAGCATACTTTTTTAACTAGACCGGTACATCATTACAGATACAGAAACACATATTTAGACGCACATATACATATACATCTTTATAAAGATATATAAAATCATTAGCATTAAAAGAAACATACAGTGAATTTATTTTGCAAGCGCAAATCAAGTGATTTTGTACTATTGCAAAAGTTCAATTTGGTTTACAATCAGGTGATAATGTTTTGCAAAAGGGTGAACGTTGGTTGCCAAATCTGTACTTGTACATTTTCTTTCAAAACTGCGTTTTTTTTTGTAATTTCATTTCTAAGATCAGAAATCAAAACTCTATTCGTTTTTGCTGATTTCATTACAGCTAATTTAATTTCACCGCAAGTGCGTTTCGGATCTCTATCTGCTTTTCGGATATAGCCATTTTTAATGATTGTAACGAAATATGATTCAGATAATGGAATTAATATAATTGAGAAAAATTCTAGATAGAACAGTTAAAGAAAACAGAAAACAAAAACACTCCAGAAATTTTGAGAGTTGAGTGTTGAGTTAGAGTGTTGTTCCAGAAAATTTTTTTTAATTTGTTTTACACTCTACTATTTAAAGTTTAATTTAAAACATATATGTATATTCCTCTGCAAGTTTGGTTTCGTTTGTCGCTCTACAGTCATCTTGTGCACACGATGACTAAACAGACCGGACCTATAGTGTTTATAGTGGATTCCGAACCACTAACAAGCATCTATGCCCCCGCCAGGATTCGAACCAAAGGCCAGAAAGCTAGCGTATTGGCCATCAGGCTGCATTCCTCTGGGGGAGAAAGAAGAAAATATCTATGTCAACGCATCTTTTTTTTCAATTATTTCTATTAGCTCACACTCTCCCTTTATATATCTTGTTCAAATTTTCAATCGTTCATAAAATACTTTTTATTCATCCACTCAAATTCAAATACAATTTTTTTTTTTTTTTTTTTTTTATTACACTGGAGTTACTTGTTTTTTTTTTTAGGACACTGGATGTTAATACAGTTTTTTCAAATATTAATTCAGTAATTAAATTTAATTAATTAATTTTATGTTTTTTTTAGATTTAAGTTGCATATATCTACCATTAGATGGGGCCAGATAAACTTAAAAAAATTAATGAAAATTATTTATAAAGGACTTTCTGCAATATAGTGAAAACAATGTAGGAATTGACTTTAAAAATATATTTTTTTATATTACTTGTTTAGTTTTAAGTTGCACATATCTACCAGTAGATGGCGCCCGATAAACTTAAAAAAATGAATAAAAATTATTTATAAAGGACTTTCTGCAATATAGTGGAAAAAATGTAGGAATTGATTTTAAAAATTACTTTTTTATATTACTTGTTTAAAAGTAATTTTATTGTGTGAAAATTGCGAATAATGTATTTTGATTCATATCAAATTAATAAGAAAAAAAACACTTCCTAAAAAAGCATATATGCTGATTAACCGTTGTGAAATGTACTTTTTATCATGAAAATACAATAATTCTGCAATTTCTAGCAATAATTAGTTATTTAAATTAAAAAAATTAAAACTTAAAAAAAAGGAATCTACCAATAGATGGCGCCATATAAACTTAAAAAAATGAATGAAAATTATTTATAAAGGACTTTCTGCAATATAGTGAAAAAAAAGTTGGAATTGAAATTTTTTTTATTTATTACTTGTTTTTTTCTTTTTATCATAATTTGAAAAATTTTTGTAAATGTTTTAATACCAGAGTGTCAAATTATTTACAAAATATTTAAATATATATTCTGTAGCTCCAAATAACAAAATACAAATCTGATAAACATTAACATTTCATCCGTCTTCCTGCCGGTAATTTACAATTTTTGAATTTCAAAAAAGGCAAAGATGTAGTTAGTAAAATAAAAATTCCCTAAAGGTAACTTTAAACGATTTCGTGTACTCGTAGATTACAGGTTTAACTATCAGTTGACACGATTATTTATTTATTTATCAATCATTTGGTTTAAATCTTTTTTGTATTTTGATTTTAAAGTATTTGTTCAGTCTAGAAATTTAGCTATTTGGTTAATTTGCATGAGTTGCATTTAATATTTTTATTTATGTAATCAATGAGTTTTATTTATTTATAGTTGTTTTATGAATTGAAATTTTAAGTTTATTGAGTATTTTTCTTGCAATTTTTCAATTATTATTAGTTTTTTCTTTAAATTAAAAATATAGTAAGATATTCATTTAAACCCATTCATTTAAACCATCATGTTACAAATGCGGATTTCTAGTTTTCTAATTAGTCTTCTAATTTCTTTCTTTTTTTTCTCCATCTAATGTATTAGAAAATCTTTATATATATAATTCTTCAGTGCATGTGTTTGTCACTCAACTTCTGCTAAACGGCTTGGTCGATTTTGAAGAATTTTTTGTGTGTTTTTGAGTGGATCCTTGGCTGGTTTGTATTTACAGTTGGACCCAGTAGGTGGCTCTGCAATCGATTCTTCTGTACATGCGTTTGTCATCGAACTTCTTGTGTTTGACAAAACATGGAGAATGTTTTTATGCTCTCCCTGCTGTTGTAAGTCGCCACCAGATGGTGCTGCAGTATATCAACTTCTATATCGCTCAACTAATCGTTATGAAAATTGGTAATAATATGTATTTAAGTATGGAAAATAGGTTCACGCCATCCACTTTATTGTTACTTGCTGCCAGATGGTGCTGCAACATACCATTCAAACGATATCCATGAAAATTATTATGCACATATATTGGTACACAGAAAATATATTCGCGATATGTAATTTTCTACAATGCATTTTTTTTGGCAGGACAACGTATGTCGGGTTCTGATAGTACTCAATAAATTAGTTTCCACATATTTTCGAATATAAGCCGAACCGCTCGTAAGCAAAGAGTGTGTTTTTTCTTCAAAAATTTACCCTAAGTTCAAAACCTGTATATAAGCGGTAATGAAAATAAGTTTCTGTACGTTCAAACATGTCGCCAATATGGCAAAAATTGTGCCAAGCAGGTAAAATGGGTGGGGTATTCTCCAATCAAATGGCTGTTAAGTAAAACACTAGATGCCAACGAAGATAGATAGATATAACTCTTGTAACCCTATCTTGTAACCCTAGTTGTTGTCTTTTTAATGATGTGTTGTATCTGTGATAATTTTGGCTAAAATCTAAAATATTATACACCTGAAGAAGTCGCCGATCTTGCAACACTGAATATTTCTCTATTGTTCCGCCAATTTCTTTAGGGTTACAATACTCTAGAGGAATTCTTAACTTCTTCTTTTTCCGAACAATATAATAACTATTTACTTCTACTTTGATAGTTATTTGCAGAATTTTTTAGTTATAGTAAATAAAAAACATAAATATATATTCTTTTAAACCTTTATTCCGATGAATTATTGATTATTCCAAGACTAAATTCCGACGAATTCTTATAACGTATGTTTAAAGTATATGATACAGACAATTTTTATGATGCTGCCACTCATGAAAATACGAAACAAACAAGAAAAACGATTTTTTAATTTATTAATAATATATGTTTGATTATCAAATAATTATTTTCTTTTTAACGTTGCTGAAATAATTAAGTCTTTATAACAACCGTTATTTGAATTTGCTCGAAAAAATGTTATTTTTTATTTTTAGAACGTTAGTTCACTGCGAAAATGTCGATGGAATGTTTCTTTTTAAAGCTTTTGGCATAGCTAAAGTTTTGCGGCAACAGTTATTTGAATTCGCGCGGAAAAACGTAACTTCTTAATTTTAGAACGTTAGTTTACAGAAAAAGGCCGTTGGAACATATTAAATTTTTCTGTGGTTTTCTGTTGTTGTTCTTTTTGTTTTCTTCATTTATTTGATAATAGATGTGCTATCCTCCAACAAAAGATTTATCAGAATAAAATGTAAGTTATTCTTTGTTTTTTTGCTTTTTAATTAATTTTGTTTCATTATTCGAATTCGGCATCGTGAACAACATGAAATAGTTTTTGATATAATGTATAAAAAAAAAATTGGCGTATTAAGAAATAATTTGTGTAATTTTGCCATACCAGCATTTATTATCATTTGTCTAAATAACAAATTTATGTGAGTTAGCAAAATATAACTCCACATAATAATTTGGCGATAAAGCGATTAAATTTGGCGCAAAAGAAATTCAGAAATAAAACTTTGGCGTAAAGCGCTAAAAAAATAAAACTTTCGTTAAAGCGGCAATATGTGGCGTAAAAAGAAAACATTCAAATTTTGCCATAATAGCAGTAAAATGTTGGCGATAAAGCGATATAAATTGGCATAAAGGCAATTTAGAAATAATTTTTTTGGCATAAAAGCGCTAAATTTCGGCGTAAAAGCGATAGCATTTGGCTCAAAAATATTCAAGTGATAAAATTATTTAGTGATAAAAATTTGGCGATAAAGTATTAACTTTTGGCATAAAAGCGCATCAAAAAACCAAAATTTGCTTAGCGAAAAAGTTTGGCGATAAAACAATAAATGTTGGCAATGAAGCATTTCAAGGATTAAAATTTTGGCAGGATAGTGATTATGTTTGGCGTTAAAGCAATAAACTTTGGCTTAAAAGCACTTTTCAGGGATACATCAAAGTTTATTCCAAACAGCTATTACATCAAATAGCTGTTTGGCTACTATATTGGCATAATAGCCCTGTTTTGTGAAGAATTTTGGCGAAATAGCGTTTTAGGATGACACCGAACTTCGGCCGAATTTGGCATCCCAGTAAAAGATTTTGGCGAAATATAATTTTTACTGCAAAAACTACCTGGTCCATTCTTTATTATGCTTACTTTACAACCTGGAGATGTATTTGGCACAAAAGGTACACGATTCTAGATTTTTACCTAAATTTTAAGGTGATAGCATTTCCTTAAAACATTTTGATGCTATCAGATTTTTCGTTTTGACAATGATACAACAAACCAGCAATATAAACAATTTCGAAAATGAAACAATTCACTATTATAAAAAGAACAACTCATCTCATTTTAAATTTTTTCCCCTTAATTTAAGGAAATCTAAAGAAATAAAAACATACTGTACTAAACCATGTTTGGCGATTTATCGCTTGCTCCAATCTAATGGAAAAGCACCAACAACAATAAGTCGACATCTATAATTTAGCTTTTAATAAAGTTCTAAAACTGTTCAGCTTATACACGGAAATATATGATATCTAATGCTTGAATGTTTGCTTTTCTTACGAAATAAAACTCCAATTCTTTAAATTTATATTTTTCGTTCATTTGTAAACTTTAAAAGTTTTGGTACTTACGTATTAACGCCACTGCAGCTATAGATTTGGCGGTTTTTAAGTGCCGCCAATCAACATTTAAAATTTTTGTGACAAATCGTAAAATATATAAAACACTTTCAAAATTCAAAACACTTTATTTAAAAACAAAGTAGTCAATCGGATTTCGGTGGATAGTGGGCCGATATAGAGTTTAACATAAATTCAAAACAGTCTCTATTTTGGCGCATTGGCAGCTCTTTATTGACGCATTAGCGCAACTTCTGCTGCGGTGGCGTTAATGCGTAAGTACCAAAGTTTTATTCTTATGTGATTGTGTCTATATGATTGTATCTATGTGATGTGATATTATGTCAATGTGATTGTATTTATGTGATGTGATATTTTGTCTACATGTTGTGATATTTTGTCTATGTGATGTGATATTATGTCTATGTGATGTGATATTATGTCTATGTGATTGTGTTTCTGTGATGCGATATTTTGTCTACAGGTTGTGATATTTTGTCTATGTGATGTGATATTTTGTCTATGTGATGTAAAATTATGTCTATGTGATTGTGATCAATGTTTTTCGCTACTCTAAAATGGAGGTTTTTAATAACGCTGCGTTTTAGTAAGAAAGAAAGTATGTTATTATTATATAATTCGAAATATATGGTGTTTAATGCAATAAAGCAAGAAACTTATTTACTTTATTTCACGATATAAATCAGATAACATTACTTCATTGGGTCAAGGTTATTTTCCCGGAAGTCTTTCAAAGATAACTGCTCCATATTACAACACATACCGCCACATGAATCTAACCCTTATTCTTTCCGAGTATCATTATGTAGTAGCAGTATGCAAAAGAATTTTTGTGTGTTGCGAAAAGAAAAAATACTTCTACAACAATAAAACTTTTACTGTTAATGTTATATTGTATCTTTTTTTTTTTTTTTATCATTTTAAAAGTCTTTCCTTATTTTTTTTACATGGCCTTGGTAGTACTTGATATTTTTAGATTTTGAAAAAGAAAAATTTCGAGATAATAAAGCAAATAACTTTGTCTGACGATTTTATGGATCATAGCCTTAAAGTTTCTGATTTGATGTCATAAATATATTCTAGTGGGTATAGTAAAAAGCGTTAAATGGTACAAAGTTTCACAATGTTGCATAATCATATAATGACTATTTCACTTGGCATCTTAACATTATTGAGATTAATGATTGAATAACAACTGGTTTCTATTTTAGTATATGTTGTTGTTCTAATGCAGCTGGCAATACAGACAATTAATCCTTATGCCATAAACAAGGGCTGCACTGCTGTTACTCAATTAGCACTACACAGGGACCACATGTAGCTTGAAGATATGCTACGGAAGCGAGTAACATTACCCCCACAATTAGACCTGGACCTACCGTTTAAAGTGGATTCCTCACCAGGATTCGAATCCGATACCTGTGGTACCGAGTGCCAGAACGTTAGCCACTTGGCCATCAGGCCCTTTATTTTAGTATATAAAAAATGTATATATTATAATTTACATACATCAGGTTTATATATAAAATAACCAAGAGAGATCTGGAAGATAAATACGATAGAACCACAACAGAAATGGATTTCAAAGCACTGAAAGTGCAAATGAATGCGATTTCAAAATTCTAAAAGAGTTGAATAATTTCTTTGCTACTGATGAGTAAAATATTTTATGTTGTTCTCTGTGTGTATGTCTTATAAAAAGTTTTTTTAAATGGCCTTGGTAATGCTTGATATTTTTAGATTTTAAAATAGAAAATTATCGAGATGATAAAGCAAAACGTTATATTTTCTTACAACTTTGTCAAGTAATGTTTTGGATCTAAGGCATAAAGTTCCTGATTTGATGTCGTAAATATTTTCTAGCGGGCAAAGTAAAAAGAGTTAAATAATATAAAATTTCACAATGTTGCATTGTCATATAGGACTATTTCCCTTGAAATTTCTCCATTATTGAAATTAAGGTTTTAATGACAACTGGATTCTATTTTAATATATAAAAATGCGTATATTATAATTTCCATGCATCAAGTTTATATATAAAATACCCAAGAGAAATTCTGCTGTTAGAAAGAAAAATAAGACAAACGAATTTCGAAGCACTGAAATGCAAATGGATTTCAAACCACTGAAATGCAAATGGATTTCAAACCACTGAAACGCAAATGGATTTCGAACCACTGAAACGCAAATGGATTTCGAACCACTGAAACGCAAATGGATTTCGAACCACTGCAAATGGATTTCTGAAAAATGGATTTCGAACCACGCAAATGGATTTCAAAGCACTGAAAGGCAAATGGATTTCAAAGCACTGAAAGGCGACATGAATTTCAAAGCACTGAAAGGCGACATGAATTTCAAAGCACTGAAATGCGAAATGAATTTCAAAGCACTGAAATGCACATGAATTTCAAAGCACTGAAAGGCGACATGAATGGATTCAAAGCACTGAAAGGCACATGAATTTCAAAGCACAGAAAGGCAAATGGATTTCAAAGCACTGAAAGGCGACATGAATTTCAAAGCACAGAAAGGCAAATGGATTTCAAAGCACCACATGAATGCGATTTCAAAGCACTGAAAGGCAAATGCACTGATTTTTCAAAGCACTGAAAAACATGAATGCGATTTCAAATGACATGAATTTTCAAAGCACTGAAAGGCGACATGAATGCGATTTCAAAGCACTGAAAGGCGACATGAATGCGATTTCAAAGTCCTAAGCAGTTGAATAATTTTTTTGCGACTGATATCCAAGATATTTTAAGTTGTTGTTTTATGTTTATGTCACATAAAGATATTGTAAGATACTATCTGTGCAGATAGATGAAGTTTTCTGATTGTGAGGAATACTGGAAGAATAGAAGACTGACTTTTGACTAGTACCATTGAAACTTCGACTGAAAATACATCAAGACGGCACTGCATTCTCTACCTCTTTAAATCCTATGGAGGGACTATTGATATATGTGCCACCATAACTTGTGTAGATACAAGATTGAAATGATGGTGATTATCGAGGCTCTAATAAAGATATGTTAATGCAGAACTCCTCAAATGCCAATTTAATACCTTAGACCTTTATTACCTTACCTATCAATAGACTTTTTGTTTTGAAATTTAACAGATTTGATGGCAGCAAATGACAATCAATTGTCACTAATTGCATTAATAAGTTTTTGAACTTCATCAATTTTACGACGAGTCTCTAAAATTTGTGCCATTGTCAAAATATTTATGCGATGGGCAACACGTCGCGATATGAATCTTTTGAGTGCTGAAATATAATATTCAGATGTTAGATTTCCATCTAATTTCAAGTGCAACGCCTTTGCAATTGCCGACTTTTGCTCACGTCCTTCAGTAAGTTTTATTTCGATTGATCCGATGGAGTCACAACAGCAGTTTGTAAAAGCTTAACTCTAATCTCTCACTGGTTAATCTCGACACGAGCCTAAGGCAGATCTCCCATCAATTGTTTAACTGGCTTTGAACCATACCTGCAACAAACTGTCTGACTTCCTAGTCACTAGGTAGCTACTCATTTATTTTTAACTCATAGGTAACATATAGGTAACTCATTTTATTTTTTAAGAATTTGCCTGCAGTTTTTTTTAAATAAAACAATGATTATATTAAGAATAGTTTTAGTTCATAAAAATAGACAAATTTATTTAGCAGCGATTAATATTTACCTGATTGCAAAAGCCTGCAGAGGAAAAGCGATTTCTAAGGATTAATGGTTTTTACGTCCCATGTAAAGAAAACTTTCACACAGACAATTTCATTATTTTTTGATACGTCATTTAGAGTAATAGTCTTAATTCAGATATGATTTATGAAGATCGTGAAATAAGAGTCGTAATTCTCTTTTCATTGATTTTGCTAGTTCATATTTATTTTCGGAAGATCTTTATACACATAAATAATACATTTATTGTGAATATTCATGAGGATGAATATTCACATTAAATTAATTATAACTAAAGGATGTCCAAATTTTTAGTTTCCTCGAACAACATTTGGAGGAAAAGACTCTCTCGAGAGCAGTTTCTTAACAGATCAAGGGTTCAATTAGAAGAGCGTTTGTTTTTTAGCCACGGTAAGAGTTTTGGCATTTCATTCCCAGGAGAGAGGAATGCATGTTATTTGACAAGTATATAATAACAAACCATCACTCAAATTTGACAGCTGACAAGCAAGTATTGTGAATAGATATATTATATGCAATTAGTGTTTTGTACTAAGGATAACAACCTGCCACCAAATCTGATAGCAGATATTCAGTGTCATGTATAAGGAGACCTCATGAAATTAGCAATTGTCTTCGAGACTTTCACAGGTCGAAATAATTACAGATGGAATATTGGACTACACCATGTGTAGTTTCCACATGATTGATGATAGACCACGAGCTGAGAAATTTCTACTCTAATGAAAAGTGAGGGAATTTGACCGCCCCCCCCTTTACGAATTTTCTTAAAGAAATGCTTTTGGAGAAGAAAAGAGAGAGTTCTGCAACGAATCGAACAGAAGTGTTTTTTTCTCTGTAGTGACTGAATAAGCCGGAGTTTCCGTTGTTTTTCAAAGTGAACACCTTGTGGTTTCGTGAATCACGCCGTGTGATAATTAAGGTTTGCTGCAGACCAGGTAATTAGATTCGGTGTAGACTTGAAAAGTCTGAAAAATCTCCGACCTTGGAGTGAACTGTACTTTTGATTAAATCGTGCACTTTTTTTTTGTATAATAATCCAGAGTGCCTTACTTACTTGTATATACACTGAAGTGACAAAAGTCATGGGATACCTCTTTATATCGTGTCGGCCCTCCTTTCGCCCGGCGAAGTGCAGCAACTCGACGTGGCATGGACTCAACAAGTCGTTGGAAGTCTTCTGCAGGAATATTGAGCCATGCTGTCTCGATAGACGTCCATAATTGTGAAAGCGTTGATGGTGCAGGATTTTGGGCACGAACAGACCTCTCGATGATGTCCCATAAATGCTCGATGGGATTCATGTCGGGCGATCTAGGTGGCCAGATCATTCGTTGGACTTGTCCAGAATGTTCTTCAAGCCAATCGCGAACAGTTGTGGCCCGGTGACATGGCGCATTGTCATCCATAAAAATCCCATCGTTGTTTGGGTACATGAAGTCCATGAATGGCTGCAAGTGATCTCCAAGTAGCTGAACATAAGCATTTCCAGTCAATGTTCGGTCCAGTCGCACCAGAGGACCAAGTCCATGCCATGAAAAAACAGCCCACACCATTACGGAGCCACCACCAGCTTGAACAGTGCCTTGCTGACAGTTTGGGTCCATGGCTTCGTGGGGTCTGCGCCACACTCGAACCCTACCATCAGCTCTTACCAACTGAAATCGTGACTCATCGGACCAGGCCATGGTTTTCCATTCATCTAGGGACCAATCGATATGCTCACGTGCGCACGAGAGTCGCTGCAAGCGATGTCGTTCTGTCAGTAAAGGCACTCGAGTAGGTCTTTTGCTGGAATAGCCCAAGAAAGCCAAATTTCTCCGCACAGTTCTAACAGACAAGTCCCTTGTACGTCCCACATTGATTTCTGCGGTTATTTGACGCAGTGTTGTTTGTCTGTTAGAATTTACGACTCTTTGCAGACGTCGCCGATCTCGGTCGTTAAGTGCAGGCGGTCTACCACTGCGCTGTCCATGGTGGGATGTTATGCCTGAAATTTCCTACTCTCGGCACACTCTTGACACAGTGGATCTGGGAATGTTGAATTCCCTAACGATTTCCGAAATGGCATGACCCATGCGTCTAGCTCCAACTAACATTTCGCGTTCAAAGTTTGTTAATTCCCGTCGTGCGGTCATCATCACGTCAAAACCTCTTCACATGAATAACTTGAACGGAAATGAAAGCTCTGCGAAAGCACTGCGCATTTATACCTGTTCTACGCGATGCTACTGCCATCTGAAAATTTGCATATTGCTATCCCATGACTTTTGTCACTTCAGTGTATATAGTGCTTGTAAATAATTAAAATGTTCCCTTGAACCTGAAAGTGGCCCTCTTCTTGAAGCCGTTATAGGTCTAATATAGGTCGAGACGTTGCAGTTTAAAAAATGTGCAGAAAGTATTTGTAAAGTGCAGATTTATATTGAAAAACATTTTTTTTTATTATTTAATAGGATTAATTAACATTTTTTTTGTGCATTTCGAGGAATTAATTATCAAAAATTTAAAAAAAAATATATTTGACCTTTAAAATAATTATTAAAATATTTCTAAATTTTTTATTTAAATTAAATAAAAGGAAGAAAATAAAACACATAACAAAACTGATAGGAGTAATCATCTAGTGACCTAGAAGAACCGTAAACTACGCTTGGATTCCGTAAAAATATCTATACGATGACTCTTGAATTTCGGTAAAAAATTATCTCGTATGAGAGTTAGTTTAGCATTTTGGAATCTGATGGAACGAGAAAAATGTAGTAAAGGAATCCAAATAATTTTCTTCTAACAAAAATCATGCATTGTAATGTGTCATTGATAGATTAAAGAACAATTTAAAATCAAATACTTCAATAATGAGACTCGATAATAGTACACACAGTTAATAGTTCATCAAACTTTATTCAATTTTTTTCTACAATTTCCTAATATCAGATACATTAAGAATTTGTGGGTTGTTTTATAGATGACAAAGGAAGATTAAAACAAAGATGATCTAAAAAGTTCTAAATTATTTTGAATGCATAAATACTTTTTACACTGTTAGGTAAATAATTAAATGTGGAAACTATTTATTTGTTTTAACTAAAATGAAATATAAAATGACAAATAAATTTGTATAGGTATATTAATTAAGAATTTCAATTTAAGAATTGAAATTTCAAGCGATTTTATACAAATAAAGGTGTGCGAATATTTTTACTAGCCGTTTAATTGTTTTATTAGCTAATAAGAATATATAATTGTTTTAATTAGTTAATAAGATTATATAACTGTTTTATGAGCTAATAAAAATAACTGTTTTAATTACCTAATAAGATTATATAACTGTTTTATTAGCTAATAAAAATATATAACTGTTTTAATTAGCTAATAAGATTATATAACTGTTTTATTAGCTAACAAGATTATATAACTGTTTCAGTAACTGTTACTGTAACTAATTATTAGCCAATAAGATTTTATATTCTTCTTATTATTTTTTATAAGATTTTATTTCTTATTATAAGATTTTATTAGCTAATAAGATTATGTAACTGTTTTATTAGCTATTTTAAGCTAATTATTAGCATTAACTGTTTTTTTTAATCTAATAAAATATTTAATTGGAAAAAAAAAGAAAATCTTTGTAAAGCCTTATCCTATTTCTGATCAAAAATACGCCGAGTACCAAAATTTGAATTTATGGGGTCTCTCCTACGATGTTAATATTTATGCATAAACTAAAGAATTACAAGATTTACATTGTCATCCATAGTATATAAATAACATCATTTCACAATTGGTATAATAATGATTTTGAAAATTAAAAGAAAAATAATATACATCATAATGTCAAAATTTAAAAGTCATCTATACCTAAACACCAATATTTTTAATATTTAATGGTAAAAAAGGAAATACAATTCTGAAATAATAGTTAAAAAAATTATAATTTCCTTTTTTTTTTTTATTTATAGATCTCTATGCAAACGAATAAGTTGTTTGTTGTGAATGTTTACTCTAAATTTGAATTCATGTTTATCTAAAAATATTTACATAAATAAACAGTAAATAAGAAAAAAAAGCTGATTTTTATTTATAACTATATTTATTTGTATTCGATTATCTTTTGCACTATTCGTTATTGCATTGGCACCAGATCAATTTGCAAACGATAATGACGTCGCGATTCGCGCATGCTCATTTCATTTTATGATTGAATCGTAAAAATGTCTTCTGTTCTATCTCGGCGTTTGAAGGTGCAGGTGCAGCAAGACTTTTACTGCCATGAGTGAAAGCGTTCTTTCGGATTTCTCAATGCACGACGAGAATTCAAATAAAGAGACTGTGTTAAATGGAGGCAATTACGGCTCAAACGGTTACGGAAAGGATTCAAAAAGTAAATGAATTTAGATAAATTTCTTGTTTTGTAAGCCATGTAATTCATAGTTTTCGAATTAATTCGTTTGAATGTTTTCGATTGATAAAATAGAAACTGAATAATATTTTAAATTCAGTGAATGGAAATTATTCTTAATTATTGATTTTTTGATGGAATTAAGGTGTATGCTTATATCTAAGAAAAAAAACTCATTGAAATTAATTCCATTCTTATTGGAAAAGTTAAATTAATTTTATTTTATTAGATATTAAAAATTATAATCTTTCATTTCTTTTTCTTTTTTTCTTTATAAAAAAATGGGAAAAAATTAATTTATTTTAAATTAAATTAATTTATTTTAAATTAAATTAATTTATATTAAAATTAAGTTGCATTTATTTATTCAAAAAATTAATTTATTTTATAAATTAATTTTAATTTTATTTTAAATTAAAAATTATAATCTACTTTCCTTTTTTTTTTTTTTTAATTTATTGGAAATCTCTATACACACAAATAATTTGGTTACTTTGTATATTAGTTTAACGATACGAAATATTAAAACCTTAGTTCGGTTAATAGGAGAAGTTTAATAGAATTTTATTAAAATATTTTATAAGTATTTGTATTACGTTTATTTGTTTGTTGAAAATGTTTATTTGTCTGAAAAAAAAAACCAAAACTACATATTGATTTTTTTTGTTTGTTTATTTGCTAAATTTTTCTACATAACCGAAACTAATCATCTGTTTTGTTTATTTTCTTCAATATGGCAAATATTTGTTTGTCTCAAGACAGCAGACGATCTGAAAAAAATTAAAACTTCATTCCATCTGTAGTTTAAAACATGTTCTCAATTATTAATAAAAGTCATATAAATAAATTTTAATAGAGATTTCATTACACAGGCTAACCTCCAAAAAAAATCTTTTAAACACTTTTTTGTAATTTAAGATGAAACAACTTAAATTACATTTACCATTACAACATTTTTTTTTCTGCTTATTCCAAAAATTCAATCACGTTTCTCCTATTACTCACAGTTTTTCTGGGAAACTCCATTAGATTTGGATTTCATAATTTTAACATAAAAATGTGTTTACAATTCCATTTTTTTCGACTTTATGATATAAAAGTTGAAGGCATTGTCCTTCCTCATAGTAATCCAAAGTGTTATATTTTCATAACGTCCTGTCGGTAAATTTTCTGGTGTAGCCTTTTCTTTCATGTGGGCTTATTCGATGCATGGACCAATAGTAATCATATTTGCATCCTAATAACTTTAGTATCTTTTTATCCATTCTAATATATTGATGGATTCACCTTGATCATGAATTGATTTGAAATTTTAAGGGGAAAAATTCAAGTACGATTGCAGAAAATGAACCTTCATATTCATACTACACATTTCGAATTTTTTCAACTTAATTTGAATTATATTTTTCGTTATTAGGGTCTTTCTGGTTTTCAGAAAAATTTAAAAACAATTCCTTTACATGCAACCCAATTCATCACAGTTTT
This sequence comes from Caerostris darwini, assembly GCA_021605075.1. Lineage (NCBI taxonomy): Eukaryota > Metazoa > Arthropoda > Arachnida > Araneae > Araneidae > Caerostris > Caerostris darwini. Next base: position 138,081 of record BPLQ01014200.1, read on the forward strand.
AATGTTACATATTTGCATTCATGTTATTTCGTCAGAGTCGACAAAGATGCTTTATTTTAACTTTGACAATCGAGAGAATTTTTTTTTTTCATAAGTGCAGATTTCAAGGTGAAGTTTTTAAGATCGCATTTACTAGCTGGCTCGTTTTTATTTTTGTACAATGCTGTGGTTATTAATTTTTAATTTGATGTGTTGTAGAGAAAGTAATGTTTTTCAAGGGTGTACAAAAACTCGTATGTTTAATTTTTTGGAGGAACATATATAGGAACATCTTTACATATTCCATATCATTCGAACTATTGAAAGGTTTTTCCTCTTGGGACAGATTCTTTAAATTTATTAAAAAACAAATATATGTGCCACTCAAGTTTTTTGTCGGTCTCCTACCTTTACCCTGAAATAATAAAATGCATTTTTCACTCAAATTGTGTTTTCTAGATAAAGAATTCGTCACAAATATAACAAACGTTATCAAGACTGTTAAAACAGCCAAGACTCGTCATTTTATTAAGCACAAAATAAACGAAGACGACGAGGGAAAGAGAAAGACAGATAAATGACTCAAATCGCTCTAGAGCCAACAGCGCCATCTGGATAACATTTTCATCCTTAATCAAATTATTAATAACGACCCAGGGCCGAAACGCTTTGATGACAAACGTTTAAATACTCATAAGGGTGCATTTCCATTGTCAATGCTACTCTAACGCGACGTTAGCTTTGTAGAATCAGATTAGCAATCAAGAATGATTGAAAGTATATTGAATGAATCACTATCAATCATTCTTGATCGGTAATCTGATTCGCCAAAGTTGACGTCGCGTTATCAATGGAAATGCACCCTTAGAATCATAAAGAAAACATGAACAGCAAAGAAAAGAGCTAAAAAGAAAGAGAAAAAAGTAGAGAAAAGCTCAGTTTTCTCGAAATTTATTATTATTACAAAAAGAGTGAGCAAACGAATTAATGCTTTGTGAGATCACTGAATTATTAGTTACAAACATATAATCAATCTAATAATGAAAACAAAAAACAATTAGAGAATATGTAATCAAGATATCATTTCATACAAAAAAAAAATTGTATCAGATTTATTTGAAAATAAATGTAAAAATATTCAACTGCGTCTATGCTTGAATATTGAAAATGAATATATCCTATTTCTAATACAGAATGTCTTTTCCTCATAAGGAAGGAATTCGAAAATCGAATAGCGATCGATGAACGAATCAGTGCTGTCAATCATTCTCGATAGATCTGATTCGTCAAAGTTAGGAATTGCATCCCAAGAATCTTTGATTTACATTTGTTTGGAACCTTGACATTTACATTAAAAACTTCTAATGTATTCGTGTAGAGAACGAAGATGCTTTTTTGGGAGAAAACGGATTGTCTTGTGATAACTTTTTTTTCATGCAAAAAAATAAAAAACATTATTAATCATGAAAAAAGCATTTTCATTGTTGGTCTGTGCTATCAAAAAGTGACATAAATCAAATTAAAGAAAAATTAAAGGTATTGTATTTGAAACGAATATGTTTTGAGATGTTTTTTCAATGTGTACAAAACATATACTGATGGGTTTAAATTTTTTTCTATTGCAATATATTATGCAAATATCTTTTCCCATTTTTGAAATAACAGAACATCAGTAAGACGAACTAATAAATATTAGCGTTTTTTTTATCGTGTTCAAAATTCAAGTTATATTCATGATTATTATTAGCCCTTGAAGGTTTTATAAATATATTACTTGGTTTTTATCGCTATAATATGTTTATTTTTTAGTTTATTCTTAGGTTTGGTTTTTATTGCCATATTAAGTTTATTTATTTTTTGGTTTAGTTTGGTTTATTGTTAGGTTTGTTTTTTATTGCTATATTTGGTTTTTTTTTGGTTGGTTTGTATTGTTGTATTAGGTTTATTTTTTTAGCTTGGTTTATTGTTAGATTTGGTCTTTAATGCTATATTTGTTTTTTTTTTTACTATATTTATTTTTTTTGTTTGGTTTTTATTGCTTTTTTAAAATATATTGGTTAAAATTCTTTATAAATAAATTTATTTATCTAAAAAGCTGTATTACAGAGTTCTTTGGTTACTGTAAAAAAGAGAAAGAAATTTCTGTCTAGTGTAGTATTAAATTGCAAAAAAAGCGTTGGTTAAAGGTTTACTTGGATGCTAAACATTATTTTTTGCTTAGTACTGATAAAATGTTTATCATATTAATATTTAACTATAATGTATATTTAATAACATTTAAATAATATTTAACAAAATTATTTATGCCGGCAAATTTTCTTGTTGTTCACTTGTTAATAACAATTTAATGACTCCCAATTTTATCTAGTTCATTATTATATTATTAAATGATCTTCTGAAATTAAATGTACTTTTATGCCCTTATACATCTCTTAAAGTTTTATTTATAATAAAATTTCTTCATATATATTAATGAAAAAGCACGCGAGCACTACTCTAAACTTCGTCTTCAACATGTCTATAAAATTTTTTTTTATTCGTTTCATTATAGCTGAAGTGCTGATAAATCATTTGTAAATAAAAGCGGTTGTGAAACGTTTGTAACATTGTAGTATTTGAATTCTTATCTACGAGTAAACACTAAGACGGCGCAGTGACTGGGGAAAAACAAAAGACAGTATTTGGCAAGTCTTGGCAAGCTTCAAAACAATTTAATAACGTCTGGATGTACGGCGGGTTACGCAGTTATTATAATTTAATATTCATTAATTGCTTCATATGACTTTTCTTTATTTTAAATATGTGAAGTCTAGACTAGGAATTCACATATCACGATATGCGTGTGTTTTTGTGACTTATTTCCTTATATGCCCATTAAAACAAAGAAATTAATTTTTTTTAAAGAATAAAAAGGAAACGTGACGGAGCTTTAGATTAAAAAAATGTAAACATATAAATAGTTGACAAATATTGTATTCAATGCTTTCTAATTTATTACTGACAACAAGAAGATTACAACTTATGTCAATAAAAATGCAAGATCTCTATCTACGTAATTTTGTTTTGTCGCTATTATTTTTATTATTCCCACAAAAATGTTCTATTGCGATAGATGAAGTATATATGGTTATTGAAAAATATTAAAATAAAATGCGAGAACCAGATTGAGCCAACACCTAATTGTGAACATAGTTAGACAACGAATATAATAAAATCGATAAATATAAACTGTTTAACATATCACTTTTGGTATTGGTTACTACAAAAATCAAACCAACAATTAAAGTTTATTAAATTAATGTAATATTAAACAACATCTTTATCTGCTTTTTATTACATTTATCATCCTCATCAGTGGTGCAACAGCCCCCTGATGGGCCAAGACCGTCTACCTACTGGCAAATTTCGAAACAGATGTTTTTTTTTAAGGAGTAGGATTGTCAGTCGTACCCCCAACGCTCTATGGTCATAATAGACCTAAGCAAGTTTTATTATGACCATAGAGCTACAAACATCGATAGTACCGTACGCCAGAGAGCTAGTTACTTAGAAATTAGGCCCTTTTTTAATACATTATATATGTTTAATAAATTGTAAAGTTTTTTTCGTTTTGTAGCCTATCCAACATGGTTAAGACTAGAATTATTGAACAGTATTTTCGAATAATTAATTTAATTTGGAAGAATGAATAAACATTTAGATAAACTCTTTTGGAATTTAGAATCCACAATTTTTTCTAAAATATTCTTTATTTTTATTTAATCTATGCCAAACCTAGGCATAACCACCAACAGTCTAAGATGGGCAGCCTAATACACTCCAGAATCATACACGAAGAATTATAGTCTTTTGCAATATTTACAACCACTACATTGATAAATCCAGGACAGTAGTTCAAGGGATCCCCACTCACGTCAGAATTAGTCAAGCAACGTGGACAAGTTGAAAAGTCTGTTAGTCCAAATCTGTAAGGGTGTTTCCTAAGATAGTCATGTCCAGTTTTTATCCTGAAATTAGCAACACCCACAGGTCTAGGCAGGTCGCAAGGAATGGGATTAACCAACAAGAAACTCCAAGTCTTCCCACTTACAGAGTTAAAAATAGTTTCACATTGAGGGAATTAAATCTAGCTATAATAATTCTCTTAATGCCATGATAGCAGACAGGAGGATCTGGTTGAGAAAAGTTAGATCCGGCCTTAGCGAACTCTTTACCCGCGACTCCACAATGACCTGGTATACACTGCAGGGTGACATTGCATTCCTCATCCATTAAAAAATCAATCAATAGTTGGCATTAAAAACAAATCTGTTCTTAGAAGGCAAGAGTGAAAAAATTGCCTTAATAGGGCCTTGTGAATCAATGAAAATCGCAATGTTCTGTTCATCTCTATTGGAGACCTCAGTCAATGCCATGTGAACAGCAGCATTTCACCATCAAAATTTGTACAATTTGCACCAACGGCCTTTATTTAGTGCCTGAAGTAAACCCGAGCAATTAGTCTTAGCAGATTTTTCTAAAATATACATCCGTTCTAATTTGTCCATATTCTAATCTTACTTTTTGACTGTGAAAAAGTGTTCTTGTGTTATATGAAAATCGTATAATATTTCTGAGAATTCATTGCTTATCTCTAATTAAGTAGTATTTCACAGTAAAAAATGAATGTATGACTGCCTTACTTTTCCAAATAATGATCGTTCAGAAATGACATGGAACTTTCTTCACACTTACAAATATTCTGCAAAACCTCTTTTTATGTGATAAAAATTAAAATCTCCGAACTTCCTCCAATTGCATCATAAATTTACAGTGTCATTAAAAGTTTTAATTGTTCTTCATATCTGATTCACAATTCTGTATTGCTGATAAGCAGATATTCCGCATTCTAATAAAAATTAAGCATCTTTGTCTTGATGTAAATAACTTTATTTTACTAGTCATCGTCGATAACATTCCTTCAGTAATTATGAATCCTATTTAAACACCAAACAAACTTGTCATATTTTATCGAACACTTAAATAGCTATTGGTTTGCTTTATACTACATTGTACTAGCAGAACCCGGCATACGTTGTCCTGCCAAAAAAATGCATTGTAGAAAATTACATATCGGTAATATATTTCTCATGTTCCACTATATATGCATACTAATTTTTATCGATATCGTTTGAACGGTATATAAGATAAAATGCTGCATCCCCATCTGGTGGCAAGTACGTGGGTAAGGTGAAAAGCTCTCGTCCTGACACAGAGATGGCGCTCCAATGACAAAAAATTTATGTTTCCTGTCTGGGTGCACGTGTCATTAGTTTGTATGACAAGTTTCAACTTGTTCTCTCAATTAGTTTGTTTACACGAATTTTTGCATTAGATGTCTTGCGTATTTTTCGTTAAAAAGGATATACTTGAATATCGGGCGGTCATAAAATTCTTCATTTTGGATGGACTAACCCCTAAGGAAATTCATCCGAAGTTGACATAAGTTTACGGAGACTCTGCTCCTTCCATATCAACCGTTAAAAAGTGGGCAGCTGAATTAAAACGTGGTCGCACATCTTCGTGAAGGACGGCCAAAAACCGCAACCACACCGAAAACCATCAAAAAAGTGCATGATATCGTGTTGGACGATAGGCAAGTGAAGGTGAGTGAGATATCTGAGGCTGTGGGGATATCGGAAGAAAGGGCGCGAAACATCTTACACGAAGAATTAGGGATGCGAAAGCTCTGCGCAAGATGGATGCCGCATTTGCTGAATGTCGATCAAAAGCAAATGCTCAAACGATTTTCACAGCAATCTTTGGATCAATGCAATAGGGATCTAGCCGATTTTGTGCGGCGATTTGTCACCATGGATGCGACAAAGGTCCACCACTACACATCAGAAACAAAACAGCAGTCCAAGCAGTGGGTGGAAGCCGGTGGTTCAGCACCAAAGAAAGCAAACTCGATCGCATCTGCCGGAAAAGTCATGACCAGCGTGTTTTAGTATGCAAAAAGGATCCTGTTAATTGATTGCCTTGCAAAAGTCTAAACAATTACAGGTGAATATTACTCCAACCTTCTTGACCAACTAGATGCCAAAATTTTCGAGAAGAGGCCTGGATTGAAGTAGAAAAAAGTTATCTTTCACCAGGACAATGTACCCGTGCACAATGGTGCGTTGGCGATGGGTAAACTGCGGGATTTGGGGTGCTCTTTTGCTCGGCCATCTCTCCTATTTTCCTGATTTGGCAGACTTTCATTTGCTTAAAAACTTGAAGAAATTTGTTTCTGGGAAACGCTTCGTATCCGATGAAGAAGTTGAGAAGGCCGTAGATGAATATTTTCACATCCTTCTAGACTCGCTTCCGGGAAGGAATACTGATGTTGGAGAAACATTGGACCAAATGTGTTGAAGTCAAGGGAAATTATGTAGAAAAATAAAGTCATTTTTTAACTGAAAGTCGCAGTCTTTCATTGTCAGGCCGAGAACTTTTTACCTTACCCTAGTAACAATAAAGGTAATAACGCGAAAATATTTTCCATACTCGAATACATATTATTAACAATTTTCACAACGATTGGTTGAACGGTATAGAAGTTGATATACTGCAGCACCATCTGGTGGCGACTTACAACAAAGGGAATAACATAAAAACATTCTCCATGTTTTGTCAAACACAAGAAAAAAATTTCATCAAAATCGGTCAAACCGTTTAGGAGGAGATCAGTGAGAAACACATGTACAGAAGAATTATATCGATTGCAGCGGTTAGCAGTAAATAAAAAGTTGAAAACATTTGAATATTTACCCGTATAAATTTACAAAATCATAAAACAATTTACAGAAACATTCAAAAAGAAAAACTTAAGAATAAAATTTTACGCTGCCGTTTAAGAACATTATTAGGAATATATGATTCAGTCTCCTGGAATGCCTTACTGCTGTGGATATCAAGCGTGCTAAAGAATTTACTGGAAATATGTTTTAAAAAAATCAAGATGTAATGCTAATATGATCAGAATTACGCATAAACTATTTAGCCGAGGTTATTTGGCGGATAGTAATCTTTTGAAAGTTTCCATAGTTTTAAGATTAGATTTAACGTAGCTGCATAAAATCAAACCGGGCAAGTGTAGGTAGGACAAAGAATAAAGGACAAAGATAGGTCAAAGAATGGCAGTATATAAAAAAAAGTTTATTATTTGTGGTCGTAGTTGAATTTCTATTAATAAGAGAATAGAGTTTGCGGAAAGCAGTACGAAATTTTGTTTTATAAAATGTAAGAAATGTTATTTCCAAGTTAAGTGGGGATTCAAAATAACGCCTAAATATTTAGTTTGAGTACTCCAAGGAATTGGGACCTGATGGCGGACTAGCGCTCTGGTGTTCGGTGCCACAACCCACAGGTTTTGGGTTCGAGTTCCGGCGGTGCCATGAATGTTTGTAGTGGTTCAGAATCTACTTTAAATCATAGATCTCGGCCAAATACGACTGTAGAGCGTTGAGCATAGGACTGATAACCCTATCCCGTAAAAAGACAACATCTAGAAAAGACATCCGTCTAGAAATCTACCAGTAAGTAGACGGCCTTGGCCCTCCATGGGACTGTTGCACCACTGATGATGATGACTCCAAGGAATTATAGCACTGTTGATTTTAATCACAGGCTCCTTAAGTTTGTTACCAGCAGGAAAAAGAATGGCTTCAGTTTTATCAACATTCAAAGAAATTTTCCATTTGTTGAACCAGTTATTGAGAAATTTAAGATGATTAGTAAGGGTGATAGTTAAGAATTTAGTGATTTTATCACTGATTTTGATTGTTGCGTAAATGCTACATACGCAGAGAGCCAATGAACGCGAGCACACACAAGTGCGTTTTAATAAAAGTACAAATATATTTATAATGTTTAATGTATTAGTCAATTTTAAATGACAAATAAATTAAAATACATTATATATATTTAACCTTTTCAGGGAAAAAATTTTTTAATAGTGAGGAAAAAATTATTTATTTTTTTTATTTTATAACGCTTTACTCATTTTATATTGATAGGAAATATATAGATTATATTTTATATTGACGGTCCACATTTGTGACCGCTGAGCAGTAATAGTAATTTATAAGTCAAATAATTTTATACATTCATTGTTATTCCGGGCATTAATTATTAAATTTAACTGTATTCAATATATCTGGTATTATTTTTATCAAATATTAGAGATTTTTTTCAAATAATGCAACCATATTGGCAGTCGAAATACGTATTACTTTACGCTGTTTTCATATTCCTAACTGTACACTATAAATACCATTATTAGTGCAGCCAAACCTTAAAAAAAAATTTTTTTTTTTGTTGAAAGATTCTGTAGTCAGTAATTTACTATTAAATTTTTGTCCTTTTTATTCATGATAATAATTATAATTATAAAAATACTAAATATCATCATATGTGGCCAAATGGCGTTAAAGGGGAAGTAATTTGGGTTGATTGAATTCAGAGAAGATATTTGAATTGAATTGAATTAAATATTAATGAATTAAATTGAAAATATAAAGGAATTAAATATTAATGAATTAAATTGAAAATATTAATGAATTAAATAGAATTAAATATTAATGAATTAAATAGAATTAAATATTAATGAATTAAATTGAATTTAATGTTTTAAAAAGTATTTTGTATGTACTATCTCAATAAGTAAACGATAATGCTGGTTGTCACTCATGATCATCAAAACTATACAAATATTTATGGGAGATAAGTATTTAGATTAATCTATGATAAAAAAGCAAACTAGACGACAAATACTGAAAGGAATAAGATTTTTCTCGATTTTTTTTATCATATATAAATATTTAACATTCTTTTTTGCAGTAAATTTCATCTCTCACATATATTCTAGAATTGAATTTCTGTAATGTGTGATACAATAGCTAATTGACAAGTTTATTGCAATATAAAAAAATACATGTAATAACTATAAATTACGTAACTAATCAATAAAAATCATTTGATTGTGAGAAAAGGGAAAAATATGAAAAAGTATTTATATCAAGAGAATACAGAAAGTTTTGAAAGTATGTCAAATTTCATTTTATACTCAAATTCCTTTTATTCCACATAGAATAGAGATGGGAAAGCTACTCATATTCAGTTATAAAGGCCAGAGAAGAAAAGAAAAAAAAGAAGTATTTGGACGAAAAAGTAAAAATAATCTAAAATGTTTCATAACTCATTCGACAAAAAGAGGAAAGACTAAAATATAGTTTTCAAAAAGTGAAAATCATCCAAAAAGATTAAAAAACATAAGGAAATTTTAAAAATAAAGATAACCGAAAGAAAATACTCATATCAGAAAAAAATTTGCTGATGAAGATAAATGTGTTCGATTGTTATTACTTATGGATTTATTGGAACTCAATCCATTCGAATTTGGCCATTTGGCCACTTACCGCAGTAATAAGAAGAACATCGAAACAAATCAAAATTACACAGAGAAAAGACCAGACATTTTTAACAAAAACGACTCAAAAGCCTTAAAAAACAAGTTAAATGTTTTAAGGATAAAAATTCATTTCTTTGTATAATAACCCAGAGTTCTGTATTTGTATATATATATATATACATACATGCTTATAAACATTAAAGTATTCCAATGATCCTGAAAGTAGCAGTCTTCTTGAAGCTGTTATAGGTCTGGTATAGGCCGAGATGTTACAATAGTATAAACTTATATATCTTTAATAAATAAGCAAGTAAAGAAACTATTAGATTAATTCGATTGTATCTTTATATTTTAGTAAAATAAGTTCTATTGTAAGTCTGTCGTTAAAATATCTACTAACACCCTGCAAATGAGAAAAGAAAACTTGATTATTACGCTAATATTCTAGAGGGGTTTTTTTATGTTCATTATTCAATGAATTAATTGCACTGAGCAAGCCAAACTGTTCTTTATGTGGAGGATTAACATTACTCTAACAGTAATTCAAAACCCTTTTTTGTTCCCATTACATCGCATTCTTCAAAAATGATAAATATTATTTAATAATTTGGATTGCAATAGCAATTTTAACTATTAATATTACTTAATTTAGTTTAGGGTAGGGGTGGACAATCTTAGGAAAAGATGGAATTGTTTCAGGTCACATAAAATGAGTTAACACAAAATCTAGATAAGTATAAAAAGGTAGAATATATAATTAACAATTTTGCAAATAAAAATTTAGGAATTTATGACATCTTAATTATAAAGTAGAATAAACGACATGATGAAATTAATGAAATTGTTAAATTCCGTTTGAAATACTAATGCTTCGTTATTTGGTTCAGTGATGACTGTTGCAATTCTCAGTGAATTTCAAGATGCTTATAAGGAATTTTTGTTTCTTTTGCATTCTTCGTGTATCCATCCTTACAAATTTTTTTATTTCCGATTGCAAAAGAAATTCACAAACTCATTAAATTAAAAAAAAGTAGTGCAAAACATACGCAAAAAAAAAAAAAAAGAATAAGAGTAAAACGTCAATGTCTCATCCATCTTTGAAAATAACTTCTCACAAATATTTTTTTATTTCCAATGGCAGATTATGAACAGTTACAGCAAAAAAAAGAACAACGAGAAAAGAAAAAAAACATACAACAACAACAACAACGAAATAATACAACAAAACATGCTGAAACAGAGTTCATTAATCTAACAATAATGCCAATTACTTTTAGCCATTAAAAAGTGTTACCAGGTGCACCACGGGGAGGTAGATCTTCTGCGCACCCATTTCTTACAAATATAAGTGGTCACAAATAGGGATGACATGAATTAAACATTATTTGAAAATAATGGTATACTTAGTCAAATTATACCACTCTTTTCAATCATGTTTAATTTATGTCATCCCTATTTGTGACCACTTATATTTGTGAGAAACATAAATGGTCATAAAAAAGCATATCTTACTAAAAAAAGGGATATCTTACTAAAGTACAGTAATAAGGCATGATGGAATTTTTCTTTAAGGTGAATGCCGGAATGAAGATCTATGCATTAAATTTGAAACGTGGCAGATAATATGTTTAGGTTGACTGCAGTTGAAAACTCAAATAAACCAAGATTCATAATTTTTCTACAAATCTTGAAATCTGTTCTAAAAATCCCTTTACCATATCAAAAAGCAAGGGTACATATTTTATGTGGTCTTCAGGTCTTCTGTTTTCGAAAATGTTTCAAAATGAATAACATTTATAACACACAAGAAAAAATATTTGTTTGTCTTGATTCAAGATAAACAAGGATTTACATCTTCATTCCAAACTGTGTTATAGCTTAAAAATTGTATTGTTCTGGTTGTTTTTCATCTAGTTTACAGTTTCATTCGGAATTCTGTTATAGTTTAAAAAATTGTATTGCTCTGGTTGTTTTTTTCTAGTTTCATTTCGAATTCTGTTGTGTAAAAAATTGTATTGTTCTGGTTGTTTTCATCTTGCACACACAAATATTTTAAAGGACGGAAGAAATCTATTGAAAATACCAAATATAGGAGCCAGTTTATCATACACGAATTTAGTTTTTGATTCCATAAAAGACTTCATTTCACTTCACAAACAGTATAATCTTTTCAACATTTTACTTCACTTCCTATCTTTCTTTTGAAGAGTAAATGATGTTGGTTGGTAAAAGTATAAAGTGTTAGGCCTCATTTATTGTGTCAATAAGCAACTATTCACATTGCTAGGAGTTTTGAATAATTTTAGTTATTGGTAAAATGCAGTTATAGGTGCGTGGTAAAAGTATAAAGTGTTAGGCCCCGTTTATTATGTCAATAAGCAACTATTCACATTGTTAGCAGTTTTGAATAAATACAATTATTAGTGAATTAATTATTGCTCATTGCTCAAGAACATGCAAAATTTAAAAATTTTTGTTTATGAATTAGTAGTATGTTAAAATTGAGTTTGTAGTACTATTACAAATAATTTTAATTTCAAACTCAAAGTTTATAAGTTAATGATATCTTGGTTAGGCCACATTTAAACCCATGTTAGGATGAATATAAACACAAATTGGACAAATCTTGTTCCAGAGTTATCGTTCGACATTAATACGTAAAATAAAAAATTATTGGTAGCAGTAGGGAAATAATGTTCTTTTTCTTTCTTTTTTTTGTATGTGCGTGTGTGTATTACGTTCACATTGAAATCCTCTGTGAAAAGCGCATTATTTTGTGTTTTGGATAATTTTTCGCCGGGAAAAACACTTTGGTGTGATAATAATAGCATTTGTGAAAGCCTCCATAGTAATTTATTTGATTCATAACAAAAGAAAAAAGACATCAAAGGACGAATGAAATGCCAAAGAAATTGGCCTCACGCATAGGATATAAAACAAAGAGCTTCTTACAGGAATGTTTTTGTTCAGTGAATGAATTATTTTTTTTAATTTGAGCGCGAATATGAATTGTAAACGAACTCGTGCCTCAATCATTTTGTGAACAGGTAGCTCACAAAGGCTCAAATTTACAGTCACGTTCAGTTAAAAACAAAAAAATTCGATGAGGTTTGTGATGACGCATGTAAGCTGCTTTCATTGACAGGTAGATTGTCTTATTGGAGTTTTATGAGTGTTCTCCCATACAATAAGTAAATGTGGGGTATTTATCTTTCAGAGATAGCTATCACAAATTTTACAAGCAATTTGTCTTCATTGCCTCGTGGGGTAAATAAATGGAGCATAACTCACACTCCAAAAAAATAAGTTTGTCAATATTATAGAAAAATGTTTCAGTAATTTTAAATTGATATATAGGGTGACTATAATTAGAGTCCCACTTTGAAAATACTGTAAAAAAAAAGAACCACTCGTCACGATGATTTCAAATTTGAACTGAAGATACTTGAAAAATTGGGAAACGGTATGGCATCAAAAACGTTCCAAAAAAGTTTCACCGATTTTCCCATCCAATTTGGTATGACCTGCAGTGGTGGATGGGCTTTCTACTAACAGTGTCACAACTTTTGCATGATTTGGAAGTCATTTTTTTCCGTCAAGAAACCGAAACAATCAAGTACATTGAACACTACAGTGTTTTAATGTATAACTCATGCCAAATACGTTGCAATTTCTATTCAAAATATCGCTGACAGTCGAATTCACTTTCTTTATGCCGCTTAAGCGCCATCTATTAATACATTTTGGTGCTGTTTTTTGATGCTGTACCGTTTCCCCTTTCTTTTAAGTATCTTCAGTTGAAATTTGAACTCATTGTGATGGGTGGCTCTTTTTTTACAGCATTTTGAAAGTGGGACCTTTATTTTAATCACCTTGTAGATAATTTTAAGTTTCCTCATGGACAAAGGGAAGTCTTGGATATAAATGAATAATTATTAATTATTCCTCGATATCTGCTTGTAGAAGATAGTTTTGATCCTCCTATAATTGATTACATTTTGGAAGCTTCTTTTTATATATTTATTTAATCTACCTACTCATACTAATCTATCATTTATTACCTACTACTAATACAATACTAATAATATATTACCTACTACTAATACTATACTAATAATATATTACCTACTACTAATACTATACTAATAATATATTACCTACTACTATTACCTCAATAGTAATATACCATTTATTACTCTTACCTACTTACTAATCTATCATTTATTTAATCTACTACTATATTACTTTAATCTACTTGTAGTAGTTTCTTATTACATTTAGTACAATGTGTGCTAGTCACAGTGTAAAAACCTTTTATTTAGTTAGTTTGATTTCATTACGGAAGCTCCTTTTCACATATTTATTTAATATACCTGTTACGTCGAAACCCAGGTTCCCCCTGCATAGGGGAGGTCAACGCCCTATGTCCAGAAAAACATCCTGTCTATGGGGGTGTCTGGCAGGGGGTGAGGGCCAGGGAGAGAGAGAAAAAATATAAGTAAGGGGAGTTGAACAACTGCGACCAAAGAGAGAGTCGTGTAGCAGTGCATCTTCGAGCTTGATGGCTGCATAAATAAAGGAGTTGAACCTATTTTTACTTACAGTCCATCTTCGAGCTTGATGGCTGCCTAAATAAAGGAAATTTATTTACTTACAGTCCACTGTGTCGAATATTAATTGAGTTTATTTTTGTGTATAATTGAGCTATCGGACAATACCTACTCTTGTAGCAATTACCACATTTGTTCACTTATCAAAATGCGTGCACAGTGAAAAATTTTTTTTCCTTCGGCAATTACCATTCTTCCAGTGGTTGCAGCAAGGCAAGACCTTATTAGGGTTTGAGTTTTAATCCTTTGCTTGTATAACGTTGGATGTTTTTCATGAAACCTTGACGTTTTCTTAGCTGTCTTTAACTAAATATTTCTTATTCTGAATTTGTGATTTGAAAATGCTGCCAACGTTTATGAACCACATTAGGATGCACTATTTAACTATCTGGCTATTCTACTATTTAACCATCTAGCTATTCCATCTGTTCATCTTTAGAATAAGGCCTTGAATTCATTGTAAGAAATTTGTTCTTATTTCATTATTAGCATCAAAAATGTACAAATGCTTTGCCCTCACACACACATTTTTATACTCAGATCACGCATTATTTATTAAGGTGCCACTATTTTGCAAATTGCAATTCAGTTTTGTTCATCGACACGGTAAAGTTTGGTATTAGTAGATTATTTTTAGAGAAAATTATTATCATTTAAACGAATTTCTTTAATTTATGAAAACCGATGTTCTTACTTTGTGCTAGTTTCACAATAATGTTTGAGAAATAAAATTCCTGGAATTGAAAATCTTACTTCTAAATATTTTTGGTGTTAAAATTATTTTCGAATTCTTTTTAAATGAAAATTTTTGCATATTTCAGAATGTTGTGAAAATCAAATTTATAATTAAATTTCTTACTGGAGAAACCAAACCTTTCCAAAAATGATTTTTTTAATTCATACTAACTTACTCAAGTATTATTGAAGTTGCATATCCAATAAACAAATATAATTATTTTGCATATTTCGCTTTAGCTTAGAGTTACTTTTCAACGCGATATATTAATTTTATTTTATTTTGAAAAGGTTGCATGTTTCTTCATTAGTTTCCAGAAATCTAGGAAAATAATTTGGTGGAAAAAAACTGCATTTTCTAAAGATGTTCATTCTTCTTTTTAGATGGTGTGTACTCAGGTAGACGATGCTGATTAATTTTATTTTATTTTGAAAAGGTTGCATGTTTCTTCATTAGTTTCCAGAAATCTAGGAAAATAATTTGGTGGAAAAAAAAACTGCATTTTCTAAAGATGTTCATTCTTCTTTTAGATGGTGTGTACTCAGGTAGACGATGCTGATTAATTTTATTTTATTTTGAAAAGGTTGCATGTTTCTTCGTTAGTTTCCAGAAATCTAGGAAAATAATTTGGTGGAAAAAAAACTGCATTTTCTAAAGATGTTCATTCTTCTTTTAGATGGTGTGTACTCAGGTAGACGATGCTGATTAATTTTATTTTATTTTGAAAAGGTTGCATGTTTTTTCGTTAGTTTCCAGAAATCTAGGAAAATAATTTGGTGAAAACAAAAACTGCATTTTCTAAAGATGTTCATTCTTCTTTTTAGATGGTGTGTACTCAGGTAGACGATGCTGATTAATTTTATTTTATTTTGAAAAGGTTGCATGTTTCTTCGTTAGTTTCCAGAAATCTAGGAAAATAATTTGGTGGAAACAAAAACTGCATTTTCTAAAGATGTTCATTCTTCTTTTTTAGATGGTGTGTACTCAGGTAGACGATGCTGATTAATTTTATTTTATTTTGAAAAGGTTGCATGTTTCTTCGTTAGTTTCCAGAAATCTAGCAAAATAATTTGGTGGAAACAAAAACTGCATTTTCTAAAGATGTTCATTCTTCTTTTAGATGGTGTGTACTCAGGTAGACGATGCTGATTAATTTTATTTTATTTTGAAAAGGTTGCATGTTTCTTCGTTAGTTTCCAGAAATCTAGGAAAATAATTTGGTGGAAACAAAAACTGCATTTTCTAAAGATGTTCATTCTTCTTTTTAGATGGTGTGTACTCAGGTAGACGATGCTGATTAATTTTTATTTTATTTTGAAAAGGTTGCATGTTTCTTCGTTAGTTTCCAGAAATCTAGGAAAATAATTTGGTGGAAACAAAAACTGCATTTTCTAAAGATGTTCATTCTTCTTTTTAGATGGTGTGTACTCAGGTAGACGATGCTGATTAATTTTATTTTATTTTGAAAAGGTTGCATGTTTCTTCGTTAGTTTCCAGAAATCTAGGAAAATAATTTGGTGGAAACAAAAACTGCATTTTCTAAAGATGTTCATTCTTCTTTTAGATGGTGTGTACTCAGGTAGACGATGCTGATTAATTTTATTTTGAAAAGGTTGCATGTTTCTTCGTTAGTTTCCAGAAAACTAGGAAAATAATTTGGTGAAAACAAAAACTGCATTTTCTAAAGATGTTCATTCTTCTTTTAGATGGTGTGTACTCAGGTAGACGATGCTGATTAATTTTATTTTATTTTGAAAAGGTTGCATGTTTCTTCGTTAGTTTCCAGAAATCTAGGAAAATAATTTGGTGGAAACAAAAACTGCATTTTCTAAAGATGTTCATTCTTCTTTTAGATGGTGTGTACTCAGGTAGACGATGCTGATTAATTTTATTTTATTTTGAAAAGGTTGCATGTTTCTTCGTTAGTTTCAGAAATCTAGGAAAATAATTTGGTGGAAACAAAAACTGCATTTTCTAAAGATGTTCATTCTTCTTTTTAGATGGTGTGTACTCAGGTAGACGATGCTGATTAATTTTATTTTGAAAAGGTTGCATGTTTCTTCGTTAGTTTCCAGAAAACTAGGAAAATAATTTGGTGGAAACAAAAACTGCATTTTCTAAAGATGTTCATTCTTCTTTTAGATGGTGTGTACTCAGGTAGACGATGCTGATTAATTTTATTTTATTTTGAAAAGGTTGCATGTTTCTTCGTTAGTTTCCAGAAATCTAGGAAAATAATTTGGTGGAAACAAAAACTGCATTTTCTAAAGATGTTCATTCTTCTTTTAGATGGTGTGTACTCAGGTAGACGATGCTGATTAATTTTATTTTATTTTGAAAAGGTTGCATGTTTCTTCGTTAGTTTCCAGAAAACTAGGAAAATAATTTGGTGGAAAAAAAACTGCATTTTCTAAAGATGTTCATTCTTCTTTTAGATGGTGTGTACTCAGGTAGACGATGCTGATTAATTTTATTTTATTTTGAAAAGGTTGCATGTTTCTTCGTTAGTTTCCAGAAATCTAGCAAAATAATTTGGTGGAAACAAAAACTGCATTTTCTAAAGATGTTCATTCTTCTTTTAGATGGTGTGTACTCAGGTAGACGATGCTGATTAATTTTATTTTGTTTTGAAAAGGTTGCATGTTTCTTCGTTAGTTTCCAGAAACCTAGGAAAATAATTTGGTGGAAACAAAAAACTGCATTTTCTAAAGATGTTCATTCTTCTTTTAGATGGTGTGTACTCATGTAGACGATGCTGATTAATTTTATTTTATTTTGAAAAGGTTGCATGTTTCTTCGTTAGTTTCAGAAATCTAGGAAAATAATTTGGTGAAAACAAAAACTGCATTTTCTAAAGATGTTCATTCTTCTTTTAGATGGTGTGTACTCAGGTAGACGATGCTGATTAATTTTATTTTATTTTGAAAAGGTTGCATGTTTCTTCGTTAGTTTCCAGAAATCTAGGAAAATAATTTGGTGGAAACAAAAACTGCATTTTCTAAAGATGTTCATTCTTCTTTTAGATGGTGTGTACTCAGGTAGACGATGCTGATTAATTTTATTTTATTTTGAAAAGGTTGCATGTTTCTTCGTTAGTTTCCAGAAAACTAGGAAAATAATTTGGTGGAAAAAAAACTGCATTTTCTAAAGATGTTCATTCTTCTTTTAGATGGTGTGTACTCAGGTAGACGATGCTGATTAATTTTATTTTATTTTGAAAAGGTTGCATGTTTCTTCGTTAGTTTCCAGAAATCTAGCAAAATAATTTGGTGGAAACAAAAACTGCATTTTCTAAAGATGTTCATTCTTCTTTTAGATGGTGTGTACTCAGGTAGACGATGCTGATTAATTTTATTTTGTTTTGAAAAGGTTGCATGTTTCTTCGTTAGTTTCCAGAAACCTAGGAAAATAATTTGGTGGAAACAAAAACTGCATTTTCTAAAGATGTTCATTCTTCTTTTAGATGGTGTGTACTCATGTAGACGATGCTGATTAATTTTATTTTATTTTGAAAAGGTTGCATGTTTCTTCGTTAGTTTCCAGAAATCTAGGAAAATAATTTGGTGAAAACAAAAACTGCATTTTCTAAAGATGTTCATTCTTCTTTTAGATGGTGTGTACTCAGGTAGACGATGCTGATTAATTTTATTTTATTTTGAAAAGGTTGCATGTTTCTTCGTTAGTTTCCAGAAATCTAGGAAAATAATTTGGTGAAAACAAAAACTGCATTTTCTAAAGATGTTCATTCTTCTTTTAGATGGTGTGTACTCAGGTAGACGATGCTGATTAATTTTATTTTGTTTTGAAAAGGTTGCATGTTTCTTCGTTAGTTTCAGAAACCTAGGAAAATAATTTGGTGGAAACAAAAACTGCATTTTCTAAAGATGTTCATTCTTCTTTTAGATGGTGTGTACTCAGGTAGACGATGCTGATTAATTTTATTTTGAAAAGGTTGCATGTTTCTTCGTTAGTTTCCAGAAAACTAGGAAAATAATTTGGTGAAAACAAAAACTGCATTTTCTAAAGATGTTCATTCTTCTTTTAGATGGTGTGTACTCAGGTAGACGATGCTGATTAATTTTATTTTATTTTGAAAAGGTTGCATGTTTCTTCGTTAGTTTCAGAAATCTAGGAAAATAATTTGGTGGAAACAAAAACTGCATTTTCTAAAGATGTTCATTCTTCTTTTAGATGGTGTGTACTCAGGTAGACGATGCTGATTAATTTTATTTTATTTTGAAAAGGTTGCATGTTTCTTCGTTAGTTTCCAGAAATCTAGGAAAATAATTTGGTGGAAACAAAAACTGCATTTTCTAAAGATGTTCATTCTTCTTTTAGATGGTGTGTACTCAGGTAGACGATGCTGATTAATTTTATTTTATTTTGAAAAGGTTGCATGTTTCTTCGTTAGTTTCCAGAAATCTAGCAAAATAATTTGGTGGAAACAAAAACTGCATTTTCTAAAGATGTTCATTCTTCTTTTAGATGGTGTGTACTCAGGTAGACGATGCTGATTAATTTTATTTTTTTTTGAAAAGGTTGCATGTTTCTTCGTTAGTTTCCAGAAACCTAGGAAAATAATTTGGTGGAAACAAAAACTGCATTTTCTAAAGATGTTCATTCTTCTTTTAGATGGTGTGTACTCATGTAGACGATGCTGATTAATTTTATTTTATTTTGAAAAGGTTGCATGTTTCTTCGTTAGTTTCAGAAATCTAGGAAAATAATTTGGTGAAAACAAAAACTGCATTTTCTAAAGATGTTCATTCTTCTTTTAGATGGTGTGTACTCAGGTAGACGATGCTGATTAATTTTATTTTATTTTGAAAAGGTTGCATGTTTCTTCGTTAGTTTCCAGAAATCTAGGAAAATAATTTGGTGAAAACAAAAACTGCATTTTCTAAAGATGTTCATTCTTCTTTTAGATGGTGTGTACTCGGTAGACGATGCTGATTAATTTTATTTTGTTTTGAAAAGGTTGCATGTTTCTTCGTTAGTTTCCAGAAACCTAGGAAAATAATTTGGTGGAAACAAAAACTGCATTTTCTAAAGATGTTCATTCTTCTTTTAGATGGTGTGTACTCATGTAGACGATGCTGATTAATTTTATTTTATTTTGAAAAGGTTGCATGTTTCTTCGTTAGTTTCCAGAAATCTAGGAAAATAATTTGGTGAAAACAAAAACTGCATTTTCTAAAGATGTTCATTCTTCTTTTAGATGGTGTGTACTCGGTAGACGATGCTGATTAATTTTATTTTGTTTTGAAAAGGTTGCATGTTTCTTCGTTAGTTTCCAGAAATCTAGGAAAATAATTTGGTGGAAACAAAAACTGCATTTTCTAAAGATGTTCATTCTTCTTTTAGATGGTGTGTACTCGGTAGACGATGCTGATTAATTTTATTTTGTTTTGAAAAGGTTGCATGTTTCTTCATTAGTTTCCAGAAATCTATGAAAATAATTTGGTGGAAAAAAAACTGCATTTTCTAAAGATGTTAATTCTCCTTTTAGATGTTGTGTACTCGGAAGACGACACTGGTTAATTTAATTTTAGTTTGAAAACGTTGCATTTTTATTAATTAATTTCCAGAAATTTAGGAAAATAATTGGGAGAAAAAAATGCATTTTCTAAAGATATTCATTCCTCTTTTTTAGATATTGTGTATTCGGTAGACGATTAGTAGGTAGTTAATTTTATTTTATTTTGAAAACTTTGCATTCTTATTATTTACGAGGATAAGGTGGAAAGGTGGGTTGCGGTTTTTGGCCTTCCTTCGCGTGGGTCATCTTCGAGGGGTGTGCGACCACGTTTAAATTCATCTGCCCACTTTTTAACGGTTGACATGGAAGGATCAGAGTCTCCGTAAACTTTTGTCAACTTCGGATGAATTTCCTTAGGGATTAATCCATCCAGAACGAAGAATTTTATGACAGCAGGATATTCAAGTTTATCTATCTTAACGAAAAACACGCAAGACGTCTGATGCAAAAATTTGTATAAAACCAACTAAGTGAAAGAACAAGTTGAAACATGTTAATCACCAACCAACTAATCACACGTGCACCCAGGCAGGAAATACAAATTTTTGCTGATTGGAGCACCATCTCTGTCTGAGGCCGAGAACTTTTCACCTTACCCTCGTAATTTCCAAAAATTAAAGAAAATAATTTAGAGAAAAAAAAAACTGCGTTTTCTAAAGATGTTCATTTTTCTTTCAGATCTTGTGTACTCGGTGGACGATGCTGTGAATAAAGCTGGATACGGAATCTTTCAAATCAAGCTTACTTTCCTGGCCGGATTGGGATGGGTGAGAATAATGTTGCTTGTTTTGTATGTACAATTTCAGCTTTCAAGCATGAATAGCGAAGAATGGATGCATTATTTAATATCGTATAGTAAATAATACCATGCAAATGTGATAGAATCGAGTCAAAAACTGTTTCGTAAAGCTAAATTAATTCTTGGGAGAATGGGAAAATACTTTTGTCTCAATCGAGACATTCTTTTGTCTCGAATATAAAAAGAGAAAGGTAAACAAAACAATAACGATGAGAATTTATTAATTTTGGACACAATGGGAAAATATCGAATTTAGTGTGTTACTAGGATTTTTTCTGCCATTTGTCATTTTAATTAGTTTATGAATCTTCCAGAATGTCTTTAAGTAAAACGACTTTATTATGTCGACCTGTTTTGATGATTACGTTAATTGTAATGATAAACTGGGCAGAGTTCTGCTTTTAAGAATCCTTTTTTCATTTTAAGAACGACGCATTTATTAAGTGATATAATTGTCGTATTTAAAGAGGTTTAATATTAATGATGTAGTGTGACAAAGCAGGGGGTCTGATGGCCGAGTGACTAGCGTTCTGGTGCTAGGTGCAACAGGGTTCGAGTTTCGACGGTGCCCTGGTAGTCTGAAATTCACTTTAAACAGTAGGTCCCGATCTAATATTAGTGTTGGGAGTAAGATTGCAAACCCTACCCTGTAAAAAGAAAAACATTGTCTAGAAATCTGCCAGGGCAGACAGCCTTCGCCCACCACGGGACTGTTGCGCCAATGAAAAAGTGTGATAAAGCAATGCATATCTAGTTATAACATCAATCAAATACCAATATCTGGCGAATTATAAAAAAATATTTAAAGTTAATTAACAGATATGACTAAAATATTTAAAGGTACTATGCATATCACAAGATTTCATAATATTTAGCTGAAATAACTACATATCTAATAAACTTAGATTACAAGTTTAGGTAAGATACTAATTTCTTATATACAAATGAAAAACATGAATTACTTAAAAACAAGTAATATAAAAAAAAATTTAAAGTCAATTCCTACTTTTTTTTCACTATATTGCAGAAAGTTTATTTTTTTAAGTTAATTTGGCGCCATATATTGGTAGATATATGCGACCTAAATCTAAAAAAAAAAAACTAAAATTAATTAATTAAATTTAATTAATGAATTAATATTTCAAAAAACTGTATTAACATCCAGAGTCATCCACTACAAGCTCAAAAAAAAAAATGTATTTGAACTTGAGTGGATGAATAAAAAGTATTTTATGAAAGATGAAAAATTTGAACAAGATATATATATAGGGAGAGTGTGAGCTAACAGAAGGAACTGAAAAAAATGACCAAGTAAATCTCGAAATTTTCTTCATACCCTTTTAGCTGGCAGACGCCTTTGAAATTTTTATCCTGTCTGTGATTGGAGATTTTATGGCTTGTGACTGGATTCTGTACAGATGGCAAATTGCTGTACTCACTTCCGTAAGTACAATATGACTATAAGTAATGATTTTAATTATTAATGATGGTGTATTTTTTTTCTTATTGGCCTAAGAGTTAAGTCTTTTCAAATTAATTATACTGAATTTAATTAATTGTCCATTACTGAAAAAAGTGTATATTGCTTAAATAAACTAATATTGTTTGCTTTTAAAATATTTAAATTTAAATTTTTATAAATGAAAAAAAAATATTTTTATTTTAAATAAATATAATAAAATAAATTTTAAATTAAAATATATAAAATATATATAATAAATAAAAAATAATTTAAAATTAAAAAAAAAAAATAAATAAGATAAATAAATAAATAAATAAATAATATATATATATAAATAATATTTTTATAAACAAAAAATAATATTAAATGATAATTTTAATAAATCATAATAATATATATATATATAATATTTTATTAATATTAAACTTTAATTTTGGAAAAAAAAGCCCATCTTTCCCAGAAGTTGCGGCGAATAATGAGATGTAGGAATTCTCAAATTTTTATTTTATTAGTATATAAAAATAATAAAATAATAAATAAATAAAAAAATAAAAAATAATTTATTAAATATAAATTTTTGTATCATGCAAAATGCCATGTAATATTACAATGCCTAACTATGAAAAAAAAAATACTTTCATTAACAACTTAATAACTAGTCCTATGTGCTGTTTTATGCTAATGTCTCGCAATCCAAACTGAATTTTAATGCGTAACATCTGAGTTCATAAAATAAATCGTTAAATGCCAAGGTGAAATATTCCTCTTACATTTTATGAAAGGTGGGTAAATATTTCTTATGGAGGAAAAAAACGTGGTTAATGATTCTTTTGTTTTCTCAGATTGTATTTGCTGGAATAATGGTGGGAAGCCCTGTTCTAGGTGCTGTCGCGGATATCTATGGCAGGAAAAAAGTACGTCTATTTCATAAAATTGTTCAACTTACCAGTAAGCAGTTTAATTTTTGTTGCTGAATATTTTATATGATTTTTTTTGTTGTTTAATTTTAATTATTTTACTAAGAACCTGTAATAATCTGTGTATAAACTCTGTTTAATAGAACTTATTGTTTTCCTTATATTATTCCTTATATTATGAAATGCATTTGATTGAACTTTATCCAGCCATTCTCAAAATTTTTGTTATTACATCCTCTTAACTTTAAAAGAGTAACGTCTCGGCCTATACTAGCCCTATAACGGCTTCAAGAAGAGGGCCACTTTCAGCTTCATGGGAACACTTTATTTTTTATTTACAAGCATTATACATATATGTAATGTAATGTAATATAATATGACGTGATGTGATATGTATTACATTATAATGTAATGTAATACATTATATTACATTATAATGTAATGTAATACATTATATTACATTATAATATAATGTAATGTACAGAACTCCATTTATTACAATTTATTACTTACACTAAATAAAACATAAAGAATTAAATTTGATTCGCGAGTGCAGTTCACTCCAAGAACGAAGATTTTCAGAATATTCAGATCTTATTTATCGCACGGCGTGATATGCAGAACCGCAAGAGTCTCACTTTGGAAACAGGCGGAAACACCGGCCTGTTCAATCACTTTCAGAGAAAAAAGAAAAACAAACACTTTTTGTCGAATTGTCGCAGAACTCCTTTCCTTCTTCTCCAAAAACCTCCCTTTTGAAAAATCCGTCAAGGGACCCTTATTCTCACGACCCTTATTTTCACGTCTTCCTTTATTCTCATTGGAGTAGACACTTTCTCAGCTCATGGTCTATTACCCATCACGATGTAACAACTCATGGTGTAGTCCCTATTTCATCTGTAATTGTTTCAACCTGTGAAGGTCACACAGACAAACGTTAATTTCATGACGTTTCGTTATCCATGACATTGAATATCTGTTATCAGATTTGAGTGACAGGGTGTTCTCATTAGTTAAACACTAATTGCATGCAATTACCCGCAACATTGTTTATCTGCTGTCAAATTTGAGTGATAAGTTATTATGATGCACTTGTTAAAGAATATACATTAATATCACATGGGAACGTAATTCAACAACTTTTCTCGCTTGAAAAATGTTACAAAAGTAAATTGACTCCCTCAAAGCCCTTTTCCAACATTGAATGTTATAATGGTTTTTATTTGCTGTAATGAATAGCGGGGATTTTAATTAAAATAATTATATATCAGATAGTAATTAACAAATTTGTGATAATTAAAGCTTGTGCACATCAAAAAATTAATTTTGTATGCTTTTAAATTTTTTTATTATACTTAAGATAATTTAATTTTCTGTAGGAAATGCATCGTAGCCCTCTTCCAATCCACTTGCTTCACCCACGATTTCCAAAACACTGTATTTACAACCTTTATTTACAACCTTTCACTACTTGAAAGCTGTGACATTTAAATACAGTTTTAAATTTGATGAACTCTTAAAATTTTCTTTACATTAATAATTTATTTATATTTTATTTTATTAATTCTTCCACCTGAATGTGTTTCTAGTGCCTGATTGCATCGATGGTGCTGCTGTTTGTGTTCGGAGTGGCGAGTGCTGCTTCGCCTTCCTACATCTGGATGGTGGTGTTGCGTACATGCATGGGCTTCTCATTGGGAGGCATAGCACAGGGGTAAGTCTAATTCTCTTGTAGATCAAATGGTGCCAACTTCAAACGTCGGAGATTCATTGTGCTGTGTTAGCTGTTATCTAATAATTTAATTATAATAAGATAAGGAAAAAAACCCAACAGTTATATGAGATTTTAGAATACTTATTAGATATTATTATTAGGTTGTTGCACATGAAATGAGCTTTTCAATACTATCTGAAGTTCATCTACCAGCATCAAATTAAATATAGTTTTATTGCTTAACCTTTGTTCTGTCTAATGGTAAACTTAGTTCGCACATAAGTGTCGAAATTTTTAGAAAATCTTAAATAGAGACATGTAATACCACGAATTAAGGATCATTTTTCTGCACGAATATAAACTTGGTCAATCCACCACGTAACATAAAAATTTGGGAATGATACAGCAGGACGTGAAAATGTGTATTTTACAGTTTTTTTGTGCATTTTTATTGCTTTCCCATTTTTTTTTTTAAATTTCTATACATATAAAATGGATAAATCGTAATAAAACAAAAAATTCAGTCATTTTTTTTGTCTCACTATAAAAAATCATCCCTGAAGAGGTTGTCTTAGAACATTTGGCAAAATGCATTATGAACGTTTTGGAGACGTGAGTTGACGTAAAATAAGGTTTCTTCTTATTATTATTATTAACTTGCTATCTAACTTCTATCTTTTATAACAGAATCAGTTGGTAACGCAATTTACTATTCCAGTTACTTTACAAAATTTTAAATGTGGTTTAATAATTGGCAACAGTTGTTATGGTATATTAATACAAATTTTATTCTTCATCATTTTAAATATATATAATTCGCTCGCTTGTCATGTTTTGATTAATGTGAGGTATGATATTCAAATTTTCAACGGAGGTAATATTACCAGCAATCGCTGCCGTTAGCAATTTATCCTCCTGCGTGTACGTCTGTTCCGAAGTGCCATTAACACATACTTTGATTTTATGATAGATAACTCCAGGTTACATCATACTTGTGCTGGAGAGGAGTTTCTAGAAATTGAAGATTTCTGGGCAATCTATTCCAATCATTACTCCCTTTATTTAACTGTCGTGAAACATATGCGGGAGGCTTTGTTGTGAAGACTTCATCTCAATTACCCCTCCTCTCCCTCGTAGAACACCCAACAACTGCAACAATTGTTCCCTGAGAAATGGAAGCTCTTTACCCAGCACCCGATTACTTACTAATTTATTGAGGATAACGAGGTAACGCCAAAGAACCTTTGCACTTAGGAAGGGAAAAATACTTTACAAACACAAGTTTGGATAGGCAAGCATAGTATCACCTCTATTCTTTCTATAAAAGTTTCTTTTGTTTTATTCCGCATTGTATACGTTCTGTTCCTTTTTTTATCCTTTAAATACAAAATTTCCCCCAGTATTCTGAATTTCATGTCACCTACTATATGTGATTCCTTGCAGATTTCGAAAAAAAAAAGCTATTCATTGCTTAAGTTTTGCACATTCTAGAATGGGTGTTTTCTGGATCTTTTTTATTAAATGAATGCCGTAAAGATTAAATTTTAACACATTTAAAAGTGTATATTTTCGATTTTTGTATTTCGCCAACATCAAATCATTGACAGTTTACGGCGTAGGTAGACCTTTGCTATTCCACATATGCTTAACTTTTGTAGGTTAAGCTAATAAAGTGCATGAAATTTTGAAAAGGACTAAATAAAACCTTTTCATTTAGATTTTATATTATTTAATCTTGTTGATGTAATTCTAAAACTAGAATTTTTCTTATAAATTGGAATAAACAAAATTGCTCAGAATATTAAAAGGAAAAAATTATATTTTATTTGAAAATAAATTTTTTTTTTTCCCTCCTGACTTATTCAACGATGTAAACTAATTTGAATAGGAAGTGTTTTGTAGAATTAAAATTGCTTCTAAATTAACTTGACGGCACACATCTATTTCTGCATATAAAATGAGTATTTTCTTGTTTTGATTTTCTAGAAATGTATGTTTACTTGCAGTCATAAAAGCTGTTTTAAATGCAAAGTATTTCCAAAGAAGTGATCATAAAGAATAACACAGAATGTAAGATGATTTTTAAAATGAAAATTTTAAACGATGTCAAATATTTATGTACTTATTTGAACTTTTTAAATGCCTTAAAATAAGAAAATGTACGTAGGTTTCGCTAGACTTCGTTATGTAAAATCGACATTGCATTGAAATAATGAATTGCAGAAGTTATCTTTGTTTCTGTTCAATTTTCAAGCATAAGCACATTTAGTGATATAACCTAAATATATATTTTGAAAAATCTTCATTTTATTTTTCTTCGAGAGCTAAATACATATTCAATTTAATTGTTTAAGTCAGGGGTCGGCAACCTTTTGAGTCGGAAGAGCCAAAAATGGCAATTTAGAACATTTCAGTTTTTAAAGAGCCACAACCTTTTTTCTTGCCAACAATAAATAACAGGTGGGTTGAAAAGTTCGTAGGCTGACACATAGATGGCGCTACTAGTATTAAATCCATATGATTTTTAGTTAGCCCTAACCTTCAAAAGACACGTGTATAAATTTGACAGCTGTTGCACTATTAGTATGTGAATTATAGCATTTTTAGTGTTCCTCACGTGCAGTCCACACGGCTGACTGTCGATTGGACTGGTGCAAAGTCCGAATAATGTTTATCAAGCCAAGCCTTGGCTTCAATAGTATTTTTTTTTCGCCAAAAAGCAGTGCTTTATTAACACGCGAAATTCAGATCCTATAATTTATTGGGATGGGATCGATCTGTCCGGACTCGGTCACTCCAGCGATACCGAATAAACCATCAATACTAATATCCTTTGTTATTAACGACAGAACGAAACAAACGGAGAAACGGTTTTATATATAAAGGAATGATTGGAGAAATCGAGTTGAAAAGAATGTTAGATCACACGGTAAAGTAACTCACGTGAAATCTATCGTGAATGGGACTCGGATTCCCTCATTTATTAGGATGGGACCTGTCTCTTGGGAAATTGTCCCTCCAGCGATGTAGAATAAAACATTAATTTTAATAACCTTTGTTATAACTTAACATATTATTTAACAGTATCAGTACAACAGTTTTACTGAAATTTATTTGTATTTATTGCAAATTCTAAATACACTGGAAAGGAGAAATATATCTGAAAGAATGATTGAAGAAATGGAGTTGAAAAGAGTGATAGATCATCTACTAAAGTAACTCTCGTGAAATCTACCGTGAATTGGACTCGGATTCCTTCATTTATTGGGATGGGATTGGTCTCTTTGGACACTGTCACTCCAGCGACGTAGAAAAAAACCATCAATATTAATAACCTTTGTTATAATTTAATATAGCTTAGTAGAATGTTATTCAATAGTATCAATACAACAGTTTCTACTGAAATTTACTTTGTTATTGTTACTGGACTTTTGTATATTTTAAATTCACTGGAACAGAGAAACGGATTTATATGTGAAAGAATGATGGAAGAAATGGAGTTGAAAAGAATGGTAGATCACACGGTAAAGTAACTCACGTGAAATCTATCGTGAATGGGACTCGGATTCCATCATTTATTGGGACGGGATCGGTCTCCCCGGACTCGGTCACTCCAGCGACGCAGAACAGGATGGGGTGACATTTGGGGCTTCTGGAGGAAGACAGGAAATCGATGCCCGGAATGGGGAAAACGTCAAAAGAGGAACGGGCGGTGACGTCTCACTTGCACTCGATGGCATTCCATTAGTGGCCGGCCCATTTCGGCCCGCTTTTATGGAGATTCCTAAAAATAGCCCCGGGGAGGTATCTTTTATGCATCTTTCCAGACGCTTCGCTTCATTTAGCCGCCTCTTTTTATTTGCTCGAATTGACTGTCAGGGGAAAGTGTTTTCTTTCCCAGTCTGATGTTTTTGGAAGGTTTTCCCTGTATAAGTTAATAGGGTTCCCGCTATGTCTTTTAACTTTGTATGGTTTGTTTTATTGTTGTGTCGCGGATGTCATGAATTCTGATCACTTTCTAGCGTTTTCCTAATCTGGAGCTGCTTTTAAGCTGGGGCCCGACTTTCTTATTTTTATTCTTTTGTGTCGCTTTGCATTCATGTATTTATTTATTTATTTATTTTGTATGATGTCACATAGTGGATTATTTTTGCTAGGGCTGTCATATCAGTTGATATATATCTGATTCAAACAGATATGGCATCGTAATCAATTAACTGCTTTCTAATGAAGTCGTAACCAACTATTGTTTACTGTGTATTTTGATTTTCTCTTTGAATTCCTATTCATTTTTATACCTTTATAATTTATAAAATATCAGAATTATAACTTGGTTGATTTCTGCTAGGGCTACTGCCAAGTAATTGCAATTATCATAATTATTTACAAATTCGAAAATAATATAATCATACTTAAATGACACAATTGTATCTGATAGGCGAGTGATTAGCACTCTGTACCACAGGTTTCGAGATCGAGTCCGGACGGTGCTATGTGTATTTGTTGTGGAATTCACTTTAAACGATATGTCCAGGTCTAATTTCGTCGTAAGGTTTACAAACCAACACCGTAAAAAGAAAACAACATCTCATGTTTCGGAATCTGTCAGTCGGCAGAAGGCCTTGGTCCACTATGGGGCTTTTGCGCCATTGAAGAAGAGAAAAGACTTACTAAAGCGTAAATAGCAGAACGATTTCATAATTTAAGAACAGAAAAAGTAAATTTTGATTTAAAGACATCCAGATATAAATATAAATTGAACTTCCATTCTCTATTGTTAAGTTTATCAATATTGTCAATGCTCAAACTCGTGTTCGAATTTCATAAACTACTACGCATTTAATACTAAGCATACAAAATGATAACAACAGAAACCTTGTATGTCTAATATAATAGATAGGTATAAAAATATATACTTATGTATAAGATAATGGATAGGTATAAAATTATATAACTATGTATAATATAATGGATAGGTATAAAAACCCATCCCGATACCATGTCTGGGATGTTTGTGGAGGATGTACGTACAACGCAGCATCCCGGCCGTAATGTTCTTTTGGTAATGCTGAATCAGCTACGCCAAAGTCACAATAGTCGAAAACAAATGTTTTGATGACGGAAATAAACCAAAAAACTTATTTCGAGTAAGTATACGAATCGGAAGTAGAAATTTCATTTTTGGAAAAATCTCTTTTTACCTTATTTGTCTCCGTAACCAATTAATATGAAATGATTATAAGCCAAAATCGGGATTGAATAAATAATTAAAAAACAAATATGAATCGCTAATTAAAATTGTCGAGTCTAGATAAATATTGGACATCATCACTTTGTTTAAAATTTTTTTACCTTTTTAATTTTCCTTGTACCAACTAGAACAGCAAATTGTTCTCGAACGGAAAACACTTTCCAGCTAAAAAAGCTAAGAAACTTTCTAAAGAAAGGTTTCTAGCTAAGAAACTTTCCGCGTCTAAACCAGCGATAAATATATAGACCGTAAAATACCTCCATTGGGTTTGAATAGAGAAAAAAGGGAACTATTTTTATAAAGATTTTGGTCCAACTATTGGTTGAGGTGGTAAAATGTGAGCGCAAAGTAGAAATTTAACACATCACTCAATAAGTATCCGGTCTGACGCATATATGGCAACACTGTTGACAGATCTATATGATTTCCGGATAGTAGCATCCTTCAAACGATACATTTCAAAATCTCATGATATTTTGATAATTAGTTTACAGGTTACAGTGGTTTTAGTGTCCCCAGTTTTGTAATTTTCAAAACAATGGATAAAAAAGAATTTCGTGTGTTGATTAAACATTGTATTTTGATGGGTAAAATACGTTTGAAACCAAACAATAGTTTGATAAGCGTTATGGAGACTCTGCAGCACGGAAAGCAACTATTATTGACTGGTATGCTGAATTTAAACGTGCTCGTACAAACCTCGATGATGATGAAAGCTCTGGTCGCTCAAAGTCGGCAATTGTTCCCGAAAATATAAAAAAAGTCCATAAAATAGTTTTGAAAAACTTTAAAGGGAAGTTGCGTGAGATGGCTGGCACCTTAAAAATATCAGAAGGTAGCATGTTTACAATTTTAACCGAAAATTTGAGCACGTTTAAATTGCTTTCGAAGTGGGTGCCCGTTGACTATTCAGAGCTCTGTTTGGAGCTGTTAAAGCGAGATAAAAAGGGTGTCTTGCGTCGATATGTAACAATGGATGAAACATGGATCCTTTACTACACACCTGAATCAAAATGATCGTTATCTGAGTGAACAGAAGCTTGTGAAAGTCGTCCAAAGCGACCCAAAACTAGCAGGCTAGGTTATTGCATTCGTATTTTGGAAGGCGCATTATATTTAGTACATCGATTATCTTTAGAAAGATAAAACAATTAATAGCGAATATTACATGCCATTATTGGAACGATTGACTGTATAAATCAAGAAAAAAAGTGCTGTTTTACAATGCCTCGTGTTACAAGTCTATGAAAACTATGGTTAAATTGAACGAATTACGCTTCGAATTGCTTCCTCACTAACCGTACTCAACAGATCTGGCCCCCAGCGACTATTGACTTCTTGCAGACATCAAAAAGATGTTCCAGGGAAAGAAATTTGATTCAAATGAAGAAGTGATTGCCAAAACCGAGGACTATTTTGAGAGCAAATATCATTCAACGAAAAAGACATCTAAAAATTAGTGGAGAATTGGAATGAATATATCACTCTTAAAGGAGAGTATGTTGAGAAATAAAGTCGAATTTCTAAAAAAAAAAATTGTTTTTCTTAGCTAGACAGGAGATTTATTGGTGATGTGTTACATTTGGTAACGCCAAATCTGATGCATATCTAATGTTAAAGTGGTTAGGTTAAGTATTCAAATTTAAAAAAAATATTTTCCCCGCAAAGTTAGTAACTTTACAAATTCCCTCCCATTTTATTTTAATGAAGAAGCAAATTACCAAGAAGAATAGTTTAAAAGTCGTACTAAAATA
This sequence comes from Caerostris darwini, assembly GCA_021605075.1. Classification (NCBI taxonomy): domain Eukaryota; kingdom Metazoa; phylum Arthropoda; class Arachnida; order Araneae; family Araneidae; genus Caerostris; species Caerostris darwini. Next base: position 170,278 of record BPLQ01014200.1, read on the forward strand.
TTTTTTAGAAACTCTATGATTCCAGGTTGTAAAAATGAAATCTTCGTATTGCTTGTAATGTGTATGACTCAAAAGAGTATTTACATTATTCTTAGGGTATTATAATGACTAATGAAAGATGTATATTTTCTAACCAAAAGAAAAACTTTCATCGTGGTACAATCAACAATTCTCCTTCTAAGAAACATTTATTCCTGTTTTTTCATTGCTTCAAAGAAATAAAAGAACCATCATTTTTCCTAGGGTTGGAATATCATATATTTCACTTTCGATAACTTTTTAAAATTCAGTGCCCTCTTTTCTGATGATTGCAAAGATTGAAAATACAAAAAAAAAAAAATAATAACCATAATAATAACAAATAAATAAATAAACGAACTCGCATTAGGAAAGAAAGGAGTGAAAAATCTGTATTAAAGCTGCATTCCGACGATTAAATGCTTTTCTCGGCTTGCGACGAAGAAATCCAAGAATAATTCCTGTTGCCATGGCAACTCTCGGCCTTCGGGCCTTTCCTGTTGCCACCGATCCTTCACTAAAAGTACCGAAAGAAGTAAAATCCCCCGAGGAGTCAGATTTCTCCACTTTTTCGGCGCATTGTTGATTGCCAAAAAAAAAAAAGTTTGGATATTTTGAAGAAAGATTTTGATTTGAAATAAAATTTAAAAGAGGGGGATAGAAAAAGAAGAAGTTGAAAAAAAAAGTTTTTAAGAGAGAGATTGCCGTTTTCCCTTTGGAATGTAGTTTCAGCCATTTGCTAGAATGTTTTTAAAAAAAAAAATGTCTTCTATTTTACAAGAGAGGGAGGAAAGTAGTGAATCAATTCGTTAGAATTGAAAGAATATATATATAAAAAAAAAAATGAAATGCCCTTTGCTATGGTTTGTTTGTAAATATCCTTCTATTATAAGCAAAAACCGTACCAGAAAGTTTAAAGTGATTTTTTTTGTTTTGTTCTTCTACCGAAAATTAAGGATGAATTTCTTGAACTTGGTTGTATAAATAAGCGAAGTTTGAATATTTCACAAAATCTTTATTCTAAATTTGAGTAGAATTAGTTTCTCTTTCTGCGCTTGATATTTTTTTGGTAGTGGCAGTGTTCAATCACAATGTTTTTTTTTTTTTTATTAAAGTAGGTGTAAATAAATTTTATAATGAATGACTTTTATCCATTAGATGATTCTTTTAAAAATTTTATTTTTGTTTAAGTTTGTAATTATTGTATTTTTAAAGTCCGTGTTAAAATTGATCGAAAATCATTTAAACAAGGTCTAAAGGAAAGGATGTTAACTTACATAATTATGAGTGCAATAATGTTACAATAGAAATTATTTAACTTACATAATTATGAGTGCAATAATGTTACAACAGAAATTATTTAATTTACATAAGTATGAGTTCAATATTAGAGAGTTTTTGCATAACGCTTTTTTATCGTCTGATATTTTTCTTCCTAGCGCGCATGCTCGTAGGAATAGCTCAGTAGTGCAGTATTACAGATACGTATGCGCAATAGGTACAATGTTTCCTATGAGCATGCGCGCTAAGAAGAAAAAAATATCGGACTATAAAAAACGTTATGCAAAAACTCTCTATTGTTAAAAATAAGGGACGACAAAGAAGCGTATTCTTTGTCTTTTCAGAAATTTATGTAAACGTTTCATAAATAAGATTTCAAAAAGGCTGAATACATGCTCCTGATAAATAATAAAAAGTTCAGTAATAAAGGATAGTTCAGTTGTTGGAAACGATTGAAAATCTCAGATTTCAATTATAGCATATCAAGCAAATTGTTATTTATTTATGCTATGATAGATATGTTCTGTAATAATGCGCAAACATTGAAATCAATAGATATTTAGGATTTTAACTCCGTAATCGAATGAATTTCACTTGTCTGCAGCCAGCAACATTGGACTAACAATGAGGGGAAAACAAAATTAATGGCCGTAACATGTAGAGCATATGTTTCTCTCCCAATGCAAGTAAATTCTTATACTTTCGAGAGCTTAGACCAGTTACTATCATTTTTAATGATAATAATATTAAACTTGAAATTGGCAATAGGCTATCTAAGGTTAATATAGGTTACCACTGTTTAAAGACTTTATTAAAGTCCAAACTTATAAATTTCAAGACACAAATTAATCTTTATACAACTCTCGTCAGAACTAGCATATTGTATGGTAGTAAATACTGATTATTTACCAAAGCAGATGAAGACAGACTTTTAATTTCTGAAAGAAAAATAGTTACAAAACTTTTTTGATCCAGTTAGCGTTTGATTTGGAGTGTCGTTCTACGGTCATTTTTTGCACATTTTAGGCTAATGAGACCTGGACCTACAGTTTAACGTTGATTCCGATCCACTAACAAACATCCATGCCACAGCCAGGATTCGAATCTGAAGCCCGCGATACCAAAGGCCAGAGCACTAGCCAATTGGCCATCATTGTCCAGTTAGAGAGAATGACAGATGGACAAATTTGTTTGACAATGAAATCTATATAAAATGTAAGCAACGTGACTTGATAATGTGAGCCCCGTTGAAAAGGTGACTTTTGTAAATGTGGAAGGCGCCAGGAAAAGAGATCGACCTCGCACAAGGTGGATAGACTGAGTAGAGGAAGATCACAAGACATTGAAAATTAATCGTTGGCGGACTATGGCGTCTAATCGGATGTGTTTTAGGAAGCTTATTCGGACGGCCTTGGCCTTTAACTGGCTGCAGTGCAAGTAAAGCTGGAGGAAAAAAAGAATCAATTAAATAGCACGTCACTGACGCATAAGCAGTTTTAAATTGGATTTAAAGTGGTGTGACACTGTCACGCTTTCTGACTTTTTGCCCTTCGCCTCTCGCAATTCTTTCAGTGTATTTCACGCAAAGGTTATTCTCAAGTGCAACTATTTAGAACTCTCTTTGCGAGAAAGATCTGAATGCCAGCATCTCTCATGGTTGCCTTTGAAATATCTGAGATCTGTAGAATTCACCTTCCAATGGTCTCATAATGTTTTTCAATTCAGCTCCATTTTATGGCGAATGAAATTTTTCGGAGATCTTTTACATTAGCAAAGGAATTTTTCTGGACAAATGTAAGTCTCTCCAAGGATTGAAATCATAGCGATTATTTAGTTGACCCTTTATCCGGAGAAAACTGATTATATTTATGTCTAGAATGGCTAATGCCATATGATGCAATTTAAACTTGCAAAAGGTCCGATAAGGATAAGGATAAAGATCCCTTATCTACGACTCATGCTTTCTTCCTAAACTGGACGGAATATCACAGAGGAAATAGGAGTACCACGAATCTATTTATATTTTTGAAGGTTTGTATCTTTGGACTGAAGTTAAACTCTTATAAAGAAAGATGACTTTATGATATTAATTCTTTCCTTCAAAATCTCCTTCTCATTTATCTCATCTATGGCACGAATTCTCTCTCTTTAATGTCCCAAATGCTGAATAACTGCTCATGAAGATTTTCAGAAAGCAATAATTCAATGTTTGGAACATTCAATAACGAACCTAATCTCTTCTAAAATCAGTTTGTTTGTATTATAAACTATAATTTAAAAAGCTTTTCTATACATGTCATATTGAGCTCGGCCTTTTTGATTGATATCATATCAAAAAATATCTATTTTTGAAATTAACTGCAAATCCTCATCCTATAACTGAATTTTACTGAAAATCCAGTTTATTTTCAAAAAATGATTTTTCTGTCTAACCAAACAGAAAGAAATACATAAATTATATACTCACACGACGACAAATTTACTGCATGAAAACATAAAAAAAAAAATTGGTAGCAGTCCTCGAAATTTTATGTAGATAATGTAGAATTTCTGAGAAACTTCTAAAATATTTGTTTGTTCTACTTATTTTAACAAGTTTTGTTCAACTTATTTAACAATTTCTAAAACCTAATTTAAATTTTTTTACTCTGTCTTTACTCTTGTCTGTTACCAAATTGCTAATTAATTACAGAAAGCTTCATTTTATAGATAGCCAACAACGATAAATATCTCGCCAATCACTGTCATCAAGATCACCAAATTTATTCTCAGCTCAGTAACTTTCTTTTTGGTTTGAATAGTGTACATTTAGTAAATTTATGGAACTCAACAAAAATATTTCCCCCTACCAAAAAAAAAAAAAAAAAAAAAATACTTAAGATTCTAATATACTAGAAATCAGCGCCTATTTACGAATTTACAAGAAATTTTCGTGACAATACTACGTTTGTTTTTACTATATATGGTAGCATGTAAAAATGCGATTGAACATGTATAAAATATTTTGGAATGCTAAAATTCCAAAAAGCGTCGCATCCTGGGAGAATCGGAATAAATGTAACGCAATGGAGGCCTCAGCCATCCCGAGTAAACAGAGTTGACAAGCGACGTCATTTCTAACCCGAAATAACTTTCTGAGTGCGGAATAAAAATTCTAAAATAAATAGAAGCAAGAAGCATTTTTCTTTTTTCCATTTTCTCTATTCAAGTAGCACTTCCCTTTGTGAAAAATAAGACTGAGAAATTCAGTTTCTGGCGGCCGAGGCGTTGGAAAAAGAGAGGGAACAAAAGTTCTCTTTTCGCTTTTAGCGCGTAAACTTTTCGATCGCAATTTCCGATTGTAGTTTTTCTTCTCTTTGCCTAGACGTCGTGTTATTGAGTTGGGGGATAGGCTTCTTTTCTTTTCTTGTCTTGTTTTCTCGCCAATAGCGCCATCTTTATTTATTTATTTCTCGGTTATTTTTGTGAGGATGGATGTTTGAATTCCGGGCTTCTAAAAAGGCTTTCTTTTTTTTTTTTTTAGGATATATCACACATCAATAGTTTTACTTGTCGCTGGGTGAATAAACGGATTCTTTAATTTAATGACTTTTTGATGGAATCACCTATTTATTCATAAAGAGATTTGAAGATAACTTTACTTAGAAAATAACGAAAAATATTCTCAATCCATATTGAATTGTAAAAGCATATATATAGTTCATTGCTTGTAAAATTACAATTTTAAATACTACAACAGTCCAAGTTTTTTAATGAAAACATCTGAGATATACATGTTGTAAAACTTATAGTGTTTAAGATCAATAATAATTTTTAATTAATTAGTAATAATTTTAATAATAATTTTATAATTAATTAGTATATGTTGTTCATGATTTATTACGTGAAATTTATACATTATATGAAAAATATACAATTATACGTGATATTGTATAAAATGGGGTGAAATTTTGTTAATTTACAAATATTATAAAATGTTCTATAATTAAAAAATTTGCTAACGTTACTTTGAATCTTCTTGGCATTACAGCGTCCTGAAGGCTAATTGTCTAGTGCTCAGGCCTTTGGTAATCAGGTTTCAGCTTCCAATCCTGGTGGCGGCATGAACATTTGTTACTGGTTCGGAATCCACGTAATACTTTAGGTCCCAGTCTATTTCGCCCAAAATGTATAAAAATTGACCGTAGAGCGAACCAAACCCCACTGCTAATCAGTTACATAAGCTCTATTTTATAGATCGCCGGCAACACCAAATATCTCGCCAAACTTGCCACAATAATCACTGTCATCAAGATCGCCAAATTTTATGCTCAATTCAGTAATATTTTTTTTTCTTTGCTTTGAAGTGCACATTTACTATATTTATGGAACAGAACAAAAAAATGTTTAAAAAAAAAATTGAACAACAAATATTCTAATTTATTAGAAATACGCAACTATCTACATATTTATTAGAAATTTTGGTAATAATACTATATTTGTTTTTACTATATTAGTCACACTTTAGGATAGGCAACATGTAAAAATTCAATTGCATCCGTATAAATTATTTCGGAATGTTGGAATTCCAAAAGCATCGCATCCTCGGAGAATCGGAATAAAGTAACGATCCACTTTATAGATTGCCAACAATGCTAAATATCTCGCCAAATCTGCCACAATAATCACTGTCATCTAGATCGCCAAATTTATACTCAATTCAGTAATACTGTTTTGTGAATGATGTATATTATGTTTATAGAACAGAACAAAAATATATTCGAAAAAATAAATATAAAATCAAACAAATCAAACAATAAAAATTCGAATTTAATAGAAATTAGCTATTATTTATGTCTTTAAAATGTTTTTTGTTAATAGTATTTTAGTTACACTATATTGCAGGCAACATGTAAAAATGCGATTGAACCAGTAAAAAATATTTTGGAGTATTCGAATTCCGAAAGCGTGGCATCCTGGGAGAATCGGAATAAATGCAACGCAATGGAGGCCATCAGGTCCAATCACCATCCCGGGTAAACAGAGGTGACAAGCGACGTCATTTCTAACCCGAAGTAACTTTCTGAGTGCGGAATAAAAATTCTAAAATAAATAGAAGCAAGAAGCATTTTTCTTTTTTTCTATTTCTCTCTTCAAGTAGCGCTTCCCTTTGTGAGAAATAAGACTGAGAAATTCGTTTTTTGGCGGCCGAGGCGTTCGGAAAAAGTGAGGAAAAAAAGTGCTCTTTTCGCTTTCAGCGCGTAAACTTTTCGATCGCAATTTCCGATTGTAGTTTTTCTTCTCTTTCCCTAGACGGCGTGTTATTGAGTTGGGGGATAGGATTCTTTTTTTTTTTTTTCCTCGCCAATAGCGCCAACGGTTTTTTTTTTTTTTTCCCGGTTATTTTTGTGAGGATCGATGTTTGAATTCCGTGCTTATAAAAAAGCTTTTTCTTTTTTTTTTCTTCTAAGAATGTATCATACATCAGTAGTTTTTCTTGTCGCTCGGTGAATAAATGGAAATTTAATTTATTGACTTTTTGATGGTATCCCCTATTTTATCGAAAGAGAATTTAAGATAACTTTTCAAAAAATAATTTTCAATCCGTATTGAACGTCTGTAAAATATATACACAGTTCATTGCTTATAAAGTCATATTTTTAAATACTACAACAATACAATTTTTTTGATGAAATTATCTGGAATATACGTGTGATAAAATTTATATTGTTTGGGGTCACTTAAAATTTTATAATTATATCGTATAAAGTTGTTTATGGTTTTATACATGAATTTTATATATTATTTGAAAAATTCCATAATTATACGTAGCATTCTATCAAAGGTTTGAAATTTTGCTGATTTGCTAATATTATAAAGCTTCCTATAATTAAAAAAGGTAACGATTGCCAAAATTTAATATTTATTTGAGTCTTTAATAAGCTGACTAATTCCCTGGCGGCCTGATGACCAATTGGCTAGCTCTCTGGCCTTCAGTGCTTTAGGTTCGAATCCTGGTGGTGGCATGGAACTTTGTTAGTGATTCGGAATCCACATTAAGCTGTAGGTCACAGTCTAATTAGCCTAAAGTGTACACAAAATTACCTTGGAGCGTCAAACACAACCAACAATTATAAAATCTTCACTTTATAGATTGCCCGCAACGCCAAATATCTCGCCAAACTCGCCACAAAGTCACTGTCAACAAGTTCGTCAAATTTGTAATCAATTCAAATTTTATATTCAAATAAATTTATATTCAAATTGATACTCACTTTTTTTTTAACATTGCGCATTCAGTATGTTAATCAAACAGAACAAAAATATTCTCGAAAATAAAATCAAACAAATAGATTAATAAATATTCTAATTTAATAGAAATCAGCAACTCTTTACGTATTTACAAAAACTTTGGTAGCAATACTGTATTTGTTTTTACTATGTTAGTCACACTTTATGGTAGGCAACATCTAAAAATGCGATTGAATCCGTATAAAATATTTTGGAATGATAGAATTCCAAAAGCTTCGCATCCTTGGAGAATCGGAATAAATGTAACACTCCACGTTATAGATTACCAACAACGCCAAATATCTCGCCAAACTTCCCACAATAATCACTGTCATCAAGATCGCCAAATTTATACTCAATTCAATACCACATTTTTTTTTCTTAACAGTGTAACTTAAGTATATTTAGGGAACAGAACAAAAATATTTTACAAAAGAAATCAAACAATAAAAATTCTATTTTAATAGAAACTAGCAACTTTCCACATATTTACAAGAAATTTTGTAATAAAACTATATTTTCTTTTACTATATTAGTCACACTATAGTGTAAGCAACGTGTAAAATTGCGATTGAACCCGTATAAAATATTCTGGAACGTTTCGAATTCCGAAAGCGTCGCATCCTGGGAGAATCGGAATAAATGCAACGGCAATGGAGGCATCAACCATCCCGTGTAAACAGAGGTGACAAGCGACGTCATTTCTAACCCGAAATAACTTTCTAAGTGTGGAATAAAAATTCTAAAATAAATAGAAGCAAGAAACGTTTTTCTTTTTTTCATTTTCCCTCTTCAAGTAGCACTTCCCTTTGCGAGAAATAAGACTGAGAAATTCTGTTTCCGGCGGCCGACGCGTTGGAAAAAGAGAGGAAAAAAATGTGCTCTTTTCGCCTTTAGCGCGTAAACTTTTCGATCGCAATTTCCGATTATAGTTTTTCTTCTCTTTCCCTAGACGGCATGTTGTTGAGTTGGGGGATAGGCTTCTTTTCTTTTCTTGTTTTCTCGCCAATAGCGCCAACTTCTTTTTTATTTCTCGGTTATTTTTGGGAGGATGGAAGTTTGAATGTCGTGCTTTTTTTCTTCTTTTTTTTTTAGTATATATCATACATTAGTAGTTTTCCGTGTCGGTTGGTGAATGGATATAATCTTTAATTTATTGACCATTTGATGGAATCACCTATTTAATCGTAAGATATTTTAAAAATAAATTTACAAAAAAAAAAATATTTTTAATCCATATTAAAGTATAAAAGTATATACATTGTCCATTGTTTATGAAATCATAATTTAGCAACAATCCAAGCTATGTAAGGAAATTATCTGAAATAGCCCTGTTATAAAATTTTTACTGTTTTATAATTTTAAAATTATTTCGTATAAAGTTCTTTTTGTTTTAATGCATGAATTTTACATATTATTGGAAAAATATTATAAGTATATGCAGTACTTTATCAAGTCGTTGAAATTTTGTTAATTTGCTAATATTATAAAGCTTTCTATTATTAAAAAAGGTAACGATTGCCGATGATTTTTTATGTCTTAAGTAAATAACTCTATGGCCGCCTTTTAAACAATTATAAAAGCTTTACGTTATAGATCGACAGCAACGCCAAATATCTCGCCAAACTCGCCACAAAAATCACGGTCAATTAGATCAAATTTATACTCAATTCATACTCACGTCAAATTTATACTCAATTAATACTCACGTCAAATTTATACTCAATTCAGCTTTTATATTGTAATAAATTTACATTCAAATTTTACTCACTTTTTTCTTAATAACGCACATTTAGTATGTTTAAGGAACAGAACAAAATATTTTCGGAAAAAAAACCCACAAAAAAATCGAACAATTGATTTCTATTAATTACCCTAATTTAATAGAAATCAACTATTATTTACATATTTAAATGAAATTTTCGTAGCAATGCTATATTTATTTTTACTATATAAGTCACCCTATTGAGTAGGCAATATGTAAAAATGCGATTAAATTGAATAAAATATTTGGAATGCCAGAATTCCAATAACGTCGCATCCTCAGAGAAACGGAATAAATGTAACACTCCAATTTATAGATTGCCAACAACGCCAAATATCTCGCCAAACTTGCCACACTAATCACTGTCATCCAGATCGCTTAATTTATACTCATTTCAGTTATAAATTTTTTCATTTACTTTGTATAGTGTACATTTAATATTCTTATGGAATAGAACAAAAATATTTTCCAAAAAATAAATAAATAAAACAAATAAAGCAATAAAAATTCTGTTTTAATAGAAACTGACTATTTAGCCAAATAACTATTTAACTATATTAATTAACTATTTACATATTTTCAAGAAAATTTGGTGATGATACTTTACTTATTTTTTACTATATTAGTCACACTATATAGTAGGCAACATGCAAAAATGCTATTGAACCCGTATAAAATATTTTGGAATGTTTGAATTCTGAAAGCGTCGCATACTCTGAGAATCGGAATAAATGCAACGCAATGGAGGCCTCAGCCAACCCGAGTAAACAGAAGTGACAAGTGACGTCATTTCTAACCCAAAATAACTTTCTGAGTGAGGAATAAAAATTCTAAAATAAATAAGAAGCAAGAAGCATTTTTATTTTTTCATTTTCTCTCTTCAAGTAGCGCTTACCTTTGTGAGAAATAAGACTGAGAAATTCAGTTTCCGGCGGCCGAGGCGTTGGAAAAAGAGAGGGAAAAAAAGTGCTCTTTTCGCTTTTAGCGCGTAAACTTTTCGATCGCAATTTCCGATTGTAGTTTTTCTTCTCTTTCCCGAGACGTCGTGTTATTGAGTTGGGGGATAGGATTCTTTTTTTTTTTTTTTCTCGCCAATAGCGCCAACTTTTTTCTTTCTTTCTCAGTTACTTTTGGAAGGACGGATGTTTGAATTCCGTGCTTATAAAAACCGTTTTTATTTTTTTTAGGATATATCATACATCAGTAGTTTTTCGTGTCGCTTGGTGAATAAATGGATCCTTTAATTTATTAACTTTTTGATATAATCACCTGTTTAATCGTAAGAAATTTTAATGATAACTTTACAAAAAAATATTTTTAATCCATATTGAACGTCTATAAAAGTATATACATAGTTCAATTGTTTATAAAATCAAATTTTTAAATATTACAACAATCTAAGCTTTTTAATGAAATTATTTGGTATATACATATGGTAATTTTTAATTTAATATTTAACATTTTTATAATTATTTAGTATAAAATTCTGTATGATTTAATATTTGAATTTTATACATTCCATGATGGGCCATGGCCGTTTGCCTACTAGTAGAATCCGAAACAGGAGATGGTTTCATTTTACGGGGTTGGTTTTCCCCCTACGTTCTACCGTCACATTAAGCCGGGATCAATTATTGAACGTGGATTTCTAACCATTAATAAACATCAATACCACCGCCAGGATTCGAACCTGAAGTTTTTAGTATAAAATTCTACAGTGTTAGCCAGTTGACCATCAGGCCGTTGTCAATTATAGAAGCTTCACTTTATAAATTGCCAACCACGCCAAATATCTCGCCAAACTTGCCTCAAAAATCTCTGTCCTCAAGATCGCCAAATCTATGCTTAGCTCAATAAAAAAAGTTGTGTGTGTACATTTAGTATGTTTATGGAACAGAGCAAAAATATTTTCAAAAATAGAACCACAAAAAATATAATTTAATAGAAATCATCAACTATTTAAATATCTGCAAGAAATTTTCGTAACCACACTATATTCGTCTTTACTATAGTAGTCCCACTATAGTGTTGGCAGCATTCAAAAATTCGATTGAAGCCGTGTAAAATATTTTGGAATGTCGAATTTCAAAAGCGTCACATCCTGGGAGAATCGGAATAAATGCAACGCAATGGAGGCATCAACCATTCCGAGTAAACAGAGGTGACAAGCGACGTCATTTCTAACCCGAAATAGCTTTCTGAGTGCGGAATAAAAATTCTAAAATAAATAGAAGCAGGAAACACTTTTATTTTTTTCATTTTCCCTCTACAAGTAGCACTTCCCTTTGTGAAAAATAAGACTGAGAAATTCTGTTTCTGGCTGCTGAGGCGTTCGAAAAAAAAAAAAAAGTGCTCTTTTCGCTTTTAGCGCGTAAACTTTTCGATCGCAATTTCCGATTGTAGTTTTTCTTCGCTTTCCCTAGACGGCGTGTTATTGAGTTGGGGAATAGGATTCTTTTTTCTTTTCTTTTTTTTTTTTCTCGTCATTAGCGCCAACGTGTTTTTTTTTTTTTTTCGGTTATTTTTGTGAGGATGGATGTTTGAATTCCGTGCTTATAAAAAAGCTTTTTCTTTTTTCTTTCTTCTAAGAATGTATCATATACCAGTAGTTTTTCTTGTCGCTCGGTGAAAAATGGAAATTTAATTTATTGACTTTTTGATGGAAATCAACTATTTCATCGTAAGATATTTTAAAAATAAATTTACAAAAAAAATATTTTTAATCCATATTGAATTATAAAAATATATACATTGTTCGTTGATTATAAAATCATAATTTTAAATACTACATCAATAAAAGTTTTTTAATGAAATTATTTGGAAAATATGTGTGATAAAATTTATATTTTTTGAGATCATAACTTTATAATTATTTAGTATAAAATTCTTAATGATTTAATACAGGAATTTTATATATTATTTGAAAAATATTATAATAATACGTCGTATTGTATCAAAGTGTTGAAACTTTGCTAATATTATAAAGCTTTCTATAATTAGAAGAGGTAACGATTGCTGAAGTGTGTTTCAGTCTTAAACTCCCAGTTAATTCCCTGGCGGCTAGTCCTCTGGAATTTAGTGCTTCAGGCTCGGATCCTGGCGGGAATCATTTGTGAATGATTTGGAATCCACTTTAATTTGTAGTTATCAGTCTAATTAGCCTAAAGTGCAAACAAAATGACCTTAGAACGACAAACCAAACCAATCTGCTAAACAATGATAAAGGCGTCACTATATAGATTGCCAACAACGCCAAATATCTCGCCAAACGCGCCACAAAGTCACTGTTCAAGTTCGTCAAATTTATACTCAATTCAGATCTTATATTCAAATTTATTCTCCATTTATTTTGAACAATGCACATTTTGTATGTTTATAAAACAGAACAAAAATATTTCTTAAAAAAAAAAAAAAAAAAAAAAAATAAATATTCTAATTTAATGGAAATCAGCCATTATTCAAATATATGTAGAAGAAATTTTCGTAACGATACTATATTTGTTTTTACTATATTATTCACACTATAAGTTAGGCAACATGTAAAAATGCGATTGAACCCGTATAAAATATTTTGGAATGTTCGAATTCCAAAAGCGTGGCATCCTGGGGGAATCAGAATAAATGCAACGCAATGGAGGCATCGGCCATCCCGAGTAAACAGAGGTGACAAGTGACGTCATTTCTAAACCGAAATAACTTTCTGAGTGCGGAATAAAAATTCTAAAATAAATAAAATTTTCTTTTTTTTTTCTCTTCTCTCTTCAAGTAGCACTCCCCTTCGTGAGAAATAAGACTGAGAAATTCAGTTTCTGGCGGCCGCGGAGTTCGGAAAAGAGAGAGAAAAAAAGTGCTCTTGTCGCTTTTAGCGCGTAAACTTTTCGATCGCAATTTCCGATTGTAGTTTTTCTTCTCGTTCCCCAGACGTCGTGTTATTGAGTTGGGGGGATAGGATTCTTTTTTCTTTTTTTCTCGCCAATAGCGCCATCTTTTTTTCTTTGTCGGTTATTTTCGTGAGGAAGGATGTTTGAATTCCGTGCTTATAAAAAAGATTTTTTTGTAAGGATATATCTTACATCAGTAGTTTTTCTTGTCGTTTGGTGAATAAATAGATTCTTTAATTTATTGACTTCTTTATGGAATCACCTAATTAATCATAAAAAATTTTAAGGTAACTTTACCAGGAAAATAACAGAAAAAATGTTTTTTTATCCATATTGAACGTCTATAAAAGCATATGCATAATTCATTGGTTATTGAATCCTAATTTTAAATACTACAACAATCCAAGCTTTTTAATGGAATTATTTGGAATACACATATGGTAAAATTTATATTGTTCAAGATCATTTATAATTTTATAATTATTTAGTATTAAGTTCTGTGTGATTTAAGAAGAAAATTGATACCAATTGGCTTGCGGTTCTTGTCTTTGGTACTCCAGGCTTCATGTAATTAGACTGTAGGTCCTGGTGTAATTAGCCCAAAATATGCAGAAAATGACCCAAAATATGCAGAAATTTATAATAATTAATAAAGTATTTGATACCAACTTTTATAATTATTAAATTATAAAATACTCAGCAATTGACCTCTTTCAAAATTGAAGATGTATAGATTAAAATCTTACAAAATAGTCAATAATTGATAGACTATAAATTTTGGGTGCATAGTTACAAAATAAACGAAAATTCTTAGCTGTATGCATTTAAATTTTCCAAAACAGTCAAAATTTGATAGACTATAAAATTTTAGTCTAGATTTAAATCTTACAAAATAGTCAATATTGATAGAATACAAAATTTGAGTAGTATAGATTTAAGTCTTACAAAACAGACAGAACTTGAAACTACAAATTTTTTTATCTTCATCACACTTAATCATCGAGTATACAAACCTAAACTTTAGAAACGAGATACGGTAAAGAAACGTTGGAATGGTTTGCTGTTTGACAAAGTGGAACCAATTGCACAACTTACTCGCCACTAGCATTGATTCTTACGCCACTTTATTTATTTCTACAGAATGGCAACACTATCTTTACCATTAGGCAATTGTTTGTCAAACGCTTAATTTTAAACAATCGTTTTCATAATTAAAGGGCCATCTTAAATGTAGAGTTAACTAAAATTATTCTACTAATAAAGTACATATTCATTTCAAAAGAAACAATAAATGGATTTTTTTAATTCTTCTTTTGTTGTTTCTTTTGGATAAAAAGTGAGTTCCTAATTATATCGCATTGTATAATTTAGTAAATAACTTAAAATAAACGTAATTCGTTTATTTCCTTTATTTCCTTTTACCATTACAAATCTTAAAAGAAAAAGGTATTATTATTTTAACAAGGATAATGTTTATTTTTTTATAAGTTTTTTTTTTTTTAAAAAAAAATACAGAGATTTTGGTTTGGTTTATCGCTCTACGGTCATCTTATGCACACTTTGGACCAAACAGACCGGGACCTACAGTTTAAAGTGGATTCCGAACCACTCACAAACATCCATGACACCAGCAGGATTCCAAAATACAGAGAATTACAATAAAAACAAATAGTAATTCCAAGGCAAAAACGTGTTAAAGAGCCTACGTATAGCGAAGCCTATAGGGACAATATTTTTAACACAGTAAATGTTAATAAGGCTTCACGCATTTTTCAAACAATAAACAACAGAGAAAAAACTTGGTTGATATGGAGTTTATTACTTAAAACAATATTTTAAAAATGTAATTTAACCTATTTAATCATTATTAAACCTATTTATTTCTATGATAATTTTTTTTTTAATTTTGACTGAGAATTAATATTTCATATTTTGAAATAGAAATGAATCACATCACAAGTCGAACTATGTGTTATAATCACTTAATCAAAAGATATTTTTACAGTGGTACCCATTTAAAATCCTTCGTTACTGATAAGTTATGTTTTTCGCTCTACAAGGTATACTTAGGCAGATGAGACTTACTTACACTAAACCTACAAAAGGGAAAGGGCATTTTTTTAGAAACAACTGGCTCACATTTGTGGTATGCATGGACAAGGAGATTTTTATAAGTATAACAGGGGGAAAAATTCTCATGTTAACTGGCTCACATTTCACTTATATACAGGGAGGAGTTTTTCTTAAATACAAAAAGACATAAATCTTTCTAAAATAAACCGGCTTATACTTGTGTTATGCACGGGAAAGGAATCTTTTCAAAGTACAGCAGGGAAGAGAGTCTTTCTAAAGTTTACTGAGTCATACTTGTGTTATGCATTTCCGTTTAATAATATAAGTTCTTAATCTTGTATAATTAAACGTACTAACGCCTATGCAGAGAACTCAATGAAAATGAAGTGCAGTTTCCAAATCTTATGATCATCTGCGATTTTAAATGGTTCTTGTTAAGCCGAATGGAATCTATCCCCCCCATCTCTTCCTCTGAAAAATCAAGGCCACATTTCTACTCAGAGAGAATCACACTCTGCAATTATTGCTTTTGGACTCTATGGAAATTATAACAACCTGTGTTTGTGTCATGTATGGATTATAGAATTTAAATGGATTATGGAATGGTCACTTTCGTGGTTTTACACATGTGATGCACTATAAAGGTTTGCAATTTCTTATATTTATCCCGGAGGCAATAATGTTTTTATCGCAACTCCTAAAAAATCCAGTAATCCTTTTTCCTTTATCTCCTTTTTGGCATTGTACTCTATACTACAGTTTGTGTTGTAATCATGCTTCAAAATAAAAAAATTTTGTACTTAGAATGTATTGTACATTTTCTAGATCATTTAAAATTATCGTATTTTATTTGGTACACAATGTATTATAATCATACTATCACATAAATGTTTTTGTGCATATTATTGTACTTTGCTAAGCTTATTTTAATAGTAATTGTACTTTATTTTGTACACCACATGCTATTGTAAAATCATGTTTTCAAATAAATAACTGGAGCCGGATGGCCTAGGGACTAACGTCGCTCGGTGCAACAGGTTTCGGGTTCGAGTATCAACGGTGCCATAGATGTTTGTAGTGGTTCGGAATCCACTTAAAATCGTAAGTCCCGGTCTAATATTACTAAAGCGTTGAATGCAGGAATGACAATCCTACCCCATAAAAAGTTAACATCATGGAGCCAAATGAGACTTCTAACTATGGGTGCTCCTTCACAACATAAGCTGCCCCCCTCCCTTTCCCTGCTTCCATGAGACTACACGGGTTGTTAGAATTTGCCTAGATGTTGCTGTCTACTAAGTTGGATAAAAAACAAATAATGAACCCCAACCCACTCTTTTTTTTTTTTTTGAATAATTTTGTACTTTTTATTGTTGTTTTCGCTGGTCTTCACACCCAACATAAGTATTTTTTATGATTTTCCCCACTAAATATGGTATGCAATATAATGCTCTATGATAGTGATTCTTTTAATGCTAACTATCATCCTTATAAGGTTTTCCCAACTTCAATAGTAAACCGTTTATGTTTAAATGAATGGTGACCTGACTCAATAAAAAAGAACTGATCTAATGAACATCTACATCGCACTGGGATTTTATTTGCTTGGCACTTCATGGCGAATCCAAGACTTCGAGATGCTGGCAAGCTAGAGAACTCTTAATGCAATGGCTTCAGTCAACATTGTTGAACTGTTTTGTGTACATTTTCTTTTATATTTTGTATTTTCTCCCTTTTGTTCCTTTTCTCCCCTCCCCCCTTGACCCTTGAAAAAGAAAGAAATCTGATCGGCAAATTTCAACTCATCATGTGTGAACATTCGAGAACGGATGTATAAACTCAGGAATATGCTAATGTTTAATAATGTACGAGATATATGAAGTAATTGATTGGAATACTACGAGAATAGCCAAATTCAAATAGCCACATGAATATAGCGATGTTGAATAGATCAAGAACTTCATAAAGAATGAATTGTTCAAGAATCTCTAAAAGATTATACAAAAGTAAGATAAACGTCGCAGATGAAAAATGAAGTATTCCAAATTCTACAAGAAACATTATCACATTCAATAGCCAAAAGAATATATCAATGTTTGAAAATTCTGGGCATAAATGAAGAATGAAGTGTTCTCTATTCTACAAGAAACACTATAACATTCAATAGTCAAAAGAATGTATCAAAATTTGAAAATTCTAGCATAAATGAAGAATGAAGTATTCCAAATACAATAAGAAGCACTATACAGCTCAATAGGCATGGAAAAATGTCAAAAGTTTTAAATATGAAATTTCAAGAAGTAGGAATTGATCAACGCACTACGAGTACTTATAGCCATTGGATATACAAATGTTTAAAATCCGAAGCCAAAACGTGAAAAGTACTACAAAACACTTCAAGCAAAAGCCAAATTCTCCAGAAAATTCAAGGGGATTAAAGTTATTCATGAATCATTTCAAGAATTAAGGGGCGCAAACTACCATTTTTCCGCCACAATGTGCAAATTTGGAATATCACTTTATTTGCGTGCTGCACTTTTTGGATTGCGCCACGAACCCCTAACCAGGACAACATCATGTTCACACATGATAAAAAATATTTAAATGAATAATTATTGAATTTTCTTCACAAAATAAACTTACTATTTTTTTATGTATCAACTTGCACTTCAGTCTTCCCATGCAAATTCCTACATTTTATCTAAAAATCCAAAACACGTTTGAATTGTGATTCACGATGTAAATCAAACAATTTTTCATTGAATGTCATTTCAAGTTTTGGAAACGCACGACAACAGAAATGCATCAAAAGGAGAATGAAATAAAATACCGACGAGCATAAACTTTCGCAGGAGGCATTTAAACAGTCTATTCAAATAGGTGATGAATCCTGGAAGACGTTGGAATAATCGAAGGCCGCATTGTGCGAAAGAATATTTCTTCTCGTAAAATATGGCACCCGACGGATGTGTTGATTTAGTCCCTGAAGGAAGGGAAGGCATACGTGAAAACCGTCTGGTGGTTTTCGCACAATAACACTTTCTGTTTGATGTGGATTTCGGGTTTTATTCAAAACCGCATTCTGTGAAGAATTTAATTTCAAAAAGAGTGCGGCCTTTGATGCTACAATATAAATATCTTTTGAAGAATTTCGTGGTAGGATTCGGATGGTAGATTCAGAGAGGAAATGGTTCTGTGGTATTAGGAGGCATAATTTTCCATCAAAAAATAATAAACAGATAAACCTATATTAGTTAGTTAGGGGAAATTTTCTAAAAAGATAAAACGTTTTTATGTATTTATTCATATATTATTATTGTTTTTGATTGAGTGTCTTTTAATTCAATTTATATCAACAACCATTTTACAGGAAAAAGGAATAATAATAATAATAATAATATTAATCGTTAGAATTACTTACTATTGTTTTCAATTATATTTTATGGTAAATTAAAGGTTTGGCTTGGTTTGGTTTGTCAGTCTACGGTCAGTTTTTGCACACTTTAGGCTAATTAGACCGGGACCTACAGTATAACGGGGATTCTGAACCTCTAAAAAAATATCCATGCCACCGCCAGGAGTCGTATTTGAAAGCTCTGGTACCAAAGGCGAGAGAACTAGCCAATTGGCCATCAAGCCGCGCAAGCTAGAGAACTCTTAATCGTCGGGTGGCTTAGCACAATAACACTTTCTGTTTGATATGGATTTCGGCTTTTATTCAAAACAGCAGCTATTCTGTGAAGAATTTAATTTGAAAAAGAGCGAAGCCTTTAATGCTACAATATAAATATTTTTTGAAGAATTTGGCGATAGGATTCGGATGGTAAAATTACAGAGAAAACGGTTCTGTGGAGTTTTGAGGCATAATTTTCCCATAAAAATATAATATATAAACCAATAATTAATTAATAATCAATCATAATAATTAGTCAAGAAACATTTTGTATTTTTTGTTGTTCTCGCTGTACGTCCCATCCAACAGAAGTATTTTTTTTTACCATTTTATCCCACTAAATATGATATGCCTTACAATGTTTTATGGAAATTTCTGTTTCTTTAATGCCTCTTATCACCTTTATGAGGCTTTCACCACTTCAATAGTACACAGTTTATATTTAATTGAATTGTAGCTTGTCTGGAATAACAAGAACTGATCTAATGAACATCAACAAAGCATTGGGATTTCGACCTACCTTACTGCCCTCTTTGTGATTTAGCAGAACTAATGAACCGAGCTCATCTCCATCGTTGCTGGGTCTTTCATGGCGAATACGAGACAGCGAGATACTGGCAAGCTAGGTTTGGTTTGAAGCTCTACTTTCTCTTTCATTTTTCTCACGCTAATTAGACCGGAACCAACAGTTTAACTGGATTCCGAACCACAAACAAACATTCATTCTACAGCCAGGATTTGAACCGGAAGCCCATGGAAACAAAGGCCAGAGAGCTAGCCAATTGGGCAACAGGCAGCCTAGAAATCTAGAGAAGTCTTAAGGTGATGACTTCGGTCAACTTTGTTGAAATTTTATTTTATTCTGCATTTTTTTCCCTTTTTGTATTACCTTGTCAATGGAAATAAAAAAAAAAAAATATTTAAAAAAATATTTATTGAATTCTCTCCACAAAATAAACTTACTATTTTTTATGTACCAACTTGCTCTTCAATCTTGCAATGCAAATTCCTACATTTTATCTAAAAATCCAAAACATGTTTGAATTGTAATTCACGATGTAAATCAAACAATTTTTCATTGAATGTCATTTCACGTTTCGGAAACGCACGACAGCAGAAATACATCAAAAGGAGAATGAAATAAAATACCGACGAGCATAAACTTTCGCAGGAAGCATTTAAACAGTCTATTCAAACAGGCGATGAATCCTGGAAGACGTTGGAATAATCGAAGGCCGCATTGTGCCTCGGAAAGCGCGAAAGAACATTTCTTCTCGTAAAATATGGCCCCCGACGGATGTGTTGATTTAGTCCCTGAAGGGAGGGAAGGCATGCGTGAAAATCGTCTGGTGGTTTTCGCACAATAACACGTTCTGTTTGATGTGGATTTCGGGTTTTATTCAAAACAGCATATGCAACTACTGTTATGTGAAGAATTTAATTTGAAAAAGAGTGCAGTCTTTGACGCTGCAATAGGAATATCTTTTGAAGAATTTCGAGGTAGGATTCGGATGGTAGAATCAAAGAGAAAATGGTTCTGTGGAATTTTGGGACAACATTTTCCATGAAAAATAATAAATAAATCTAAATTAATTAGTCCGGGAAATTTTTATAAAAGGAGAATATGTTATCTATTTATTTATTTATTCTTATATTATTATAATTTTTAGTTGAATGTCTTCTAATTCAGTTTATATAGACAACCATTCTACAGGAAAAAATAATTCTGAAAATAAGAGTAAAAAGTTGTTATGTATTGCTAACTATTGTTTTCAATTATATTTTATGGAAAATTAAAGGTTTGGTTTGTCGCTCTACGACACTTTTGGCCAATTAGACCGAGACATACACAGATTTCAAACCACTAACAAATATACAAGCGGGATGTAATATTTGAACCTGAAACATATGGTACCAACGGCAAAACACTAGCCGATTGGCCATCCTGCCGCAGGTAAATTAAAGAATTTCATGTTGTTCAAGAAATATCTGTTGCTGATATTTTTCACTAGTTTAGTGAGTTTACCAGAAAACATTATCGTCTTGTATAGCGAGATTATTTTTCTGTGTTTATTATCGTGGAAAAATTGTATCTTTAAATCCCTTTTCTGCGCTTTCTACATTTCCCTAATCAATAGAATATAATATGATTTATATAATCATATGATTATATCAATCATATATGATATAATATGATTGATATAATCATATTATATTCAATTTGATTTCCCAATAGAATACACTCATGTCCATAAATTAAGGATAATTCAGAATCACACAGAAATTGAACACTAAAATAAAAATTTCACCTGTTGAATTATCACACACATCTTGAAGAAGAATATGAAAATTACAGGAAACCAGCAGATGGCGCGGATAGTACGTCACAATGACGAGAGTGTAAGAGAGGGGTATATAAGGAATGGTGGCAAAGAAGTAAAATTGTTCACAAGCGCTTTTAAAGCCTTTAAGTGCAATAACCGCATAGTTATGGCACAAAGGAAGCATCTGGATGATTTTTTACATGGTAGAATTATCGGACGACTGGAATGTGGACGTACCCAGTTGGAAGTATCCAAGGAACTTGGAATCGCCTAGAGTGTCTTCTCCAGGCTTTGGCAACGATTCCAAGATGATGGTAATGTGAGTAGATGTTACAGCACAGGTCACCCCCGAGTTACAACGCCGAATGAGGACTGGTATTTAGCAGTTACTGCCAAAAGAAACAGACGGAGCACAACATCAGACCTGTCTCGTCAGCTCTCTTCAGCTACTGGTACGACAGTTGCAAGGCAGACCGTGTACAGACGTTTAGGGTATATTGGTCTATATGCTCGTAAGCCTGTCAGATGCGTTCCACTTACCGCAACTCACTGTCGCCTGCGATTAATCTGGAGTAGAGAGCATGCATTGTGGACACCGCAACAGTGGTCTTGTGTGATGTTTTCCGACGAGTCCCGGTTTAGTTTGCAGTCTGATTCTCGCCGGACTTTCATATGGAGAGCGCCAGATACCCGTTACCACCAAGAGAACACCATTGAACGACACCGTTACGGAGGTGCAGAATGGTTCGTTTGGGAAGGAATTATTCTTAGTTCCAGAACTGACCTGCATGTTCAGAGTGTAACGATGACAGGCCACATCTATCGGGATGTCTTTCTGGAACAACATGTATGTTTGTTTCGGGGTGCCATGGGTGCTGAATTTCTGTTTATGGATGACAACGCCCGTCCTCACCGTGCAAACATTGTAGACGAATGCCTTCAATTGGAGGATATCACCCGTATGGATTGGCCAGCATACTCACCGGACTTGAATCCAATAGAGCATGTGTGGGATATGTTTGGCCGACGAATTGCAGCCCGTCAACCCCCTTCCACCTGTCAACCGGAACTTCGGAGGGCATTGCTTGATGAGTGGTGTAATATTCCCCAAGATCAGATTGATAAGACTGCAATACCACTACAGCGAAAACAATATCTTAAGTGAAAATCAATATGGCTTTAGACAAAATATATCAACAGAGCACGCACTTAGCAACTTAATAGAAAACGTCAATAGAAATAGAGCAAATAACTTATATACCTGCATAATATCAATAGATATAAAAGGAGCTTTTGACTCCCTATGGTGGCCATCAATAATCACTAGATTAAAAAACTGTCCAGAAGACATACTTTCCGTGATATGCAGCTATTTAGATAAAAGAGAAATAGAATATAAAATCGCAGACACAAAAATAAATCACCACCTGCAAAAAGGATGTCCCTAGGGATCATGTCTAGGCCCATTCCTGTGGACAATAATTTCAAATAAAATACTAAAAGAAGATTGGGGAGACCACTGCCAGCTACAAGCGTTTGCAGATGATTTCATAATAATAATTAAAAGTCAAAACAGAAGACAACTGGAAGATCAGGCATCAATAGCACTGAAAAAGTTTAAAGAATGGACAGATAAAGAATAACTAACTTTATCACACAACAAAACGCAAGCAATAGTCTTTGGCAAAAAGGGGCAAATCAAAAGGAAACCAGCGCTAAAATTTCAAAACTGGAAAGTAGAGATTAAAAGTACTCTCAAATACCTAGGAGTAACTATAGACTCTAATTTAAATTTCATTCAACACATTCATAACGTTAAAACAGACCTCATAAAAGTGAACTATAGATTAGCAGCTATGAGCAGCAGAGGCTGGGGAATTCATCCAAAACTAATCAAATTATGGTACAGGACAGTAGCAGAAAGAAAGGTCTGCTACGCTGCAACGATATGGGCCAAAAATATGACTAATCAACTAAAGGAAAATTAACAACCATACAACGATATTATGCACTTCAAATAAGTAAGGCCTACAGGACCTCCCCAACATCAGCTTTATTAGCAATAATAGGACTTGAATCCCTGCACCTAGTGGCGCAGAGGGAGAGCTGTTATGGCAGCGTAATACGACTACGCAAAGACTCAGCATTTAATAACAAAACATACAAAGCCTCGGACTATGACCATATTATATCACAATGGAAAGAGGCACCATGGAGCAAAATAATTAACAAACAGGTTGATGAAAAGAACAAAACCAATATATACACTGATGGCTCCAAAACAGAAAAAGGAGTTGGTTCAGCATTCGTGGCCTACCAAGGAAACAAGGAAATACATGGATGGAAAGCAGCAACTCAATATATCAGGAACAGCAACTCAATATATCAGGCAGAATTAAACACAATATTACAAGCAACAATATGGGCTTCCACATCACCATACGCAAATATAGAAATGCATACAGACAGCGAGTCTTCAGTAAAATCAATTTTTAAATTCTTTAACAACAACTCACTCATCCATAAAATAAGAAATAACATTCAATCAGAAATCAACGGAAAAAAATTTGCAATATCATGGGTCAAAGCGCACATAGGAATAGTTGGTAATGAAAGAGCGGACACCTTAGCAAAAGAGGCAGCAAACAACGAGCAACACCAGAACGGGCAAATAAATACACCAGCAAGTGCGCTTAAATATCAACTAAAAAAGGAAAGTTTAGTCCACTGGCAAAAAGAGTGGAATGAAAGCGAAACAGGAAGAAGAACATTCAACTTCTATCCCCAAATCACGTTAAAAAACAAAATACAGACCATCCAACTAACATACTTTTTAACAGGACATGGTCCGTTTCCATCATACCTATACAGATTTCGACTAAGAGATACGGACGAATGCACATGTGGAGAAGAAGGCACGCCGGACCACTCGCATTTGAATGCCCACTCCCAGCAAGTAATCACCTAAAAAAACCAACCACAGAACACTACAAAGCATGGGCAGTACAAACAACAAAAAACGCCAAAGCCATATCAAAAATTAACAATATAATGAACTACCTAATCAACAACATAGACGATATCAGCCCATAGAAGGAACACAAATAAAGACCTACAAATGTATAAAGTATTTAAGCACCATCTTTGTAAACAACTAAACTACCTTAATTATTATAACTCACTACTCTCTACATTTTACTACATATCTTTATTAATTTATTTCTTTTTTACCTTATTTTTTTTTAAATTATTTTATTATCAGTTGTGTGTATTTAGTGTACCCATCTCAACACACCTATTTGTTTTTGTATTTTTCCTAATAGACTCCTAGTGATAGTTAACGACCATCGCATTTCTTAGTATATTAACTTTTAATAATTTGTATTTTCGTACATGTATATCTCTGTATGTTTATTAACTATAATACTCATACCTGTGCATTCTTTTTATTATTACCTGTTATTATATTCCTTTTTCTTGTATTTCCTTTTCTTCTGACTTAATGCAAAAATCAAGAGCTTACACGAGCTCCTCATGTATCGGAGGATTAAATCTATATGTAAATACATACAGATACTCCTCCGAATCGATCTAAACCCAGTGATATTATTTCTAATATCAATTAAAAATTTGTCCGGCCTAGTGGGTCGATCACAGCCGATTAGTGGTTGGGCACTCAGCCTTTTCCGTGGGTGTACATACAAACACTGAAGCATCGCTACGAGCGATGAGGACAGTGGTACGCCTGCGGCGTCCAAGTCCAAGATCAGATTGATAATTTGATACTCAGTATGCCTAGGCGTTGTAAAGCCTTTATTGCATCGTCCGGGAGACATACTCCATATTTAACCATCATACTAACCATGTTATACTGTTTTTTGTAAATAGGTTCTTTTTTGAAATTTGCTCCAGGAGTAAAAATCGCAATTTTTATTAATTATGTCAAACATATAGCATCTTTTCTGCTCTTTACCTTTTGTTTAATAAATAGACTTTACAAATAAGTCAAATTTGTTTTGCTTCTGTCTCTTTCTTTGCCTGAACTTCATTATCTTAATTTATGGGCATGAGTGTAGTATATGATTGGTGCCGATATACTATAGGTTGTTACACAATGAGATACGATAAGTCTTGATGAGCAATGAATTTATAAATTTTTTAGTCCTTTATTATAGAAATTTATTTTATTATATAATTTTATATGCATGTCGTTTTTTTTTTTTTTTTTTGTTTAATTTTAGGTATATATGCATGCGATATTTTTATGCAAAATTTGTATCTTAAGCGAAAACATAGTCGTATCAATAACTGCAAAAGTAGTTAAAGTTAATAACAAAAAAAAAGTCTTTTTTAAAAAATAATATAACACTATTACACATAATGTATATGAATTTTATAATAACATAACATGTATCGTGGAATTTTTATTTACTATTAAAATTACGAAATGGAGTCGGAATTGTTAAACCAGTGTTTATTCAGTGTCTGATTCGTGACCTAGTGGAGGTGCTCTTTATCTAGTAAGAAAGAGAGTAATGATTTCACTTTAACTGGTGACATATGCTATAGTCAGAGCATGAGAAAACCAAATTGTAATTGAGTCACGTAGCAACAATCGTAAATAGTTAAATTTAATAATAGAAAAGATGGTTGTCCTTCTTTTAAAGAATAATATAATAATAAAAAATATATATAATACATAAGGTTTAACTATCTTTAAAAATCATTTGCCCCTCCTCTTGTAATGTAGGGTTCTTTGGTACAATGAGTTATTCTCAATCTTCTACAATTCCACTGTATCAGTAGCGAACGACTAAAATGAAAAATATAGATTTGACGAGATATATATGTGTATATAAGTACATATATGGTAGAGAGTTGAATAAACAATATTGAGAAGGAAAAGAAAGTATTTGGGAAAGTATACTATAGTAAGGTAGTATAGAAAGTATACGTAGTAGTCAAGTATACTATCTCAACGTTGGTAATTCAATATTATTAATATCTATTTTAAAATTCCTTGATTGACAAGAAAAGAAAGTACTTGAGAAAACTATCAACAATAAGGTCAAGTATCCTACCTCAATTTGGTAATTCAAATATTATTAGTATATATATATATATTCAAAATCATTGATTGACGAGGAAAGAAAGTACTTGACAAAATTGTCAACATTACGGTATAAGAATGGTAATATGGTATATCTGGTAATTCAATTATTAATAATATCTACATTCAAAATCATTAATTGACGAAAAAAGAAAGTACTTGAAAAATTGTCAACATTAGGGCCAAATATCCTATCTCAACATGATAATTCATATATTATTAATATCTACATTCAAAATCATTGATTGACGAAAAAGAAAGTACTTGAAAAATTGTCAACGATAAGGTCAAGTATCTTATTTCAACATGGTAGTTCAAATATTATCAGTAACTATGTTCAAAATCATTGAGGAGAAAAGAAAGTACTTGAGTAAACTATCAACAATAAGGTCAAGTATCCTATCTCAACGTAGTAGTTCAAATATTATCAGTATCTACATTCAGAATCATTGACTGACGAGAAAAGAAAAAGGAACTGTGAGGGGGTGAGAGAACCGCCCACGCACCAAAGATCGTTTGGCGAGGACCATCCCTCGTGAGAACCCCTGGATCCTATCGATCCCTTGGCCAGCCGGGGTGCTTTATTTTGAAAGGTTACCAAAGTGATAAAGTATTGATTGATTCTTCTGTTTCTTCCTTTTTCCCCACAAAGAATACCCGTCCCGTATGGGGGACGGTTCGACTGGAATCGGACGTTCGAGAAAGGGAGCGAGGGGGGTTCGAACATATATCACATGATTCATAAATCAAGTGATTTGATACAAACGTATATAGTAAAATGATAAACAACTATTTTCTTTTTTCCTTTGGTGCTTTTTCTCTATAAAAATGATGCTTAGAATTTGAATTTCAATTCAAGAAGTGTTTTACAGTATAGGTCCTAAATTTTTCTGCGGCATGATGGACAAGTGGATAGTGCTATGGCCTTTGGTACCACAGGCTTAAGGTGCGAATCTTGTAGATGGCTTGAATGTTTGTGAGTGGTTCGGAATCCAAATTAAACTGTAGGTCCTGGTATAATTAGCCTAAATGACAGTAGGGTGACAAACCAAACCCAAATTTTTCTCCCCGGCAATTTTTTTCTAAAACTAAACTTCAACAAGATTCCACTGATGTGGTAGGTGGAAGTTTCATAGTTGCATGAATTTTAAAACAAAGTTGTGTTTTATCTAATCACATATTAGTCTACAAATACAATTCCAAAAATGTATTCCGAAAAGTACTGATGTTCGACAAGTGTTCCATTAAAAACCAATTAATGTTCCATTAAAGAACAATTGATATACCATTGAAGATCAATTAATATTACATGAACAAAATATGAAAATTCAGTAATTGTATGATTTTAAATACATCTAAGTTGCACTGTTTAAAACAATTTTGAGCTTTATCTAAGCACATATTAGTCTATACATGTTTTTCTAAGCTGTATTCCAAGAAGTACTGATGTTTAATAAGTGTATAATCAATAAAATTCCATAGAAGATTAATTGGAATACCATGAAAGTTCAATAAATTTTCTATGAAAAAAATATATAAAATTCTGATAAATGTATGATTTTAAATGTATATAAGTTGCACTGTTTTCAAAAATAGATCTGGCCTTTGATTCCACAGGCTACAGATTCAAATCCTGGCGGAGATATGTATGTTTGTGAGTGGTTCGGAATCCAAGTGAAACTGCAGGTCCCGGTCTAATTAGCCCAAAGAGTGCACACAATGACCGTAGAGAGACAAACCAATCAAAAATAGTGTGGAATGAGTTAGGATTGACAATTTAATGATTAATTTCAAAATAAACGAACGTAGAACATCATGTAAACAACGGTATAAGACATTTATATTATTGAGCACCATCATTTTATACATACAACGGTATTACTTTGTTTAATCGCGTATGTTCACAATTAATTTTTAATTATTTTTATAATAAGAAGTTGGTATGTTCACAAACTTTGAGTTTGAACACATATTTAAGATAAGATTTTATAATGCACCTACATTTAAAATAAATTTTATTACTATTTTTTCATTTTAATAATATTAATATTATTAGCGAAATCATAATTATGAAACTGATTTACCGTTGCATGCAACAGATATAACAATTCAGCTTTCTAATATTGTAGATTTTGAAAGATATTGAAATTCAAAGACTCAAAAACTTCTATTAGCACTATTTATTATTTAATTTAATTTTTTGTTTTTATTTATTTGTCTATTATTTTGTTTTATTTAACTAACATTTTGTGTAATTTAAAAACATTGATATAATAGGTTTTTCTTAAACTTAAAGCTGAGCGTACTATAGAATATAATAAATTCCAAATAACTAAAAAAAACAAGTAATATATAAAAAAAAAAATTTCATGTCAATTCCTACTTTTTTCACTCTATTGCAGAAAGTCCTTTATAAATAATTTTCATTCCTCTTTTTAAGTTTATCTGGCGCCATCTATTGGTAGATATATGCAACTTAAATCTAAGTAAAACTAAAATTAATTAAATAAATTTAATTACTGAATTAATATTTGAAAAAACTCTATTAACATCCAGTGTCATCCACTACAGGTTCAAAAAAAATGTATTTGAACTTGAGTGGATGAATCAAAAGTATTTTATTAGCGATTGAAAATTTGAACAAGACATATATATAGGGAGAGTGTGAGCTAATAGAAGGAATTGAATAAAAATAAAAGGTGCGCTTGAAAAGTGTTTTAGTAGGAAATATAAATAGATCCGATTGCCATAAGAAGATTCATATAAAGCACGTCGAGCTTGTTAATATTGAACTATTTAGTCAACTTGACAGAGTTTAATTTAAAATGGTGGTACAAACTGTGATTGAGTGAAGAATATGTGTGAATATCATAAATTTTACTACGTAAAAAAGATCTATTCTTGCTAAATAAGTTGCCCTGGTCCTTTTTTAAATTCACAAGAAAAGAGTAAGTCACTTCTTAAAGCTTTAGTTGAGTGAAATATTTCAGAAAAGAATAAGTTTTCGAAACTCTAGTCTACAAGATTGACAGAGTGGAAAAGAAAACGTAAGAGATAAATGCTTTTTTTTTTCAGAGTAACTTGTTTTCAAAGCCGAAATTTGGCCACTTAGGTCTTCTTTCATGGACGTTAAGGATTCTGTAACATCATCAATAATGTTTTAGTAGTGGGTAATGCTATTCCAATATTTAAAATATAGGATTCACACAGAAAGAAAGTTACAAAAAAACTAGCATATTTATTTGGCTGAAAATACCCGAGGGGCAAATGCAGGACATGGACAGTAGCAATGAAAGTAGATTTGGAAATTGGAAATGTAGTTTTGTGAATGTGTTTAAAAAGTAGTAGATTTGAGAATGTATATAAAAAGTAGTAGGTTTACGAATGCGTTTAAAAAATAGTGGATGTGTGAATGCCTTTAAAAAGTAGTAGATTTGCGAATATGTTTACTATAAAAGTAGTAGATTACGAATGCTTTTAAAAAATAGTAGATGTGTGAATGCGTTTAAAAAGTAGTAGTTTTTTTAATGTATTTAAAAAGTAGTAGATTTGTGAGTTTATTTAAAAAGTAGTAGATTTATGAAATTTAAAAAGTAATAGATTTGAGAATGTGCTTAAAAAATAGTAGTTGTTTTAATGTATTTAAAAAGTAGTAGATTAGTGAGTTTATTTAAAAAGTAGTAAATTTATGAACGTATTTAAGAAGTAGTAGATTTGTGAATGTGTTTAAAAAATAGTAGATCTGTAAATGTATTGAATGCATTTAAAAAGTAAAACTCATAGAAGAATTAAATAGTTCCTTAATGAACATTGGAAAATCTTTTAAATTCACTGCTGTTGCATCACACACCAATGCTACCATACACTACATTCTCCCAATTAAAGCTTGTTTTTAACTATTATGATTATTATGTTATTTATTATTACAACGAAAAAATCAAAAATATCTTTTTAGTTCAAAAGTCATCTTTATATTTAAAATTTTAAGATTTGCAAAGTATTTCAGAAAACAATAAGTTTTGGTAAATCTGGCCTACAATACTGAGGCAAAAAGGAAAAGAAAACATCTGGGGTAGTTCTTTTTAGAGGAACTTGTTTCAATGTCAAAACTTAGGCATCTATATACATAAATGCACTTTGAAGAATGCTAAGGATTCTGTAGCATCATCAGAACATTACCCTTTTAGAGAAAACAGTGAAAAGGAATTCTAAAGGGTAACTAAATATGATTTTCGGTTTAATATTTTTTTTATATCTTCAAGGCACACATTAGAACTTCTGATCACTACTCACTGATGACACAAAATAATTCACACAAGTATATCTAGACAAATAGACCGGAACTTACAGTTTAACGTGGATTCCGAACCACAAACAAACATCCTCACCGCCAGGATTCAAACCTGAAGCCTGTATTACCAAAGACCAGAGGGCCAGCCAATTGGGCCATTAGGTCTTCCTTTCGTGATAAAGGGTTTGGTTTACCGCTTTATGGTCATTTTATGCACACTTTAGGCTAATTAGACAAAAGCCTACAATTTAACATGGATCCCGAATCACAAACAAATATCCATGCCACTGCTAGGATTCAATTCTGAAGCCTGTATTACCAAAGGCCAGAGTGCTAGCAATTAGCCATCAGGCCACCAAGAAGAGAGGCTTTCGTCAGGATGTAGAGTAAGTGCTCATAATATTTCAGGAGGAATATTACGAGCACTTACTGTTGACTGTTTGTCATTTGGGAGGAAGCATGGAAAACACCCATTAAGTAGTTTGAAATTTTATGCGAGACACTTACAGACGCATTAGTGTCTAAAAGCAGAGACTAAAATGGATGCCGTTCGTGAATTCGAACCTCCTTCCTGCATACCAGCTGAAAACGTTATCAATGGGTAAGCGGTCACGATAAAAATATTTGATACTTCTTTAAATAACTCTATTTCTAAATTCGTAGGTACTTATATTGATCATATATAAAGTAAGTAATTATTATATCAATAAACAATTTTTGTTGTATACTATATCCCCAACAGCATAAAGTTATTGTTTGTTTATTATGATTTTATAATTTCCTTGCGTAAGTTACTCGCTAACGGTTCAGATTCTAAAAAGGAAACTAAAAATATGCAATTCAAAACCGCTTAACTGTAAGATAAAACGAAATCCTATTTCGACGAAATTGAACATTGTGCAAGGAGAATTTCTGACAGCTGGGATGAACGTTGAAATTCTCTATTCATCAGACGTTCGTAGCAGGTTAAAAATAACACATGAATGGGATATTTGAATGACATGTGGCACATTGTAATTGAATTTATTGCTGAAATCCCATCACCAGATTCGGTGTTTTCTGGGAAAAGTTTTATAGCTGGTTATAGAAAGTCATTCAAACATTTACAAAACGAAATGTATTTTCAGATTCTGAGTAAATACGTTAATGTCACATTGAAAATCCATCAAGAAAATGACGGCACGTAAAATAGTTAGGGCATATTATTATAGTAGTTTTCAATGATTAAGCTGGATGTAAATATTAAGAGAAATAAAAATAAATTTTTAGTCTTGGCTAATTAAACAAAATGTCCATGCATAAAGAATTAACGTGGAGAATTAATGATTTTAGATTTTAAATATTATAAATTGGCTAAATATGACATTTAGTCTTATCCAGGAATTCTCAAACTGTTTTTCACTTTTAAGCTGTTATCATTTATTTTTAGAATAGATTAGCATCATTATTTTGGAATTAACACTGCAAATTTCATATTTTATTTTTTTCCCAATAATTTAACTAATGGTTAAGTGGTTTTTAAGGAAGACACGATCTCACAGTGTGAAAATCTAATAGCAATAAGAATAAGGTTTTTTATTTAAACAAAGAATAAAAAACTGTTAATAATTTATGGATTGAAATAATAAATTCAGGGAAAACTAAAATTCTAAGTCTTATAGTTTTTAATGATGCCGGAACATACTCATACACACACACACATATATATATATATATATATATATATATATATACACTCATGTCCATAAATTAAGGATAATTCAGAATCACACAGAAATTGAACTCTAAAATAAAAATTTCACCTGTAGAATTATCACACACATCTTGAAGAAGAATATGCAAATTACAGGAAACCACCAGATGGCGCGGATAGTACGTCACAATGACGAGAGTGTAAGAGGGGTATATAAGGAATGGTGGCAAAGAAGTAAAATTGTTCACAAGCGCTTTAAAAAGCCTTTCAGTGCAATAACCGCATAGTTATGGCACAAAGGAAGCATTTGGATGATTTTTTACGAGGTAGAATTATCGGACGACTGGAATGTGCAGGTGCCCAGCTGGAAGTATCCGAGGAACTTGGAATCGCCCAGACTGTCATCTCCAGGCTTTGGCAACGATTCCAAGATGATGGTAATGTGAGTAGATGTTACAGCACAGATCGCCCCCGAGTTACAAGGCCGAATGAGGACCGGTATTTAGCAATTACTGCCAAACGAAACAGTCGGAGCACAGCATCAGACCTGTCTCGTCAGCTCTCTTCAGCTACCGGTACGACAGTTTCAGGGCAGACCGTGTACAGACGCTTAGGGCACATTGGTGTATATGCTCGTAAGTCTATCAGATGTGTTCCACTTACCGCAACTCACTGTCGCCTGCGATTAACCTGGAGTAGAGAGAATGCATTGTGGACACCGCAACAGTGGTCTTGATGTTTTCCGACGAGTCCCGGTTTAGTTTGCTGTCTGATTCTCGCCAGACTTTCATATGGAGAGAGCCAGGTACATGTTACTACCAAGAAAACACCATTGAACGACACCGTTACGGTGGTGCAGTATGGCTCGTTTGGGGAGGAATTATTCTTGAATCCAGAACTGACCTGCATGTTCAGAGTGTAACGATGACAGGCCACATCTATCGGGATGTCATTCTGGAACAACATGTACGTTTGTTTCGGGGCGCCATGGGTGCTGAATTTCTGTTTATGGATGACAACGCCCGTCCTCACCGTACAAGCATTGTAGACGAAGGCCTTCAATTGGAGGATATCACCCGTATGGATTGGCCAGCATACTCACCGGACTTGAATCCAATAGAGCATGTGTGGGATATGCTATATTGCAGCCCGTCAACCCCCTCCACCTGTCAACCGAAACTTCGGAGGGCATTGCTTGATGAGTGGTGTAATATTCCCCAAGATCAGATTGATAATTTGATACTCAGCTTTCCTAGGCGTTGTAAGGCCTGTATTGCATCGTCCGGGAGGCATACTCCCATATTAACCATGTTATACTGTTTTTTGTAAATAGGTTCTTTTTTGAAATTTGCTCAGGGAGTAAAAATCGCAATTTTTATTAATTATGTCAAACATATAGCATCTTTTTTGCTCTTTACCTTTTGTTTAATAAATAGACTTTACCAATAAGTCAAATTTGTTTTGCTTCTGTCTCTTTCTTTGCCTGAACTTCATTATCCTTAATTTATGGACGTGAGTGTATATATATATATATATATATATATATATTACGATGTTGTAAAATGACCGTATAGTCTACAGCTTTTTTCTTTTACAAAAATGAAATAGGAGACGTTAAAGAGGAAAATTATAGATTATATTAAGTTGGGAATATACAAATTTTGTCTGTGACGTCGAAAACTGCGCGTTTTATGTAAGGAGTGAAAAGCCATATGCAACATTCCTTCTCTAAGAAGAGATTGAAAACAATTGACACGCTTTGAATGCTTTGTAACAGTGACTACCATGTCTCAGCAAGTTGACTTGACTGAATCGATAGTCTGGAGGGCCATCGGTCGTTTAGAGGTGAGTCATGCAATCTGCTGTAGCGGAAGAATTGAGCTTTTCTCAAAGTGTCATTTACAGACTATAGAATCGGTTTTTGGAATTGTTCGTAAAAATTCGTGACAAAATAGTACGCGTGCAACAACATAAAATGGGAATTGGTAGTACATTCGTTGGCCTATAGTTTGTTTTCGTTGACGTAGGACTATCCTGTTTCCCGCAAAAATTGGGCACAGAAGCATCTTAGATGGAGAAGAGAAAAGTGGAGCAACAAGCTCTTCACTGACGAGTCCCGCTTTTGTGTAATCTGACAATAGGTGGATTCTCATCTGGAGAGAATTTGGTAGACGGAATACTCCTGCATTTGTGCATGAAAGTGTCAAACTTCGCGAATGCGGATTTTGGATCTGGGTCGGTATTTCTGTCAATGGGGGACCGATCAGAAAAATGCCAGAAATAGAGTACTAAAGGCTCAGCCCTATAAGGATGAGATCTTCTGATCCATTGTGGTCATTTACGCTGCAGCAATCGGAGATAAATTCATTCTCATGGATGAAAACGCTAGGCCACATTGTGCTCAGCTAGTGGACAATTTCCTTTTCTAGGAAAGAATCGTACAAATGGATTTGTCAGCATATTCCCCAGACATGAAATTAATAGAACATTAAAGGGCATTCTAGGGAGAAAGTTTGCTAGTCATTTATAATCCCCCCCCAGAAACAATTTAGCTGTTGGAAAGTTTTTTACGGTAATGGGAGAGAATAATTCAGTTCCTCACTGATCCCATCTCTCATAGGTGTGCGATATTTCTTTCAGTCATGAGAAACCAAACTCGCTATTTAAAATCATTAATATCGGAGAAATCACATTTTTTTGTTTGTTTATTAATATGCACGAATTATACATTTTTTGTTTACCGACAAATATGGTCAATAAAATCTATTTGTTCTTTGCCTCTTCTTTTCTTATATCTTAGAACACCTATACATCATATAACAGTTATCAAAACATTTCCTCATCAGCAGCTTATATCCAAAATCCCAATATTCTTTAATTGTTTTGAGCAGCATACACATATATTACAGAGAGAGAGAGAGGGAGGGAGAGATACAGATATCGATATAATATATATATATATATATATATATATACATTATATGAATACATGCCATGAAGAGTTGCTCGATATTTCCTTGTCATATGAGAAAATACCAGTAAAATTGTCCTTAAAAACTTGACAGTCGATATGAAAGGCTTATACACGCCTCTAGTCTCCATGTTTTTGATATCAATGAATGCAAAGGACATCGCAAATGGAATTGAAGATGAACAACTTCCGTATGCTTGCTACGCATGTTACCATTAGGTCAACAGCTGTGAGATATTTCATATTAAAGTGAGTGCAATTTCTGTTTTTATACTATCTTACACAATTGTGACTGTTGTTCTACATAAAGTAATATTTTTCCTACATTTATTTTTAAGGAATTAAATTACTTTTCCTTTCATGTACATACATGTAGGATTTGTTTGCCATGTAGTGGCAGCATTGGACGAACTGTGGCCCTGGAAGAAGGGAAGAAACCCCGTAGTTGCGCGCGAGAGAGAAACGCGGAGAGATGGCGAAAATGCAACGCGCTGCGTGAAGCAGCGCGAGAAAATGGTGGAATGATGAATTGTAATGAAAATATTGCATGTAACGGGATATCTCTGGATTAAAATATGTGTTGTTGAGAGAAAGTAAACGTTTCTTTATTTTCGCTTTGAAATACACCCCTAGATTGCCTCCCTCTGTTGTTAAAAATTTATTAGACTGGTAGGAAATCTACATACATATGTGAAAGGTTTTCACTAGCATTTGAAGAATTTATATAAATATAATGTTTTAATTGAAAAGCCATGCATTTTTAATTCTTGAAATAAAAATTTTTTAAAACTACAGAATATCACAAAAATGAAAACAGAGATTGTTGAAAAATATATGCCTTAAAATGATAATACTAGTCTTCCAACAATTTTTCATCATTTTACTTCTTTTTTGTTACTTTCGCTTCCAAAAATTTATTTGGTTCGCAGAATATTCTACTTTGATGTCATCATCTCGAAATATATCCTATTATAACGTATGGAAAAGAATAAGTTTTTCCAGGAAAAGTTTAAAAAAGAAAAAAACTTTTATGCTTTTTTTATGAAATAAGGGATCTAGGAAAACGTTAGTCAGAAACTATATCCCACTCGTCTTAGAGATTTTAATAACAGTAGTTGCAATGCATCCTATCAGTGGAAATTGAACTCAAGCTGATTCGTCTAGTAGCTAAGATCGTTATTGCTGATCTAATTTAAACATTTAGTACACATAAATACTTTTGAATTTTTATTTTTTGTATATAATTCTATATAAGAATGTATAATAATTATACACATATATAAAATTATAGAATTTATTAATATAATCAAGAATGATAATGAAGGAATAATCATGATTATAATCAAATTAATAAGGAGATAATAATAATTCTTATAAATTATAAAATGCATAATAATAATTATAATTTTATTATTAATTTGAATTATTATTATAAATCTTATTTGAACACATAAATTTATTACATTCTAATAGATAAAAAAGACCTCTGAGATGTGAGCATCAATAATTAATAAATAGAAATAATTAATTAAAATAATCAAAATAATATATTAATTGTTTGCAGCAGTACTTTTGAGTGTTAAATGTTTTAGTGTTAAATTTCACGACTGAACAGTATTTATGCTGTTGAGAATTTATAATTAGAAGAAAACAACTCAATATTTATACAATATAAAGATGGTGCTAATATAATAATGTAGATGCTAGGATCTGCACATAAATCATTTAACCAGTTGCTTTATTATAGGTTTCAGATATTATCTTTTATGAATTTTAGAATTTTGGCCATAATCCTATTAGGTTCAGAGTAACAGTGGTGGTGAAATAACAGTAAATAGCGAATAGCATAGCGAAATAGCGAATAACATTCCTACCGGTGGCGTGAATCACTGCTTTGCAAACCTACTGGAATAGGGGGTAATTGTGATAATGTGCATATCATCAATATTCAAATTGTGCTTATCATCAGCATTCGAACACAAAATCTGTCACAATTTCAACATGTCAGTAATGAATGGCGAAAGTCAATCTGATTGCAGTAGTAAAAAAAAAATTATTTAGCATAATTAAATTCAAATATTCGGCCTTTTTCCCCCTCAAATATTAAAAAATATTTTCTTATTTAATATATTTTTAACAAATCAGAAGCAGCCAACGGCCGTACCATGCTGAATATATCGGTTCTCGTTAGATCACCGAAGTCAAGCATCGTTGGGCGCGGTCAGTACTTGGGTGGGTGACCACCTGGGAACACCGCGTGCCTTTGGCAAATTTGGGACCTGAATGGCCGAGTGTCTAGCGCTCTGACAGTCGGTGCCACAGGTTTCGGGTTCGAATCCCGGCGGTGCCATGGATGTTTGTAGTGGTTCGGAATCCACTTTAAGCCGTAGGTCCCGGTCTCCTATGACTGTAAGAGCGTCACGGAGCCAAAGTCAGGCTTCTACTTACGGTTGCTCCATCACAACAGAAGCTGCTTCCTTCCCCTTCAATCATGAGCACGTATGGGCTCGTGGGCTTGGCCAGCCAAGTGGGATGAGAAACAACAACAACAACAAACACAAATCAGAAGCCATATGAAGCCGAACCGATAGCTTTCTTGTCTATGACAGAGACGGTCATGATTAATCTGTAAATCAAACTAATTTTCCGTTGGGCCCAAAATAAAGTTGACGAGGAGGCTAATTCAGATACTATTCTTAGGGAAGGTTAGCTGGCAAACTATGGGTGCATTATAAAAGAGCCCTCATGGTTATTTATAATTACCCTCGGAAATGAAGAATCTTCTTTATATCTATCATTTAACTGACGAGTATGTCAGATCAAAATGTAAGAATTTGAGAATTAATGCAACACATATTTTTTGGGTACTTCTATAAATTATTTATACTTTCCGTTTAATACTAAGAAAAAATCTATATTAAAAATAACTGAAAAATTTCCTACTTCCATGACGATTTAAATGAATTAAATAAACATAACAGTAAACTACAAAAAAACATTACTGCATTTAGTGAAGTATCAATAGGATGATAAGAATGGCCAAACAATATCGCCCTCCCCCTCCAGAATGATTTTTAATTTTATTTTTGAATAAATTAGTAAGAAAACAAATTAGAAACAGATAGTGTACGTATAATTCCTTATATATTATTGTTCTTCAACATAGATTACATATTATTGCTCATTAACATAGATATAATTTCTTTATACATTATTGCTCATCAACAGTAATGATATGCATGGTCTATAGTTAAGAGAAAATACATTATTAACATAAATATTTTATACCGTTAATTATTTAAATATAAAGAAATTTTTATCAACATCAACATATCTTTAACTACTAATTTTTACTAAACTGGTTTCTATAATAATTTCTATGTCTAATTATAAAATAAACTAGTAATACTTATTTCGTTATAATTCTGTTGTTCAAAAAGCAAACATGATTGCACCAACGATAATAACTTAACTGCATGTGCCAGACACCAAAAATGTCTATAATAAAAACAACGACGAGCGTTATTCTTTGGTGACCTCAGTGTAAAAGATTTCCCAGGGCCTGACATTGTCCTGCTACGCCTCTGACTGCATCTTTAATGACTAGATTGTCATCAAAATATTAACTTTTTAACCTGACAATTCATCTTGACATCTTTAAAGTGGTCCCAACAGGAATGTCGAGCAATGAACAAAAAATTTAACCTTTGTCCAAAATTAAAATATTCACTGCACCTCGCCCAATTTTTTTTGCTTAACTAGTAAAAGAACTTTCAATAGCGACAAAAGTTGGGAATAAAACCCCTTCTAACTATTCATAGTTAAGAGCAACTTAATTAATATGCCCGTTCTTGCTTTTACGCATCTCATTAATCAAATAGCCCAAAAGAAAACAAGACGGGTGCTGGTAAAATACTTTCTTTCCAGGCGTCCAAGATAAATAATATTTAATTCATTTATTAACAAGAATGGTGTTGTTAATTTCTTAGAGAAACAAAAACCGAGGAAAAATTATTATTTAGTGAGATATTTTCTTTTTTTAAATTGCTTAGAGGCGCCAGGGAAATTTGTTTGACGAGCAATCTGGAACGCTTTAAAAGTTAATTAATTAAGAAAATATATAACACATTTTTTACTGAAGCATTTTTGTGAAATTTTCAATTTGATTTATGTAATATTTAGTTCTTTATTAATATTTATTTGTTGACTGTTTGATTTTTTTCTGTTATATATTTTTAATAATTAAATATTTTATTACTGCCGAAATCGAAAAGAAAATATTTATTTTGAACGACTCGATGCCGTTTTTATGTTGCTGAATATTTTACTCTGTTTCATTGGCCAAGGAATAAAACCAAATATTTGGTATGTGTGATATACAATGTTTATGTAGTATAACAGTATAGATAGACCAGAGGAAAGTTTGTATAGCTTGTTATATATTATTGTACTTCACCACAGACTCTATACATAGTTCGTTATATATTATTGTAGATCACCATAGACTGTATACATAGTTCGTTATATTCATAAACATAGACTTTATATATTGCTCGTTATATACTATTTGTAGTCAACAGAATGATCGCTTGGCTTAAAGTAAGGAGCAAAAATATATCATTTTGAATATACAAAAAAATGTAAATGTAAACATATAAAATATTTATGTAAACTAAGTTTAACATAAATATTTTATACAATTAAATATTTAAATATAAAAAAACCTTTCGTCACCTTCGAATTCCTCTTTAAATACTAAATTTTGCTAAATTGGTTTCTATAATAATTTTTATGTCTAATTATAAGCTCAACAAGTAATAAATATTTCGTTATAAGTATGTTGTTTAAAAAACAAACAAGATTGCACCAACGATAATAAGTTGACTGCTCGTACGAGACACCAAAAATACCTATCATAAAAACAACAATGAGCTTAATTCTTTGGGGGGCTCAGTCTAAAGGTTTTCCAAGCTCCTGACATTGTCATACTACGCCTTTGACTGCATTTTTAATGACTAGATTGTCACCAAAATATTAACTTTCTAACTTGACAATCCATCTTGACATCTTTAAAGTTGGCCCCAACAGAAATGTCAACGAAGCAAAATAAAATTAACCTTTGAAAAAAATTAAAATATTCACTACATCTCGCTCTATTTTTTGCTTAACTGGTAAAAAAAAATTTCAATAGCGGCAACAAGTTGGGAATAAAACCCCTCTAACTATTTATAGTTAAGAGCAACTTAATTAATATGCCCGTTCTTGCCTTTACGTATCTCATTAATCAAATAGCCCAAATGAAAACAGGACGGGTCCTGGTCAAAATTACTTTCTTTCCAGGCAGCGTTCAAGAGGAATAATATTTAATTCATTTATTAACAAGAATGGTGTTGCTAATTTTTTGCAGAAACAAAAACCGATAAAAAATTATTATTTAGTGAGCTATTTCTTTAAATAGCTTAGAGGTGGCAGGGAATTTTGTTTGACGAGCAATCTGGAACGCTTTAAAAGTTAATTAATTAGGAAAATATATAATAGATTTTTTACTGGACCTTTTGGGGGAAATTTTCAATTGGATCTATGAAGTATTCAATTCTTTATTAATATTTATTTGTTTGCAATTTGATTTTTTTTTGTTATATAGTTTTAATAATTAATTATTTTAATACTGCGCAAATCGAAAAGAAAATAGTTATTTTAAACGACTCAATGCCGTTTTTATTTTGCTGAATATTTAACTCTTTTTCATTGGCCCAGGAGTAACAAAAATATTTGGTATGTCTGCAATAACAGTCTATGTAGTATAGCAATATAGTTAGACTAGAGGGCAGTATGTATAGCTCGTTATACATATTGGACATCACCATAAACTGTATACATAATACGTTATATATTATTGTACATCACCAAAGACTGTATGCATAGTTCATTACAAACTATTGATCAACATATACAGTATACATAATTCAATATATATATTAGTGTTCATCACAACAATGATATGATTGGGCTATAATTAAGAACAAAAAAATATTATTATGAATACACAAAAAATGTTTCATAACTAATAACACACATCAGTAGTTTAATAGTTTAAAGTAGTTACTAGTAAAACTAGTAGCTTATCATTAACTTAAATATTTTATACCATTGAATAGCTAAATACAAAGAATTTCTCAAAACATTTTGATTCACCACAAATAACTAAATTTTAATCATTTAGTTTCGATAATAGCATCTGTGTCTAGTTATAAAATTAACTAGTAATACTTATTTCGTTATAATTCTGTAGCTTAAAAAATATACATTATTGTACAAACGATAATAAGAGAACTGCCTGTGCGCGACACCAAAAATTAAAACACAACAACGAGCTTAATTCTTTGGGGAGATAATTCTAAAAGTTTTCCAAGGGCCTGACATTGTCATGCTACGCCTTTGACTGCGTCTTTAATGACTAGATTGTCATCAAAATATTAACTTTTAACCCGACAATCCATCTTGACATCTTTAAAGTGGCCCAACAGGAATGTCGATGAAGCAAAAAAAAAAAAAAATTAACCTTTGACCAAAAATAAAATATTCACTTTATCTCGAGATATTTTTTTTTGCTTAACTAGTAAAAAAACTTTCAATAGCGACAACACGTTGGGAATTAAACCCCCTCTAACTATTCATAGTTAAGAGCAACTTAATTAATATGTCCGTTCTTGGTTCTACGTAACTCATTAATCAAATAGCCCAAAAGAAAACAGGACGGGCCCTGGTCAAAATGACTTTCTTTCCAGGAGTTCAAGATAAATAATGTTTAATTCATTTATTAGCAAGAATGGTGTTGTTAATTTCTTAGAGAAACAAAAACCGAAGAAAAATTATTATTTAGTGAGATATTTTCTTTTTTTAAATTGCTTAGAGGCGCCAGGGAAATCTGTTTGACGAGCAATCTGGAACGCTTTAAAAGTTAATTAATTAAGAAAATATATAATACATTTTTTACTGAAGCATTTTTGTGAAATTTTCAATTTGATTTATGTAATATTTAGTTCTTTATTAATATTTATTTGTTGACTGTTTGATTTTTTTCTGTTATATATTTTTAATAATTAAATATTTTATTACTGCCGAAATCGAAAAGAAAATATTTATTTTAAACGACTCGATGCCGTTTTTATGTTGCTGAATATTTGACTCTGTTTCATTGGCCGAGGAATAAAACCAAATATTTGGTATGTGTGATATAAAATGTTTATGTAGTATAACAGTATAGATAGACCAGAGGACAGTTTGTATAGCTTGTTATATATTATTGTACTTCACCACAGACTCTATACATAGTTCGTTATATATTGTAGATCACCATAGACTGTATACATAGTTCGTTATACATTATTGTTCATAAACATAGACTTTATATATTGCTCGTTATATACTATTTGTAGTCAACAGAATGATCGCTTGGCTTAAAGTAAGGAGCAAAAATATATCATTTTGCATATACAAAAAAATGTAAATGTAAACATATAAAATATTCATGTAAACTAAGTTTAACATAAATATTTCATACAATTAAATATTTAAATATAAAAAACCTTTCGTCAACTTCGAATTCATCTTTAAATACTAAATTTTGCTAAATTGGTTTCTATAATAATTTTTATGTCTAATTATAAGCTCAACAAGTAATAAATATTTCGTTATAAGTATGTTGTTTAAAAAACAAACAATATTGCACCAACGATAATAAGTTGACTGCTCGTACGAGACACCAAAAATACCTATCATAAAAACAACAATGAGCTTAATTCTTCGGGGGGCTCAGTCTAAAGGTTTTCCAAGTGCCTGACATTGTCATACTACGCCTTTGACTGCATTTTTAATGACTAGATTGTCATCAAAATATTAACTTTCTAACCTGAAAATCCATCTTGACATCTTTAAAGTTGTCCCAACAGGAATGTCAAGAAAGCAAAAAAAAAAAAAAAGACTAACCTTTGACCAAAATTAAAATATTCACTATATCGCGCTCTATTTTTTGCTTAACTAGTAAAAACACTTTCAATAGCGACAACACGTTGGAAATAAAAACCCCTCTAACTATACATAGTTAAGAGCAACTTAATTAATAAGCCCGTTATTGCCTTTACGCATCTCATTAATCAAATAAGCCCAAAAGAAAACAGGAACGGCCCTGGTAAAATGACTTTCTTTCCAGGCGTTCAGGATAAATAATATTTAATTCATTTATTAACAGAAATGGTGTTGTTAATTTCTTGGAGAAACAAAAACCGAGGAAAAATTATTATTTAGTGAGATATTTTCTTTTTTCAAATTGCTTAGAGGCGCCAGGGAAATCTGTTTGACGAGCAATCTGGAACGGTTTAAAAGTTAATTAATTAGGAAGATATATAATAGATTTTTTACTGGACCTTTTTTGTGAAATTTTCAATTTCATTTATAGAGTATTCAATTCTTTAATAATACTTATTTTTTTACAGTTTGATTCTTTTCGGTTATATATTTTTAATACTTAAATATTTTATTACTACTGAAATTGAAAAATAAATATTTATTTTAAACTAGTCGACGCCGTTTTTATTTTGCTTAATATATGACCCTGTTTCATTGCCCCAGGAATAAAACCAAATATTTGGTACGTGTGCTATAGCAATCTATGTAGTATAACAGTATAGATAGACCAGAGGACAATATGTATAGCTCGTTATATATTACTGTGCATCACCATAGACTCTATACATAGTTCATTATATATTATTGTTCATCAACATAGTCTATATATAGTTCATTATATACACTCAAGAGCCAAAACATTATGACCACCTGTCAATAACGAGTTCTCCCACCTTTGGCGCGCAACACAGCTTCAACCCGCCTTGGCATGGATGCCACAAGTCCGTGGTAGATGGCCGGACAGATTGTACCAGATGTTTAAGCAACGGTCACGCAAATCCGAGATATTGCGAATTGGTGGTCTTTGAACTCTGAGCTGCCGTCCCAGGACATCCCAAACGTGTTCTATCGGATTGAGATCCGGTGTGTTAGGTGGCCAGGACATTAACTGGAATTCAGCATCATGTTCCTGGAACCACTCCAACACAATTTTAGCCTTGTGACAAGGGGCGTTGTCCTGTTGGAACACACCATTTCCAGCTGGAAAAACAGAGGCCATGTAAGGGTGAAACTGGTCCGCAATGATGTTCAGATACCCAGTAGCATTCATGGTCTGCTCTACCACAACCACGGGTTCCAGAGACGCCCAAAAGAACGTCCCCCAAAGCATAATACCGCCACCACCGGCCTGTGTATGACCTACTGTACATTGAGGGTGCAACTGTTCGCCTGGAAGACGGCGTATCCTGACACGGCCATCGGCGTGATGGATGACAAACCGTGATTCATCTGACCAAGCAACTCTCTCCCACTGATCCATGGACCAGTCACGATGTTCCCGGGCCCAGCGCAGTCGGAGATGACGCTTGGTCAGCAAATGCACACGAGTGGGACGTTT
Organism: Caerostris darwini; assembly: GCA_021605075.1. NCBI lineage: Eukaryota > Metazoa > Arthropoda > Arachnida > Araneae > Araneidae > Caerostris > Caerostris darwini. The sequence goes on from BPLQ01014200.1 coordinate 215,154, forward strand.
GCTGCGTAGCCCCATATCCAACAGTGTCCGATACTATACTACTTGGCCCTGCAATGTATTGGGCTGTCAGCTGAGCCACTGTCTGGCTAAGGTTTTGCTTCACCATGCGAGACAGTCTCCAACGACCTTTTTCTTTGATAGCGTGTGGACGTCCAACTCCATGTCGTCTACTGCTGGTTTCACCGTCATTCATCCACTTTGCATAAGTACTAACAACTGTAGATCGTGAACAACCCACGAGTCGGGCAGTTTCGTAAATACTTGTTCCGAGCCTTCGAGCCATAACAATCTGCCCCCTATCAAAGTCGCTTAGATCCGCAGCCTTTCCCATCACACACAGAAGTAAGTGAAAGAAGGATTGTTTAGACTCTCCAGCAGCAGTTAAATACAACTTCCACCTGATCACGTGCCTTCCACGTCATCCAGGCGAGTTCATTGCAAAATGTAGGGGTGGTCATAATGTTTTGGCTCTTGAGTGTATATTATTGTTCATCAACATAGACTGTATACATAGTTTTTTATATATTATTGTTCATCGACAGTAATGAATTTCTTGGCTTATAGTTAAAAGAAAAACACCCATTAAAACATCATAAATACATCAAACATTAAAGTTTATTGTTAACATAAATATTTTATAATTAAATATTTCAATACAAATAACTTTTTATCTTCAATTTAACTTTAACTGCTAAAGTTTACTAAAATGTTTTCTATAATAATTTATTGTTTAATTATAAAATCAACTAGTAATATTTATTTCGTTATCATTCTGTTGTTTAAAAAATAGACATGGTTGCACCAACGTAAATAAGTTAAATACCTTTACGAGACACCAAAAATGTCTACAATAAAAACAACGACGATCTTAATTCTTTGGGGAGCTCAGTCTAAAAGTTTTCCAAGGGCCTGACATTGTCACGCTACGCCTTTGACTGCATTTTTATGACTAGATTGTCATCAAAATATTAACTTTTTAACCTGACAATCCATCTTGACATCTTTAAAGTTGGCCCCAACAGAAATGTCAACGAAGCAAAATAAAATTAACCTTTGACCAAAATTAAAATATTCACTACATCTCGCTCTATTTTTTGCTTAACTAGTAAAAAAAATTTCAATAGCGGCAAACCGTTGGTAATAAAACCCCCTCTAACTATTCATAGTTAAGAGCAACTTAATTAATATGCCCGTTCTTGCTTTTACGCATCTCATTAATCAAATAGCCCAAAAGAAAACAGGACTGGTCCTGGGCAAAATTACTTTCTTTCCAGGCGTTCAAGATAAATAATATTTAATTCATTTATTAACAAGAATGGTGTTGTTAATTTCTTAGAGAAACAAAAACCGAAGAAAAATTATTATTTAGAGAGATATATTTTTTTAAATTGCTTAGAGGTGCCAGGGAAATCTGTTTGACGAGCAATCTGGAAAGCTTTAAAAATTAATTAATTAGGAAAATATATAATAGATTTTTGTTACTGGACGTTTTTGTGAAATTTTCAATTTGAGTTATGAAGTATTCAATTCTTTTAATAATATTTATTTGTTTATTGTTTGATTTGATTTTTTCTGTTATATATTTTTAATAATTAAATATTTTATTACTCCTGGAATCGAAAAGAAAATATTTATTTTTAATGACTCAATGTCCTTCTTGTTCTGTTGAATATGTGTCTGTGTTTTATTAGGCGATGAATGAAACCAAATATTTGGTAAAACGATCTCTATTGAGACAATAAAAGTAAACATTTTTAAAATAATTTCACTTTTATCCAGGCATTATTTAGATATTTATTATATTACATGCATAACAAAAAATGAAATAGCTTACCATACATAATTTCAAGACAAACTGATCTATACTTACAATAGGAAAATAAGTAAGTACTTCATATAGAATTAAGTTTCAAATATTACCCGTATAGAATTAATGAAAGTAAAGATGAAGATTTTAATAATAAAAAAGAAAATAGTGTTTTGTATAAACAAAAACAATATTTCACATTAGATTCAGTGCTTCGTTACCTGACGCAGCAATAGGATTATTTGCAGATTTATATTTAAAATTAAGCTTACGAGACTATGTCGCATCAAAAAGATACAGTAGACTAGATTTATCACCATTAATAATTAATTACTGTTTATATGCTATTTATACTAAAATTTTAATTTACAATTTTGTGTGCACTTTAATCTTGCGTTAAAACATTTTGACTTATTAGTGTATATTATCATATGCATTTTTTTGTGAAAAGGTTTGTTTAGTATACATTTTCTATCCTCCAAGTTAATGACTGTCGCGATTAAATATGTGTTTACACCAGTTTAAAGTTGTGTTTACACCAGTTTAAAGTTGTAATTACAGCGGTTTAACATTGTGTTTACACCGGTTTAAAGTAGTGTTTACACCAGTTTAAAGTTGTGTTTACACCGGTTTAAAGTTGTATTACACCAGTTTAAAGTTGTGTTTACACCGGTTTAAATTTGTGCTTACACCACTCCTTCATTCCTTTCATCATAGATTCCTCCATTTCGATAGCTTCATCGCATAAGAATAGCTTGTTTGCGTATGTGTACATGGTTTAAAAATAAATATTTTGAATTTGTTTTTAAAAAAACATAGCCGATAAAATAATTCTATGTTTAATATTTTTTTTTTTTTAAACTGATTAGGATATATATCGATACGAAATCGGCTATAGAATATCAAAATGATTATTATTTAAAAATATTAGTTATAATGAAAATACATAGAAAATTATTGACGATTAATTTTATATAAATATTTCGTTGAAAAAAAGTATGTACACTAACATAGTAGAAAATACTACATATAAAGAATATTGTACATGTGTATTTAGTTTATGTTCCATCATCAATAATGTGGAAAGGGGAAAATCCATTTTAAATAGCCGAGTCCATTATTTGTTAGGGGTTGTAGTCTGATATACGTGGCGCAAAGCAGTTGTGAAAGAAATAATAGTTGTTGTGGAATTTTTTTCATCGTTTTTTTCTTTTAGTGCTATGTAGTTTAATATTTTAATTATTTAAAATTAATATTATTTTCACAGTAGTAACGCTCTGGCCTCGGTGCCACAGGTTCCACATGTCCCGGTGGTGCCATGGATGTTTGTAGTGGTTCGGAATCCACTTTAAATCGTACGTCCCGCTCTAACATAATATGGGGCCTAGGGCTGACAACCCTACCCCATAAAAAAAGACATCTCCTTTTTCCTTATCTGCCAGTAAGCAATCGGCCATGGTCTAACATGGACTGTAGTGCCAGTGAGTTAATTAGTTAGATTAATATTGAGCAAATATAATATAATTAAAAACGTCTTCTCTTCGCATGTCTTGTCTAAGCCATAGTGGAATAAATAAAGAATTTCAGAATGAACCATTGCTAACACAATCCAAAATTATCACTATATTTCGATATCTTTTTCGTATAGATGATAACTTCGTTCTACGCCGTTTCTCTTTGAAATTAAAAAAAAAAAAAAAAAAAAAGAAGTTTTATTGCTTTAAGAATTTTAAAAACTGATTGCAGATTCTCATACAGAATAATTTTTCTGTCTGTCTGCTTATTTCTACCTAAACCTTTCACCATGGCGTCTCCCTTGGAAAAACAACATGTCGTCGCTTCACATTTCTGTGCTATTAATTTCAGTATTAAATTGAATGTCGTAGAGGCTTCATTTGACTTATTTTTTCAGAAGAGCAATAGTATGTTTTTTATTAAAATGTATTGTAATGTAATGTAAATGCATGCATTGTAAGTGTAATATGTATGTATGTATTGTTAATGCAATATGTATTTGTTTATTGTAAATGTAATATGAAGTTCCCAAAAATAGTTTTGTTAATTGCAATTAATTTATACTTGCAACTAATCTGGCAATAGTTAACGGATAATTATTTAATTTTTTTGTCCTAAAACAATTAAAAATACAAATTTCCTGAACTTGAATACTTTAGATAAAAACAAATGTTTTCAAAACTTGACATATTATCATAAGTGGCAACTATATTTTAATGAGATATTCGAATTTGGCCTCTCATAGAACTTAAAAAATATAAACGCCACTCTCAAACTACTCCATTAGTGTTAGAAAAGTATCCGCTGAAACTTATGATAATTTAATCTTTTTCTCATTAAAATTTTTCCATGTCATATTTTTTCCTAAATAGCTAAAAGCACTTCGATTTTGAAGGTGACCTTGCTTCAGGTTTTCAAATTATTCGCAATATATCTCTACAGTTTAAGAACCACTTAGCTAAGCCAGTCCAATGAACCACTTTGAAACCAGTTCGAAAAAAGCACATATTGTTCCGTATTACTTTACCGAAACCATTACCATTTTTACCATTTTTTTTTTCGTGTTACCGTTTCTTTACTTGAATATACTATAGGTTGTCCATTTTTTCATACGAATAATAATTACATTTTAAAAAATGCTTCAGAAAAAAAAATATAAGATTAACAATAAATTAAACGACTAATTATTGAACAAAATTATAAAAATTATTTATTATTAAATTATTTAAATTAATTATAATTATTGATATAATTATAACTGCAATTATTTAACAAAATAATATGTTTGTCTAATATTGATTTGTTTAAAGCAGAGTACCCTAAATGTTTTAGCAATCCCAGAAACGATTTCGAAAAAAAAAATCTAATTTTGGCCATGTTTTTTCTGCAATCCTATTACTTTACTTGTACATAAAGCCGCCTGAATCAACACATTCCACCGACATAAATATGCGGTATTTCACGAAACTATGCATATTCAATCTTTTCCCAATCCTGAAATTCTGACACAATTCCGCAATTCATGCAGTTTATAAAAAGAATGAGCAAACCCCAAAGAGAAAAAAAACTTGAAATTTATTATTTAATTAATTTTATTTTAATTTAATCCTTACAAAGAAAAATAATAAAAATATTAATAAAATTAAAGCACAGTTTCGATTTAACAAACATTTAATATTTAGTTTGATTTTTCTAACTGGCTGAAGGAAACAGTTCAGTTCTAACAGTTCAGCTACTAATTAAAAATTTTGTTTTTGATAATTGTGATTTTGAAAAAATTGTTCACATAAATATGACATAAAGAGTTTGACAGGGAGTTCGGTGTTGCAATAGAAGGTTGGTAGTACCAATAGAGATGAACACTATTTACTATAAATCCTAGGATAGCAACCCAGTTTAAATGTCAGAAAAGAGAAATTTAAACACATTTACTTTCAGATTGCTTATCCTATAACTGTGCTTTTATCGCAATTTTCATTCTAGTAATACTTAATTATGAATATTTATATGAATTTATTTGATATTCCAGTCCTCATACCCTATAAACTACATCATTTAGAGTTAAAACGCTTTTCACTGAATTAAAAGCAGCACTTTTAATCGTAAATTCTTACCATTATTTAAATAATATTTTAAAATAAATTTTTAAATAAAAAATAAATTTTTTGAATTCCAGTCGGCATTCAAAAGTATTTCCTTAATATTCATAAAAAAAAAGATAACAATGATTGTAAAATAAATTAATTTTGGAAGGTCATAATTTAAAAATTATATCAAAGAAAGCCTGAATATTTCCTCTAAATTTGCTGTATTTTTTCCGGTTATATTAATAAAACTTTCCCTATTTCTTTATTAAATAAAATTCTAAACTTTGAAAGCAAATTATATCAGAATAAAATTAGGGCTTTAAATATTTTTTTATTTATTTTTTGAAATTTATTGATTAAAATGGTACATTTTTTTAACATATATTTATTTATTTATTGCTATATTTTCTGATTGTTCCCAGTATGACCTTATTATATAGATTTAAAATTATTTCTTTTATAATCTTAATACTTATCTTTCTATTGGTTTGATATTTTATATTGTTGTAAAAAACAAATTAAATATTCATATCTTATTCCTATTTTAAAATGTTTAACACAACTATGAATAAGTTTCAATTAATATGTATATTTCTAATTAAAAAAATGATCAAATGCTATTTTTATTATAATTTTACATGGATAATTAAAAAATAAGAAATAAAAATCTTTATATTTTTAAATAAAAATCTTTTAAGAAATAATATTGATTTAAGGATTAATATAAAGCAATTTATATTGAAAAATCAAGTTTATGTAAAAAAAAAAAAACGATTATTGATTTTATTTGTGTTGCAAAAATAAATGTCTTGTATTGACGCTAAAAGAAGAAAAGGGTTTTCTGTAAGATTTTCAAATAATTGTTTATTTTTAATTCTCATTTTTAATTTTTAATTCTCTATTTTAAATTTTAATTCCTATTTTAATTTTTAATTCCTTATTTTGTATATAATATTTTAATTTTATTACTATATTAAAACTTCTTTCAATGGTAATATTAAAATGTTGTTAAATTGTAAATGATTATATTTGGCTTTCATCTTCTTAAAACATGCTTACAAATTCTTAATGCTTAATGTCCCTATAGGTGAGCAAATTCTAATGAAATTTTCTTTACCTACTTTTGCAGTCTTAATGCTTTTCTTATAATAATATTTTTTTATAATTTATTCAACAAAAAATGGTTTCACTGAAGCTGAAAACCGGGTCATATCTGCTATTTTAATATAAACCAGTGAAATATAATCACTGATTTATTTAAATGAATATTTATTTTATATAAACCAGAGCAAAAATAGAAAAAATAACAAATTTTAAATAAATGATAAATACCTAAATAATATATAATATGATTTATATAAATAAATATTTATTTTGTACAAAACATTGAAAATAAAAATTTTAAATAAACCAGTGAAAATACAATATCACTAGTTTACATAAAAAATATTTATTTTACATAAGCCAGATATATATATATAAAAATTTTATTTTGTTTTAAAATTTATTTAGATTTAATTTAATGTAATTTAAATAAATCACATTAAATTAAATCTAAATAAAAATCAAAACAAAATAAATATTATTTATTTATTTTCATTTGTTCGTCTTAAAATGGTTTAGCCTAAGGGACTCTACCCCTATAGAATTTAAAGTAATTATTCTATTGACTAAAAGGATAAAGATATCTTTATTTTTGACGTTCCAAAGCTTAACACATACAAGCGCACGAGTTAACAATCCTTGATGTGATCAACGGAAAGAAAATATTTGTTCAATAAATGAGATTCAATAATTTAATTCTGTGACATTAACAATGAAAATTTTTGAGATAGTTGACAGGTATATCCATGAACCAATAGTTAATACATCATTTTCAAGTCCAATAATCGAAAATTTAAATGAACCATTCAAAGAAAGAAAATACGATGAGTTGCATCAAAGGATTGGAGATAATTTAAGATTGGAATGTTCCAATATTTTCGATGATCAATCGATAGTTTTAAATCTAAAGCAATCTTCATCATAACGCACCGCGAATTTGTTTAAAAGATTTTAGTAAATTATTTAGAGAAGGATAAAGTTCTTGGGAAATTTTTAACTCGTAGTAGTTTCGTAATTTATTTCCAGATCAATTACAGAACCACTTTGAATTCAAGTAAAATAAGTTTAGAAAGTCTTTTCGATGCTGCACTGCACTTAAAACGAATGCAATCAATCACTTTAAGACAACTTTTAGTCTTTTAAATGTGATCTTAAACCTAAATATTGAATTAAATTGATTTTCGAACAGTTTGTAAAAGTTTTGAATCAGTCAGTGGAATTAGTTTTTCATCGTTTAATAACTCTCAAAACTTATATTATACTTTTAGATTAAAGAAATCATATATACCAATTAAATGATGCTAATGTTGTAATTCGTTAACAAGCAAGCACACACACAGATTGACTCTATTACTTCCTCTTTTATTAAAAAATTCAATCCAATTTTTCTATGTGGTTCATAATCCAGTCATAAATGAACGTAATCAAGTTCCTTTTCATTGATTGTTGGATATTTGAGATTCTTTTTTAAGAATCTTTGCAGAAATGTTCCAGAACTAAACTCTTTAAAAGTCATCTATTCAACTTCATACTTCCGCTAACGCTTCCCCCTTGATTATCTAATAACAACCGTCATTGAGGCCATGGAAGCAAGCAGCAAACTTCGTCAATGATCCTATTCGACACGTCTATTTGAAATGTGTGGAAGGCTGCAATGTCTTAAAGAGTTTTCAGTTCAGAGTCCTTTTAAAACACGAAAATAAAAGACATATTGGTTTGGTTGGTCTATCTATGGTAATTTTGTGCACACTTTAGGCTAATTAGACCATGACCTGCAGTTTAACGTGGATTCCGAACCACTCACAAACATTCATGAAACCTCCAGGATTCCAAACAGTATCTGTGGTACCAAAGGCCGGAGCACTGGCAGTTGGCCATCAGGCCGCAGGTGATAGATTGGGGAATATAGAGAAAGTGGTTTACATCAAACCAGTTTGTTGCAAACCCAATGAATTTGAAGCACTTGCAATTCCGTCGAACAACCTTTGAGACAGCCTGCTGGCTATTTTTGTTTTACATCGAAAGAGTCACGGTCTTCTCAAACACTGGTTTGATGTGTGGCACTCAAATCTTTAATGAGTTTTTGTGGGCATTGCTTACTATACAGGCTGCACTGTGTTGCCATGACGGACTGTTTCATGAAAATTTAGTCAAGCAAGAGATCTTCATTAAATGAAAACATGAATGAGTCACACTTTGTCAGGCAATGCAAAGCTCCTGCTTTTGTGTCAATTTAGGAAGATTTAGATAAATGTATATATTCAATTTCCTGTCCTACTGCATTCTACATGTTCTCTAATCAGTCATGCTTTTATTTCCTAGTGTGAAAAGGATTCTGAAATGAAAATACTACGAAGACATTGCAGAAATCCGTTATCATCATCACTGGAGCAACAGCCTCATAGTGGGATGGTGGGCCAAGTCCTTCTGCTTACTGGTAGATTCCGAAACATATATTTTCCATAAACATATACAGTAGAACCTCTTTAAGTCGAAAACTTCCACAACTCGAAAAACTTTTTTGTTCCCTTCCCTTCAAAGCCCCAAAACCTCCATTACTCGAAATTTCAACCCTCTATAAGTCGAAATAATTAGTCAATCCCCACAAGCCATTTTGGTATATATTTTCCCTCCGTAACTCAAAAAAAAAAATTTAACCTCTTTATCTCAAACATTAGCAATGTTTGATTTTACAATCGTTTTTACAAACTTTACAACTCAATCATTTTAAACTAATTACCTCTATAGCCCGAAGAAAAATAAGTTACCGACTTTAATGATTTGCCGACAATGCACGTCATTGCTTCTTAGAAAACAATGTATGATTATATAGTAAATAGAATAACCAATTTTATGAAATAGCAACTCGGAAGAAAAGGATTTTCTGCTCTTTATAGCTTAGATAGAGAAAGATCGTAGTGTTTTCATTTCAGAATTCTTTTCACACTAGGAAATAAAAGCGTGACTGATTAGAGAACCTGTAGAATGCAAATATTCAAAAGCAAAAAAAAAATAATAATAATAACTGACTTTTTTAATGCATAATATTTTTAATTTTTAAGGTTGTTTCGGAATTATTTTTATTTTTTATTGTAGTACATAATATAACTTTTAAGTTGCAAACAAGCATGTTTATGACCTCTGTAACGTGAATTTTTATTTAGTTTACCTCTCTAACTCAAAATAAGTTAGAAAGAATCTAAACCTCTACAAGGCGAATATTTCCTCACAAAATCCGCGTAAGTCGAAATCCTCCATAAGTCGAAAACTCTATAATTCGAATTATTTGGCGTTTTCCTTGAAGTTCGACTTAAAGTTCTACTGTATATATATTATATACTTTTGTTTGTTGGGCTTGCTCATAAAGGGAAATTGCAGTATATGGTGGGGCTACACACATACGTAAGTGTTCTGCCACTGTTACCACTGCGCCGTGTAAATGTTTAGTCTCTCTTTTTCCGAGTCTCTTATATAATCTAGTAGAAACTACTTTTAAATTTCAAGAAGCACTAACTTGGAAAAAAAATAACAGAATAAAATGCACCAGTGACATGATATAACTATCGCATCCTTTCCAGAATCAAAGATTTTGAACACATTACTCGAGTAATCAAAACTGGGATTATTTTTCTGCCTCCAATATCCTTCGTCGAAGTGTAAAAAGGCCCGGGGTGTTAATAAACGTTGCACAAAGTCTTGTTGCAGCCCGAGGGCAGGGAATAAATGCTCGGTGCTGCTTACAGAATTAAAGAATGTTGTTGTTGAGACAGGAATATTAAATTTCTCCGATCTTCCCCTTCGTCAATTTTTTTTAAACGTGACAGGAATATATCTTTCCAGCGGAAGCAATTTGGATAACTTTCAAGAGATGGGGGAAAATGTAACTTATAGTAGAAAAAGAATCGTGTAACTAGTTGTTTTCTAAACTATTTTTCTTGTTTTGGAGCCTTTATATTAAAAGTATAATATGGTAAAGTTTACGCAAGAAATTTTTTCTGGAAGATTATTTTATTTTTTATTTTGCTTGTTTGAAATTTTGCCACTGATATACTTTTTTTTTTATTAAACTTGACATTTTATAGCGAATTGCTTATTTTTTAATCTACAAATTTCATGATAAATTCGTGGATTTGATAGATTTTTATATTTTGTTTAAAGGCAAGAGAAGATTAGTTTGTGTTTGAGTAATATGTCAAACAAAATATATGTCAAGAACTTTTCTCACTGTATGTTTTATTATCCTTTACTGCTTATACCATTTTGAAACACACATTTATTCCGTGATTTTAATGTTGTTTCGATGTCCAATTGATGCTTTAGATTGTGTAAGCCAACGGCCGTACCATGCTGAATGTACCGGTTCTCGTTGGATCACCGAAGTCGACCACCTGGGAACACCGCGTGCCGTTGGCAAATTTGGGACCTGAATAGCCGAGTGTCTAGCGCTCTGGCGCTCGGTACCACAGGTTTCGGGTTCGAGTGCCGGCGGTGTCATGGATGTTTGTAGTGGTTCGGAATCCACTTTAAGCTGTAGGTCCCAGTCTCCTATGACTGCAAGAGCTTCACGGAGCAAAAGTCAGGCTTCTACCTACGGGTGCTCCATCACAACAAAAGCTGCTTCCTTCCCCTTCAATCATGAGTACGTATGGGCTCGTGGGCTTGGCCAGCCAAGTGGGATAAGAAACAACAACAAACAACAAGATTGTGTATATGACGTTTTTCAATTTACAAATTTTATGATTGATCCGTTGTACTGATAGATTCTTTTATAATCTTCACGTTTCTCACTGTATGCTTTGTTTTCACTTATTGATTTTACCACTTTCAAAAGTACATTTATTCAATGATTTTAATTTGTTGCTTGGATGTCAGATTGATGTTTTAGAATGCGTTTAATGTTTTTTAATTTACAAATTTCATGAAATTTTTTTTTGATCTAATAGATTGTCTTATTTTGTTGAAAGACAAGAGAAAATCAATTTGTGTTTGAGTAATCTGTCAAACAACTAAAGCATTTTCCTCATTGTATGTTTTGTTTAACATTAACTGCTATTACCATTTTCAAAAGTACATTTAATCCGAGATTTTTATTTGTTGTTTCAGTATTCAATTGATGCGTTAAAATGCGTGTGATGTTTTTAAATTTACAAATTTCATGATAAATTCTAGGATCTGATAGATTCTTTAGTTTTGTTCAAAGGCAAGAGAAAATCAATTTGTGTTTGAGCTATCTCTCAAACAACGAAAGCGCTTTCCTAACAATACGTTTTGTTTACACTTACTACTTTAATCCTTTTCAAAAACACACAGATTTCATGATTTCAGTTTGTTGTTACGAATGTCCAGTTGAGGCTTTAGAATGCGTATGATGTATTAACTTTTATTTTGCACATTTCCAAAAATAAAAGATTAAGTTTATTATGTAATTTTCAACTTTTGGCATTGAAATTTCGAAAATATTTGTGCTGTTTCTAAACTGTTCTATTGTTAATTACAAATGAATAAAATAGACTAACCGAATTAATGAAACAAAATAGGCTCATCATATCCCTATTTCATAGCGAAATAATTCAAATAATCATAATTTGGTTTTCCCTTTTTTATTGCTTTCCTCCACATTTTACAATCTTCTGGTGCGATTCTTTTTTTTTTCTCTTCTTCCTAATGCAGCTGGCAAACACAGACAGCTTGGTCTTGGATGCCTTAAGGCAAGTGCTGCACAGACGTACTCACCCAGGGGGCGCGTGTAACTTGAAGATAAGCCACGGACGCGGAGTAACAATGTCCCCGCAATGCTCTAAGATCCTATTAGACCAGGATCTACTTTTTAAAGAGGATTCCGAACCACTACAAACAACCATGACACCGCCGGAACTCGAACCCGAAATCTGTGGTACCGAGCGCTACCCACTCGGCCATTCAGGCCCTCTGGTGTGATTCTTTGTTGTCTTATTCTTCATTGGCCAAAACCTTCTGCTTACCGACAGATATCGAGATAAGTCATGTTTTCGTTTCACGGCATAAGATTGTCGGCCCAATGCCTAATGCTCTGCCGTCATGTTAGACCGCTGCCTACGGTATAAAATGGATTCCGAACCACTACAGATATCCATTGCACCGGCGGGACTCGAAAACTAGGGCACCAAGTGCCAGTCATTCGGCGATAACGCCCCTTTTTGTTGTATACTTATAAAATAAAAATAGTTTTTTGCGGCAATTTATTTCTTACTGAATTTCGTTAAACAATATATCGAACACCAAGTACCAGAACGCATTCTTTTGCAAAGTTTTAAACATTCATTCATTTAAAACTATCCTCAATGTAAAGCATATTTTAGTTTTCCTGCAATATTTTATTACAAAATATTTTATTGCTGGCATTGGTCTCTTGCTTCGTTATCTTTTGTTAAACATGTCAACGAATATTTACTTTCTCTAAATTGGAGACATTCATTCACTTCCAGCTAATCACGATATAAAACAGTTAAAAAAAAGGAAATGCATCTCATTTACTTTTGTTTTTCCGTTAAAATGATGAATCAAATATTTATGCAACCCAACCCAATTTTCTTAACAAATGCTTCGAAAACCAAAACATATCCTCAATAAAAAAATGCATACACACCACTTTCATCTTTCCAAAATCGAAAAATAATAAGAAAACCTTTTTCAGAAATGTATCACTGTATTTAAACAAAGAACGCAATTAAAATATTCATGAAGAGGTTTCATTCTTACTTCAGTTACGCGGCGGTCTTTGTCATAATTCCCTGTCTTTCAACAAAAGACTCGACAACATTTCTCTGAAGACAGATCATCTCTAGGGGGAAAAACTGCTTCTCGTTATTTTATTTTTTTCACTCAAACATTGTAAACATGACTTTATTCAAACAGGTTACGATAAGGAAAGGAAAAAAAATAACTACAGATTCACTTTTTTCCAAAAACAGAAAGTACAGGATAAAACACAAGTGAATTCGCTAGTGAAACTCAAATAGCGAATACAATGGGGAGAAAATGGAAAAGAAAGGAGACGAAAAACAAAATAAGATTCAACCTTTCTTTCTTTTTTTTTTACCCTCCGACATTCGTAAATTGCATTCTTTTTCGGAAGGATGCGACAAGATCAACAAGAAAAAGCATTCCTTTTAGATTCGGAAGGGTTCTTGTCTCTCCGACTCGCGTTTTAGTCCGGCGATGAAATATTAAATTCGGCGCCCCAAGTAAGTAAGTAAGGTAACCAAGTAATTAAGTATAAAATAAAACTCGACTTTCATTCATGAGTAAGTTTGTAATTTTCATTTGAAAGATGTCTGCCCGAGTGGCGACGTTAACGCGTCAATCGTGTTTATTGGAAAGGAAAAATATAGTTCAGTCTTCTCAAAAATTTCTTTATATTGTTTGAAGAACAGTTTTGTTTAACCGCTTCCTAATGGAGTACAAATACTTAGTTTATAAAATGTTTTGGTAGATTTTTTTCCTGTTATTCTTGTTTACTTTTGGTAATGTGTTCTGTGCATAATGAAATTTAACGTTTAAAGAAATATAAGCTAACCAATTTTGAAAAAAAACTTTTATTATACATGTGACAATAGATTTGATTTTGTTTTGTCTATTATACACAGAAATGCACTTTTTTAATGTTAAACCAATATAAGTAAACACTTTCAAAAGCACTCATATGGTTCATGCTACAAAAGACTTGATATGTTTTTGTCTTTTATACACAATGTAATGTATTTTTTACCCATTCGAGCGAACATTTAACAGAAATCGTAAGAAAAAGAAATTTAAAAAACTTTTACTCATGAGTAAATTTTTGAGTCCTCATTTAAAATATGTCAGTTCCAGCAGGACGAAACGCATGTTTATGGAAAAGGAAAATTATATTTATGTCTTTAGCAACTTTTGTATCATAATATTTAAGCAAACAATGTCAGGTTTCTATTAAATAGTCCTTAATGGAGGACCAATAGTTAGATTTAAAATATATTGGTCGATTTTTTACTTTATTCTATTTATTTAATTTTTGATAAAATAATTTGAAGATAATGAACAATAATGAAATATATAAATAAAGAATTTATAAAAATCATACACAACCGGCAGTCAAAAGTTTCTTGGAATTTCTTTGTAACTCTTTATTACCGCCTTATACTAGTAGGTATACCTATTGAATCGCTTTCGAAGTAGGCTACTTCAGAACACACACACTTGCTCCATCGCTCGTGTCAGTGCTGGAAACAACAATGAAAGTCCCTGTTGTGGTATCTTCTGAAGTTCAGCCATCGCGATGGTATTGATGTTCTCTACATGTCAAAATGGTTACCTCTAAGGTCAATTTTCATCTTGAAAAAGAAACAGCAATCAATCAGACGGTTCTAAATCTGGTAGAGAGGTTAGTAGAGAAGAGAAATGTTCTTTTCAGCGAGTTATATCTGCACAACAATCAATGTCTGAGAGGGATCATTGTCGCGATGCAGTAAGCTTGCTTGCCATTTGAAGATACGCTTTCTCCGGATTGTCTCCATTAGTCTTTTTGTTTACAGTCTCTGCAAGTGGTACAAATTCATAAAGCACCATGTCTTCATAGTCGAAAACGGCAATAAGTACCTTTTGAAATGACGGGATTTCTTTGATAAAGGGGAGAACTTCGTATGCCATTCTGATAATTTCATCTTTGTCTCCGGATTGTAAGCGTTCACCCACGTCTCGACGACCATAAGCATTGTCTCAAAAACATTATATTTATACTGACAGTTATACTTATTTTATTGCTATTATCATTGCTTCATTATTTTTGTTAAACATGTCAAAAAGTTTGTCTTTAAAACGAATTTTTATTTCTTTAAATTGGAAGCATTCATTCATTTAGTTCAAACTAATCATGATGTAAAACAGTTCAAAAAAAGAAATACATCTAGTTAACTTTTGTTTTTCCGTTAAAATGATGAATCAATGCAACCCAATCCAATTTTCTTAACAAATGTTTCGAAAACCAAAACATTTCATCAATAAAAAAATGCACACACACCACTTTCATCTCTCCAAATCGAAAAATAATAAGAACACAACCTTTTTCAGAAAAGTTTCACTGTATTTAAAAAGAACGCAATTAAAATATTCATGAAGGAATTTCATTCTTACTTCATTCACTAATTTTTTTTGCAAATGCCGCGTGGCGTTCTTTGTCTTAATTCCATCTCCTCAACAAAAGGCTTCAGAACATTTCTCTGAAGACAGATCATCTCTAGGGGGAAAAACTGCATCGCTTTGATTTTATTATTTTTTTAACTTCACTCAAACAGTCGCAAAGACGACTTTATTCAAACAGGTTACGAAAAGGAAAGGAAAAAAAATAAATTAACTAAAAATTCCTTTTTTTCCCCAAAACAGAAAGTACAGATAAAACACAAGTGAATTCGCTAGTGAAACTCAAATAGAAAATACAATGGGGAGAAAATGGAAAGAATAAAAGGAGACAAAAACAAAATAAGATTCAACATTTCTTTTTCTTTTTTTTCTTCTCCGACATTCGCAAATTGTATTCATTTTAGGAAGGAAAAGCAATAAGAAAAAGCAATCAGTAAGAAAAAGCATTCCTTTCAGATTCGGAAAGGTGCTTGTCTCTCTGACACGCGTTTAGTCCGGCGATGAAATTTAAATTCGGCGCCCCTTTTGTACACGGAGCTCGTGTTTTCACGTCTCCAGTCGAGTAAACTTTCAGAAGCAATCAGGGGAAAAGGAAAAAAAAATAATAAAACTCGACTTTCATTCATGAGTAAGTTTGTGATTTTTCATTTAAAAGATGTCAGACCCACTGGCGACGTTAATGTGTCACACGTGTTTATTGAAAGGAAAAATATAGTTGAGTCTTCAAAAGTTTCGTTTCATATTGTTTAAGAACAGTTTTATTAAACCGTTTCCTAATGGAGGACAAATACTTAATTTTAAAATGTGTTGGTTGATTTTTTTCCTTTAATTTTTGTTTACTTTTGATAATGTGTTTTGTACACAATGAAATTTAACGTGTAAAAAAATATAATCTAACGAATTTCGAAAACACTTTAATTAATAAGTTAGTTTGGTTTGGTTTGTCGCTCTGCGGTCATATTTTAGCACATTTTAGGCTAATTTAACTGGGACCTACAGTTTAGCATACATTCCGAACCACTAAAAAACATCCATGTAATCGCCAGGATTCGTACATGAAGTTTGTGGTACCAAAGGCCAATGCTCTAGTAAATTGATCATCAGTGGCCAGGGAGTTAGTTTATTTAATACTCCAAGAAACTTCATCAATCGTTACCTTTCTTAATTATAGAAAGCTTTATATTATTAGCAAAATTTCAACATTTTGATACAATGCTAAATATAAGGCTAAGGGCTAAATATAAGGCTATACCTCTCTCCACCAAGCCTCAGAACGCATTCTTTCTCTATATTGGAAAACTTAATTCATTTAAAATTATGCCTAATGTAAAGAATATTTTAGTTTTCTATCTCAAGGCTTAGTTTCGATTAAGATTCTGAGTTTTCATTTTTTTGACAACATATTGACTGCATTTGATTGACAACATATTGACTACATTTGATTCACAACATATTGACTACATTTTATTGACTATTTCTCTCTTGCTTCATTATTTTTTGTTAAACGCCAATAAATTTTTTATTTCTTTAAATATCTACACTGTACATCAATATATTGGCTATTTATACTGATTTATAATTTATACAAATGTTTATACTATTATATTTATGATTACTTTAATTCTGCTATTTGACTCTTGCTTCGTTATCTTTTGTTAAGTATGTCAACAAATTTATCTTTCGAACTAATTTTTTCTTTCTCTAACTATTTATACTGAGAGAAATCTTTATACTGAATGTCAGTATATTGACTATCTATACTGATTTATACTTTATACATTACATTATATATTCACTGCTATTTGTCTCTTGCTTAGTTATCTTTTGTTAAACATTGTCAACAAATTTATCTCTTTCCAACAAATTCTTTTCTTTCTCTAAATTGGAAACATTCATTCAGTTCAAACTAATCAAGATGTAAAACAGTTCAAAAAAAGAAATGCATCAGATTAAATTTTGTTTTTCCGTTAAAATGATGAATCAAATATTTAGGCAACTAAATATACAATTTTCTTAACAAATGTTTTGAAAACTAAAACGTATCCTCAATAAAAAAATATAAAAAAATACGCACAAACCACTTTCATCTCTTTACAATCGAAAAATAATAAGAAGAAACCTTTTTCAGAAATGTTTCACTGTATTTAAACAAAGAATGCAATTAAAATATTCATGAAGTGGATTTCATTCTTACTTCATTTTTTTGCAAATGCCGCGCGGCGGTCTTTGTCTTAATTCCATCTCCTCAACAAAAGGCTTCAGAACATTTCTCTGAAGATAGATCATCTCTAGGGGAAAAAATGCTTCGCGTTGATTTTATTATTTTTTTAACTTCACTCAAACGGTCGCAAAGACGACTTTATTCAAACAGGTTACGAAAAGGACAGGAAAAAAATAATAAAATAACTACAAATTCACTTTTTTCCAAAAAACAAAAAGTACAGATAAAACACAAGTGAATTCGCTAGTGAAACTCAAATAGTGAATACAATGGGGATAAAATGTAAAAGAAAGGAGAAGAAAAACAAAATAACATTCAACATTTCTTTTTTTTTTTTTTTTTTTTTTCTCCTCCGACATTCGCAAATTGCATTCTTTTTCCGAAGGATGCGACAAGATCAACAAGAAAAGCATTCCTTTCAGATTCGGAAGGGTCTTCTTGTCTCTCTAACTCGCGTTTAGTCTGTCGATGAAATTTAAATTCGGCGCCGCTTCTATACACAAAACAGCCTGTTTTCTCGTCTCCATTCGAGCAAACTTTCAGAAGCAATCAGGGGAAAAGAAAAAAAAATAATAATAATAAAACTCGGCTTTCATTCATGAGTAAGTTTGTGATTTTTCATTTAAAAGATGTCAACCCCAATGGCGACGTTAATGCGTCACACGTTTTTATTGTGAAGGAAAAATACAGTTGAGTCTTCAAAAAATTTCGTTTCATATTGTTCGAGGAACAGTTTTGTTAAACAGCTTCCTAATGGAGGACAAATACTTAATTTTAAAATGTATTGGTTGATTTTCTTCCTTTTATTCTAGTTCACTTCTTATAATGTGTTTTGTACATAATGAAATTTAATGTTAAAGAAATATAAGAAAAACCAACTTTAAAAACACCTTTATTATCTGGTTAGTTTGGTTTGGTTTGTCGCTATACGGCCACTTTTTGCACATTTTTAGCTAATTTGACTCATACCTACAATTTAGCGTTTCTTCAGAATCACTCACAAACATCCGTGTCGCCGCCAGGATTCATACATGATGCCTACGCTAACCAATTGGCCATCAGGCCCCATTAAATTTCGTTAAGCAATACCTCTCTCTACCAAGCTTTAGGACGCATTCTTTCTCTAAATTGAAAAGATTCATTCATTTAAAATTATTCCTAATGTAAAGCATATTTTAGTTTTAATGTCAGGCTTAGTTTCAAATACGGTTTTGAATTTTCATTTTATTGTCTACTTAAAAAATAAAATATTTTATTGGTGCTATTTGACGCTTACTTTGATTAACCTTTGTTAAACATATCAACAAATAACTTTTCACAAATTTTTCCTTCTCTAAATATTAATGAGAGTAATATTTGAACTGGATATCAATATACTCGCTATTTATACTGAGTTATACTTGATACAAATATTTATACTATTATATTTATACTGATATAAATACTTATTTTTTGCTGCTACTTGTCTCTTTCTTCTTTATATTTTGTTAAACATGTCAACAAATTTATCATTCCAACAAATCTTTGCTTTCTCTAAATATTTATACTAAGAGAAATATTCTGAATAACAATGTACTGGCTATGTATGCTGATTTTTACTTTATACAAATATTTATAATATTTTATTTATACTGAATATCAGTGTACTGGCTACTGTACAGTGTGCTTTATACTGATTTATATTTATACTTATTTTATTGTTGCTATTTGTCTCTTAGTTCCATATCTTTTGTTAAACATGTCAACGAAATCCTCTTTTCCACAAATTTTTTCTTAGTCTAAATTGGAAAATTCATTCAGTTCAAACTGATCACGATGTAAAACAGTTAAAAAAACTACATTCATCTTCTGTTTTTGGAAAAAGTGAATTTTACTTATTTTATTTAAAGTGGTTATTTTATTATTCTTTTTTTTTTTGCTTTCCTTTTCGTAACCTGTTTGAATAAAGTCGTCTTTGCAACCGTTCGAGTGAAAAAAATGAAATCAACGCGAAGCAGTTTTTCCCCCTAGAGATGATCTGTCTTCAGAGAAATGTTGTCGAAGCTTTTGTTGAAGAGATGGAATTAAGACAAAGACCGCCGCGCGGCATTCGCAAAAAAATGAAGTAAGAATGAAACTTCTTCATGAATATTTTAATTGCATTCTTTCTTTAAATACAGTGAAATATTTCTGAAAAAGGTTTTCTTCCTATTATTTTTCGAATTCGGAGAGATGAAAGTGGTGTGCATGCATTTTTTTTATTGAGGAAATGTTTCAGTTTTTGAAACATTTGTTGAGAAAATGGTGTTGGGTTACATAAATATTTGATGCATCATTTTAATGGAAAAACAAAAGTTAACGAGATCCATTTCCCTTTTTCAACCTGTTTCCCATCGTGATTAGTTGGAACTGTATGAATGTTCCAATTTAGAGAAAGAAAACATTTGATGGAAAGATAAATGTGTTGGCATGTTTAACAAAAGATATGGAAGCAAGAGATAAAAAGCTGCAATAAAATAAGCATAATATCAGTATATAATATAAATATAATAGTAGAAATAAAGTATAAATCTGTATTTATAGCCAGTATACTCATTTTTAGTATAAATATTTAGATAAACAAAATTGTTGGAAATATAAAATTGTTGACATGCTTAACAAACGATAACGAAGCAAGAGCTAAATAGCAGCTATAAAATAAGTATAACTATCAGCATAAATATAATAGTAAAAATATATATAAATCAGTATAAATAGTCAGTATACTGATATTCCGTATAAATACTTATCTCGGTATAAATATTAAGAGAAAGAAAAAAAATTATTGGAAAGATAAATTTGTTGGCATGTTTAACAAAGGGTAATTCAAAAGGGTAATGTCAAATAGTACCAATAAATTATTTTATTTTATAAGTAGACAATAAAATGAAAACTCAGAATCGTATTTGAAACTAAGACTGATCCTGAAAACTAAAATATGCTTTACATTAGGAGCAATTTTAAATGAATGAATGTTACCAATTTCGCAAAATAATACGTTCTGAAGGTTGGTGGAAAAAGGTATTACTTAACAAAACTTAGAGCAAACTGATGGCCATTTGGATCGTTCACTGGCCTTTGGTACCAAGGGCTTCACGTTCGAATCCTGGATCCCGATGGCATGGATGTTTGTTAATGGTTCGGAATGCACGCAAAACAGTATGCCCCAGTAAAATTAGTCTAAAATGAGCAAGAAATGACCATAGAGTGACAAACCAAACTAACTAAGTAATAATGTTTTTTTCAAGATTGATTAACATGGAATTGTTTAACGTTAAATTTCGTTATATGCAAAACACATTATCAAAAGTAAACAAGAATAAAAGGGAAAAAAATCAACCAATACATTTTATATTAAGTATTTGTCTTACATTATGAAGGGGTTTAACAAAGCGGTTCTTCAAAAACGAAAACATGAAACGAAATTTTTTAAAGACTGAACACTATATTTTTCCTTTCCAATAAAAACATGTGACGCATTAACGTCGTCATTGGGGCTGACATCTTTTAAATGAAAAATCACAAACTTACTCGTGAATGAAAGTCGAGTTTTCTTTATTTTTTTCTCCTGATTGCTTCTGAAAGTTTGCTCGAATGGAGACGAGAAAACACGCGGTCCTGTGTACAAAAAGGGGCGTCGAATTTAAATTTCATCGCCGGACTAAACGCGAGTTAGAGAGAGACCAGAACCCTTCCGCATCTGAAAGGAATGCTTTTCTTACTGATCTTGTCGCATCCTTCCCAAAAAGAAAGCAATTTGCGAATGTCGCAGGAAAAAAAAAAAAGAAAGTAGAAATGTTGAATCTTATTTTGTTTTTGTCTCCTTTTATTCTTTCCATTTTCTTCCCATTGTATTCGCTGTTTCAGTTTCACTAGCGAATTGACTTGTGTTTTATCTGTACTTTCTGTTTTTGGAAAAAGTGAATTTGTATTTGTTTTTTGTCCTTTCCTTTTCGTAACCTGTTTGAATAAAGTCGTGTTTCCAAAGTTTAAGGGGAAAAAATGAACTCAACGCGAAGCAGTTTTTCCCCCTAGAGATGATCTGTATTCAGAGAAATGTTGTCGAGTCTTTTGTTGAAAGAGATGGAATTAAGACAAAGACCGCCGCGCGGCATTTGTAAAAAACCTGAAGTAAGAATGAAATCCTCTTCATGAATATTTTAATTGCGTTCTTTGTTTAAATACAGCGAAACATTTCTGAAAAAGGTTTTCTTATTATTATTTTTCGATTTGGGAGAGATGAAAGTGGTATGTATGCATTTTTTTTATTAAGGATATGTTTGGTTTTCGAAACATTTGTTAAGAAAATTGCATCGGGTTGCATAAATATTTGATTCATCATTGTAATGAAAAAATAAAAGTTAACGAGATACGTTTCCCTTTTTTTTAAATGTTTTTTTTCATGATTAGTCTGAACTGAATGAATGAATGCTTCAATTTTAGAGAAAGAAAAATTCGTTGGCATGTTTAACAACAGATAACGAAACAAGAGACAAATAGCCGTAATAAAATAACTATAAATGTTAGTATAAATGTAACAAAATAAATATTTGTATAAAGTATAATTCTGTATAAATAGTCAGGATACTGATATTCAGTATAAATATTCCTTTCAGTATAAATATTTAGGGAAAGAAAAAAATTATTGGAAAGATAAATGTGTCGGCATGTTTAACAAAAGATTACGAAGCAAGAGACGAATAGCAGCAATAAAATAAGTTTTAAATACGAGTATAATTGCGCTGGTTTTGGAGTCTTCTACGGGGTCAAACTGTTACCATTGAGGCCCATTTTGACCTTGGTTAAGAACCAGAAACCAGATGGTGTTAGTCCCTGAGTAGGGATGCTGATGGAGGTGTGGAATGTTTGTTGTTTTGCGAGCCATGTTTGCACCAACAATCGATGTGGGGGAGGGAGCACTGTCTTGACGCATGGCCATACTCCTTGCCATTTGACGGTACATTTTCTTCGGTTTGCTTTCTCAGTCTTTTCAAAATTTGCACGTATAAAAGACGTCAGCAGTTTGTCTAGCTGGTACAAATTCGTGGTCCACAGCACCTTCGTTGCTTAAAAAAGGCAATGAGCATCACTTTAGTTTTGGATTTTGCCTGACGTGGTTACTTTGGTTGAGGAGATGGCATTGTGTGTCATTCTGATGATTGCGTCGTTGTCTCTATGTCGTAAACGTGCACCCAGATCAGATCTCGTCACCAGTAACCATCGTCTCAAGAAACGTCTGACCCTCTGTGCATTTTTTCAAAACATTCGGCATCAGTAAATTGCCGAGTTTCCTTCTGATCAGGACTCAGCAGCCGAGGAACAAACTTCGCTCTGACAAGTTTCATCGTTGTTGTGACTAATCCTCAATGTCCTGCAGTACGGGACTGACATCTCATGAGTGATCTACTCATGGATGGAGGGAAAGGGGCAGCTTGTGTTGTGATGGAGCACCCATGGGTAGAAGTCAGACTTTTGCTCCATGACGCTCTTACAGTCATATGAGACCGGAACCTACGCCTTAAAGTGGATTCCGAACCACTACAAACATCCATGGCACCGCCGGGACTCGAACCCGAAACCTGTGGGCACCGAGCGCCAGAGCGCTAACCACTCGGCCGTTCAGGCCCCAAGTTTCATCGTTAAATCATCTAACATGATTACGTGAATGGATCCATGTGTGATCCCTACTTCTTATGTCAGCTTGTAGTAGATAGTCAATCGTCGGTGTGATCAAATTAACTATCTCACTTACTCGACCATTTTGATTTTCGATAGTAAAAAATTATATTGTGGTAATAAAGAGTTACAACGAAATTCAGGAAACTTTTTCACTGTCCCAAGTATGATTCACATAACAATAGATTTGATTTGTTTCCATCTTCATTCACATATCTATGTGTTATTTTTTTTTATTCTAGCAAAATTTAAGCAGCAATCATGGTGAAAAAGGGAAGAAAATCGTCTTCCATTAATGAGTAATTTTCGATTTCATTTTAAAAAATATCAGCCCCATTAGTAACATTATCACATAACACACAACACAACATAATATAATCACACATGTTTAGTGGAAAAGAAAATTTTTGTCTGTTAAATATTCATTATGCTAAAAATAAAAATCTAATTTTTTTGCTAAACTATTGTATTATTTATGACTAAACAGCTATTTTTTTTTAAATTATTCATTTTTATTTTATTGTTGTCTTCCTTTAGTGAATCCTTTTATAATAATTTATTTATGAGCCAATTTCCTGTTTTATTTAAGACCAAACACATATTTTTTATGTCTCCGATTTTATTTTTATTTTTTTGTTTTGTTGCTTTAGTGACGTATTTTCTTTATAACCGAAATATTTAATGTTGAAAACAAGTTATTATATCTATAGAATGTATAAAGCATGAAATATAACATGACAACTTACTGTATGTTTTCAAATAATTATCATTTTGAATTAAAAAAATTAATTAATTATTTAGAAGAATAAAATTTAAAATAAAAATAAAAAAAAAAAAAAATATCTCCAGAGCTATAAGGTTGATTTTCCATAATTACTAAAAAATTAAGACTGAAATTATACAAACATATTTTATTTTTTTTTTTATATAAAAAAAAAAAAGTAGAAAAAATAATATTAAGGGGAAATAAAAAAGGCAGTACCGGTAACGTATATTTAGACTTATTTACGCTCTTGCACAATGCTTGTTAAATGGTCAGCAGTTGCAAAGAATGCACGAGAACTTTGTTCTTGATGCTCCCTAATCTTTTTCAATTCCTTCTATTAGCTCACACTCTCGCTATATATATCTTGTTCAAATTTTCAATCGTTCATAAAATACTTTTTGTTCATCCACTCGAGTTTAAATATATTTTTTTTTAACTTGTAGTGGATGACACTGAATGTTAATACAGTTTTTTCAAATATTAATTCAGTAATTAAATTAAATTAATTAATTTTAATTTTTTTTTTTAGATTTAAGTTGCATATATCTACTATCTACCAATAGATGGCCCCAGATAAACTTTAAAAAAATGAATGAAAATTATTTATAAAGTATTTTCTGCAATGTAGTGAAACTTGCATTACTTGTTTCTGTTGACTTTGCGCCAGACATTAAAAAACTGATCAACTAATTGTTCCAATGGTTGAATGTTTGATTTGTCTACATATTCCTTGCCAAAAACTACACAATATTTACAGTAAATTCCATCTTCAATACTGAAACAAGGGAACCATGGGTATTCAGACAATAAATTATATCGAAATTTCCTCTTCAATTTTTAATTACCAAATGAGGAACACGAAAACACATAAGTGGCTGTTGACATCCAAATTTTTCTAAGAATAACAATTTTTCTTCGCTATTCTTAGAAAAGATGAGACAAAATTTGATGTGTCATATTCTTCAAAATGAGTCGTCGTTTTTATATAAATTTGGGTAATTTCTGAAGAATAATGAATTCTTGGGCTCTGTACTTGCATTATTGATTCAGATAAATAATTTTCTACTTTTACGCTATTATTTTAACTTCACTTCCCTGCTTCAAATTGACGTTTGGGATTTTTTTAATTGAGCTTAAATAATTTAAAATCCACTGCTGTTTTCTCTTATTCATTGTCGAATCTAAAGACTAAGAAAAAGGCTCAAGCAAAATTATAATCCAAACAACCTTAGCAAAAGAAAATAGATCGACCCAGATTTTCAGACTTTTACGAAAACAGAGAGCAAGACTACCGTTCGTGGGCAATTCAACTCCTCAAATGGGGTGGGGGATAAGCTGAGAAGAGAGTTTTCAGAAGATCTGTTTTAGCCACTCTTAGTTACTGTTACATAAGTTCTCCATTACTGTCTGGAAGCAAAGAGTGTGCCTCCTGTAAATCTTTCATAAGAAACTATTGGGGAGAGGGTAAGAGAACACCATCTGTAGGACTGCCCCCCACCTCCATTCTTCGTCTACAAACACTAACCCTGAGGCACTTTTTCAGAGACAACAGAGACATTTCTATTGTTTTCTGAGGAATTTATTTAGATGAATGAATTTTTTTTCTTCGTGATGATAAACAATTCAGCATAAAAAGGGAAAAATTTTTTTTGTTTTTCTTAAGTTGAGGACAGTGGTTTGGTAAACAAGCGGCATATGCGAGAGCAGGCATATGCGACTAAAACATGAGTTGAGCAACAATAAGTAATATAAAAAAAAATTAAGTCAAATCCTACTTTTTTTTCACTCTATTGCAGAAAGTCCTTCACAAATAATTTTCATTCATTTTTTAAAATTTATCTGGCGAAATCTATTGGTAGATATAGGCAACTTAAATCAAAAAAAAAGCTAAAATTAATTAATTAAATTTAATTACTGAATTAATATTTGAAAAAACTGTATTAGCATCCAGTGCCATCCACTGCAAGTTCAAAAAAATGTATTTGCACGTGAGGGCTGAATAAAAAGTATTTTATGAATGATTGAAAATTTGAACAAGATATATATAGGGTGAGTGTGAACTAATTGAAGGAATTGAACAAGACAGTCATAGCTTACCCATCAGTGTGTACAGTGATCAATTTCTGACGTGCTGAAAAAGTCTCACGAAAGAGTGAGAGCTACGAGGTTACCTACTCGGCGCATTAATCTACTTGTATCTTTCAACCAACTACAGACCTCACAAGTATTTTTGGTATCAACTTAATAAGTCGTCCTAATTTTGTACTGTTGCTTTTATTGTTATAAAAGGAAAAAAGGTGCTACTTAAATAAGATGAAAGATGAAAGCATGAATTTAAATTTAAATCGACTGCATCGTTCGCGTTTATACAAAACACAAATGGCTTTCCGATTTGTCTTATTAAGAAAAATTGGCACTTAACAAGAAATCAAGTTTGAAGAGACACTTTACAATAAAACACGCTTCATTTGGCAGTATATAGCCTGCCAGTTATGAGAGGAATAGAGGGAAACTTTAGAATAAAAATGTAATTATTAGGTGCAATCTTCCAACATTCATTATTGTTAGTCAAGAAATAATTAAGATGCGTAAATCATACACAGACGGTAAATACATAAAAATTGTAAAGGCATACGAAGAATTATTCTGGAATTTTAAGAATAAGGCATAATTTTTTTTTTTAAAAATTAAACAGTTACCCCTGTCTGTTAAAACAATAAAATTCAAAGCAATCAAAATGTCTTTGAATATAAATCAGCAAATCGAAGATCTTAAATGTGTTTCAGCTTTATCAATAGCTGTTCACGAATCTTGTGACATAAATGACACAGCGTAAATTTCACTTTTAGTTCGATTTATTTCATCTACTGGTCTTAAAGGAGAACTTTTATGTTTATTGCCACTGAAGGTCAAACACATGGCGACGATATTACAAATGCTGAAATTGAATATATGGAGAAACATTAAATTTCCCCAGAAAAAATTATTTCTCCTATTTCTCCTCACGAGATCCTTGTTTTAAATTGTATCCCCCAAGAACTCTTTATGCGCAGACATTTCTGAAAGATATTTTCAATGTTATGAAATTGGTGATCAAAATTGTCAGTACAGTTGTAGCTAAAGCTCCATTTAATTCTTTAATTCAAGATCACATTTTTAGTTAAATTAAAGAATTTTTAAGTTGAATTAGAAAGTGAATACACACAATTTCTACTGCATAATAAGGTACGTTGGTTTAAAGAAAACGTTTCATTTACCTATTATTAAAAAAGAAAACATTTCTTCTTGTGAAGTGTATTGACTATCCTAAGCTAACGGAAGAACAGTGGATACAAACATTTTATTTCATGGTAAACGTTACATCTCATTTAAAATATCTTAAGCTCAGACTACAAGGGAAAGGAAACACAATTTTTTCGTACTTGGAAGAAGTCATTTCATTCAAAAATAAATTATCTTTTTTTGCTCAAGTTTTGAAAGAGAAACATTAATTCATTTTCCAGGTGTACTGAAATATCGCCAAAAAAATAATTCGATAGTTGGCATTTACTAGTTCGAAACAGCAGTTTAAAAGTAGATTTTCTTCAGAAGTTTCGAAAATTCAGAAATAGCATAACGACATTAGCGGTTTATTGAAAAATCTCTTGAATTCTGACATATCAGAATTGAGTTTTATCCTTTTAACATTGCCAATGGCGTTTTTGAAATGCAATTACAGGAGCTGAAAAACACAGAATTATTCAGCTCCAAATGTAGATGCATTAATGTTGTTAGGGAAAATTGAATCAAATATTTGTGATCTTAGCTCTCAGCGAAAGTTAAACAGTTGAAAAACCTGAAGAAGGAAGACACGCTAATTTTCCTCATCTATAATAGTATTCCTGACTTATATGATCAGTTGCAAAAAATAGTATTTATTGTTCTTTCACTCTTTGGCTCTGCATAATCATTGCAACAATATTTTTTCAAGCATGTGTCTTTTTAAAAGTAAATTAAAGATATGAGATAAATTGACAGATGAGAAACTAGAATCCTGTTCGATTTTAAAAACAAAGACATATAAACCTGACTTACCCAAACTTCCCAAGGAAATGCAAGGTCATTGTTTACATTAAATGTGTGTATTTTTTTAATTAACAAAATTTGTTCTAAGTTAAAAAATATTTTTGCAGTAAATAAGCTTATTATTATGAATCTAGTTTCATTTAATGTTAATAGCTAGTTTAAAATGAGTCCTAAAATCATGGTTTTTGAAAACAAATTCGGCTCTCAAAAGTGATCTTAATCATTGAACTATTGATCGTTGTCTCTTTTGTCTATCACTAATTTAGATCATCTGTGATAGTATAATATAAGTATAATCCTGAAATATTTAAATTTCGAGGAAAAATCTCAGGAAAATACAGTTATGTCCTATTGAACACCTCTGGGTTTGTATGCATAAGCAATGATATAAGAAACACAAAATAACGCTTATTTTTAATGATATAAATAAATATTTTCAACTATTTAATTGTTTCTTCACGTAAAAATTGAATAATATTTAATTCAAAAAGAATTCTTTATTGAGTCAAATGCAAAAATCTCTCGCTTTGGCTTTAGGTAAAAGAGAATCCTAAATACAATTAATAATATTAATAATAATTTCTGGATAATTTCTACTTATGATATTTTCGTAAGTTCGATATATAATTTGAATATAAGATAACTAACTGAGAGAAAAATGCATTTTAATAGGTAAATTCACAATAAACTTCCACGTTCAAATTAAATTAATTCTTGAAATATTATTTTTTTCCAGTAATATAATCTAGTTTTTTAAGAATAAAACTTGTTAATTAATGACATAAGTATCTTGTGTACTAAATTTTCAGAGATTTGTTCAATAAGAAAAAAGAAAAATGTCTATTTTTTAGTTATTTTCCTTCATCCAAAAATAAATTACAACTGATTTATAAAAAAGAGGTACTCACGTTGTTTTGGTCTGTCCAGAACAAAAAGAATCCATTTTTATCAATTCGTAATGTAACTGGAGTTCCAACTGTAGAATCCTGAAAAAAAGAGACACAAAAGAATTAACATACACATGATTTCAAATATGCATTTGATTTCATATGGTACAGAAAAATATTTGCAACAATTGCAGTATGATTCGCATTCCTTAGATTTCGTTCTTTCTCTGAATTGAAACATGGCAACAACAGCTAATTTGTTGAGACGGCCCTCTATAAATCGCCGCCAAGACTCAAGATTGCAAAAGGCGGATTATAAGCAATTCATGCCTGATAATTATTTAAAATTAGACATTCAAATATATATATACATGTCATAATTCGTAAAATATTTATGCTTTGCAGTCTTTAAACAAAAAAAAATTATTTCTCTTATAAAGAAAATGGTAATAAAACTACAAAACATATAAAAGAAAAAAAGTAAAAAAAGTTCATTTTCAGAAGTTTATTTATTTTGCTTCGATGACTTTTGTTACAAGCCGATAATTCTACTTTTATATGCTTTTCATTTTAAAAAAGAACATGTTTTTCTACTATAGAATGTGTAAAAAGAACGTGTTTCCAGTGTAAGAAAAAAAGAACATGTTCCCAATGTAACCAGTGAACGTATCTACCAGTATATTCTAAAAGACATCCAAAGATAGTTATATTATAGACGTATATTACAAAAGGCATCCAAAAAAAAGTCGTATATTACAAAAGACATCTAAAAGACATCCGTTAACACGAGTATTCCAGTATATCTTATTATATGAAGGTTTTGTTCAACTCATTTTACTTTAACATAGAATAACAAAAAGCTATTTGGATTATCTGTTAGCAAATGAGTCATATTACAAAGAGGGCCAATTGTGGAACATAACCCAAGGATCTATGTGTGTTTAAAGAAAGGATTAAGGTGTCTCTCTCTCCCCCCTCGTCAGGCTCCACAGTGGACTGCTCCTGGCAACAAGTGAAACGGATCGATGCCCAGAGTTGTCTGAAGCGATTTCTCTTTTAGAGAGGAAAGGGTGAGTTCAGCTGCCTCAACAGGTGAGTTCAGCTGCATGAAATCTGCCCTTCTTATTAAAAAAATCTCTTCATCTAATCGCCTCCATTGCATATGGGAATGCCTAGTTCTTTTAGAACAAAAAAAATTATAATTGAATATATTTTACCACTTTCAAATCAAACAGTTGAACTAAATTTTCTTCTGATGTCAGGCTTATCTATATAAATAACTCCCACATAATGAATTCAATGCCTTACCATTGTCAAAATAACAATTCTGTATTTTTGCATCTGTATAGAATGTAAGGAACCTGTATGCCTTGAAAGAAATTATCATTCTTTGTTTCATACACGGCCAACTTCTCTTATGGTTGCCTGATGGCCAATTGGCTAAGGCTCTGGCCTCTGGTACCATAGACTTCAGGTTCGAATATTTGCATGGATGTTTGATAGCGATTAGGAATCCACAGTAAACAGTATTATCTGTCTAATTAGCCTAAAATGTGTACAAAATGACCGTAGAGCGACAAACCAAACCAACCTCTCTTAACCCAAATATTACTATTTTTTTACAATTTACTTTATTTTTTGGAATCGTGGAATTTCATGGTTTTTGCTCATGGAATCTTCGTCTATCAGTTTTTAACCAGACCATATTTTAAGGAAAATCTTAAGAAATGATAACACAGATTCAACACGTATCCATCTATGACAAATGGATTTATAATTCATAATAATGTCCAAACACAGTTTATAAGTCCAAAATACAGGGTATCAACTTTAATTCATGGCATATCGAAAAGCTTTGCAATGGTCTGCATCCAAAGAATATTCTGAGTATAGGGTGTGACGTTAAAGGAAATAATCATTATGTATAGTTAGGTAACAGTCGTACAATAACCGCTGAAGTTTGCTAACAGTTAACTAAGAGGTTTAAAGATATTTTTGCCGGAAAAATGGTTAAAAGAAAGGGATGCAACATGAATATAATAACAGAAAGGGATGCAGCATGAATAGCTTAAACGCAACCCTGCAAGATTGTTTAAAAGTGTCCAGAAGAATTCGACTGGGAAATTATGCTTCCTCAAACTATTTTACCGATCTTCTCCCAACAGTTTACTGTTTTTTTTAGGATTTTACAAAATAATTTGCAGAATTTGGGTGAACTTCAAGTGAAAAAAGATCGAAATGAAAAGAAATTCGTTTTTCCAATAAAAAAGTTAAATGAATTAAAAGAGAAATCATCGAAAAGCTGATTGAGAAAATGACATTGAAAAGAATAAGGACTATGTAGATCATTCAATTAACATATTTTTTGGCTAATTTTCGGTTTATTTCAATCGGTAAAATGACTAGAACTTCTGTTACACCTTGATATTTACATCCCTTTGATAGTTTTACATCCATTTTATTTCCACGTGATACACAAGAAAACATTGCAACTTAAGATTGAATACTGCATAGGTAGCTTGGCGAAGCACCTGTACCTTATTGGAAGTTTTGAATAGCCAAACTAAGATTTGTTTTGTAGCTTTACGGTCTTTTTTTGTACAGCTAAGCTAATTCACCCGGAGCTACAGTTTAACGTGGATTCCGAACTTCCATTCAACCGCCAGGATTCGAACTTGAAGAATGGGGTACCAAAGGCGAAAGCGCTAGCCAATTAATCATCAGGCCACTGGCAAACTGAGGAGAGTAAAAAGGGATAAAACACATATTATGAAATGATAAGTATTCCTTGGAGCTATAGAAGCTAAAAGTTATTAGAATGCAAAAAATAATGGTGGGATAATATGTTGGTTGAACTTTTGTTGGGTTTTTTTTTGTTGGTTCCTTTTGTTGGTTGGTTTTTGTTGATTTATGTTGGTTTTGTTTCATCATTTTGTCTTTTGAGGTTTTTATCCTTGACATTGACAACGAAAAAAGGAAGTAAACCGTTTAAGTGATACTTATCTTTGTTAATTATCCTTTTTCTATCTTAAAAAAATTAAGGAGCCAAAATAAAAATGTAACTTTCAGTTCTGTCCCAGGAGAAATGATCGCCAACAAGTGCGCAAAAAGAAAAAGGCGAGAAGGAAAAATGGCCGCGCTTGTTGATTTGGGTGCCATAACGACATTTATTTCCTGCTGCCCACGTTTCCAGCCCAAAACGCAATCCTCGTCGCAGGACGTGCCGGGAATGGCGACGAATATTCGACGCCGATTTTTCAAAAATAAAAGGCGACAGAAAATTTATGTTTATTTTTATGTTTTTAAAATCGATTTCCTTCCACCAGAAGAGAGTAAAAAAAAAAGTTTTCGTTAGGAAAAATGTGATGCATTTTGATAAAATGTTAACTTGTTTTGAATAGATATTTGTTTGTTTGGTGGAATGCAATAATACAAAACCCGCAAAATAATTTATAAGAGAAGTCAACATTTTATAAATTATTCATTAGGTAAACATTTAAAGAATACGAATAACAAAAGATTTATGTACTTTGTACGTAAGGGATTATATTGTTTAAAATTGATTATTAGCATTGAAATAACTAAGGTAAATACATATTATCTGTTGTTGTAAGGAATTAATATTGGTATAGTAAACAACATTCATTTACGTCTGAAAAGTTATCCAACCTCTTAAGTTTAGTAATTTCATTTGTCATCGAAGAAGTTCTTAAATTTTAAATAGGAACGAACTGGAAGGTTATATTAAGGTTATATATAAGGTTATTCAGTATGGTTATTTTGCAAGAAACATTTAAAAGTAATTTTGCTCTATAGCAAACCATTTTAAAAATATTTAAGCAACGAATTCATCTCCTAGTGTAACAAAAAATTTTAAGAGTAGTCTTAATGAGTGACTGAAACAGCATATTTCTCGAGAAAATTCAGTTTACACCTTATTTCAGCTAAAAAACAACTTACAGTATTTCTCAGTATATAAAATAAAAAAGGACAAGACCTGATAATTTTACGATAGGGAAAGCACGCCTTGATACATTGTTTCCATCTATTGAATTATAAGAATTGCTTCAACTTTTAAAAAGTTTAAAAACGTCACTACGTAATAGATTATTTTCAGTATAATATCAAAATTTATTCATACATTTAATGGCGCAATACCCCCCTGCTGGGCCAAGGCCTTCTGCCTAGTGGCAGATTCCAAAGCATGAGAAGTCCTTTTTTGTATGAGATAGTGTTATCAGCCCTATGTCCAACTCTCCACGGTCATATTAGACCGGGACTACGATTTAAAGTGGATTCCAAATCACTATAAACATCCATGATACCGCTAAAACTCGAACCCGAAACATGTGGTACCGAGCGCCAGACACTCGGCCATCAGGTCCTTTACATATATACTCATAATAGAATATGTTATTATTATATCTAGGATTTGTCGGATCCTATTCATTTATTAACATTTTTCTGATTTTAAGAGAAATTAAAATAATTTATATTTACTTATGCATTTTTACTTTAATACTTCTTAAAAGTAGTTTAATCACACAATGAAAAACAAATGTAACGAACAACGAATGAGAAAATAATAACTGTCTCTCTGGTAAATAACTGAAAAATAAGCGTCTGTTTTTAACTTTATGAAAATGTCGATTATATATGTCGAAAATGTATATTATGTGTCGAAATTATATATGGAAATTACTAAAAGAAAAAACAAATTACATACACTTTCTGTACTGTATCATTAAACGATTTTTTTTATCCGTTATATACAAATGATAGTTTAGCTACAAACTGAAATTGATTTAGCGTTACAAAACTATAACAGTTAAAAACGGATTTTTCTCTTTCAATATTTCAATCAATTAATTTATCCTAGTCTATTAAATTGCCACATTTAAATGTCGGAATTTTAAAATACTCTATCGCAATGGAGATAGAGGCTCAGGAAGATAGAGCTGTAGCAATATTTGGAAAACTCAAATTCAGAATACTACAGATGAGAAATCGTTGTTAACATTCACACCTTAGAACGAGACACAGTGGATAGAGGAATACAAATGGCAGTTGGATCGATGGCGAGAATTCCAAGTTATGATCCAAGCAACCAAGAACATGGGGGACGCACAAGCAAATTTTAAATTGAATGTCATGTTTCTCAAACTTCTTTTGGGGATTTTACCATCCGACACTACTCATCACTTTTCACAATTCTCCGCGCATTTCACGCCGCGGTGATTCCCGGCCCCTAAATCTACTGCTGCATTGCATCTGTTTATTGCTGGATCCACGGAACATTTCGCAGTGCCAGCAATATCTGCACTCGCCCAACAGAATGGTTTGAAATGCGCATTTCTTATGGGAATCCCTTATATGCTCCAGTGCCCCCGGAATATTTATCAGTTCAACTGTCTCCAGACATGCGCTCCGTGGGACAAAGCGTTGTGTGGAAACTCGCCGGCATTAGCATAAAGGGGTCGCATTTCGAAATAGACGGTTTAAACTTCAGTTCGGTTCTCACAAGAATTTGGTTTGCTAGAGCGTTGAAGGTAGTTAGCGTATGTATAAAATTGTATAAAATTATTGTGATTTTTCTTTTTCATTAACCTAATTGGGCCAGATAATATGTTATTTGTTGTTTCTTATCTGAATAAATCTAAAATCAATTTGTATAAATCTAGACCAAGCTCACAAACCCGTATGTATTCATGGTTTGAAGGGAAAGAGGATAGCTTGTTGTGATTGGATGCCCGTAGGTAGAAGTCTGACTTGGCTCCGTGACTCTCTCACAGTCATATGATATCAGGACCTAGCTCTTAAAGTGGATTCCGAACCACTACAAACGCCGGGACTCGAACCCGAAATCCGTGGCACCGAGCGCCAGAGAGCTAGACACTTGGCCATTCAGGCCCCATCCAGATAATATAGTAGACTGTTTTTTTAACTATACGATAGTCTACTATTTTATGTATTTGCTACGATTTTTTACGATTAAACTTCAGTTCGGGTCTCACCATGATTTGGTTTGCTGGAGCATTGAAAGTTTCTAATGTATGACGCACCAGCAATTTTAAATTAAATACCAAGCGGTGTCATGTTTCTCAAACTTTTTGGGGGATTTTCCGCTGACATTGCTCATCATTTTGGCGGCTTGTGCTTCTTCGGATAAAAGGTATTGTGATTTTTTCATTTTCATTAGCCTAATTGGGACCAGATAATATAGTAGATTTTTTGTTTAAATATAGGATAGTCTACTATTTTATGAATATGCTACCATTTTTAATCATTTTATTCAAAAATACATTTTCAAATATGTTATTATTTAAATTTTTTTTTTTAAATATTAGGGTACTATTTTTATGAATATGCTCTACAATGATTTTAAACATTCATTCCTGTAAAAGTTAAATTTTATGTTGTATGTTCTTCTTACTTTAAACATTTTTCGTTTTCTTCTTTTTTTGATATGTGTATGTCAATAAGTACCAATATGATTGACGAAACACTAAAAAGACATACATTCTCAAAATTTAATTTTACATTTTTATTTTATACAAAGTCCATTCGAGTGAAAATCTTAAAAGCACTTTTTAAGAATCTTCCAATTATCATTTTTCTTTATGTATATTATTAGTGTTGTTATGTGCCATCTCTTAGATTTTTTTTCTTTTACAGTTCGAAATCTTACGAAAGACACTTTCACTAAAATTGGCCAAAAATCGAATTGATCGCACATATTACCTTTTAAAAAAATGGAACCGATCAAATCTGCAGGATTGTCTTCTATAAAAAAAATGACTCTTTGGACAGAGAGAGTAAAAAAAAAAAATATGAGGAAAGAAAAAAGTGAATTTCTCTTCTCTAAAATCCCTTTAAATTGAATTTGGAAATCGCAGGAAGTAAAGGGGTCCCGTGCAGGTAAGAAGTGACAGAAAACTTCGTTTCTGCAGGAAGCTGTCGAAAACTCCCCGGAGATGAAAAAAAAGTTACTAGGTTCTCTTGTGGAGGATAAAACCTAATGCCTCGGCCGGCCCGGAAAACCCTTTCCTGTAGAACATAAAGCAATTAGCTGCTCAGGCCCCCGCAGGCCTTTTAATGTACTCGCGAAATTGTAGGGCACTTTGCGACCTCCCAGGTGGCGCCCTCGGCCGTTTCCTTTTTTGTCTTCTTATGGATTATAAAAAAAAGATAGTAGATAAAAATTATAATAAAATCAGAGAAACAAGTTGAACTTCTGAATATCATAGCTTTTACTTTATGTTGAAAAGTCGCATGCATCAATTTTTATACATAAGAAAGAACAGACGAATAAAAACGCGACAAACAAAGCCGTATCGGATATTCCGTGGTTATGCCAGGGCGCGCATTTGCAAATCTGCGGGTTCAAAAGTCCTTTCCATGGGTTGGAAGAGGACTGGAATGTCCTTTCAAAAAATGTGGTGGAAATATGTTGGTGTAATATGAGAAAATATGAAATAGAGAAAAATGAGAAAATAAAGAAATAGAGAAAGAATAGAGAGCAATAGAGTGCTATATGAGAAAATAAGGAGACGGTGGAAATATGAGGGTGTGATATGAGCTATCAGACCGAGAGACTAGCACTTCAGCTCTCGGTACCGCAGGGGTTCAAGTCTCGGCCATGGATGTTTGTAGTGGTTCGAAATCCACTTTAAGCTGTAAGTCCCGGTTTAATATGAAAAAAACCATGGAAATCTGCCATTAGACAGACGGTATTGGCCCGTCATGAAACATATTACTCCAATGAAAAAGGAGAAAATTATGAGAAAATAATAACAGAAAATGAGGAAATAGGATTGTCCTCCATGTTGTACACAATAGGTAATGATGAATTTGCAATATATGCGAGGCTCTACTGGCAAATGACTTAGGACTTAACTCGATAACAATAAAAACAATAAATTTAAATTGATATGTACGATACGATATGCATACGCGAACCTACACGTAATTGAAAACTCTCTTGTTCAAAAACACGTCGCGAGAGTTTTCGTTACAGAGACACATATGTACTACAGAGATTCCAATATACATATGTCATTACAGAGATACTAAAAACATGAACCAAATCGAAACAGGGGTTATTTTGAGTACCGAAAATTTTAAAACTTTGAAGATCGTTGAGTTGTATATTCAAAATGCGAATAAATTTCTCAATTACATATTCTCTAATGCTTCTTTTTTCGAAAATTTATGCCAGTATTCTCTATGTACGAAAGCCGTACTTTTTTGAAGTTTTATTTCCCTGCTTGGTTTTCCTGGTGCGTTTTCAAATTACCTCCTACGAGTAGAAAGTAATCCAAGCACCGCGGGAGATATTAGTGTGTTGAAATGAACAGTCAGCATGGAAAAATATTAAAAATAAGGAAGCATTTATTTATTATTGAAAACAAAATATATTTTATATTTATTTGCATAGAGTAAACCATGATCGGTTTATCTTTAGTTATTTATTCCAGCTGTATGATCGCTTGCATTCAAAGATGACTATCGATGATTGGATGATATCGATGATTGGATGATATCGATGATGCAGAGAATCGTAATGTTCATCTCAGCGAACGGAAGATGAACCCAGAACCCATCTTGTTGATGGTTGAGAGATCATTTTTCTAATGGCACAGTTGAAGCGTTTTATCCGCTGATCATTTGTAAAATTTTTGTTTGAGCACATCTCGTTGGGAGTATTAGCAAGAATGGCTTTGTTTCATGCGGATACGTAGCTAAATAAACATTTGTGAACTTCAAATAATAGTTAGGTTTAAGAAATTGGTTTTATGGATTGAATGAAATGTTAACCATGTACTAACTATTTAAAAAATATATTTACGGATTTGTAATGTATAGAAATTTAAAAGAATTTGAGAGTTTACATTAACATTCGAATATTTAGATCTCAATAGGGGTTTGATGGCCGAATGCACTCTGGCGCTTGGTACTACAAGTTTCAGGTTCGAGTACCGGCGGTGCCATGGATATTTGTAGTGGTTCGGAATCCACTTTAAACCTTAGGTCCCTGTCTAATATGACTATAGAGAGTTGTGGGGGTAGTGTTAATCGCCTCCGTAGTACATTTTCAAGCTATACGTACCCCATCGGTAGCACTAAAGGAGTAAGAGCAGTGCAGCCCCTGCTTATGGCATAAAGATAACTGTCTTTGTATTGCCAGCTGCATTGGAAAAAAATTATCACAATAAAATATCTTTATAATGTTTTCAACCATATCCTGGGTTTATTTTTCCAACTTAAACGGCAGAATTTAGATTGCGAGATTCAAAATATGACTGTTGCCTGATGGCCAATTCTCTGACGCTGTGGTATTTGGCGCCACAGGCTTCATGTTTGAAACCTGGGATAGCATGGATGTTTGTTAGTGGTTAAGAATCCACGTTAAACTGTATGTTACAGTCTTAGTAGCCCAAAGTGTAGTGCCAAAAGTGCAGAAAATAACCGTAGAGAAAAGGCTTGTTTTTCCTGGCCCTTAGAATTTTGATTGAATAATAGTTTTCCATATGCAACGCAAATGTTGTTCCTCATTTCTTGTATATTTCAGGAACATTGTTGATAAACTGAAGTAATACTTCTATGATAACGTTGTCAACAATTTCGTGGATTTCCTGTAGCACTGATTTTTTTTTTTAATCCAAAGACAAGGTGTGAAGTTGTTTTAATTTTGGAAACTATGGATCTTACTTTTCTTCATCTAATATGCTTATAAAAGGACAAATATATATATACATTTGAAATGTAACGAGATTTTGACGAGAGTCTATAAGATATACATTTTTTTATATGTGTGTACTTCAAGAAAATACATATAAGTTATCCGAATATCTGTATGGGCTGACTATTGCTCTGGTGTTGAGCACCACAAGTTTCAGGCTCGAGTCCCGTCAGTGCTACGGATGTTTGTAGTGGTTCGTAATCCACTTTAAATCCTAGGTCCCAGTCTAATAAGGCTATTGGGCATAGGACTGATAGCCCTACTTCGTAAAAAATTAAACATCTCATATTTTAGAATCTTCCAGTAGGCAGAAGGCCTTGACCCACCATAGGCCTTTGCGCCATCATCATTCATGCCACCCCCAGGATTTGAACCTGAAACTTGTGATAACAAAGCCCAGAGCGTTAGTCAATTGGCCACCAGTTTGTAGCTTTTTCTGCACCAGGGAGATTAGTTGTTGTTTCTTATCCCACTTGGCTGGCCAAGCCCACGAGCCCATACGTACTCATGATTGAAGGGGAAGGAAGCAGCTTCTGTTGTGATGGAGCACCCGTAGGTAGAAGTCTGACTTTTGGCTCAGTGACGCTCTTACAGTCATAGGACTGGGACCTACGGCTTAAAGTGGATTCCGAACCACTACAAACATCCATGGGCACCGCCGGGATTCGAACCCGATACCTGTGGTACCGAGAGCCAGAGCGCTAGCCACTCGGCCATCAGGCCCCCCAGGGAGATTAGTAACGACAGCATAGTGCAATTCAACATTGTAATCTGCTATTTGTTTTATTTATACATTTTATTAACGTTGAGTTATATTGAAGTGCATTCTATTATGAATAAACTTCCATAAAAATCATTGTTAGAGTGTTTTAAAAGAATTGCTTGTTCAAAAGATCCATGATATTTCGTTTTGAAACATTAATGAACAAGAAAATAATTCAAAATTAAACTTAGCAGCGAAACTCCACCATCTTTACACAATTGTTAGCGAAGCCAGAACCTCTTGTAGGATAGTCTTTGATGGCACTGAATCTTAACCATGTTTGATCGAATTAATGAGATTTCGCCATGCTTTCCCGAAAGGCTTTTTATCAAGATTAAAATTTCAGAGTCTTCCCCCTAAAAGCCAGGTGTTCGGGACTAAATTTGATTAAAGGTCGTAAGAGTGCGAAAGGATATTTTTAGAACTACCTTTTTTTCTCCATCTAAAAACAGGGGAGAAAAAACTCTAATCCAGCTTAAATACTTTGTCCGACGATTACTTAAAAGGGATGAGTCATGTTGCAGCAGATTTTCGACCGGGTTCTGTATGAATTCCTGGGACATTCGAGGCTTTCAGAGGATTTTGCTTTCCAGTTCTTTGCCCGCTCAGTCATTCTCGACATAAATGGATTTAAAAAAGAATTCTTTTCTTTTGGTAAGTTCTTTTATTTCTTGTTTAGTCTCATAAGGACTTTGTGTTTATTTGGTTTTTTTTTCCTACTCTGAGTGATCAATAATTGCACAAAGATAATTTGCTTTCATTATTGTTGTTGTCTTTCACTGGGTTTAGAATTCTGAGAAAATGTTGTCTTAAAGTAAAATTGTACTGGAAAATAAAAACCTTTTTTTATTATTTTTTTTATGCTGTTATTGCTTAAAAATTATTTCTAGTATTGTTAAACAACTGCCTGGTGAAACATAATGAAAATTCCTCCAGTATTCCTACCCAGATTATGAATTTGGAAAAAAAACTACTATCTTAGCAATACCTCTTGTCTTATCCTCAGTATACCACATAAATACCAATTTTTAGCAATAAAAATACGATCTTTGATTAAATATGACATTTTGAGTGATAGACTTTCAAAATGGTTTGGAACTGACATGAAACAAATTAATTTTATGCGCTCTCTCACTACACGCATCTCGTGAGATTCTGAGAAGTTATTACAATCAACAATTGTAAGTTAATTAAAAGTCGCTCTGTATATAGCAAATTCAGGAAGTTTATGTAGCAGATTCAGCGTTACCCAACCGGAGGTAATGATACACTGCATCCAAATTTGCACCATCATTATTTTGTATGGGCATACACAAGATGGAATCAGATGACCTCCTCCTCCAAACCTCCTCGAACCCAACATATAAAAATAAATTATTTTATTAAAGCAAATTACAAAAAAAACCCGTTTCACATTGTCTTCTGATAGATTTAAAGTATTTTAAATGTCAATTTTCGGAATTTCAAGGATTTGGTTTTAATACTACAACGGCCAACACACGTAACGATTAGATAATGTTCTAATGCAGCTATCAATACAGAGACGGTTAATATTCATGCCATACGCAAGGGCTGCACCGCTATTACTCATTTAGCACTACCCAGAGGGCAAGTGTAGCTTGAAGGTATGCTACGGACGCGAGTAACACTACCCTCACAATACTCTACGATCCTATTAGACCGGGACCTACAGTTTAAAGTTGATTCCGAACCACTACAAACATCCAGGGTACCTCCGGGACTCGAACCCGAAACCTGTAGTTTAGAGCGCCACAGCACTTGTTACTCGGCCATCAGGCTCCCGATTAAATAATGTTAGATACTTAAAAAAATCAACACTTTTTAATCCGAAATAGAAGCAAGATGCAT
Source organism: Caerostris darwini (assembly GCA_021605075.1). Lineage (NCBI taxonomy): Eukaryota > Metazoa > Arthropoda > Arachnida > Araneae > Araneidae > Caerostris > Caerostris darwini. The sequence continues at coordinate 256,827 of BPLQ01014200.1, forward strand.
TTACTCCTTTTCCAATCCATTCTCGTCAAACCTGGTTCAATACTATCCCTGCATTGGACACAGAATCAAGAAAATGTCTGGCAACGGGGTACTCCACACATAAAAGGGTTCAATTATTCGGGAGAATCCCTCCCGCAGTTCATTAGTTGGGGAAGGGGGCATGCCCCCTAATGGTATTTGCGGAGGCTTAGAGCGCCCATTAGCGAGAGGAATTAGCGCCGCGTGGGCGTCTCGCATGGGGAAGGATTGGAGCCCGGAAGAGATTCCCTCTTAAATGCAGACAGGGACTTAAAGAGATGAATTTCACTCCACTTTCGAATGGCGATTAGCATTTCTAATCACAACCTGTCTCCGTTCGAAATTTATAGGCAATAATAAATTGTAAGCATCGTTTAAAACGAATTAGAATGGATGAGACCGACGTGATGATAGAGAGCGCAAAAAGAAAAAATTACACTTTTTGTATAACAATGTGTGAACATGTTTTACTTCTGTAGATAAAAATCTCAAATATATATATATATATATTTATAAATAATATTTTACTAATTTTAAGAAATACTACTAATTTTTCTTATTTCTAGCAAATATACATTCATAACTAAAAAAAATTGCCGGAAAAAGGAATTGTCAGTGAAACATGCCTTTATCAAACGGTGCAAGGATTACTGCACATTTTCGAAGTACCTAATTCGTCTAATGCCTCGTTTCTTGGATGGTTGAAATCACAAGACTTCCACCCCCTTCACCCCCTTCCCACCGTCTCGTGGCTTAGTGGCAGCATGCGTCTTTGGTGAGCTTTAAGGCTGAGGTTCAATCCACTGGCAGCTTTGTTAGACTTTGGACTATGCACTTTTTTTTTCGCCCATTAGACTTTGGAACCGATAATGAGAGAGGGTAAAAGAGAAAAGGGACTGTGCAGAGTCGAGTGAATGTTTCAAGCAGTAATGACGGTATAACAGGCGAAAAAAGTTTTCCAGGAGTACGGAGGGTACAAAGACCCTCAAAAGAACTGGCTTTTAAGATGATTTTGTAAATATTTGTTATATAATTATGTTTTTTGTGTTATGTGTTACAGTTGTGCAGTGTTGTCTTTGCAATTTTCATAGATATGTCAGCTAAACATCGCGTTTTTATTTAGAGAATTAATTTATTTTGTATCCATAAGCAACACTGAATCAATACCACATGCATATCTGGCCCTAACTTGTACTTGTATTGTGTTCCATCCAAAATAAAGTGGCAAATTATAGGTTCAAAGCATCAGTAGTACTGAATCCGCTTCATAGCTGTCTTTCTAGTGACGAATGGCCTCAATTCGATCAAGATCCCAGCATTGTAAAATAGCAATTAACCACGTATGCCAAAAAAAATAGACATCATATCCCAGTATTGAGTATAATTTGCAGTTAATAAATTACTATTGTTATTTATAGTTTTCAGTTAGAAAGCCACTATTATAATTCAAGTTCATGTTTGATATATAGACAAAACTCATTTGGAGTGGAATACCATTTCAAATGAGTTTTGTCTATATATCAAACATAGCGGCTTTTTACTATTTATATACAAATACTCTCAGATGCAACTACTCTTTCAATACTCTCAGATCAAATACTCTCTGCTTGCGAGCATACCTCCTTTAAATACGCCTTTTCACAAAACTCGGCACAGATTAGATATCTTCATCAACTTCCCCGCCCTGTCAAGAAAGCTGACAGCCAATCCGCGGTTATTATCCTTCCCCGTGCGAGAGGCATAAATTACAATTTGTGGGAAAATTACTCCCCTAAGAAACCCAACTTCATGAAGGGCTGCTCCGAGACACCGGGGCGGTTTAATAACACGAGGGGGAGGAGGGGCGTCCGCTGTCAGTCGTTCGTGAAATATGACAGGTAAGAAATTTAATCAAACGCTCCCGGGGCCGCCCTGGCCTGTTGTTGAACTGTTCCAGACATCGGGGTTTATGGTTTTGAATTTTTCTTCGGACACTTTAGCCCTTTTCTCGTTCCCCTCCCAGGTAATATATTCGTGGGGTCTGAATTCTTCCAAAAGGAGGGTGGCAACATCGGGATTCCATTACCACTGTTGCCGCAATGGAATCTTAAAATCCCCCAATGTATTCTTCTGTTGGAAGAATAAGGAATTTAAAATACTTTAGTGGTTTAGATTATGGTAAGGGATGTGATTTTTGACGTGCAAATTGTGTGTTTTCTGTGCATAGAAGAAATAATGTATCGACTTAATCAGAGAAAGGAACTTCTTAGTATAAATGAAGGGGCGAAGGCTTTCTGAGGCGATGCCTGTAAATTATGTTGAACCTATTGCCAACTCAGCTAAAGTAGTTTCTCTGCATTTGATGGTCATTTTTATCAAGAATTTCACTAATAACGTGTATAGTATATAAAAATAGGGTTTTAATTATAATACACCACTATCTGAGGTTCATTAAGGAATTTTTTCAATCTGTAAAAAATCTGCGTCTAAAATTGAAAGATTGTAAGATGCTTCTGTGATGGTTATTCAGTAGTGGTTGATTCAAATGGTAATGATAAGATGGTTCAGTAATGATTATTCAGTAGTGATTTAGTCAGATGGTAATGGTAAGATGGTTCAGTAATGATTATTCAGTAGTGATTTAGTCAGATGGTAATGGTAAGATGGTTCAGTAATGATTATTCAGTAGTGATTTAGTCATGGATGGTAATGGTTCAGTAAGATAGGTTCAGTAATGATGGTTCAGTAATGATTATTCAGTAGTGATTTAGTCAGATGGTAATGGTAAGATGGTTCAGTAATGATTATTCAGTAGTGATTTAGTCAGATGGTAATAGTAAGATGGTTCAGTAATGATTATTCAGTAGTGATTTAGTCAGATGGTAATGGTAAGATGGTTCAGTAATGATTATTCAGTAGTGATTTATTCAGATGGTAATGGTAAGATGGTTCAGTAATGGTACTGAAAGCTAGGATTTACCAGATGTTCAAAATTCTAAGCATCTCGTACGTGTTCAATTAAAATTGTACAATTTTGTACTTAACTAAATTTTATTTGAGAAAAAAATTAATATTTTGAAAGTCGAAATATTTCAGTAATATGCCATGAAATCAAGTAAATCATTCTTCAATTAATATAAATCAATGCCAGTGTATTATCATAAACAGTTTAACACAAACAGTTTTTTAAGAAAAATTTGTGAAATATTATCCGTAAGAAACAAATATTTGAATTCTTATCTCAAAACAAAATCTAAAGTTATTCTAAGTATTTTATAAAAGGCCTATCACATGAAAATGTATTTGCTTCAAAACTGCTGGATAAGAGATTGTTTGAATCCGTTTGTTATTCAACGTGTGAATGTTTCTATTTTGATTTAACTCAGCATTCATTGATAAAAATTTAAAGTTTTACTAAGAGAAAACTTTCATATGTTAATGCTACTTTTTTTAAGGATAATGCATTTTTTTTGTCAACATTTATTGGTTTGGCAAGAAACTACGTTCGACTTTTACAATGAATTTAAATGGTGAAAACCGAAATTACTTTCTAAACGACCCAAGATATGGAGAGAGAATACGGTATCTCGATGAAATCGATATGCTAATATTTTGCGGTTTTCATCTCGAGAGAAAAATCTTATTAAAACATCTGCCTCTTTTAAATGACCTTAGAGAAAAGAAAAAACAATATCTGATTTCGATATCTCATCGAAAACAAACTTGGTTCTGAATTTGAGGACAAACAAGAGTGGATGTATTTACTGTAATTAAGCGATTGATTTTGACTTTGTTTAATTGAGATAATTTAGTGTTTGTTTTTGGCGTTGTTCTTATGTAAACTACGAATAGCCCATTAATGAATCATGCCTCCAGGGAGGATTTTGAAGAGAAATTTTCTCAATTTGTGTGTATTACATGGAAAAAAAACCTGGAAAATTCTCACCAAGTAGCAGGGGTGTTGATTCAAAATTCGAAGCATTGCAAGGATGTCACAATCTTTATTGTGCCATTAGAAGGCACTTATACAAATTTGATGGTGAAATAAACTCCATTTCTTTGACCTTCAACAAAATAGATCAGTGTGAAAAAGAAAATAGCGTCTTTTTTGTTGATTCCAGGGATATATATGTGTGTGTGTGTGTGTGTGTGTGTGTGCGCACGAGTTTTGCCTATGTACGACACACACAATAAAAATGTGTTGTGTGTGTCGTACATAGACAAACTCGTACTCCATATATATAACTTACCACTAACAGTCTACTGACAAGAGATTAAGAAAGGGTATTCTCTATCCTATCCATTTAAGAGGAAATTCGAAAAACTCGCATCACTCACCCTGCAAACATTAAAAAAATGAGCTGGCTGATATGCTGGCAAAGAATTTATCACAAATGATGCCACCTGGTCCTCCTTTGCCTTTGCAGCATATACACTGAAGTGACAAAAGTCATGGGATACCTCTTAATATCGTGTCGGCCCTCCTTTCGCCCGGCGAAGTGCAACAACTCGACGTGGCATGGACTCAACAAGTTGTTGGAAGTCTTCTGCAGGAATATTGAGCCATGGTCTCGATAGACGTCCATAATTGTGAAAGCGTTGATGGTGCAGGATTTTGGGCACGAACAGACCTCTCGATGATGTCCCATAAATGCTCGATGGGATTCATGTCGGGCGATCTAGGTGGCCAGATCATTCGTTGGAATTGTCCAGAATGTTCTTCAAACCAATCGCGAACAGTTGTGGCCCGGTGACATGGCGCATTGTCATCCATAAAAATCCCATCGTTGTTTGGGTATATGAAGTCCATGAATGGCTGCAAGTAATCTCCAAGTAGCTGAACATAAGCATTTCAAGTCAATGTTCGGTCTAGTCGCACCAGAGGACCAAGTCCATGCCATGAAAAAACAGCCCACACCATTACGGAGCCACCACCAGCTTGAACAGTGCCTTGCTGACAGTTTGGGTCCATGGCTTCGTGGAATCTGCGCCACACTCGAACCCTACCATCAGTTCTTACCAACTGAAATCGTGACTCATCTGACCAGGCCACGGTTTTCCATTCATCTAGGGACCAACCGATATGCTCACGTGCCCACGAGAGTCGCTGCAAGCGATGTCGTTCTGTCAGTAAAGGCACTCGAGTCGTTCTTCTGCTGGAATAGCCCAAGAAAGCCCAATTTCTCCGCACAGTTCTAACAGACAAGCCCCTTGCACGTTCCACATTGATTTCTGCGGTTATTTGACGCAGTGTTGCTTGTCTGTTAGAATTTACGACTCTTTGCAGACGTCGCCGGTCTCGGTCGTTAAGTGCAGGCGGTCGACCACTGCGATGACCATGGTGGGATGTTATGCCTGAAATTTCATACTCTCGGCACACTCTTGACACAGTGGATCTGGGAATGTTGAATTTTCTAACGATTTCCGAAATGGTATGACCCATGCGTCTAGCTCCAAATAACATTCCGCGTTCAAAGTCTGTTAATTCCCGTCGTGCGGTCATCATCACGTCAAAACCTCTTCACATGAATAACTTGAACAGAAATGAAAGCTCTGCGAAAGCACTGCGCGTTTATACCTGTTCTACGCGATGCTACTGCCATCTGAAAATTTGCATATTGCTATCCCATGACTTTTGTCACTTCAGTGTAAAGCGATCTCTCTCTCTCTCTACTGAAGTATATATATGTAGGATTTGTTTGTATGCTAATCAGCAGATGGCGACACATCACGAACTATGTGTCTGGCGCTAACCTTTTGCCATGTAATGGCAGGATTTCGACTTTGAACTCTTGCCCTGGGAGAAGGAGGGCGCGAAAGGAAAACGCTGGGAGATGGCGAAACTGCAACGCGCTGCGTCAAGCAGCGGTAGAAAATAATTGTGAATAATTAACAATTAATGTAAATATTGATGTAAATATATTCATTAAATATGTGTTGTTGAGAGAAAACCAACGCTTCGTTGATGTGTTTGGAAATACACCCCTAGACACCCACTGCAAAAGTACAGCCACTGTTAAACTGGTAGAGAAGTCTAACAAAACTGTAGGTTCGGCCGGGATGCATCGGTTGAAACCGGTGTAAATCTACATAAATTGGGGTTTCGGCTGGGATGCGTCTTTTGCAAGCGGCCTAAATCTACATTATATATATATATATATATATATATATATATATATATATATATATATATATATACTTCTCTATCAAATTCAACCGTTTCAACCTGTATAGAGCAAGTCTTCTGAGAAAAGGGGAATTTCCTATTGAATAAGTCAACAAGATTAACCAGTTCCTCACCTAGAGCGGTCGGCATGGCCTGCTCTACAATTGTTAAGTGTCATGACTACTTAAAAAGTTCCGTGTATAGAATAGGATTGGATAGCTAATATAGATATATGTACCCCTTTGCAACCATGGTGTGTCCATGACTAGAGAGCACCTAAGCATATGCACTACTGTTCTTTACTTTTTCGTGTTACTGACAATACCTTTAATGATTGTTTTTATCTTTCTTTACTGTATTAGGTTGCTCGTCAAATAATGACAGAGAGATCAGAGATAGGCATAGGAATAAAAAAAAAACTCTTCATTAAGTATCCACGTTTTTGAAAACAATTATTGCAGTGGACACCACAGTTTGATCTTGAGACCTCGTTTAAGTACTTGTTACTAATGAACCACGAGCTAATTTCAAATTTTGAACTAGCTATGCATCTATCCTTAGACGTAAAGGAAACTCTCTCCAAGCGTTTTATTTAACATAAATTTCGAATTCACACTGAATATTCCAATCAGAATAATTACCAAATGTACAAATGCCTTCCATCTTCAGATAAAAGAAATTATAAAATCAATGCCAATAAAGCCCCAATTCTTATCACGCTTCTCAACAAAACAAAACAGCTTTCCTTTCATTTATTTTATCCCACATGCAGTAATGTTGCACGTTTAGTTAATTAATTATGGCTGCATAAATTCGGTACTCTTCTACATACGAAGCTCTTCTTCTATTTTTAGAGTTAAATGCATAAAAGTTTGCTTTCTTTTAAAGAAAAAGAATTAGGTATAAGACAAAATTTCATCACATTACAAATATAAAATGAATACCCGACAACTACAAACATAAATAAATACAAAGTTAGTTTTTTTTTTTAAAGAAATAAATAAATTTAACTCTTCAGTAAGTTGTTGTTAACAGGAAAATTATTAAATAGAAAAGCAACGTCTATCATTTAATAATTTTTCAACCAATTATTTAGAGGAGTGCAGTAGCAAAAAGGAGCTTTTTTTGTTCCTATTCAAATTACTGATTAAAATTCACTAAACATTTTAATTATCACCAAAAACAGTAAAGTATTATCTGTATACCGTAATACGACTCCCTTAAATACTATATTATTTTGAAATTTCAAACGTTGATTCTTAAATACTGGACGAAAACGTTATTTACCAGATGAAAAATGATAATAACAAACTTCATAAAAAATATTTAATTAACGTATTCACTAATTATAATTTTTTAATATTTTGTTTTGGTTTTTTTAAGCATCAAACGATTTGTAAACTTACCAACAACTAATGTTGACAGAAATTACATATATGAGATATATAAATTTTCTTAGCTAACTAATTGACAAAAGGCTGAGTTTTTTGCAGTTGTGAAAGTACTTTGAAAAAAATTTTTCATATCCAAATTTACTTTATAATATTATATAGAACATACGTAAATAAAAATTATTACGAATATAAGCTTAATTGGATAAGTTGCGATAAATACGGCATTTGCGAAAAGAAGTATAATCAGACACTATTTTATCTCTGTCTGGCTGTCAATATGCACAGTTTTATGGTTGCCATGGTTACGATTATTCTTCGTCGCAGGTGGTTGTGATTCCAAATTTTCCCAAAACATGCTAACACTCCGTATTCCCTGCGCAATAAGAAACAAAAGGTTGTTTCGTCTGCTGATCACACGATCTGCCACATTTAAATCCACCTGCGCAGAAGTAGAATGTCGGATGCCAAAGTAAAGCCTTTTGTAGACAGATGATGTAAGACATTTATGTATTATAATGCATAAAACGAATTTAGATTATTGTTACTATCAGTATTGTAGAAGAAGTAAAAAATAAAATATTCTATGGCAAAAAATAAGTTCTGTAACAGGGGTCGCCAACTCAAATGATCTTGAGGGCCACTTTGGGAATACATCCTAAATCCGAGGATCGCATATTAAATTATTTACCCTCATATTAGATTTAGACACTCTATAGACGTTTTTTGGAGGGAAAAAATTGAAACATAATCAGTTATTATTTTTGTGTTTACTATTATTCTTCCATGTAAACATAGATAATATAATAATAATGATACTAAACGCATATCGTAAAGAAATATATAACATTAAAAATAAAATATAAAAAATTAAATCATTAAAAAATGTTTATTTTATTAGTGCGATATTTGTTTGTCCACTCATCATGAGTTTGCAAAATAAAATTTAATTATTCTGTGAACTCATAACTGTAAACTCATAAATGAAACAGGCAATATCTGTAGAATATTATTTTAAAATCAAAGTTAATTTTTTCTCATAATTTCGACAGTTAATTTTTGAATACCTGAATACACAAATAATGTATTTTTTGATACATTGGTATTCACTACTTTGGCCATTATAAAATAAATATATTTTGTAAAAGTGTGACAAATCTCACGGACAGCAAAAATATTCAAGGCGACAGCGGGTTGGCCACCACTGTTCTATAAAAATATAATATGTTAATAACTTTTGCATTCGCTTAATAAAGAGATGCACATAATATGGCCCAACAATTGTTTCTTGTAGTTCTAGTTTTCTGTACTACAACTACAAGAAAAAAACGTCATTTTTAAAAACACTATACGTCAATTTTACTTAAAAGAATAGTTAATAAATTTTGAAATATTATTGTATATTGATAACAGATAGTTTGTTCCAACTTTTGTAAAAAGCAAATATATAAATATCAATAATATATTCATTCACAATGTTTCATGTTTCAATGTTGTCACTAACTTGCTAGTATGGATGTGAAAGCATAAAAGCATGTCTTTTGATAAGATACAAAAAAAATGTAGATATTTTTTATGTGCCTGCGCTATTTATTGCCTAAAAAGGTTTCGTTTTAAGATCGAGATCAGCAAAGTAGATATGGTTGTTGCTAAATGATAGTTTAAAATGCCTAAACTTATTTGGATCAACGCATATTTGTAAACAACTATTTTTAGGAATGAATTTCGAAAAAAAAATCAATCCATAATAACAATTTCATTTTTTAGGCTTGGTTAATACAAAAATCAAACCAAATATTAAAATGCTTATTAAATTAAGCTCGCATCAAACTCCCTGTTATTTATTTTTTTTTATATTAATCATATTATATATATATGCCATCTTCATAAGTTTATTTATCACTAAGTCGTTGATATAATAAGTTTATCTTCAAATCTTTCAAAATTTCTAGACATGTTTGTTCTTCTTTATTCATTCACATTAACCGAATAAATAATTGAAACTGGGGAGTGTTTTTTGAAATATTTCGTTTATTTAATGTTAAAAAAATATTTTTTTAACCCGGAGGGACCTGGTTATCATTGTGTTGGTTTTTCGAACTGAGGTACTCGATTTAACCCTCATTTACTAAAACAAAAGTTCTAGTGTGTAAACTAGGCACGGGCATGATAAATCGTTACAGCTGGAAAATCTCTCAATTAGGCTTGACAAAGAGGGTGGGGACATAACTTCCTTTCTCCTGCAGCCGCGAGATGTTCAATTAGGAAAAAAAATTGATATAACACTAAAAAGGCACAACTTCTTTGAGGTGCAATAATAACCATTTTTCATCGATGACTGATTCAAATGAAAAAGTCACAATCATTATCAGAATATTTTCCCTTCATTTATTCATAAAAAGGTTAACTGATGGTTTACTTCTAAAAAGGATTTTCATAGCAAATCCTCAGAAAGAAAATTTGTGTTAAGTTTTTAGCACCTTTCATAAACATTATACACAGTCCAGTCACATTAATGTGACCACCTGTCTAAAGTCATACGCTTTTAATACTCCAAAAGTATATAAAGGATTTAGGATTAGTAAGTATTTAGCATAATTTTATAAAGGATGCCCTAGGACATCCTTTATATACACTCCACTGCAATGTGCTGCCATCTGCGTTTTGTGATTGGTTATTTCACGTTGACGTCGAAAGTAGGTGGTGGTCACATTAATGTGACTGGACTGTGTAGATCAACTATGCTTTCACAGAAGTTAATGGTCCAATAGTGTCTTCATTTAACATATATCGATATTGTTATCGATATCGCGAGTGTTTTAAAATAATATACTCGCGTTATCATGAGATAACTACGGCCATGACTAGATTATCGTGATTTTTTATACGGTTCTCCATTTTTGAGTGTTTTAATTTTGTAATTTTTTCTAGCACTTATTATTAAGCGTTACACCTGCCATAACATATAAGTTTTCCAGAAAACTTTTTCTTCCCTTTCCATCTTAAGGATACAGTAGAAAAGTCTTTCCTTTCTTACACTTAATGAGTTATACCGAATTTCGCACAAATATACCTTAATAGTGGTGAATGATGACTGGTTATTGAATGGTGGTGAATGTCAAGTGTGTATAACTAAAAGTTCCTATAGTTATAGTGCAGAATCCTACGTTTACTGAGTGAGTAATACGAAATTGTCTCCGAATTTGCTTTAATAGTTGCAAGTGACGTTAAGTGTAGTGCAGTGCAAAATAGCCTATGGGTGTAGTACAGAATTCCCGCCATATACTGTTACTAATATTAAATTATCTCCGAATTTGCTTTAATAGTGGAAAATAACATCAAATTTCTGCCATAAGGAAACCATTTGGGTAATCTGGTACCTGCCAAGGTTGTAATCATAGAGACTCTTGTAAAAATTATAAATTAGCTTCTATTAAGCGGTTTCAGCTAAAAGCAGTTATCTAAAAATACTTAAGCTGTTTTAAAAATATATACATAATAAAAATAAAATATATATATATATATTTAAAAAAGCTAGTCAAACCTCCTTGATTAACCCGGTTTTTTTCATCGTAAGATGATACTTTAATTATGAAAAATAAATGTTTGCTTCATGGCAAAACAGGCAGCGCAACCTGTTACATCCTTTTTTAAAGAAAAAAAAAAGGTGTATCCTTCTCTTTCATAATCACACCCTCTTACCTTTACTATTCTAAAATTGAACCCTCCCTCCCTCATCTCCATATTACAGGGCAGACGATTTTTCTTCGGCTGCGTGGAGAAAACCGTAAAACTCCGGTTTTTTAATTTTCCCGATTTCACGCTTCCTGGGAGTGATTACCGGATAAAGGGGTGGAAAAGGGTGGAAAAGGGTATGCGGGACAAATTTTCTGAGATGAGAGCAGCATTTGCAAAAGAGGGGTGGGGTGGCGGAGAGAAGGAAGCACCGAGAACGAGAACTTAATGAGACGAAAACTTTTCGCTTTCAGTCTGACAGACGATAAAAATTAGGATTACTTCGCAAGCTGTGTGAAATGGTGGTCATCCTCCGAGAAGACTGTATGGAAATGGGAAAGCCTTCCTTTTTAAATGTTTAAAAGAGTAGTGTTAAGAACGTTGTTGCAGACCTAAATGAAGAGAAGTTCTGCAATCTATGGTCCCTTTTAATTGAAATTCACCCTCACGAAGAGTTGGTAGACTTTGCTTCATAATTAACTGGTGGTGTTTTAAAACATAATTGTTATTTAAAAATTAATTTGTGAAGATGGAATTAGTTGTAACTACCTAGTTGGTGAAAACATTTTTGCCTTTTTTTCTCTAAAAGTCGAATATATATATACATATATATGTGTGTGTGTATATATATGAAGCCTGATGGCCTAGTGAGTAGTTCTCTGGCACTCGGTGCCACAGGGTTCGAATAAATTCACTATGAATTTCAAAAGGACTCACACTCCACGATCTTTTTACATATGATTGAATTTAGCCTACCTCTATTTATTCAATGTCTCACTATCGCAATTCTTTAGATAGATGATGCCGAATACTTATAAATCACATAGGACTATAGGGAAATTTCAGGCTTATTTTCTGCTTGGACAAACTTCCGACACTTTTAAAGTCAGTTATTTGCTACGAGTTCAATGACGTATGATGGTAAATAACAGCAGCTCCATTAATTTGATTATAATATACTGATAATGAGTTATTTTTCATGTACATATTTAATGTTACAAGGGCTAATAATTTTTGGCTAATTGGATACATTTTCCTCTCCTTGTACTCTGAAATGTTAGACACTTCATTGAATATTTTCGTTTCTTTCTGCACTTCGTTCTGTGCAGATTTATGCATGTTATGCACCATTTTCTGTGCAATATGTAGTTCTGTATATTGAGATGTCTTTATATTTTATATGTATTATATTTCTTTCATGTATTACATGTCTTTATATTTTATAAGTATACATGTATCATATTTTTCACGTATACTATAATTTTGAAAAACTTTACAAATATTTAGTCATGCTATCGTATTTTTCTGATTTTTTTTCTTAATTTCGGCAAAACCGTATATAAAAAATGTCTGTAAAAAATTAATGAAGCTAGTTAATGGTACACATGGTTTCATGTTGAAATTACAGCCATATATTGGGTATATACTGTTAGAATCATAATATTTTTTTTTTTGCTTTCATAATTAGTTAATTTAATTAAAACTCTTATACATTTTATACATTCAATCAGTGTGGACAATTTTGCGATCAAGTATATTTCCCATAGGGTTTGTTTTGTGCAATGCATTGAGTACAGCTGAGCACGAAAAAACACCACCATCCATTTGACTGGCGGAGAAAACAGAATCATTAAAGTGAGCGCGGAAACAGATTTGTCTGAGTGGGAGGAGAGTGCTTTGTAAATGAAGTGGAAATGTCTTCGCATTAATCAATGATTCGCTAATGGATTTCCCGATTCGTTGTTGTTTTTCAATCCGACTCGTCACTCCGATGCAGTAGCTCTTCACTAATATTCACAGGATGCGAGCATTTCATTTAGTTCTTGGAATAGTTTCTGTCTCAAAAAGGCATCAAAATTCTCACTTCAAATTAAAAAACAAAATGTGGGGCATCTTTTATGTGTGTATTTATTTTGAATTTATTTTTTTTTACTCTAAACTAAGTAAAAATTCTAGTTGTTAATAAAGCGTAATAAATTTATTTATTTAAAGTGTTAGACTTTTAAACAAATAAGTCTACATACTGTAATATATAGTTAAAAATTAAAAAAAAATACAGCTTTGAAATGCATTCCATTTAAAAGCTTTTAGAACTTTCGAAAAGGCAATATTTTCACAACCCAATCCTCGAAATTAACTGAACAAAAGTGCACTAAAGAAAATCAATAAAGAATGAAATGCTTTAAATACAGAATCAAATTTGGTTTGTTGCTCTACGGTCAGTTTTTGCACACGTTGGGCCTATTAGAGCAGGACCTACAATTTAACATGGATTTCAAACCACTCACAAACATCCATGCCACCTCCAGGATTCGAACCCGAAACCTATAGTATCAAAGGCCCGAACGTTAGCCAATTAGCCATTAGGCCGCACCAAACGAAGTAAATCAGTATATCCTTGGTGCACCGGGTAAAAATCAGAATTTGGAAAAAAAAAAAAAGGGTTTTCTGACGTACTTGAGAGATTCCTATTGCTGTTAGTAAAAATAACTTTTTGGCTGACGTGAAAAACCACTTGCTTGTTAAAACATACTTAGAGCAAAAGTTATTAAGCATCGGCTGCAGAATTGAGGAAATTTTTCATCATAAATTATATTTTAATTCAGCGATATCCACACTTTTCTGATCGCATTTATATACAAATATCCAAAAACAAATCCCATATAGAGGCAAGCAATGCAGGCAAACAAACCCTCTATATATGTAGATTATGTCTGCTAATCCAATTAGCAAGTGGCGTCAATAAACGGTATGTATTGACAGAGAACCCCATGTGTGGGAGTATTGAACTCTGAACTTTGACCCCAGAACAAGGGGACGGGATCCCTGAAAAGATGTTTCGCAGTCGACAAAAGTGGATAGATGCGTGAAACAGTGATAAAATGGAAATGGCGATTTAATTATCTATTTTAGACAATATACATATATTTAAATTAAATTACAAATTTACATTTTTAATTATAATTGAATGTCAGCAATGAGATTGCATCTTTTAATACACATTTGGCATAAATATATCTATATATATGTCGCCGTTTTCACCATGTATATATATTAATTATAAAGCGTAGCTTTTATTATTGTGTATAAAGCAAAGATTTAAAAATAATAATAAAAGCGTTTTTCGTAAAACAAATTTAGGAATCTGTAGTAATTATAACGGTAAATAGTTATAAAATGTACCATTACAGTAAAACAACATGATTATTTATATTCATTATAAAAAGATACAATAAAACATTTACAATAGTAACATTGTTATTAAGCAATTTAAAGAAGCAAATTTTCGTCTGCTACTTATTTTTCAATTCCTTCTATTAGTTCCTTTTATTAGTTCCTTTTATTAGTTCCTTCTATTTATTCCTTCTCTTCACTCTGCCTATATATATCTTGTACAAATTTTCAATCTTTAATAAAATGCTTTTTATTCATCCACTCAAGTTCAAATAAATTTTTTTGAACTTGTAGTGGATGGCACTTGATGTTGATACAGTTTTTTCAAATATTAGTTCAGTAATTAGATTTAATTAATTAATTTTAGTTTTTTTTTAGATTTAAGTTGCATATATCTACCAATAGATGGCTCCAGATAAACTTAAAATAAAACTAATTTAAAATAAAGAATGTAAATGATTTATAAAGGAAATTCTGCAATATAGTAAAAAAAAGTAGGAATTGACTTAAAAAAAATTTTTTTATATTATTTGTTTCAGCTTTTACGGAAAAAAAACATATGTTCTTCCAGAGTTTTAAAGCAGTTTCTTATATCACAGTTTTTTAGTATTCATTTAGTGGTCTCCTGTCAAAAGTTCATGAAGTGATATAAACGACTCTATTTTCATTAAAAGGCATAATATATATTTTAGTTCTGAAAACCATCTTTCGAGTCTCCTTTTTTCCCATGTGGCCAATCTAACTCTGAGCTGTGTGCGAATCGACTTTGACACGAGCGGAAATTAAAATCCGTCGATGTGGCGAATTTTTGGCACGTCCCTGTACAAAAGAAAGGACATTTTTCTTGTGGCAAAAGCCTCCACTCTTCCGACATCAGATAAAAGGTTTAATTTACAGGATCATTTATCTCGTACGTGGCAGATGGCAGAAATTTTTACCGCCATTTAATCAAGGGGTACTCTTCGTTCTGAAAAGGTGCTGGAGGTAGACATCATTTGATGTTTAAGTCGAAGCAGGTAGTCACATATAATTGAAACAGGATTGCCATTTTGCTTTTTGAGTTTGGATTAGTGTCAATTAAACATTTTAAATTTGTATATCAAAGATGATATTATGCATCTTCATATACAGGGTGATTATAATTAAAGTCCCGCTTTCAAAATGCTGTAAAAAAAAGAAACACGCGTCACAATGACTTCACATTTTACTTGAAGATAAGTGAAGAAGGGGGAAATGGTACGACATCAAAGAAAGTTTCAAAGTGTATTAATAGATGGCGCTGTAAGCGAAATAAAGAAAGTGAATTCGGCTGCCAACGATAGTTGGCATGAGTTGCACATTAAACCAATTGTATTATTCAGTGCGCTTGATTTTTTCGGTTTTTTTGGCGGAAAAAATGACTTTTAAGTCATTTAACAGCTGTGATACCGTTATTAGAAAGGCCACCCACCAAAGCAAGACCATAACAAATTGGATGGGAAAAATCGGAGGAACTTTTTAAAGAATTTTTTTATACCATACCGTTTTCGCCTTTTTCAAGTATCTTCAGTTCAAATTTGAACTCATTGGGACGAGTAGTTCTTTTTTTACAGCATTTTGGAGGTGGGACTTTAATTATAATCACCCAGAATATAAATCTTCTGCACATATGTTTGTCACTGAACTCCTCCTACACGGTTGAGTTCAATGAAATTTTTTGTGTGTATTTGAGTGGATCCCTGAAGGGTTTAGATCCCAATTGGACTCGGTAGTTGATACTGCAATCTCAAGCAAATTATTGAAATAACACCGAATTTGATTATGTATATTTCACATTAATAGGATATCTCATAGTTCAATCACATTCCATAGATTAATTCAAGAATAGATTTTCTATCTATATTTTATTAAAATATATACCCTTAATCTATAATTATTCTAAATCGAAGTACAAGTAAAGCTTTGTTTTATTAAATTCCTATAGGGCATATTATATCTTCTCGATTACTTTATGAATATCTGCCATTTGCTTTCTTCACGACTACTTGTTGAACATCATACTTCTATGCTCATGTTTAATGAGTTAACAAAGTTTTTAGTAAATTAAACAATATAAATTATTAAAAGGATTATGTTATGCAAATTGCTCAACAATAGGAAGAGAGGAAGACCAAGGGGAAGGTGGATGGATACTGTCGAAGAGGATCTTAGACAACTGAAAATTATTAACTGGAAGAGACTGATGGAGAGCTGTTGTGTTGGAGGATCAATCTTGTACAAGACCAGTAAAGAAGAAGACGACGATATAAAATGTATACGTTAAAACTACTCATAATTTCAAATTGTTACCTGCCATGTTGTAAAAAAAAGGTTTTTTTTAATACTTACGCACTCTTTCAAGGTTTTTTTAATACTTAACATCGAATGTAATGGTGTGTATTTCACATTAATAGGATATGCCATATAAGGCACAGACAGCTCAAAAACACATTCCTTGTTAACAAATGTCCATCCTAAAACTAATCCATTAAATTGCAGGCACTCTGGGAAAATATCCTTTAGTGCCGCATAATTATCCTGGAGTGCAGTTTGTTAAATAACTCTACTCAGTCCTTTTGGGGGAACAGCGTTTTAAGTGTCTCACACAACAGCGGGCCTTTTGAGTCAGGAAAGCAAGTCTCGCCTTTATTCGCCGGCTAATTCGCCCCCAAACAATGAGCCCGGCTGACGTCAAAGATGGACCAACTTTAAAATATTACCTGGGGTAATTTATTCCTCGGCGTCGTAATAGCGACGTCTCGCAATCATTTGTTAACATCGCCGGAGAAGGGACATTAAATCTGAAGGGTGTCATTGTCGAATTACTCCATCGATGCAACAGAGAAAGAGAGCGCGAAAACACAGAAGTTGTGACACTTTTATGGAACGAACAATGGAAAAGGCTGGCTTTTGATTCGAAAGGACGGTTTTTGTTCGTCCTAGATTGGAAGTTTATTACGGCAGCCTTTCATTAAAAAATGAAGTATATTATCTTATCGCAAAAGAGAATCTTTGTCCTATATAAAGATTTCAACCAAATTCTTTTATTGCTGACTAAATTAGTTTTGTACAATAAAAGCTAATATTCAACAAACCAGAAATAGAAAAGGGACTTATAATAACTTTCTGGATGCTAAAAAAGATAGGATATGAACCATTATTTTTAGGCATTGTTTCCTTTTCCTCACAGTGCATCATAATGTGTTTATAATTATGAAAGATATTTCAAGAAATATTATATCTTTTGGATTACTTTTTGCATACCTGCCATTTGCTTTCCAAACGACTATTTGCTGAACATCTTACTTCTATGCTCATGTTTAATGAGTTAGAAAAGTTTTTAGTAAATAAGATATAAAATACATATACAATATAAAATGTATGCATTAAAACTACTCATAATTTCAAATTGTTACTTGCCGTGTTGTAAACAATGCTTTTTTTTAACACTTACAAACTTTTTCAAGCATATTACAGAAATAACACCGAATTTGATGGTGTGTATTTCACATTATAAGGACAGTTCTGCAATGCATGGGCAAATATCTCAAAAATATATTCCTTGTTAACAAATGTCCATCCTAAAACTGATCCATTAGATTACATTACTCGCGGAATATATCCTTTAGTGCCGCATAATTATCCTGGAGTGCAGTTTGTTAAATAACTCTACTCAGTCCTTTTGGGGGAACAGCGTTTTAAGTGTCTCATACAACAGCGGGCCTTTTGAGTCAGGAAAGCAAGCCTTGCCTTTATTCGGCGGCTAATTCGTTCACAAACAATGAGCCTGGCTGACGTCAAAGATGGGCCAACTTTAAAATATTACCTGGGGTAATTTATTCCTCCGCGTCGTAATAGCGGCGTCTCGCAACCAGTTGTTAACATCGCCGGAGAAGGGACATTAAATCTGAAGGGTGTCATTATCGAATTATTCCATCGATGCAACAGAGAAAAAAGGACTCGAAAACCCAGAAGTTGTGACACTTTTATGGCGAACAATAGAGAAGACCGGCTTTTGCTTCGAAAAGACGGTTTTTGTTCGTCCTAGATTGGAAGTTTATTATGGCAGCCTTTCATTTAAAAATGAAGTATATTATCTTATCGCAAAAGACAATCTTTGTCTTATATAAAGATTTTGTTCAGTCAAATTCTTTTATTGCTAGCTTAATTAGTTTTGGATAATAAAAGCTAATATTCAGTAAACCAGAAGTAAAATAGGGATTTATAATAACTTTATGTGTGTTAAAGAAGGTACGAAATGAACCATTATTTTTAGGCCTTGTTTGCCTTTTCCTCACAGTGCATCATAATGTGTTTATTATTATGAAAGATATTTTAAGAAATGTTATATCTTTTCAATTACGTTTTGCATACCGGCCATTTGCTTTCTAAATGATTATTTGCTGAACACCTTACTTCTATAATCATATTTAATGAGTTAGCAAAGTTTTTAGTAACTGAAATATTAAATGTATACAATTAAACTACTCATAATTTCAAATTTTCATCACTCGCCATGTTATAAAAACGTTTTTTTCTGCACTCTTTCAAGTAAAATATTGAAATAACATCGAATTTGATGTTATGTATTTCACATTAACAGGATAAGTTATATAACGCATGAACATCTAAAAAACATATTCCTTGTTAACAAATGTCCATCCTAAAACTAATCCTTTAAATTGCAGGCACTCTCGGAAAATATCCTTTAGTGCCGCATAATTATCCTGGAGTGCAGTTTGTTAAATAACTCTACTGAGTCCTTTTGGGAGAACAGCGTTTTAAGTGTCTCACACAACAGCGGGCCTTTTGAGTCAGGAAAGCAAGTCTCGCCTTTATTCGCCGGCTAATTCGCCCCCAAACAATGAGCCCGGCTAACGTCAAAGATGGACCAACTTTAAAATATTACCTGGGGTAATTTATTCCTCGGCGTCGTAATAGCGACGTCTCGCAACCAGTTGTTAACATCGCCGGAGAAGGGACATTAAATCTGAAGGGTGTCATTATCGAATTATTCCATCGATGCAACAGAGAAAAAGAGCGCGAAAACCCCAGAAGTTGTGACACTTTTATGGCGAACAATGGAAAAGACCGGCTTTTGCTTCAGAAAAGATGGTTTTTGTTCGTCCTATACTGGAAGTTTATTATGGCAGCCTTTTATTCAAAAATGAAGTATATTAGCTTATCGTAAAAGATTTTGTTTAATCAATCAAATTCTTTCATTGCTGGCTTAATTAGTTTGGGATAATAAAAGCTTTTATTCAATAAACTAGAAATAGAAGAGGGACTTATAATAACTTTCTGTGTGTTAAAGAAGATACGAAATGAACCATTATTTTTAGGATTGTTTGCTTTTTTATCACAGTGCATCATAATGTGTTTATTATTACGTAAGGTATTTTAAGAAATATTTTTCAATATGGCTAACATATATCAATAAAATAACTAACGTAATTATAATTAAATAAAACTGCAAGGCAAATAATTTTTTATTTATTTTAACAGCACTGATTGCGTAATATTATATTTTTTCGGTGTGAACTGTTTAATAAATAACTATAATTAAATCATTATTCTTTACATTTTTATTGTTTCGTTCTAAAAAAGTTTTATCAAGTTGAAATTATTAAAAAAAAATTGTTTAACATAAACTATACTGCTCATTGTTTAATAAAAATTAACAGTATGATCAAAAGCGAAAATTTGAAAAGTGATCTTATTTTTAATTAACAATTAAAAAATAACATTAAACACTTTTGAAGCTGTTCATACTGTTTATAGTTATTAAACAATGAAAAGCATGATCTAACATATTCTAAGCTAGATATTTTCATTAAAATTTTATATAAAATAAAAATGTGTAGCTTAGTGCTTCATAAATTTTAAAACTGATGTTATTTATAATTAACAATTAAAAAATAACATTAATCCCTTTCGAAATTTTTACATTAAGTAACTCTTTAATTTGTGACTTTGATTTGAATAGAATTGAATTGATTATTTTTATATTACTAGTTTAATTTATGTCAACAAATATGAATTAAGCCTTTATTAAAATTGAAAATATGCAATACTAAAATTATGAACAATTAAGTTTTTATTCTGTTTCATTTTTTATTAAACTTCAAGTATAATTTCAGCCATTCGGATTGCACATTAGAATCAGAATTATAATCAATTGATCCATCGCCAGAGTTTTTGAGATCATCTTACAAATCAAGCATGCTGTTATCGTTAAAGACGTCTTTTGACTCATGTTTTTTAAAAAAAAAAATATCTGTAGGAAAAGTCAAAAAAGTCATAAGAAATAAATAACACGTACATTCTCGTCCATCCTTTTGGCTACTGGAGGACATCGATTCAAATGTCTGTAAAATATAAACATGAAATCGCGATAGACTGTTGCGATATCACGACTGAATGATATACGATATCATGAGCGAACACGTGCATGCGTTAAAATAATACAAGGTAAGCTAAAATGCATTACATTTTCATTTTTGCAGGATATAATTCGTGGTATTTCTAAAATTATACAATTAAGAGTTACGAAGAAATTTGGGATAACTCATTAAGAGGATAAAAAAAACAAGCTATAATTTCATCTCAATTCTTACACTGTACATGGTTTAGTTTTGCAATAGCAAAATCCGCTCTCCAAGTCCAATTAATGACATCCTCATTTAAATGGTCTTGCAGCTCTGCTAAAAGCGCTTCCATATTAATATCCACTCCTGTTATTAATTTTCATGGTTTCCATTTGCAAAGCGAAGACGGTGTCGCTTCAATTATGGCCAAGTTTTCAACACGCTTGAGTCGATTTGTACCAAGAGCAATGCGTTTCGACGCAACTTAATAGTTCAAAATATTTTTTCTCAGAGAAATCGTGTGTCATTGTAATCCATTAAATGAAGAAATTGTTTCAAGAAAGTTCCAAAATCTAACTTATAGTTGTTTTCTAAATCATTTCTTTAAATTTTTTTTATATTCGTTTGTGATTTATCTACAAATGGGGAGGAAGGAACTTCATGGTACTTGGACTTATTCCACGTTACTTTGTTTTATGCCAAGTTATCTTGAGTTTGAAAAAATGGAAACAGCATTGTTAAATCTTGAATAAAAATTTGAAAACAAATTTATTAAAGTTTGAAAAAAAATAATTAAACTATTTTTTTGATGCTTTCTTCTGGAATCTAGTATTTCAGAGGTATAAAAATTGAAGCGTTGTATGACTAAAATGTTCTTGGAAGGACTGTAACATGTTTTAAAAAATATTTTCTTAAATTTGTCGTGTTATATAATTTTTATCTTTGTATTGAAATTATCATATAATGCTAATACATATGAATTCTTAACATTTGCGTAATTACTATTGATTACTTGAAAAAAATATTCATATTCACCGTAGCACTCGTAGGTAGAAGTCCCACTTGGCTCCAAGTCACTGAAGGAGAGCGGTGCCTTTCGTGAGGACTTTTAGAAGGATCTACTCCACATTTGATTATCGCAAGGGTTTGGTTTGGTTTGTCACTCTACGGTCATTTTGTACACACTTTATTCTAATTAGATCAGGACCTACAGTTTAACGTGGATTCCGAACCCTTCACGAACATCCATGACACCGCCAGGTTTTGAACCTGAAGCCTGTAGTACCAAAGGCCAAAGCACTAGTCAATTGACTATCAGGCCGCTTAGGATTGAAGAGGAGAATAGGAACCCTTCTAATGCTATCCTTGTAGATATACGATCAAAAACGCGATGGCCAAATGTGAGAGAAATGCAGCAATGTTCCTGTAAAGCCCCCTTCGGTAATGCTACACCTCTATCTTTAACCTAATAATTTATCAAGTTCAAAGGGCCTAAACAGCATTCAAAAACAAAAAATCTCTCAGCAGAGAACCCGTCATCATTTGAAAATCATTCATTTCACCATCAACTTAAAAAAAAACATTTGATGTGGAATACAAATCCAATTCCAGTCAAAATGGCTTTCTACTAATCCCCTCTCCCAAAATGCGCGTGAACATGCGTGTCCACGTGTAAGTGAAGTCACGTGTCCGCCAGACCTATGGAAACAAGTTATTTTATATTTTTCTCAGTCCATTCACTCTAAAGTCTGAGAGTAGCTTAAGGTATACGACCTCAGCTTGAAGAACTGAGCACAGGAAAAAATTATCATGATTACTTCAAAATCCAATTATTTTTCTGCATTTCGATAAATGTGTGATGTTATAACACGGCAATGAACAGATAAAAACACGAATCCATTAAAGAGGTTGATCTGAAAACGGTGCTGTGTTGTTCCGCGCGTGAAGAACAATTCGTATTCATCGAAAATTAACGATAAAAGCCTAATGGCCCGAGGAGGCAATTTTACACGCTAATCAATTATTTGCGCAGCTATTTCCGCAATTACGGATGCTAATGCAATCTTACTGATAACCTAATCAGATTAATACGCGGCCAGAGAATTACGCTTCAATAAAATATTCTTCCTTGCAGTTTTAATGGCAGAGGATTCACAAATCAACGACCGAAGTTATGCAACAAATAAAGCATTCGCGGAAATTATCACTGGCGAGTATTCTTTCTTTTTTTTTTTTCGCGATGTTAATTCCCTTACTGAATTATATTATAATTTCTAAGAGAATGAGGCTATTTTTCATTAAATTTATAATAAATAATAATGAATTCAATAACTAGGAAAGGTAATAATTATGAAAATCTCATTGTATCTAAAATATAAAAGTACACAACATTCTTCGTTGTAGTTTTAATTGGAGAAGGATAATTTGTTGTAGCAACAAATAAAGCATTCGTGGAAATTATGACTGGCGAGTGTTTTTTTTTTTTTTTTTCGCATTGTTAACTTCTTTATTGAGTTATAATTTCTAATAGAATGAGCTATTCTTTATTAAGTTTATAATAATATAAAAAAATAATGCATTTAATAACTAAGAAAGCTAATAATTATGAATATCTCTCTTTATCAAAATTTAAAAATACACAATATTCTTTGTTGCAGTTTTAATGGCAAAGGATTCGCAAACCAACTACCGAAGTTATGCAACAAATAAAACATTCGTGGAAATTATCAATGTGGGTTTTTTTTTCCCGCATTATAATTTTTTTTTATTGAATCACAATTTCTAATAGAATGAGCTATTCTTTGTTAAGTTTTTAATAAATAATAATGTAAATAATAATGTCTTCAATTAGAAGGAAAGGTAATAGTTATAAAAATTTCATTGTATCTAAAATATAAAAATATACAATATTCTTCGTTGCAGTTTTAATGGAGGAGGATTCACAAATCAACCACCGAAGTTATGCAACAAATAATTGGACATTAGCATTGGTGAGTATTCGCATATTTTTTTTTTGTAGCATAGTTAATTTCTTTGTTGAATCATAATTTCTAAGAGAAAGACCTATTAAGTTTATAATAAATAATAAAGCATTCAATAAGAAGGAAAGGTAATAGTTATGAAAATTTCATTGTATCTAAAATATAAAAAATATACAATATTCTTTGTTGCAGTTTTAATGGCGAAGAATTCACAAATCAACCACCGAAGTTATGCAACAAATAATTGGACATTAGCATTGGCGAGTATTCGCATATTTTTTTTTTTGTAGCATAGTTAATTTCTTTGTTGAATCATAATTTTTAAGAGAATGACCTATTAAGTTTATAATAAATAATAATGTAAATAATAAAGCATTCAATAAGAAGGAAAGGTAATAATTATGAAAATCTCACTGTATCTAAAATTTAAAAATACGCAAGAAGATTTATACAGATTTGCTATAAAGATTATAAAAGATTATAATTTGCTATAAAGATATATTTGCTATAAAGATTTGCTTATTTACATAAATACAGAAGTAATATTCTTTCACAATTAAAAAAAAATGGCTGACTGGTTAGAAACATCAATTAATTCATTCGTCATTTTACTTCCTAACTGTTCTGGACAATGTAAAATCGAAAGACAATGTTTACATTATCTATTAAATCATTGTCTGAAATTCATATGATCCATTGTATAGATTCGAATGCTTATTTTTTCATTGGTTGCGGATTATATAAAATAATACCCTTGGATGAGTAGTTAGTTTCCAATTCTTAGACTACTGTCATTGAGGCAATTTGAATAATTACTTAATTTATAAAGCAAGAGCTTAAAACGTTTCACGAAAGATTCATTAATTTCTTTGAAAATGCGGTTGGATAAAAAGATATTTAAGATTTTTTTAAAAGTATTTTATTACTTTTAAAACCTTCTATAAAAATTATTATATTGTTTTTCTTAAAGGTCCAAAGGGACAAAACTCAACTGTATATAGAAACAAAAATATTTAGACGAATAAGTTTGTGTAGAATTTCATCAAAAATGTTTAGCGAAAAGCAAAAAAGAAATGACATTCACAAAAATAAGTAATTATTTTTACTGAGCTAATTTTCATACCAAGATTAAAATTAAACTTTTATTAAGTTTAGTATAATCAATTAGATAAGGGAATGACATATCTCGATATTTAATTTCAACACGAAATATAAATAAAAATAGAAAAATTCTTAGAAGAAGCTTTGAAAAATTATAGCTAATTATCTGAATAGATAGTTGTAAAAATCACATAATTTATTAAAGTGTTATCTTGTCGTTTTTTAAACACTAAGATGACATTTCTTAAAAAGTAAACATATATATAAAAGAGATAATATAAATTCACAAAATGTTTTAGGAATGCCGTGGTTTGGAAACCACTTTAAACTGTAGGTCCCGGTCTAAGAGTCTCGTAGAGCGCTGTGTTACTCGCGTCTATATACTATCTTCAAGCTACACGTGCCCCCTGGGTAGTGCTAAATGAGTAACAGTGGTGCAGTCCTTGCTTACGGCATAAGTATTAACTGTCTATGTTTTGCCAGTTGCATTAGAACAACAACATAATGTGTTTTAAAATTACATTTTGTTGTTTTAAGTCCACGAGCCCATACGTACTCATGATTGAAGGGGAAGGAAGCAGCTTCTGTTGTGATGGAGCACCCCGTAGGAGGTAGAACTCTGACTTTGACTCCGTGACGCTCTTGCAGTCATAGAAGACCGGGACCTACGGCTTAAAGTGGATTCCGAACCACTACAAACATCCATGGCACCACCGGGACTCGAACCCGAAACCTGTGGCCCCGAGCGCCAGAGCGTAGACACTCGGCTATACATTTCGTAACTTTATATATAGATTACAATAGTATAAACATTATAGTTACACTACATAGTTTTAGTGTCCCTACAGCAATATAAATGAATTTTATAATGACACTTTATATATATGATCGCTATTATGACTGCTACTATACCCCACCACATCACATCACTGTGCCTACGACTGAGTAGGCCCTATACAGTTTGGGAATGATGTGGGTGAGAAGTCTGACTGGGCTCCGTGATGCTCTACAGTCATTTGAGACCGGGACCTATAGCTTAAAGTAGATTTCGAACCACTACAAACATCCATGGCACCGACGAACTCGAACCCGAAACCTGTGGCACCGAGTGCTCTAGACACTCGGCCTTCAAGCCCTATATGTGATCATTGCAACATGAATATTAAATTGAAAGTATGTAGTTTTAATATTACTATAATAATGTTATAGATTATTAGAATGACCCTTTGTATCTTTAATGCCTTTGCAATAATATAAATATTAATAATACTATAATAATACTGTAATAATTTATTAATTTATGATATTATGGAATATTCATTTGTTTCTGATATTAGACCACATTTAGTGTTATTTTTAAGTAGAGCAGAATAAACTGAGCGAACCTTCACGATTTACAGGCAATAGAAAATCTTTTCTTGAATCTTGCCTTTTGAAGTAATGTAATCTGTGCTCAGATAACTTCTTGTCGCTGAAAAATCAAGAAGCTCTTCAAACAGACTTTTATCATCCCGAGCGAACGTGACTCGCACATAGTACGACAGATTTACCTAAAAGCATGTCGTTCGGCTAAATATACTTCTCGACTCCGTTTATTTGTAGAGACTGTAAGTCGACTTATTCCGGAATCGTATTTTACTACTACGATACAATAAAAAGATTTACTCTTTTTTTTCTGTACTTCCACTTTCTATAAGAAATATTTAGTATTATTTTTTAGAAATATATACATAAAGAAATATTTTTTAACTTCAACTATATTTTCGAAACAATTTTAAATATAAAAATAAACAAATGAATTTGTTTTGTTTTTTTAAAAAAGATTCATTAACTGTCTAGATTTCCTGTTAACAAAATAATCAATTTACAACCATATACAAAATCATAAGATAATAATTTCCCAGTATCAGGGCTATGCTTCAGTTTAATTTTGTTGATGAAGAAAATGTAGAGCCTGAGGACCGAGTGACTGTCGTTCCGAGCCACAAGTTTCGGATTCGAATCCCGGCGGTGGCATGAATGTTTATAGTGGTACGGAATCCCCTTTGAACTGCAGGACACGGTCCAATATGACTACAGAGCGTTGGGCATAGGGCTGACAACCCTACCCCGTAAAATAAAAAAATCTGTCTGTCATCTTCTGTCTCGAAATCTGCCAGTAGGCAGACACCCTTGGCCCACCATAGTAGGACTGTTGCGCCATTGAAGAAGTAGAAGAAGATTCGCAGTTAGCCTATTAACAATTCCGATACACTAAACGCAGAATTGGGATCGAATTCCCTGGCTGCAACAGTCACTTGTTGGTGACTGTTGCAGACAGGGAAATAGGTGACTCGACGGAGATTATGACAACGCATGTAAAAGCGTCTCGTCAAAGTCGCTTGTTAAGAGTATTCCGGATTTTCTAGCGTGGTGGTTACACCTAAAAGTCCTCCCTGAGTGTAATGTTCCCTCCCTGTTACCCTGTCCGTTGGGTCTTCGTGATGTAAATATGTAACGCACTAATCCTACTGATGGTCAGTAAATAAATAGAAATATAAAAAAAAAATTTAAGTCAATTCCTACTTTTTTTTTCACTCTATTGCAGAAAGTCCTGTATAAATAATGTTCCTTCATTTTTTTAAGTTTATCTGACGCCATCTATTGGTAGATACATGCAACTTAAATCTAAAAAAAAACTACAATTAATTAATTAAATTTAATTAATGAACTAATATTTGAAAAAACTGTATTGACATCCAGTGTCATCTACTACGAGTTAAAAAATAAAGGTATTTGTACTTGAGTGGATGAATAAAAAGTATTTTATGAACGATTGAAAATTTGAACAAGATATATATAGGGAGAGTGTGAGTAATAGAAGGAATTGAAGAAAAAATATTAATAAAATAAAGCACGTGTCAGATTTTTTTAAATAATAGGAAAAATTAACTTCTTTTAAGATTAAAATGAATCGTTTCTATCTTTCCTCTTTATTTCAGATGATTGCGTTAACAATTCGTGAGATTCAATGGTTTTTCCCACGATTCAACACGGAATGTCGAGAAGCAGCTTTCATTCGAAGGCCAACTGGCTCAGATCTGTTTAAAACTGAGTTTCGTTTACGAAGATTTTCGCTTTTCAGAATGAAGGTCAATTGTTTACTGTAATGCGGGCTCTTATCTCTTCAGTGTCACCTGTAATGAACCATAAGTCTTAATGGATAATACTTTCGTAACCAAAAAAATTATTTATCCACTAATATTTATCTTCTACATTCTGTCCATTACATATACACTCAAGAGCCAAAACATTATGACCACCCCTACATTTTGCAATGAACTCGCCTGGATGACGTGGAAGGCACGTAATCAGGTGGAAGTGGTATTTAACTGGTATTAAGTGGTGGTATTAATCCATTCCAAGGCTGGTTGAAGCTGTGTTGCGCGCCAAAGGTGGGCCAACTCGTTATTGACAGGTGGTCATAATGTTTTGGCTCTTGAGTGTATATATATTGCGTGTGTGTGTGTGTGTGTGTGTGTGTGTGTGTGTGTGTATTGTATATATAATTAATATTGTATTTAATTTATGTTGTATAAATGCAGCAACGAAAGATATAAAAAAGTAACATTAAAATAATATTTTATCATACATATGAAAGAGAGAAAAAAAGTTATATTTTTTTAAAAATTCAAAATATGTTTCATCAAATTCAATTGTTTAAATGCTATGATGAAAATAAATTTTCCGTATTTATTTCTGTGGTTGTAAGAACATCCATTAAAGTAAAATGAAACACGATTTACTAAATAAAAACATGTGACTATGGGACACGAAACATGTGACAAACAAAATACGAAATAATGTAGAAAAAAAATCGGAAGTACTTGAAATGACCTATTTACTTCTTAAGATAATAAATAATCTAGTTGACATAATCATAATAAATTAAAATTTTTTGGAATGCTTAGTAAAAACTGAAAATATGTTTAATCCAATTCAGTTGTATAAATGTTATAATGAAAACAAATTTTCAGAATTTATTTCTTTTATTTAACATCTGTTGTTGTGGTTTTTGTAACTTGGCTGGCCAAGCCCAGAAATATATGGACTCATGATTGAAGGGGAAGGAAGCACCTTCTGTTGTGATGGAGCACCCGTAATGACTTTTGCTCCGTGACGCTCTTACAGTCATAGAAGACCGGGACCTACGGCTTAAAGTGGATTCCGAACCACTTTACCGCCGGGATTCGAACCCGAAACCTGTGGCACCGAGCGCCAGAGCCCAAATTTGCCAAATGTTCCCAAATACTGACCGCGCCCAATGATGCTTAATTAAACGAGAACCGGTTAAATGGTACGGCCGAATAAATTCGTTAATAATTAAAGTAAAATTAAATTTAAATTTAACTAAAGTTGCTAAATTTAAATCTAAATTAATTAAAGTTAAATTTATTAATTAAAGTAAAATAAAACACGATTTGCTAAATAAAAAAAAATCTGCAAACCACATGTGACCAATCTTAAACGAAATACGAAATAATGTAGAAAAAAAATTGGACATGCACATGATCTACTCATTTCGTAAAATAACAGATAATATAATTGACATAAATAATAATATTAATTTTTTGGAATGCTTCGTAAAATATATATGTATATCTGTATTTAAATGTATGTCATTGCATTCGATGTGTACACAGACAAAAACTATTATCTAAATCCAGCTATTCCCGCTCAAAAATTCTTGAAAATCATTTGAATTACTTTCACTATCCATCACGAAAGAAAAAAAGTTTTAATATTTTCATAAAAAAGAGCTTTCTCCATGTGAAGAGAAATTATTTCAAAAAATATTCATCAGAATATTCGGCACTTAAAACAGACATGATTGCCCCTCGAACCTCAAATTAAGAAATCAATGAGAGATTAATGCCTGAAAAATCTCAATCTATTGAACATAAATTCTTCAGCGACTCCATTAAAATCATTAAAAGGCCCTTCCATTGCGTTGGAGAACTCATTTTCCCGCGCTCCGTCTCTCTCGTCCAATAGGAATCAATTAGAAAGGCGAAAACTGTAATGAAAAGCGCCATTTGCTTTTTCGTTCGAAAATTCGGAATTAAATTTGCTTTTCGAACGAGTGGAAAATGGATTTTTGTTTAAAAGATGGAATAAATAATCGACAAATTACAAATTTTATCAATATTTACATCGTTACAGATGTAAATGAATTTCTTTTTTTTTCTTTTAATCTTCTAAATAAATAACCAGCGAAAAAGTTAAAAGGGTCTTATTGATAATGTAAAATATTCTAAACAAAGCATTTAGACACGATATATAAATTTTTATTATAATGATACGAATAATTTCTATTCTAAACAAAACCTTTAATGTGTCAATATAAACCCTAGTAACTTTACATGAGAAATCAAATACGGTAGGATTTAGATAAATGTTAGTTGGACATAAACTTTATAATGATAAACTTTTTAAAACTATAAACTTTTATAATGACATTTATATAATTACTATCGTGTCTTTTTGGACACAATCTATAAACTTTTATAATGATGCGAATAATTTATGTTCATGTTTTTAACCATCAGTATTCTGCATAATGCTCCTGAATACTATCTTGTTTCTAATGAAAAGAAAAACACTTCTTTTATGTAAAGGAAAAAGCCTTTTACCTCTTTTTTTCACTATACTTATTAATTAATTAACTGCTCTCTGTCTTATTAAATCATCTAAAGTCTCTCAATAGATATAGCTTCTTAATTTAGTATAAATGGGCAGATCATTTTAAAATTGTTTCAGTTACAGGTTTGAGAATTCTTCTATTAGCAATCATTTTCACACATGCCAGAAATCTCTCAGAAATTCCGACTCTGATGGCCAGTTGACTTCGCTTTGACCTTTGGTACCATGGGCTTCAGATTCGAATATTAGGGATGGCATGGATGTTTGTGAGTGGTTCGGAATCCACTTTAAACTGTAGATCCCAGTCTAATTAACCTAAAAGTGCGCACAAAATGACCGTAGAGATACAAACCAAACTAAACTCACAAATCTTAAAATACAAATTATAAGAAATTCGTTTAACTTTGAATACAATTTTTTTACGTTAATTAGGCTAAATGTTATATTAGAAGGCTTACACTTTATAATTCATTACACTACTACACAGTAAAATTCTTTAATTTCCATTGCTTGCAATCAAAATTATTCTCGATTACATTAATAAAATTATATTATTTATATTCTCCTCATTTATTCAAAAATTGATTATTTCGAAACATAATAAAAAAATTCTACTAAACAATGGCAAAATGCAAAAAATACGAGTCCACAACGATTTTATCCGAACTTATCGTACATAAAAAAAGAAAAACAACACAAACAATAATAATGGCAGATGGATCACAATTCTTTTTCTTTATGCTGTTGTATTGCGCGATAATAGTTAGAATGAATAGTTAGATATTCGCTTATAAGGTGTCCAAGAACTTCACCAAACGATTCAGCGGCCCATAAATCACTGCCAGAGCAGGGGGCCATCGAACGGCAACTGGAATGTTCGAATGCAACCCCCCGTCCAATCGATAGGGATGATTTCAAGTTTGCTTTCTTGGGCAAGTTCTTTGGAGGTGGCTATTTATCGGAAACCCTTATGTCAACAACACACACGCACACACCCCTCTACCGGAATTTCGATCCACTAGAGCTATTTTTAGCATCAAAGTAGGGAAGGGGGGTTGCTCAATCAAACTTAAATGAACGACGAACCCCCCCTCTTCTATCGAGCTCTTCAATTACGAACGATGGAATTCATTCTTTTCGTTATTGAGGGCTGCCCTGACGTTGTTCGAAAGGACGCGATTGGAATTTTAAGGTCGCTTGTTGTGCCAATAAGCCACGAAAAGGAACCAGTCTTTTGGAAATTCGGATTGTTTGATTTTTTTCTTTCTTTAGGTATAAGGTGATATTTATCAAAGAATGAAGCTTTTTGGCTTTTTATGATTGCGGAAATTAATAGAGATAGAAAATTGGCCAATTAAATTGTCTTGTACTGTAAAATAAAATTGTGTATTGTATTATAAAGAAATATTTTAAAGAAAAAATATTCGTGCTTTAGGTGACGGAAAAAAAGAATGTGAAGCAAAACATTAATACTGCATTTTTTTTTTTTTTTAATTAAAATAATTTTTTACTTAGATCATCAAGAATATTGTCCGATAATTAAGAGATCACAATGTCTTTCCTGGTAGGAAAGAGACATTTGTCCGAAAGAAATAGTAGGAAAAGACAATATACGTTTACGCTCAGATGAGAAGGTAATTTAAAAAAATTAAATTTCCATTGATCTTAATTTTAAAAAGTATACATTTTTAGCACCTATGATTAATGAATTCGTTCTTAATGTGTGATACGTATCTATCTTCTTTTGATGATGGAAATCAATGAATCAACGATGGAAACAAATCAATGAATCCAACGAATCGAATGAAGAAATCGATCTATTCCATTTGTCCCTGATATAGGATATATTAGATTCAGCTTTACCAATACTTATCCATGGAACATTGCTATGTAACATTCACTGTGCTTTGCGAAAGAGAAGAAATGCTTTGCTTGCGAACTTTTCAAGAAGAATTGATTCTTATTTGCGATACATATAAAAAAACTCTCATGCAGGCAGCCTGCCATATATAGATGTCATATATGCCTGCCATATGCCTGCCATATATGCCTGCCATATGTGCCTGTCTATATGCCTGCCATGTGCAGCCTGCCTGTAAAAGACTAATTTTAGATAATTTAGTTCTATGGGCAATAATTTATTTCTAAATAATACAATCCAACCCTCGATGTTTTCGAGAAACATCTAGAAATGGCTGATCTCTTTTTCTGGCTATCTAGAAATTCAATCTCCCATTTTATCATATGACAAAATTAGTCTCCAATTATATAAATAAAGCAATTGCAGTTACGAATAACATAACAATGAGAAAAATTAAAAATCGCTGTAATTTATTAAGATTATGATATTGGTTTTAGATAGAGGGCACTTTGACTAGAGATGATTCATTGCCTAGGGTACATCGCAAGGTCTACTGCACGGCAACCACATTTTGCCACATCACGTTGAACATCACAAGCAATATCTGGTGATATTCTCACCGTCCTCCATTTTTTCTCCTCCACGTCGAGCCAAACACAGGGACTTTTCAAACTACAGATTTATCATACCCATCCTGATATATACACCAAACCCTTTGATTCATGTTTCACTTATCGAAATACAAATCAAATACACGTGTACACGTAGTTGATTATAATAGAATTATGTACATCAAAGCCTTTGGTTCAAATTTCACTTGTCGAGATACGAATCGAATACACATCAAAGTCTTCGTTCAGGTTTCACTTAATCGAGATGCGAATCGAATACGTGTTATATACATCAAAGCGTGTGGTGCAATTTTTACTTATAGAGATGCGAATCGAATTTTCTAGAGTTTAGAAATTCAACTATCTACTAAGTCGTTGCATAGACCATTGAGTTCCAAACCCAACATTCTATACACTAAGTTAATGCGGCACCTGTAGTTGATTATAATAGAATTATTATAAGAATAAATTCTAAGTGCGATTTTTAGTTATAAAAAAATTTACTTCTACCAGTATAAAACTAACATCTTTTTTTAAACTTAATTTTTATTTCTTAGTAAAGAAAAATGGTTGGGAGTTTAAAGTACTTTGAGCTTAATTATAAAAGCGACTAGGATATAAATATAAGAGAGAGGCAGGAAAAACAAGTTCCGCGTTTTGAAAAATTTCCGTTAAGGGAATAATTACCGACTCCAAACCGCCCTGAAGGAAAAGCGATCTTTACAGGCACAGAGAAAAAAAATAAGTTTTATAAAACTCTTAATTTAAGTATCTTGTTAGTCTGAACGTAATGCCAGAACGGGCCGTTAATGTTAACGCGGCAATTATTTCTGCGACGATTCTGCACTTCTGTGGAAGAAAAAAAGAAGAGGACTTATTCGGGAATCTAAAAATTCCAATAACTGTTCTAGGGAAATAATTTTTGTATTTTCATTTTAATGACCACAGGCGCAGTTATTTTAAAACACTGCTCTCTTAAGCGTAATTATCTAAACTATTATTAGAAACTATATAAAGATCGCGGCATTTTAAAGTTCGATAATAATTATTTTTAACAATTATTTTATTCATAGTTTATCCAATTATATCTAGTGCCTGCAGCTAAGGATTTCTCTTGAAGTTAGAATTGGCTTGAAAAGTTAAAAGGACATTAATATAAATTATAGTAAAGTTAATAAAAAGGTATAATGTATATTTCGTAAAAGTATAATCTGTAATGTAGAATGTAACATGCACACGTATTCGATTCGTTTCTCAATTCTCAATTCAATTCAATTCTTCTTTCACTTGAAACATGAATGAAGAATTGAATTGAATTGAGAATTGAGAAACGAATCGAATACGTGTGCATGTTACATTCTAGCCCATCAAAGTCATAAGCATGCTACTAGTACATCAAAGTCTTTGGTTCAGGTTTCACTTATCAATACGAATCGAATACTTATGTGCATGTTATATACATCAAAACCTTTAGTTCAGCTTTCACTTAACGAGATATGAATTGAATACAAGTGTAAATGTTAGATACATTAAATCCTATGGTTCACATTTCGCTTATCGTGATACGAATTGAATTTTCCAGAGTTACGAAATCCAACGTTCTACCAAGTTTTTCCACACACAATTGAGTTAAAAACGTAACGTTCTATCCATTAGGTTATTGCGACATCTATAGTCGATTATAATAAAATTATTATAAGTATAAGTTCTAAGTGCAATTTTTAGTTATAAAAAAATTAATATTTCCTAGCATAAAACTAACATCTTTTTTAAACTTAATTTTTATTTCTCAGTAAAGAAAAATGGTTGGAGTTTTAAGTACTTTGAGCTTAATTATAAAAGTGACGATATAAATATAAGAGAGAGGCAGGAAAAACAAGTTCCGCGTTTTGAAAAATTTCCGTTAAGGGAATAATTACCGACTCCAAACCGCCCTGAAGGAAAAGCGATCTTTACAGGCAGAGAGAAAAAAAGAAGTTTCAGAAAACTCTTAATTTAAGTATCTTGTTAGTTTGAACCCAATGCTAGAACCGGGCTGTTAATGTTAACGCTGTAACATCGAGGCTTCTGGTTTGTTACATACGAATAAGAACATCAAAGCCTTTGGTTCATGTTTCACTTATCAAAACACGAATAGAATACACGTGTACATGTTATATACATCAAAACCTTTGGTTCAGGTTTCAACTTATCACTTATGGAATTATGAATCGAATATACACTATATACATCAAGACCTTTGGTTCAGTTCACTTATCGAGATACAAATCGAATACACATCAAAATCTTTGATTCAGGTTTCACTTATCGAGATACAAATCGAATACACATCAAAGTCTTTGATTCAGGTTTCACTTATCGAGATACAAATCGAATGTTGTATACATCGTTTGGTTCAATTTCTACATACAGAGATATGAATCGAATTTTCCGGAGTTTCGAAATCCAACTATCTGCCTAATTGTTACATAGACCACAGAGTTCCAAACACCAACGTTCTATCCACTAGTTTATTGCGGACCTATAGTCGATTATAATAAAATTATTACAAGAATAAATTTAATGTGCGATTTTTATTTATAAAAAAATTTACTTCTACCAGCATAAAACTAACATCTTTTTTAAACTTACTTTTTATTTCTTAGTAAAGAAAAATGGTTGGTAGTTTAAAGTACTTTGAGCTTAATTATAAAAGCGACTAGGATATAAATATAAGAGAGATGAAGGAAAAACAAGTTCCGCGTTTTGAAAAATTTCCGTTAAGGGAATAATTACAGACTCCAAACCGCCCTGAAGGAAAAGCGATCTTTACAGGCAGAGAGAAAAAAAGTTTCAGAAAACTCTTAATTTAAGTATCTTGTTAGTTTGAACCCAATGCCAGAACGGGCCGTTAATGTTAACGCAGCAATTATTTCTGCGACGATTCTGCACTTCAGTGGAAGAAGAAAAAAGAGGACTTATTCAGGAATCTAAAAATTCCAATAACTGTTCTGGAGAAATAATTTTTGTATTTTCATTTTAATGACCACAGGCACAGTTATTTTAAAACACTGCTCTCTTAAGCATAATTATATAAACTATTATTACAAACTATATAAAGGTAGCAGCATTTTAAAGTTTAATAATAATTATTTTTAACATTTATTGTATTCATAGTTTATCCAATTATGTCTAATGCCCGGAGCTAAGGATTCCTGCTGAAGTTAGACGTGGCTTGAAAAGTTAAAAGGACATTTATATAAATTGTATTAAAGTTTATAAAAAAGTATAAGTTGTTTATATAAAATAAATAACAATCAATAATTAATAAAATAAAAGTTTACCCCTATAATTTAATACGGATATTTTATGTGATAAAATCAGAAACAGCGGAAATATAATGCAACATAAAACGTGAATACTTAAATACATAAATAGTGAAGTAAAGGTAGGACCTCATAAAATACGTTAAAAGAATGTAACACAACACACTTTTAATGGGGTATCTAATAATTATCCTTCTCATCTGATATTTTTATTGAGAAGATGCTATAGCAATTTCAATATACAATTGATATTTGCGACTTTTCATTTGATGGAAAAAAAGCAATTAGTTATTTATAATAAAAACTATCTCTTTGAACAGGAAAACTGACAAGAAAAATATTAACCATATTTATTTTTACATGTGGACATATATTTTTCTGGAATATTACAGAGCGCGTTCGGAAATCTTATAGGGCACACCCCTTTGAATGCCAATGGGATAGAGCATTTAGTTTCCTAAACAGAGTACATGAATCAAAATATTACAAGCGATCACTAGCAGAAATTTACCTTGTTCAATAATAGGAAGGGGTACGATAAATTTGTGAACTGATATATTCACCCGTTGGGTGAAGAATGAAAGGAAAGTTTGAGTTTCTCAAATGTCGTTTCTGGTGTAGTCATTACAAATTGTAGTAGTGATACAATATGTTTCCAGTTAGCAGGCACCTGTGGTGCTTCGTGAGTAATGTTGAATTACCATACCAATAATCTCTACGTATCTGTAGAGAATGACCTCAAATCAAGTGTATACAGTATTTTTTTTTAAATACTATAATATATTCCGAATTGGTATATATAGTTCCTGAATATTAAACCAGAAATTTTACTAATCTTTATATCCCTTTCGCAACAAAAGTGAAAACAGGTTTGGCAGCTATTGACTCTGAAATATTTATTTATTTATTTATTTGATATTAAGTCCTGTTCGAAGGAATATTCGATTAAAGGCAAAATCTGTAAATTGTTAATCCATGATATTTATTAATGTATTTACTTATTTTTGTTAATTATTAGATATTGTACGGTTTTCGTAATTTTTTTAGTAAAATGTATTACAAAATAATATCGTTGAAATGTGCAAAAAAAAAAAATTTCAATTACAAATATAAAATATTTGATACAGAAAAAAAAATTATAATTTCAAAAATTGCAAGAAAAAAAAACATTCTAAATCACTATATAAAAAGGAATAAGATGAAAAAATCATTATTAAGAATGTACAATATAACATTTGAAAAAAACAGATCTTAAAAAAAGACATCACATAAATTTCACATGTTTTTGTTCAATTTAATTTCAAAACACGAACAGAAAACAAACGAGAAATTTCAATAAAGCAAGGAAAAAAATATTTTTATTTAATTAATAAATAACTAATACCTTTTCATTATTTCTCCAATTTTTGACACATAATAAAAAAATTCAAAGAAACAAATTGAAATTCTAAGAATTATAGTTTTAAAGTTACACTGCATCATATACTCATATATACATCCATGTATTTATTCAGAATCACTATGTATAAATAAAAAGAATTTAAAACGCAAAATGCTTATATAATAAATATTTGAAATAAAAAAGATTTAAAAATGAACACAATCACAAAAATATTTTAAAATCATATTTGGGGAAAAAAGGAGCTTTGTAGAAATTTTCTTAGATTGAACTGAAATCAAATAAGCATTATAATTTAACGTTCATCGATTTTCATATATATATATATGTGTGTGTGTGTGTGTGTGTGTGTGTGTGTGTGTGTGTGTGTGTGTGTGTGTGTGTGTGTGTGTACACAATAATTAGTTTCATAATTTGTAAATATATATGCAAGTTATGAAACTAATTTCAATTATTGTTGGAGACCAATATTCTAAGAATTTAAATTTTAAATGAAAATACTTCTAAAGGAATTAAATTAGAGTTGAATTAATTAAAAAATTGTTTTT
The DNA here is from genome assembly GCA_021605075.1 of Caerostris darwini. Classification (NCBI taxonomy): domain Eukaryota; kingdom Metazoa; phylum Arthropoda; class Arachnida; order Araneae; family Araneidae; genus Caerostris; species Caerostris darwini. Next base: position 295,164 of record BPLQ01014200.1, read on the forward strand.
AAGATAAAATATTATACGCTAAAATTGGATAAAATTAATAATACAGAAATTATACATCTTCATCCATCCTGTTAAAGAAACAAAATATTCTTAAAAACTTAAGGCTCGGCAATTGTTCGAATAATTACGGAGCGATTGAATCTTCAATTTAAATTTCTGCATAATATGAAAAATGAATAATAGCCCGCCAATTGTGCATCCCATTATGAGAGCTGTCATACATCAGATAATTCCAGACACAAATGCAATTTGGCATTCTCAAACTTCGCCAATAAAGATCGCGTGGGCGCTTTTCTAATTGAAAAAGACGGCCACTCCACAAGATGAGAGACGCATGCAAGTAAATGTGAGCCGTCTCGAAACGCTAATGAAATTAGCGGATACGAAATTCGCCATGCTTTAAGAAATGAGCGCCTGCGTAGAAATTGGGAAAGTTTTTAAAGGCTTTCGTTTTTTATTGTTATTATTATGATTATTTCTCGCTGCGGCCGCCACGGGGAGTGTTTCAACGAGGCCTCGTTAGCGGGACCTCAATTCGCATTTAACAAGTCTACGGAAAGAAATTGAGAGTTCTCTCTCCACAATCTTCTCCGATCGAATGGAACGATTTCGAACTTCACTTCAAAAAATAATTCGTCTAAATTTTATTTCGTTTGCTTACTTACTTTCGTCCAACGGCATTTGAATTAAATTCATGACAAATTTGAAAAAAAAACCTGCAGTTTTTGAGGTTTGCGTTTTGCAGTTTTTGAAGTTTTTTTTCATTTATTTGCGTAATGCATTTTGTGCATTCATATTTTTAGCAAATCTTTTGTATACTTCGTGCTTTTTCATTTGTTGCGCATTTTGTGCTTTTTTTTTGTACTTTTAGTGTTAGTGGTGAAGGGAAAATGTAGGGAAGAAAACCCGTTAAAATTCCTTTTACATACATTGTGACAATTGCGAAATACTAGTACATACCATCTCAATATATGAACAAGTATTCAAGTTTCTGAAAACAGTGATTTCAATGAAATGATCCCAATAGATTTTAATATATCTGGCTCTCGTTGCCACAGGTTTCTAGTCCGAGTCCCAGCGGAGTGACAGGGATGCTTGCTGGGGTTCAGAATTCACTTTAAACCGTAGATCTCGGTCTAATATGACTGTAAAGTGTTCGTAATAGAGCTAACAATCCTACCCTGTAAAAAGAAAACATCCAGTCTCGAAATCTGCCAGTAGGCAGACAACCTTGGTCCACCTTGGGCTGTAGTGCCAGGAGTATAGTTGGTTTAGATTTTAATATGGACTTTTATATACGCTATTTATACATGCCACCGTCTTTTGTTTTTGTTTTTGAACAAACGTATGACATGAAATTGTGATGAGTAAAGAACGTTGCTTTTCATGTGGCACTTTTAGGGGTAACTGCCACACATTTGTATGTAGTATAGAGACTCCCCAAAAAAAAGTTCCTTCAGACAGCCTGAAGGAACTTTCCCACATGTCTTCATCGAATCGTCCATTTTCTGAAAGCAGTGACTGCAAAGGAAATCGCCAGCCGATTCAACCCATGAGCTCTCCTGCATGCTAAATTAACATACTGCTATTGAGCTATGTGCAGGTATATATTTTTATTGTTTATTTAACATGTATTTCATATAAGAACTTTAAACGTAGGTCGTATAGAAGCATTTAAAATTAAGTCTTTTTAATTGTAGATATATATAAAAAATAACTATTTAACCATAGCAGATAGACGAAAGTTAAAATTTATTAATTTTTAAGAATTATTATTTTATTTTATTGTTTTGTTTATCTTATTATTTGTTTTGACAAATTTAAATTTATTTTAATTGTTACTTTTTGAATCACTTAATTGATGACTACTAATAATATAAATTGAATAACTAAAAGTACATAACTTTAACTAGAGCCATATTGAAAAATTTTCATAACAGGTTACCCGAGTTCTTTGAACATTTAGTTTTAATACAAGATAATACTTTCTCGCATTTTGGGCAATATAAGTATAAATAAATTTATCAATTTATTTATTTCTTGCATTTATTATAAATTAAAGCTATTTAATAATAAAATTAAAAAGGAAGACTCTAAAAAGAAACATTTAAGTTAAAATTTTAACTAAACTTTCAAAATTAAATTTATAATGATGCAAAATCTTTAAAATCCTTTTTCAAAAAAAGTATTTTTCTTTACATAGCAAAGTTATTCGAAACAAATATCCTTTCAGAAGCAATTTGTTGATTTCAAAAGTCGAGTTCCCTGCAACTAAAGTCCTGAGTGTGGCACTCTGCCAATGGATGTCAACACCGATTCGATGGCTCAATTTCACTTTCCTCCAAGAAAATGGAGTTTCCACAACCTGTGGAACAACATGTTGCCAGTTTGTAGGTATCAAAACAGACAGGAAGGGTGAGAAATGACGGTGGTAGGCAAACAGAGACGGCTCGCAAGAGTTTGCGAACTTGACCAAGATGGATGGAGAAATGAATTCGGTTTGAAATGACTCGAAATGTGATTCTCACTTCGAGATTTTAGGTTTTATTAAAGTTTTCACTACAAAATATTGACAATTATGTATTTTATGCAGAAAAAAGGCATGGAATATAATTTATGACTTTAAAAAGCAACTTTTTATATGAATCTACTTTCTGTTTACCATTATACACTGAAGTGACAAAAGCCATGGGATAGCAATACGCAAATTTTCAGATGGCAGTAGCATCGCGTAGAACCGGTATAAATGCGCAGTGCTTTCGCAGAGCTTTCATTTCTGTTCAAGTTATTCATGTGAAGAGGTTTTGACGTGATTATGACCGCACGACGGAAATTAACAGACTTTGAACACGGAATGTTAGTTGGAGCTAGACGCGTGGGTCATGCCATTTCGAAAATCGTTAGGGAATTCAACTTTCCCAGATCCACTGTGTTAAGAGTGTGCCGAGAGTATGAAATTTCAGGCATAACATCCCACCATGGACAACGCAGTGGTCGACCGCCTGCACTTAACGACCGAGACCGGCGACGTCTGCAAAGAGTCGTAAATTCTAACAGACAAGCAACACTGCGTCAAATAACCACAGAAATCAATGTGGGACGTACAAGGCACTTGTCTGTTAGAACTGTACGGAGAAATTTGGTTTTCTTGGGCTATTCCAGCAGAAGACCGACTCGAGTGCCTTTACTGACAGAACGACATCGCTTGCAGCGACTCTCGTGGGCACGTGAGCATATCGGTTGGTCCCAAGATGAATGGAAAACCGTGGCCTGGTCCGATGAGTCACGATTTCAGTTGGTAAGAGCTGATGGTAGGGTTCGAGTGTGGCGCAGACCCCACGAAGCCATGGACCCAAACTGTCAGCAAGGCACTGTTCAAGCTGGTGGTGGCTCCGTAATGGTGTGGGCTGTTTTTTCCATGGCATGGACTTGGTCCTCTGGGGCGACTGGACCGAACATTGACTGGAAATGCTTATGTTCAGCTACTTGGAGATCACTTGCAGCCATTCATGGACTTCATGTACCCAAACAACCATGGGATTTTTATGGATGACTGCGCCATGTCACCAGGCCACAACTGTTCGCGATTGGTTTGAAGAACATTCTGGACAATTCCAACGAATGATCTGGCCACCTAGATCGCCCGACATGAATCCCATCGAACATTTATGGGACATCATCGAGAAGTCTATTCGTGCCCAAAATCCTGCACCATCAACGCTTTCACAATTATGGACGTCTATCGAGACAGCATGGCTCAATATTCCTGCAGAAGACTTCCAACGACTTGTTGAGTCCATGCCACGTCGAGTTGCTGCACTTCGCCGGGCGAAAGGAGGGCCGACACGATATTAAGAGGTATCCCATGACTTTTGTCACTTCAGTGTAATAGGTCCAAATGCAAACAATTCGAAAACAACAACATGACAAGTTTTCAACTTAAAATTATACAACGACAATATTAAATTACAGCTAATGAAACTTTAAATTGTAATTCGATTATCCTCAACAAGTATTTCCCCAACCCTTATGAGTGCAGCAAAGCATAACACTTTTTTAATTAAAAATGATACAATAGCATTAACAAACTGCAGGTAATGAATCCGTTTTCATGTAATTTAATCGACATCAATAAGTCTTTCACCATCATTTAAGAGAAAATAAACTCATGGGAAAATAACAATAAATATATATAAACATTAAACCTACAATAAACAAAAATCACAAGTAAAAATCTTGCCTTTTTGTTCTTAATTATTTGTTGTTAAATAAATTAAAATTAATTATAAGCAATAAGGTTAGAGTAAATATTCAAAATAAGACTGGATAGTGTTTAATACCATAACATTGTTAACAAAATCATACTTTAAAATGCTTTTAAATGATCCTCAACAAGTATTTTTTGTTGTAAATGCCATGTTTACTCCCAATAGGAGTAAACATGGCATTTACAACAAAACATGACAACTTTTTAATTAAAAATGTTACAATAACAATAACAAACTGCACTAATGAATCCATTTAAGTGTAATTTAATAGGAGTAATCGTTCACTAATATTTATGAGAAAACAAACTCATGGGAAAATAACAATAAATATATAAACAAAAATCCCAAGTTTGATATCTAAAATCATTAGCTTTTGTTCTGAAGTGTTTATTGTTAAATAAATTAAAATTTATTATAAACAATACGGTAAGAGTAAATTTTCAAAATAAGACGTTATTTTTAAAAGCATAGCATATTGAATTGCACATTAAATTGCAATTCGATTATTCTCAACAAGTATTTATCCAACACTTACGAGTGAACATGGCAATTATAACAAAACATGACAACTTTTTAATTAAAAATGACACCATAATAATAACAAACTACAGTTAATCAGTCTTTTTAAGTGTAATTTAATAGGGGTCAATAATTCTATTTCACCCAATATTTATGAGAAAATAAACCCACCGGAAAATAAAAATTATACATTCACTAAACAAAAATAAATTAAAATTATATATAAAAAAAAGGTAAGAGTAAATTTTTAAAATAAGACTGGATTATTTTAATAACATAACATATCGAATTACACTTTAAATTGTAATTCAATTATCCTAAACAAGTATTTTCATAACATTTACGAGTGAACATGACAATTACAAGAAAACATGACAACTTTTTAATTAAAAATGATACAATGACAATAACAAACTACAGTTAATGAATCATTTAGTTGCAATTTAATAAGCGTCAATAATTCTTTTTCACTGATATTTGAGAGAAAATGCACTCACGGGAAAATAACAATAAATATACAAAAACGTTAAACAAAAATCACAAGTAATATCCAAAAATATTAGCTTTTCGTTCTTAAGTTAATTAATTATTAATACGTTAAATTAATTATAAACAATAAGGCAAGAGTAAATTTTTCAAAATAGAACTGGATTATTTTTAATGCCATAACATCAAAAGTTGTCCATTATCTGAATTGTATCTCGCTCTTTGTATTTATTACGTTTTTAACCAATTGGATTATTTATAATGCATTATATTTTAATACAGTTTCAATATTTCTATTGCGTGATGAATTCGTTCATTTGCATTCGTTCATTTTGTATGCTGAAAGGAACAATACAGACGAGGTAAATTCGTTCCGTGTTGTATTGAATCATTCATAAGCAGAGTATTGATGAATAAACTAAAATGTTTATTCATATATTATTTATTCAAAGCTTTTAAAATAATATGTTATTATTTTTCCATGTTTTTTAATAAATATTTTATATTGTTTATCCCAAGTTTTTAATAATTTAAAAGTTTATAAGTGAGGAATAAAATAGTATAATTTTCGATTAGAAGCTTAAACAGAAGTTTACACAATAGTTTATTCAATTCAGTTTATACAATACATTCAACAGCGGATGAATAAACTCAGGAATATGTCAATGTTTAATAATGCACGAGATATATGAAGCAATTGATTGTAATACTACAAATGGCCAAATTCAAATAGCCACATGAATATAGCAATGTTGAATAGATCAAAAACTTCATGAAGAATGAATTGTTCAAGAATCTGTAAAAGTATATACAAAAGTCAGATAAATGTCGTAGTAAATGAAGAATGAAGTATTCCAAATTCTACAAGAAACGTTATCACATTCAATAGCCAAAAGAATATGTCAATGTTTGAAAATTCTAGGCTTAAATGAAAGAATGAAATATTCCAAATACAATAAGAAGCTCTATACAGCTCCCTAAGCAAGGGAAAATGGCAAATATGATAAATGTGAAACTTCAAGAAGAAGGAATTGATCAACACACTACGAGTATTTATAGCTTTGGATATACAAATGTGCTTCAAAACCATACTACAAAACACTTTAAACAAAAGTCAAATTCTCCAGAAAATTCCTTAAGACTAACGTTATTCATAAAGCATTTCAAGTGTTAAAGGGCCCAAAGTACCATTTTCCGCCAAAATTTGAAATGGAGTTTTATTTGCTTGGCCCTCATTTTCGGATAACGTCCCGGACCCCTAACCAGAACAACATCATGTTCATACATGATAATAATAAAAGTCAATTTTTTAAGCCAAATAAAATAAAACATTTCATTTAAAAAAATTCATAGACTAAAGCTCACTTATTCAGTTAGGAAAACCGAATTCTGTAGTACCATGTTATAAGAGCAGTCTAAATTGCATTATCATATTATATAAAATGCAGTATAATATGAGGTCTATATTGTTTAAACATGAATGTTAAAATATAAAAATAAGGTTAAAAAAATATTTTTAAAAGGAAAATACTAGGGTATAAAAGCACTCGCCAAGGAAAAATAAATACTCGTAAGTAAGTTATTTAAGTAAGTTATTTTTTAATCAAGTACTTCAGTGAATTGTACTAACTCAATAACTACATCAAATAATGGCGGCCAACAATGCATTATTTTGGAAACTGTTTTTACTCCCAGACAACATCGGAGATCACAATTAAGATTAAAATATTTTTTATTTAATCGTCATTGTCCAAATTTTGAGGTTTCCAATGTCCAGCGACCAGTTAGCAAACTGAGCAAAACATTGAATAATTCACGTGTTTCATGTTATTTTAACCCATTGAAATAAATTGAATAATCACATATATTAAGATGTTCTTTATAAATTTTCCGTGGTTTAGTTTAATAAATTGAAGACAATTGGTTTCAATTTTCAAATTGTCTGGTTAGAAAAAAAAGAAGGAAAATACGAGAGTGAAAATATATTGTTACCAAAGGTTTTTTTTTAAACATATTAGCAAATATGAACAGACATTGTCCAGCTATATAAAATGTTTTAATTCGGTAATTTTTATTATGAAAATATATCGATGTAAAGTGCATATTGTCATTTGGCATACTGCAAAGGAAAAATTATTCTCAATAGCTTTATCATCATTGGCGCAACAGTCCCATAGTGGGCCAAGGTCGTCTTCCTACTGGTAGATTTCGAGACGGTTTCTTTTTATATAATAATGTTGTCAGCCCTACGCCTTGCAGTCATATTAGACAAGGACCTGGGGTTTAAAATGGATTTTCGAATCACTAAAAACATACATGGTGCCACCGAGCCTCCAACCAGAAGCCTGTGGCATCAAGTGCCATAGCGCTAGTCACTCGATCTCACGCTCCATAACTATTTATAGATAACAAAAATTAGAAAGTAAGATATAAATTAACTTGTATAATAGAACAATTAAAAAATAATATATATTTGAACATTTGACCTTTTAATATCAAGAAAATTTCCATAGAGAATATAAAAATTAAGGATAAAATGATCAATTAGCACTAAATTAAGGTTTGTGTTTAATTAAAATAAATACACAATTTTTTGAAAATGTTATATATACCAGATAAAGAGTGAATTCAGTGGAAAAAAAATTAAAACGCTACGCTTATATTTTTTAAGTTATGCTGGAATACAACAAAATACATCCATTTTTGTCTAAATAGATAGATATATAATGAAGATATCGAATATAAATCTCATGGAGCCTGAACTCACCATTACCATTAAAAGAAAAGTTGACCTTTTAAAATAGGTTATACTTAATCTGGTGTACAGATTATGTAGGGACAAATTCAGTAGTTGGTCATTATTAGACATCATAGAGGAAGATTAAATCCTCTGTGGTACAAAATAAAAAATGACCTCTAATACTTGATGAAACTAGGTTGAAATGTTAATCTACCAAAAGTTTTCGCTGCAGACGAAGTGCTAAAGTGGCTACGAAAGCTGATATAAAAAGACAAAGATGGATTAATTTAGAATGAAAGTCTTCAAAATATAACTATTTTTAGTATTTATATGCTTACTTCGATCAAGAGGTGTGTTTTTCTAATCAAGCCATCGTGGATCAAAATGAAGAGTAGACCTACGATCCTATGTTAGGGGATTTGGAACGGATTTTAATGTGTCGAAATCTTTTAGTGGTGACAGAGTGATGCCTATTTCACTTTAGGAATTTGTTTTTCGTCCATTAATATGGCAAATGTATGAAAACATCAACTTAACTCAAAGTAAGCTTGTGGAAACTGTGTAACCTATATCCAAAAGTAGGGGCAGATGAATGATTACCAGCTTCTTTAGGCAAAATACCTACCTACCGGTGACCGCCCTTCCCGTACGTCATGGGCAATTCTCATTTCAAAAATTGTTTGTTTTAATAAGTTTATAGTTCCTTATTTTATGTAACTAATTAACGACATCGAATTCTTCGGTTTCATTCCTGTATCACAAATTTTTTTTCTTTCTTTTTTTCATATAAAAATTATTTTATGAATGTACCGAATGAAACATTTGCTTCAGACTCGAACGTCATCAGAGTATTTCCAGTGACTGGGGTGTACTTTTATTATTTTAATGAGTTCACAACAAATTAATCTAGAAAATAAATATAAAACATCATCATCATTGGCCAACAACCCAAAAGGTGGCTAAAGCCGTCTGCCTGCTGGCAAATTTCGAGACATTAGATGGTTTTTTTTACAGGGTAGAGTTGTCAGCCAACGCTCTAGAGTCATATTAGACCGAGACCTATAGTTTAAGGTGGATTACGAACTACTAAAACATCCACGGCAACGCCGGGACCCAAACCCGAAACCTATCGCACAAAGTACCAGATATCTAGTCAATCGGCCATCAGGTCCCAAATATAAAACATGCTTTCTTAAAATATTGCTATTTTTAAGGTTTGGTTCTGCTTGTTCGCTCTACGATAATTTTGTACACACTTTAGGCTAATTAGACCGGGACCTACAGTTTATAGTGGATTCCTAACCACTAACAAACATCCATGTCGCTGCCAGAATTTGAACCTAAAGTCTATGGTACCAAAGGCCAGAGCGCCAGCCAATTGGCCATCACGTCCGCTGCTATTTCTAACAAGAATAAGTATCTGCTGAACATGCGGATCAAGCCCCATATTTTTTTTTTACTCATTCACTACCTGCTTTGCAGCATGCTCAAATAACGAGGCATTGTCCCTGTTGTTGTGGTTGATGCTGATGCTGTTTATATTGAGAATCATGTATTTATAAAACAGCATTAACAATCACTGATGTGCAAAAAAGAGAAGGTACTACTTTCCAAGAGGACCAGTAACTATTGCACATGTCCGTGTTTTATTACTCAGATTTGCGAATTTCTATTCAGAGAAATTATATTCCAAGAATTTCAGAGAATTTTTACTAACTATCGATGGGATGCACTGACATAGGCTATCATAATTTTCATTGGACGAATCTTCTTTTGGAAAAAGCGGCCTGATACCCAATTGGCTAGGGCTCTGGCCTTTGGTAACCCAGGCTTCAGATTCGAATCTTGGCGGTGGCATGGATGTTTGTTGGTAGTTAGGAATTCACTTAAACTGTAGGCCCCTGTCTACGTAAGATTGATGTTGGAACGTAGGGCTGAGAACCTTACTCCGTAAAAATAAATCTCCTGTCTCGAAACCTGCCAGATGACCTTGGCCCACCATGATGTTGTTGCGCCAATGATCAGGTTTTATATTTATTTTCTAGATTCCTTTCTTGCAAATTCATCACAATAAAAATGGTACACCTCGGCCATTGAAGATACTGTGATGACGTCACATTCATAAAATAAATTTTACATTAAAAAAACCCCAACTTTGTAACAAATAAACAAACATCCACTAACTTCTGCAAAATATATCGGGTACCATAAACAAGTAAGGAAATCTTGAAATTTGAAATTTATATGAAAAAAATCCTTCTCGGAATAGTTAATATTATATTTCAATATAGTACCGGCAAGATATAAAATTTTATAACTGAATAATAAATCCGTCTATCACTGAAAAGAATCCGACTTTTAAATATTCACTGCTAGCAGAAAGTGGTTTCTTTATATTATATAAACAGTTTTATAAAATTGATAATATTCTGAAGATTCAGGAGCAAACATCGTATAATGAAACAGTAAAAAAAAAGGGATTTATTTGCTATTAGATAAGTAATTCTTCTTTCTGGATTTTTCTAAATTCTTTGTGAGGAAAACATCTTAGACTGATAGAACGGATTTGATTATTCCTTTGAACTCGTAAAAGATTTTGTATACAAGGAAAATACATAAAAAGGAAGGTAATATTCCTTAGATGTATTCTTTATTGAAAACTAGCTGTTTACCCTGATGTTGCCAAGTGTTTATTTTTTTTTTTCTACATTTTATCATTTTTTTTCACAGGATAAGTAATAAAAGAATGTAGTGTTAAAATTGACAGTTTATTTACATTTAATTAATTATGTATATATGTGTGTATATATATATATATATATGTATATATATATACACACTGAAGTGACAAAAGTCATGGGATACCTCTTAATATCGTGTCGGCCCTCCTTTCGCCCGGCGAAGTGCAGCAACTCGACGTGGCATGGACTCAACAAATCGTTGGAAGTCTTCTGCAGGAATATTGAGCCATGCTGTCTCGATAGACGTCCATAATTGTGAAAGCGTTGATGGTGCAGGGTTTTGGGCACGAACAGACCTCTCGATGATGTCCCATAAATGCTCGATGGGATTCATGTCGGGCGATCTAGGTGGCCAGATCATTCGTTGGAATTGTCCAGAATGTTCTTCAAACCAATCGCGAACAGTTGTGGCCCGGTAACATGGCGCATTGTCATCCATAAAAATCCCATCGTTGTTTGAACACATGAAGTCCATGAATGGCTGCAAGTGATTTCGCAAGTAGCTGAACATAAGCATTTCCAGTCAATGTTTGGTCCAGTCGCACCAGAGGGACCAAGTCCATGCCATGAAAAACAGCTCACACCATTACGGAGCCACCACCAGCTTGAACAGTGCCTTGCTGACAGTTTGGGTCCATGGCTTCGTGGGGTCTGCGCCAACTCGAACCCTACCATCAGCTCTTTACCAACTGAAATCGTGACTCATCGGATCAGGCCACGGTTTTCCATTCATCTAGGACCAACCGATATGCTCACGTGCCCACGAGAGTCGCTGCAAGCGATGTCGTTCTGTCAGTAAAGGCACTCGAGTCGGTCTTCTGCTGGAAAAGCCCAAGAAAGCCAAATTTCTCCGCACAGTTCTAACAGACAAGTCCCTTGTACGTCCCAGAAATTGATTTCTGCGGTTATTTGACGTAGTGTTGCTTGTCTGTACAGAACGACTCTTTGCAGACGTCGCCGGTCTCGGTCGTTAAGTGCAGGCGGTCGACCACTGCGCTGTCCATGGTGGGATGTTATGCCTGAAATTTCATACTCTCGGCACACTCTTGACACAGTGGATCTGGGAATGTTGAATTTTTAACGATTTCCGAAATGGCATGACCCATGCGTCTAGCTCCAACTAACATTCCGCGTTCAAAGTCTGTTAATTCCCGTCGTGCGGTCATCATCACGTCAAAACCTCTTCACATGAATAACTTGAACGGAAATGAAAGCTCTGCGCATTTATACCTGCTCTACGCGATGCTACTGCCATCTGAAAATATCCCATGACTTTTGTCACTTCAGTGTAAACTCATGGGAAAATAACAATAAATATATAAAAACATTAAACGTACAATAAACAAAAATCACAAGCAAAAATCTTGCCTTTTTGTTCTTAATTATTTGTTGTTAAATAAATTAAAATTAATTATAAGCAATAAGGTTAGAGTAAATTTTCGAAATAAGACTGGATAATGTTTAATACCATAACATTATTAACAAAATCACACTTTAATATGCTTTTAAATGATCCTCAAGTATTTTTTGTACCTGTTCTACGCGATGCTACTGCCATCTGAAAATTTGCATATTGCTATCCCATGACTTTTGTCACTTCAGTGTATATATATGTATATAAACAGTACTCAAATTATAAAATAAACCTTTTTTCAAATTCAATTATTAATGTTATGTTAATTGTAATGTTAATTTAACTCAATTAACTGGCAGGTGACGCGTTGTTTAGCTGATCAAATAGAATGTGATACTGCTAAAGAAAATCATGCATTTTTAACTTTCCTTCAATAAATTAAAATATTTATGAGTATGCCCGTCATCTTAAATTTATAACTTACTTTATTTTTCGCATTCCCTATTGAATTCCGTTTTTAAGGAACGTTTTAATAAAAAAATTATTTCCTCAGATATTTTTCGACATTCATTTCGGTAAATTTTATTATGAAGTAAAAAGGTTTAAAATGGAAAGAAATCAATAGGTGATACAGAAACAATGATCCCGATTAAGAACTGTGGTTTTACAAATTGCAAAGCAAAAATTATTGTGAATAAATATTTATAAATAGAAAAAAATTAGAAAGCAAAATATAAAAGGACCTGAATAAAAAAAAAAATATTTGAAAGCAACAAAAAAATATTTAAAAATGTTATCTAATATATAAAATTCTCGTGTCACAGTGTTTGTTGCCAAACTCCTCCGAAACGGCTCGACCGATTCTTATGAAAATTTTTGTGCATATTTGGTAGGTCTGCGAATCGGTCGTAATCTATTTTTTAAACCCCTATGATAAGGGGGTCCACCCCTAAATATTTTTTTAAAAATTTCTTTGGCAGACCAATGTAGTGGCAACAGTGTAGCGGTTTTTTTTTTCGAACAATATAATGACTATTTTTAGATGGCGCCGTGTCTCGATACATAATGTACTACTTTAAATGTTGTGAAAATTATAATGTATGAAATTTATATTATTTCTATGCGAAATAAATCAAATGTATGCAAGTATTACCTGATTTGATTATCAATATTTTTTTTATTTTCTAAGTTTGAATTTGAATTGGAATAAAATATATGGAATGAAAAGTTGTGAATCAAAAACATTGAACTTTTCTATGCTTAAAGTTTGTCAACATGTGTTTTATTTAATTAAGAATTCTAAAAGAAATGTGATCTGCAAGATAATATAATATATTGATAATATTAATCTGATGAATTTTAAGCATTTTTTGAAAAGTGTCAAAATGAAGTAAATGGTACTTTTAAATTGGAAGTTATTTAAAGAAAGCAAAACAAATAAATAAGTTTTTATATTAATAAAGGAGAATTTAAAGCTCAATAACATTTTTATGTCTGTACATTTGTTTTTATTTACATTTAGAAGTTGGTTTTAATTATTTCTTATTTGAATTTTTATGCATTTTGTGTTCCTTTAAAACATCATAATACCCATATATTTTTATTTAAATGCTTTGAAACTTCATGTAAAAGTTTTCTTTAAATGTATGAAAGGAATAGAACATGGAAATTAACCTAAATTCATAGATTATTTTTATTTCAGTTTTTAAACTAAGAATTTTTGTAAATTTAAAGAAATATGATGAATTTTAAGCATTTTTTGAAAAGTGTCAAAATGAAGTAAACTCTGCAATTATTTGATATAATGATAACATTAAAATTTTATAAAAGGTATTATAATAGTTGCAAGTTGAAAATCAAGGACATTTTTTTTTAAACTTTTGTTATTTGAAAAACAAAGAATTTGAGTTATAAATTTGAGTGATTTGAATATTGTCGAAGAAAAATTGATAAATGGTACTTTTAAATTGGAAGTTATTTAAAGAAAGCAAAACAAATAAATAAGTTTTTATATTAATAAAGGAGAATTTAAAGCTCAATTTTTATTTCAGTTTTTAAACTAAGAACTTTTGTAAATTTAAAGAAATATGATGAATTTTAAGCATTTTTTTGAAAAGTGTCAAAATGAAGTAAACTCTGCAATTATTTGATATAATGATAACATTAAAATTTTATAAAAGGTATTATAATAGATGCAAGTTGCAAATCAAGGACATTTTTTTTTTTAAACTTTTGTTATTTGAAAAACAAAGAATTTGAGTTATAAATTTGAGTGATTTGAATATTGTCGAAGAAAAATTGATAAATGGTACTTTTAAATTGGAAGTTATTTAAAGAAAGCAAAACAAATAAATAAGTTTTTATATTATTAAAGGAGAATTTAAAGCTCAATAACATTTTTATGTCTGTACATTTGTTTTTATTTACATTTAGAAGTTGGTTTTAATTATTTCTTATTTGAATTTTTATGCATTTTGTGTTCCTTCAAAACATCATAATACCCATATATTTTTATTTAAATGCTTTGAAACTTCATGTAAAAGTTTTCTTTAAATGTATGAAAGGAATAGAACATGGAAATTAACCTAAATTCATAGATTATTTTTATTTCAGTTTTTTAAACTAAGAATTTTTGTAAATAATTTTAAAGAAATATGATGAATTTTAAGCATTTTTTGAAAAGTGTCAAAATGAAGTAAACTCTGCAATTATTTGATATAATGATAACATTAAAATTTTATAAAAGGTATTATAATAGTTGCAAGTTGAAAATCAAGGACATTTTTTTTTTTTTAAACTTTTGTTATTTGAAAAAAAAATTTGAAAATTTGAGTGATTTGAATATTGTCGAAGAGAAATTGATAAATGGTACTTTAAAATTGGAAGTTATTTAAAGAAAGCAAAACAAATAAATAAGTTTTTATATTAATAAAGGAGAATTTAAAGCTCAATAACATTTTTATGTCTGTACATTTGTTTTTATTTACATTTAGAAGTTGGTTTTAATTATTTCTTATTTGAATTTTTATGCATTTTGTGTTCCTTTAAAACATCATAATACCCATATATTTTTATTTAAATGCTTTGAAACTTTATGTAAAAGTTTTCTTTAAATGTATGAAAGGAATAGAACATGGAAATTAACCTAAATTCATAAATTATTTTTATTTCAGTTTTTAAACTAAGAATTTTTGTAAATATGTAAAAAAAAAGTTTGTGTAGACAAACTTTAAGCATACAAAACAGTATATTACCTACATAAGGATATTCCCAGCATAAAAATATTTGCAAAGTAAAAAACTATTCATGTTTTATTTATTTTTGAATTATCAAGTTTTGCAACAATATCAAATTTTTGCAATGTTTATCCATATTTTAAAGAATAAATTGTATAAAAAATAGTTAAAGTTGATATTTTTATGTGAAATTCAAAGGTTTTGAATGTATTTAATCAAAACACTTGAAAAAGGGCTAAATATTTTAAATCCAGGTCATTTATTATTAAAAAGCCTTTGCAAGTAGGAGGAAGTTGTAAAAAAAAAAAATTTTGTCGAGCAAATTTTAACTTTTTCAAGACAAAGCTCAGAAAATATTTAGAGCTTTAAGGAAAAATAAAACTATATTTTTTAATAAATAAGACTATGAACTTGATAATTCAATGGCATTTTAATATATTTACAACATTTTTAAAAGTAATATCTCCAATTAAAAGTTGTTTTTAGCTTTTTCAGAATGAATTTTTATGCTTTTTGTTTTCATGTGAAGCACCATAACACAAGTAATTTTGATCCAAATGTTACAAAACTTTGTATTTATGTTTTTCATAAATGTTTACAGGTAATAAAATTCTGAAATGATTATAGCTACATAAATATTTTTTATTTTAATTGTTAAGCTTGGAATTACATGCAAATTTTGAATGAATTTTGTGTCGACAGCATTTGAACTAACACAAAATAATAAAGATATAAATTTACCAGAGATCCATTCCCTGTAATATGTTAGTACAAACAAATACAAACTTAGAAATTTAAAAAAATATTGATTTGATTTTGAGTTATCATGTTTTGTAACAGTATCAAGTTTTGGCCATTTTTACCCTTATTTTAGCTTATAAAAATAAAATAATAATAATAATAATGAAATTTTTTTATGTGAAATCATTAGTTTTTAGATACATTCAATCCAAAAATGTGTACAAAGATAAAAAATTTCAAAAAATTCATTCGAACGTGTTCGTGTACCTTAAACAATCGTTTACATTTTATTGTGAATTTTTTTTTAAGTCATTTATTATTATATCTCGATTTTATTTTAATTGTATTGTATTTTTTCAATTATCATTTTCAGTAAAATGCCACCAAAAAATCTAACCTCAACAATACCCGTAGGCGTGAGGTACGACGTAGACGTGCTGAGAGGGCCCTCATGTCAACAAATCAAACCACGACAGCAAACGATAACAATACCAATTATAGTATCTAATAACTTAACGAAAGGCCGGGTCTTCTAGTAATCATATAAATTTCAAAAATTGAAAAAATCAATTTTGATGTATTTCCTTTTTTAGAACGATTTACTTTAAATTAAAGAAAATTTCTAATTAAAACACCAGATGGCGCCGGAGGGCAGTAAATATTTTTGTATAATTGAAAAAGGATTAATTTGATTATGTTCGTAAATTTTTGCGTAGAAGATTAAAAAACAATAACTTAAAAGTTAAAAATAAAGATGGAACGCTAATTGTTATAGTTTTGAACTTACATTGCATATATTACATTTTCGAGTTACATGCATACCTATAAAGATTCATTTATGCATAGACAGATAAATTTTATGAATTTATTGTTATTCTAAGCATTCTGGCTAAAGAATTTACCATTTAATAGTTCGTTCTAGTATAAATGTGCAAAAATGGGAATGATACAAATTTAATTCAGTATGCCTTCTACGAAATGGTATTATAAGCATTTAACTAAGACTTTCCTAATTAAACTGATCTTGGTGATCGTTCCTCACCAGCTACCAATCAAATTAATCTAGATTCAAATTTACTAAGACATAACAAAAGGTTGAAATACTCTGGTATAAATATCATTATTTCCTTACTCGTTTACTATCGGTATTTATTCGTCTACTATTGGTATTTATTCGTTTACTATTGGTATTTATTCCTGGTTTACTATTGTTATTTTCTTTCATCATACAATGTTTAGAAATCAATTTGTAAACCGAAAACGTTCCTGTTTGGTCGGGAAAACAGTGCCACGCAAAAATGAAAATTCCTTTCCATGTTTGTCAGGGGTTCCTGCCCCCTTTTCCCACCCCTTCCACGTAATGAGAGGGCGCGTTTTCTGGGTAAGTGCAAATAAAGCGAAGGGCGGTGCTCCGCATATCAAACGACCGATATCAACTGGGGCGCCCCCATCCCCCTATGCAGATGAAGGGTGATCGGAGGAAGGTGGAATTCTGATGCGCGTTTCCGCCCCGTGGTATATTTGATTTGGAAAAAAAAGCCCAAACACGAACTTCGGTTTTTGCCCCTGCTCTGGGGGTTGTTTGTGAAATGGCCAATATAGGGGAGGAAGAGAAATAAAATCGATCCATACGTAGGAAGTAAGAGTTGAAAAATTGTACGGAGAAATGGCCAAATTACTATTTTGATTCGAGTGTTTTCAGAATATAGAGAAAATTATTTTCATTTATTAAATAATATTTTTTTTGCCTTATTCTTATGAATAAATATTAAATAAATTCAAAATGGTTCTCATCTATTGAATAGATTCGTGAGCCAATGATAACGTGAGCAATAATCATGCAGCTCTTTGAGCTAATGATGATGTATGTTGTAAATAGTATGTTGTATGCCGCAATTGTATGTTGCAATTGCTTTCAAAAACGATGAAACTCAATAGAGCTTCTTTTATAGATGGTTGCTTGGTGGGTGTATTCTTGGTTTTCTTCGGTACGACACCAAATGTTAGGTACTTACGTTTAAAAGTTACGCCCTTAAGGAAACGTCCCATTTTCATCCCTCTTCCGTGGTTTATTCCTAGCGTATACATAACTGGTACATGAATTCTTGACATACATAACTAGAATACAAATTCTTGACATACACAATTGGTACACAAACTCTTGACATATGTAATTGGAGTGGCGTGATGTCCAATTGGCTAGCGCTATGGCCGAGGCTTCAAGTTCGATTCCTGTAAAGTTGCATAGTTGTTTGTGATTGTTTCGGAATCCGCGTTAAATTTTAGGTCCTGGTCATATTAGGCCAAAGTGTGCTCAAAAATGACCATAGACAAACCAAACATAATTGCAACACTAATGTTCATCAAAACCATATCTATCTAAAATATATCTATCAAATCGATATTAATAAATATATACATATATATCATACTTAGATGCACATTTATGAAATTAAATATATTCATAGAATTCAAACAAAAGTATCTTTTATAAATTAATTCGTTAATCAAGATTTCGTTACAGTATTTATGGAATGGTCATGGCTTTTGCCACGACCATTCCATAGATACAAAAATAGATCAAAAAGCAAATAAAAAACAATTGATAATAAAAAATAACACAGATAAACAAAATAAACAAAACAGATAGATCAAAATTGCAAATAAAAACCAATAAAACATATCATATTCGAAATACGAAAAAAGGAAATAAAAAAACAAATATTAGATAAAAAAATATGTTAAATGGGAAATATAAGATTAAAACTATAAACCATAAATAATAGCGTTTTTCTTTAATCCGCAGGATGTTTTAAAACGTTTTTAAGGAAGATGCTTGCATTTAAAAGTTTTAATTTAGTTTTTTCTGATACCCTGTTCATTCTGTCTTACAATGGCACGAGTATATAAGTCATAACATAATTACACTAATTAAATATGATGAGGATTCAAAACAAACGCTAGAATTATATACGTTTTTTTTAACATACTATGCCATAGCTCAGTCAATTATTTCTGAAACTCTATTTAATATTCATTTAAAATTCCATCACCCAAAAACACAAATAAAAACCCAAAATATAAATAATAAAACAAATCAAATTCGAAATACAATGATTATAGTAAACACAAAGAAATATTAGATACAAAATATATAAAATTATGTAAATATATGTAACTAAATGTAAAAATATGTAAATAAATTTGAAATAGGGAATTAAAACTAAAAACCATAAATAATAGTCCCCATTCTTCAATTCATAGAATATTTCAAGATGTTTTGATGGAATATGTTTCTGTTAAAAGTTTCCATTTGGATTTTCTTATACACTGTTCATTCTGTCTCGCAATGACATTAGTACATAACAGAATTACACTAATTTAATATGATGAGGATTAAAATAAACACTATACTTATCTACGTCCTTTTTTACATGCTATGCGACAACTAGCTAATTTAAGTCTGAAACTCAATTTAATATCCATTTAAAATGTCATTACCCAAAAAACAAAAACCGAAAAATAAGTATGAAAGATGAAATTAAAAAAAAAAAAAAAAAAAAAAAAAAAAAACAGGAAATAATTAAATAAGGGCCAGTGAGCTACTACACATTAATTGACGGAGTGTTTCAAGATATCAGTATCATTAGAATGGTCCTGGCAAAAGCGTTTTTCTCATTAAGATTGGCTTTCATCCGAATTTTCCTCGTATCCTATGCATTGTGTCTCGCAATGGCACGTGATAACTGAATTACACTAATTGATTATGATGTGCATTCAAATTAAACACTAGATATATCTGTGTTTTTTTTACACACTATGTTATAACTTAGTCAATTATATCTCAAATTCAATTTAAAATCTATTTATAATTTCATCTACCAAAAAAAAAAACACAGAAAAATAAAGATTAAATCCTATCTTATTCGAAATATGGAAAAAAGGAAGCATACAAAAACAAATATTAGCGGGAAAATTTAAAAGATGAAATTGAAACAAAAAAACCAGTAAGCAATTAAATAAATAATAGCCGCTTCATTGACGAAGTTTATCAAGATTTCGTTACTGTATCAATGGAATGGTCGTTGCAAACGCGTATTTATCATTTCATTAAAATTTTTCTCTTATCCAGCTCATTGTGTCATGCAAATATATGAGATGCAACATAATTACACTAATTGAATACGATGAGGCTGGAAAACAAGCATTATAAATATCCCCATCCTTTTTACCTATCTTTCACACACACGAGTATCACTTTCGAAACCCATTTAATGGCCGCTCCCTTTCGAAAGTTTCCATTCGACAATAAATGAGTCCCATTACCTGCAAATGCAATCTGTAAAATATTAATGCGCCCGGAATTTTAATTCGGAATACATTTGTTTAACTCCTGAAGCGGCAGTTGGGAGTGGAATATTAATTATGGCCAACTCCGACTTGCAAATGAAGTCGTCTATCGCCTATTCCGTTCAGGGATTAAATGCGACGGAATATCTGTGCTCTAAAAGCGCATTAAGGGCTTCCACGGTAACGCAATTAATTTAGAGTGGGCCTCCAACGGTCGTCTGCTGCGAGCTTTTTACTCGCGACCGTGCCTGCCTGCTAATGTCGGAATATTTTCTCAGTCGGCCCCGATGGAGGGCTTATTCAATTAACTAATATGGCGGAGAGGGTTTTTTTCTCCAATCCGGGGAGCTTAGAGAAGGTGGAATCTTTTAAAATGGACGGGAAGGGAATTTCTTGGTGATGGGGTGCTTAGAGTTCTGGGCTGGGATTTGGGTGTCGGCGGAGAGGGAAAAAATCTACATGTTACGTGATTATCTAGGTTAAATAGAGATATTGTAGGTGTCAGTGTGTGTATGGTTAAAGAAATGTTTGCCTTAACTAAAATAGTTGAGGTATTAATATATATAGTGCAGATAATTCTCTGTGAATATGTTTGGAGATATATTGATAGTTTACATTCATAGTTCTGTTATTCCATTAGTTTATTAGAGTTAATTTCCATTTTTGTAATTAATGATACTTAGATCAAAGTGGTTTAGGTTTTACCCTCTAGGTTTGGTTTGTCGCTCTACTGTTATTTTTTGCACACTTTGGGCTAATTAGACAAGGACCTACAGTTTAACGTAGATTCCGAACCACTAACAATCATCCACGAGACGGCCAGTACTTGAACCCAGAACCTGTTGTACCGAGTACCAGAGCGGTATCCATTCAGCCATCAGGCCCAATTTGAACATCTTTAGGATTCAAAATAAATAGAATTATATACATCCTTTTTTTTACATACTATACTATAACTAGGTCAATTATTTTTGAAAGTCAATTTAATATCCGTTTAAAATTTCATCACATAAAAAGCAAAAACCGAAAAAAAATAAATAAAACATAGATAAATTTAGTAGAAAAATAAAAACAAATATTAGAGCAAAAGATATATTTGTTATAAAAGTTAAAACAGAAAGTAAAAAAAAAACCAGAAAATAATTAAATAATAACTGTTGAGCTACCACTCTTTAATTGACGAAGTGTTTCTATATTTCGTTACAGTATCTATGGAATGATCGTGTCAACAGCATGTTTCTCATTAAGATTGGTTTCCATTAAAAATTTTCTCACATCCAGTTCATTGTATCTCGCGAATATATCAGATACAACAGAATTACACTAATTGAATACGATGAGGCTTTGAAACAAACATTATAAATATCCACTTCCTTTTTCCCTATCTTTCTCAAACACTAGTATCTCTTTCGGAACCTATTTAATGGCCGCTCCCTTTCGAAAGTGTCCATTCGACAGCGAGCGCAATAAGTGAGTCTTATTACCTGCAAATGCAATCTGTAAAATATTAAAGCGCCCGGAATTTTAATTCGGAATGCATTTGTTTACCTCCTGGAGCGGCAGTTGGGAGTGGAATATTAATTACGACTTGCAAATGAAGTCGTCTATCGCCTATTCCGTTCAGGGATTAAGTGCGACGGAATATCTGTGCTCTAAAAGCGCATTAAAGGCTTCCACGGTAACCTAATTAATTTAGAGTGGGCCTCCAGTAGTCGTCTGCTGTGAGCTTTTTACTCGCGACCGTGCCTGCTTGCTAATGTCGGAATATTTTCTCAGTCGGGCAAGATGGAGGGCTTATTCAATTAACTGATATGGCGGGGAGGGTTTTTTTCTCCAATCCGGGGTGCTTAGAGAAGGTGGAATCTTTTAAAATGGACGAGGAGGGGATTTCTTGGTGATGGGTGCTCAGAGTTCTGGACTGGGATTTTGGGTGTCGGCGGAGAGGGAAAAAAATCTGCATGTTACGTGATTATCTAGGTTAAAGAGAAAGTTTGAGGTGCCAGAGTGTGTATGGTTAAAGAGATGTCTAATTTAACTAAAATAGTCAAAACATTAAGAAATATACTTTAAGCAATAAATATATCTAGAGAAATGTTGAATTTTTACGTCTATAATTGTGTTATTTTATTAGATTGTTTAATTCTATTTCCATTTTTTAAATCATTGATGCTTGGACTAAATGGGTTTGAATCTTTTTGTTTTTCCTTTTAGGTTTCGTTTGGTGTTTTACGGTCATTTTCTTGCACACGTCAGGCTAAATAGACCGGAACAGTTCGACACCTTCTAAATAATTCAATATGCAACTTAAAGTTGGTTCCGAACCACTAACAAACATTCATGTTATAGTCAGAACTTGAACCCGAAATCTGGTACAGAGGGCCTGAACGCTTGTCCCTCAAGTATCAGGCCCAAATGAAATATGATGCGGATTCAAAATAAATACTAAAATTATCTACGTCCTTTTTTTTACTTGCTATGCTAAAACTAGATCAATTATTTCTGAAATTCAATTTAATATCCATATAAAATTAAATCACCCAAAAAACAAAAATTAAATAATATAACATATCCTCTTTAAAGTATGAAAAATATATAAATAAATATCTGAGAAATAAATATGCTTAATATGAAAGATAAAACTGAAACAAAAAAAAAAGAGAAATTATTTTAATAATAGCCGCTGAGCTACCATTCTTTAATTGATAGTAGGATGTTTCAAGATTTCGCTACAATATCTATGGAATGGTCGTGGCAAAAGCGTATTTCTCATTAAGATTGGTATTTTTTTTTTGTTCTAATGCAGCTGGCAAACATTTAGACAGCTTGGTCTTGAATGCCTTAAGGCAAGCACTGCACAGACATTACTCACTTTGCATTACCCAGGGGGCGCGTGTAACTTGAAGATAAGCCACGGACGCGGAGTAACAATGCCCCCGCAACGCCTTACGACCCTATTAGGACCGGGACCTAGTGTTTAAAGTGGATTCCGAACCTCTACAAACATTCATGGCACCGCCGGGACTCGAACCCGATAGCTGTGGTACCGAGCGATAGCCACTCGGCCATTCAGGCCCCCTTAAGATTGGTATTGATTCGAATATTTTCCTACTCATTGTGTCTCAGGAATATACGAGATACAACAGAATTACACAACAGATTCAAAATAAACACTCGAATTATATAGTACATCCATTTTTTTACTTGTTATGCTATAACTAGTCAATTCAATTCAATTTCCTCAATTCATTTAATATCCATTTAAAATTTACTTACACAAAGAACAAATAAAAGCCAAAAATTAAATAATAAGAGAAAACAGAAAGTAAAAAACCCAATGAATAATTAAATAATAGCCACTGAGCAACCATTTTTTTAATCGATAGGATGTTTCAATATTTCGCTACATTATCTATAAAACGGTCGTGGCAAAATTGTGTTTCTCAGTAAGATTGGTTTTCATCCGGATTTTTCCCATATCTTATTTATTGTATACGTAGTGAATACGATGAGGCCTGAAAATAGATATTATAAATATCCCCATCCTTTTTACCTATCTTTCACAAACATGAGTATCACTTTCGAAACCTATTTAACGGCCGCTCCCTTTCGAAAGTGTCCATTCGACAGCGGGCGCGATGAATGAGTCCCATTACCTGCAAATGCAATCCGTAAAATATTAATGTACCCGGAATTTTAATTAGGAATGCATTTGTTCACCAGAGTTGAGCGACAGTTGGGAGTGGAATATTAATTACGACTTGAAAATGAAGTCGTCTATCGCCTATTCCGTTCAGGGATTAAATGCGACGGAATATCTGTGCTCTAAAAGCGCATTAAGGGCTTCCACGGTAACGCAATTAATTTAGAGTGGGCCTCGAACAGCCTTCTGCTGCGATCTTTTTACTCGTGACCGTGCCTGCCTGCTGATGTCGGATTATTTTCTCAGTCGGCCCGATGCAAGGGCTTATTCAATTAACTGATATGGCGGGGAGGGGTTTTTTGCTCCAATCCAGGGAGCTCAGAGAAGATGGAATCTTTTGAAATGGATGAGGAGGGAAGTTCTTGGTGATGGGTGCTCAGAATTGTGGGCTGGGATTTGGGTGTCGGCAGAGAGGGGAAAAAAATCGGCATGTTACGTGATTATGTAGGTTAAAGAGAGTGATTGTTGGTGTCAGGGTGTGTATGTTTAAAGAGAAGTTTATTTTAACTAAAATAGTTGAAGCATTAAGAAATATACTTTAAGCTATAAATATATCTGGAGATATAGTGAATTTTTACATTTATAGTTCTGTTATTTCATTAGTTTCTTAAGTCCAATTTGCATTTCTTGGATCAATAATGCTTAGACCATAGCGGTTTGAGTCTTTCGGTTTTTCCTTCTAGGTTTAGTTTGGTATGTCGTTCGACTGTTCTTTTTTTTTCACACCTTGGGCTAAATAGACCGAAACCTACCATTCAAAGTGGATTCCCCACCACTAACAAACATCCATGACCCAGCCAGGATATGAACCGGCAACCTGTGGTACGAGCGCCAGAGCGCTAGCCACTTAGACATCATTCCCAAACTAAATAAGAGGAGGATTTAAAATAATCAATATAATTATCTACAATTATCTTTTTATATATACTAGGTCAATTATTTCAGAGATTAATATACATTTAAAATTTCATCACCGAAAAAACAAATACTAACCAAAATATTAAATAATAAAACATGTCATTCGAAGTATGAAAAAAATAAAGTATATAAAACCAAATATCAGAGAAATAAATAAAGATAAAATTGAAAACAAAAAAAACCCCAGTAAATAATTCAATAACTATCACTCTGTAATTGACAGGGTGTTTCAAAATTTCGTTACTTTAACTATGGAATTTTTCTCATTAAGATTGGTTTTCATTCAAACTTTTCTCGTATCCTATTAATTGTGCCTCGCGAATATAAGAGATACAACAGAATTACGCTAATGGAATACGATGAGGCCTGAAAACACACATTATAACTATCCACATCCTTTTTGCCTATTTTTCACACACACGAATATCACTTTCGAAACCTGCTTAATGGCCGTTCCCTTTCGAAAGTGTCCGTTCGACAGCTGGCGCAATGAATGAGTCCCATTACCTGCAAATGCAATCTATAAAATATTAATGCGCCCATAATTTTAATTCGGATTAAATTTGTTTACCTCCTGGAGCGGCAGTTGGGAGTGAAATATTAATTAAAGGCCGGCTCCGACTTGCAAATGAAGTCGTCTATCGCCAATTCCGTTCAGGGATTAAATGCGACGGAATATCTGTGCTCTAAAAGCGCATTAAGGACTTCCACGGTAACGTAATTAATTTAGAGTGGGCCTCCAATAGTCGTCTGCTGCTGCAAGCTTTTTACTCGCGACCGTGCCTGCCTGCTAATGTCGGAATATTTTCTCAGTCGGGCCCGATGGAGGGCTTATTCAATTAACTAATATGGAGGGGAGGTTTTTTTTTTTTTTTTTTTCCAATCCAGGGAGCTTAGAGAAGGTGGAATCGTTTAAAATGGACGAGGAGGGAATTTCTTGGTGATGGGTGCTCAGAGTTCTGGACTGGGATTTTGGGTGTCGGCGGAGAGGGAAAAAAATCTGCATGTTATGTGATTATCTGGGTTAAAGAGAAGGATTGTAGGTGTCAGGGTGTGTATGGTTAAAGAGGTGTATATTTTAACTAAAATAGTTTGAAGTATTAAGAAATATAGTTTAGGCCAACCTCACCTGTGATTATGCCTGGAGATGTATTGATATTTACATTCATAGTTCTGTTATTTCATTAGCTTGTTATTTTATTTCTATTTCTTATATCAACGATGCTTAGACCAAAGTTGTTTGAGTCTTTCGGATTTTCCTTTTAGGTTTGGTTTGTTGCTACGCGGATAATTTTTATGGGCACTTCCTATTAATTATACCGAGACTTACAACTCAACGTCAATTCCAACCACTCCCAAACATCCATGCTACCGCCATTATTCCAACCTTAGGTGGCGAAACCAAATGTTAGAGCGGTAGCCACTCAGCCATCAGGCCAAAATTGAACACGATGAGGATTCAAAATAAATACTAGAATTATCTACGTCCTTTTTTTTTACGTGCTGTAACTATATTTTTTACATGTTATTACATGCTATAACTAGGTTGATTGTTTGTGAAATCCAATTTAATATCCATTTAAAATTCCATCACCCCAAAAAAAAATTAAATAATATAACTTATCATATTCAAAGTATGAAAAAGATGTAAACAAATAATTGAGAAATAAATATATTTAGTAGGAAAGATAAAATTGAAACCAAAAGAGAAAAACCCCAGAAATTATTTAAATAATGGCCGCTGAGCAACCACTTTTTTTAATTGATGGAATGTTTCAAGATTTCGTTACAATGTTTATGGAGTGATAGTGGCATAAGCGTATTTCTCATTAAGGTTGGTTTTCATTAAAACTTTCCTCGTATCCAGTTCATTGTGCTTCGCGAATATACGAGATACAACAGAATTACACTAATCGAATACCAATGAGGATTGAAAACACACATTATAAATATCCACGTCCTTTTTGCCTATCTTTCACAAACACGAGTATCACTTTCGAAACCTATTTAATGGCCGCTCCCTTTCGAAAGTGTCCATTCGACAGCGGGCGCAATAAATGAGTCCCATTACCTGCAAATGCAAACTGTAAAATATTAATGCGGCCGGAATTTTAATTCGGAATGCATTTGTTTACCATCTGGTGCGGCAGTTGGGAGTGGAATATTAATTAAAGGCCGGCTTCGACTTGCAAATGAAGTCGTCTATAGCCTATTCCGCTCAGGGATTAAACGCAACGGAATATCTGTGCTCTGAAAGCGCATTAAAGGCTTCCACGTTAACGTAATTAATTTAGAGTGGGCCTCGAACAGTCGTCTGCTGCAAGCTTTTTACTCGCGACCGTGCCTGCCTGCTAATGTCGGAATATTTTCTCAGTCGGCCCCGACGGAAGGCTTATTCAATTAACTAATATGGCGTTGAGGGGTTTTTTTCTCCAATCCGGGGAGCTTAGAGAAGGTGGAATCTTTTAAAATGGACGAGGGGGGAATTTCTTGGTGATGGGTGCTTAGAGTTCAGGACTGGCATTTGGGTGTCGGCAGAGAAGGAAAAAAATCTGCATGTTACGTGATTATCTAGGTTAAAGAGAAACATTGTAGGTGTCAGGATGTGTATGGTTAACGAGATGTTTATTTTAACTAAAATAGTTTGAACTATTAATAAATATAGTTTAGGTAAGTTTCATCTGTGAAGATGCCTGGAGATTTATTGATATTTTACAGTCATAGTTCTGTTATTTCATTAGTTTGTTATTTTATTTATATTTCTTAGATCAATGATGTTTAGATCAAAGTCGTTTGAGGCTTTTGGATTTTCCTTCTAGTTTTGGTTTGTTGCGCTACGGGTAATTGTTTGTGCACTTTGCACTAATTAGATCGGGACATACAGTTTAAAGTGGATTCCGAACCACTCACAAACATCTATGCCACCAGCAGTATTCTAACATGAAGGCTGTGGTACCAGATTTTAGAGCGCTAGCCCCTCAGCCATCAGGTCCAAATTGAATAAGAGGAGGATTCAAAATAGAATTATCTACGTTCATTTTTTACATGCTATGCTATAACTAGGTCAATCATTTCAGAAATTCAATTTAATATCCATTTAAATTTTTATCACGCAAGAAACAAAAAAAATTAAATAATAAAATATATCATATTCAAAGTATGAAAAGCAGGAAAAATATATGCACAAATATCTGAGACATAAATGTGTTGTGTATGAAAGATAAATCTGGAAAGAAAAAAAACCACCAAAAATTATTTAAAAAAAATAGCCGCTGAACTACCATTCTTTAATTGATAGGATGTTTCAAGACCTTTTTTTGCTTTATCTACGGATCAGTCGTGGCAAAGGCGTGTTTCTCATTAAGATTGATTTTCATTTAAATTTTTTTCTTATCCTATTCATCGTGACTAGCGAATATGTGAGACACAACAGAATTACACTAATTGAATACGATGAGAATCCAAAATAAGCATTATAAATATCCACGTCCTTTTTTACATGCTATGCTATAACTAGGTCAATTATTTCTAAAATTCAATTTAATATCCATTTAAAATTTCATCACACAAAAACCAATAAAAATCGAAAAATAAATAATAAAACATATAATATTAAAAATACGAAAAACGAATGTAAATAAAAACAAATATTGTATAGAAAAATATGTGAAATGTGAAATACAGATTTAAAACTATAAGCTATTTATAATAGCCCCCGCTCTTTAATTGGCAAGATGTTTTCAGATCTTTTACGGAATATATATCCGTTAAAATTTTCACTTAGGTTTTTTCATTTTCATCCTGTCTCGCAATGGCACGAGTATACGAGTTTTAAAAGAATTACACTAATTAAACATGATGAGGATTAAAAATAACTACGTCTTTTCTTTACATGCTATGCTATAACTAGGTCAATTATTTTGGAAATTCTATTCAATTTCCATTTCAGATTTCATTAAGATCAAAGATCAAAGATAAAATTGAAAAAATAATAATAAATAATTAAATAATAGCTTCTGAGTTACCACTCTTTAATCGACGGGAGGTTTCAAGACTTCGTTACAATATTTATAGAATGGTCGTGGCAAAAGCGTGTTTCTCAATATGATTGGTTTTCATCAAAACTTTTCTCGTATCCAGTTCATTGTATCTCGTGAATATATGAGATACAACAGAACTACACTAACTGAATACGATAAGGCTTGAAAATAAACATTATAAATATCCACATCCTTTTTACCTAACTTTCACACACATGTGTATCACTTTCAGAGCTATTTAAGGACCTCTTTCGAAAGTGTCCATTCGACAGCGAGCGCAATAAACGAGTCCCCATTACCTGCAAATGCAATCTGTAAAATATTAATGCGCCCGGAATTTTAATACGGAATGCATTTGTTTACCTCCTCGGGAGCGGCAGTTGGGAGTGGAATATTAAATACGACTTGCAAATGAAGTCGTCTATCGCCTATTCCGTTCAGGGATTAAACGCGACGGAATATCTGTGCTCTAAAAGTGCATTAAAGACTTCCACGGTAACGTAATTAATTTAGAGTGGCCCTCCAATAGTCATCGGCTGCAAGCTTTTTACTAGCGACCGTGCCTGCCTGCTAATGTCGGAATATTTTCTCCCGGGCCCGATGGAGGGCTTATTCAATTAACTAATAGGGCGGGGAGGGTTTTTTTGCGCCAATCCGGGGAGCTTAGAGAAGGTGGAATCTTTTAAAATGGACAGGGAGGGAATTTCTTCAGGATGGGTGCTCAGAGTTCTGGGCTGGGATTTGGGTGTCGGCAGAGACGGAAAAAATCTGCATGTTACGTGATTATCTGAGTTAAAGAAAAAGATTGTAGATGTCAGGGTGTGTATAGTTAAAGAGATGTTTATTTTAACTAAAATAATTGAAGTATTAAGATATACAGTTTAGAATATGTCTGGAGATATATTGATATGTACATTCATTGTTCAGTTATTTCATTTGTTTTTTAAATTCAATTTTCATTTCATACATCAATGATGCTTAGACCAAAGTGGTTTGAGTCTTTTGGTTTTTTCCTCTAGGTTTGGTTCGGTGTGTCGCTCTACGGTCTTTTCGCACACATTGGGCTAATTAGACCGGGAGCTACAACTTAATGTGGATTCAGTCCCACGCTCTATCACTGTACAGTCATATTAGACCGTGACCCACGGTGTAATATGACTGTAGAGCATTAGACGTAGGACTGAAAACTCTACTCTGTATATCTCATGTTTCGAAATCTCTGTCCATAAGCAGACAGCCTTGTCCTACTTCAAGGCTGCTGCGCAAATGAGGAAGAATAAGTAATTATTTTAAAATGATTTCAAATTTTGAAAAAAAAATTTTTTTAATTATTGTTCTTCTAATTAAATAAATTATTGTTCTTCTAGCATTTAAATTGGCTAGCGCTATGTCCTTTGGTACCACAGGCTTCAGGTTCGAATCCTGGTTGTGGCATGGATGTTTGTCGGTTTTTCGGAATCCCCGTTAAATTGTAATCTAATTAAAATTGTCTAGTAGTCTAATGTAAATTGTGGCAGCCTAATTAGCCTAAAGTTTGCAAATAAAATCTAATATCTGAAGATTAATTACTGTATTATCAGAAAATCACTTTATTCAATGTTTTCTGTGTCTAGAAGTTCTAGACATGCTAGTGTCTAGAAGTTCCGAACATGCATCAAAAGTGTGTTAGTACAGATGTTCATGAGTTCAGTGTTTTATTTCTACATTATTTATAACACCCAAAAATATGTTGCACTCTACAAAATAAATGTGATTCTTACTGAATAATGCATTAAAATGCTGAATTCTCTTTGTATTAATACATATTCGTGAGGACATTTTTTAAAGCAGGAATACAGAAAAATTGAGGAATAACCATTGTACTAATCAATCTTTGATTCAATTTTTAAAGATTCAAACCAAATACTAAAATACTTATTAAATGAATGCAAAATATCGCATTCTATTCTTTATTTCATGTTTTATTTACAATATTTGTTATTACATATAAATAAATGAATTTTTTATGTATTAAATAACTGTTGTATTATTGTTGTTTTCACTGCAGTTCGCGGTCAAGTAAATGTGGTCCGTGACCTCCAGAAATATGTTCTTTCTTGTTTTAACTTTTTGCATCCTTAATACTTTTGACAATAACATATTTATCCACATCATTTTCTTAGAATCAACAATGCTGAATGTTATCTCGAATTCTGTGTCCATTCTTTTGACATGGGTAGCACTGCCCAGTATGTGTCCGTTCTTATCATTGGTTAAAACCCCTATACGAAGCAGTGGCCTATGATTAAAAACACCCCCACTGTTTCGTTCGCGATTTCATAAACCCAGAAAAGGCATAAATTCATCTCCCCAACAAAGACCACCCACCCCTTTACTGCGTGGACTCTTCCAAAACAAGGTTTTTGTGCGAACGCAACAAAAGATTCCGTTTCCCGAATGTGGCAAACTGCGAAGCGGACCCGGATTAATTATGTTGCGTGCGGGGAAAATTGTTCATAACTCATAGGGAAAAAGGCGCAATTTCTTATTTCATTAGACGCCGCGGCCTGTCATTTCTGGGGGTCTTGAGAAATGGTTTTGTTTTGTGGAGGGATAATTTAATTTCGCCCCTTGTATCGTTTGGGGGAACAACAGGGGATCAATAACGAGCACGAATGCTCATGCGCTTTCAGTATTAGTAGTTTATTATTACAATTAATGACAAATGGTTTCATTAATACGCATATCCTACATTTAATAGCTTGTGAATAGATTTTTCTTAATGTAAAGATTATAAAAAATTTCTTTGGGAAGACATGAGACAATATATTTGAAAGTAATATAAACACAGTAACATTTTCATCTGTATGATACAAAACTCAATATGGCCATGAATTTACTAATAACATTTAACAAATGAAATCATATGCGTATACGCTAGATGCACGTGTATATCAATTGATTTTTTTATACAGAATGCTACTTCTCCATCACATAGCATTAATATAATTCTTCTAACCTGAGTATCAAACAAGTTAAAGGTAAGGAGTTCACAATCACATGCTCAAGTTATTTCAAAAATTTCCTTAGCTGCAGTGCTTATTGAGAAAGAAAATAAAATCAAAACCAGTAATAAACTCAGAGTATTCGAAGTTTAGTGTGGAAAATTAGAGGAAATGGTGTTGTAACGGACAGACGTCGGATTGTGCTAAGTCTAAATTTGAAAGAGGAATTGCATAAAATATTAAGATGCTCAATTCTCACTGAATATCATTTAAAATATTCATCCAAGCTATAGCTTAGTACAGAATGCGTCGATACATTATGAAGAAACTGAAATTTCCTTCGCACAGTTGAAAGTTGTGATGGTATTGAATGAAGTTGATATCATTAACAAGCTAAACTACTGCGATTGGCTCCAAAACATGTGTCACTCTGCTCATTTACTGTGAGTGCGGGCTGATGGCCGAATGACTAGAGCTGTGGCGCTCGGTGCCACGGGTTTTGGATTCGTGTCCTGGAGGTGCTATGGATATTTGTAGTGGTGCGAAATCCTCTGTAAGCCATAGATCTCGGTCTAATATAACTTTAGAGCGTTGGCGTAGGGCTGACAACCCTACACAGTAAACATTTCCTGTCTCGAAATCTAACAGTAAGAAGACCACCTTGGTACACCAGGAGCTGTTGCGCCAATTAAGAAGATCTAATAAGAATTTATGCAATGATAGATTTTTCGCTTTGTAACTGGAAATTTTCACCATTTTTGTAATTTTAGCATTCATTATCATATTTAATATCAATTAAGAACAATTTTTACAAAATGAGGGAAATCGCATTTTAATCATAAACTTTAACAATATCAAATAACACAACATTAATACAACTGGCGGGTGGCATGGGTGTTTATTAATGGTTCGGAATCCTCATTAAACTATAGTTCCCGGTCTAATTAGCCTAAAGTGTGCACAAAACCAAAACCAAATCCAAATCCTCATCCCCCAATCAGTAGTTTATTTGAATATACATAACTGGAAAATGAAACCCCCCCCCTCCGTACTACAACAAAAAAAATGGTTTAGACAGCATTATTAAAACAGTTATGAAAGTTATTAAAACTGATTATTTAAAAAAAATAATTTGCATGAAATTCTCTTATTTCTAAACTAAAGCTCTTACGTGTATTATTAAGTATGAAAATTTCCGGCAAATACCATTACGTGCGAAAATAGAAATATCATCACATGCATTAGGAAGCCAAAAATGTTCATCAATATCTATCTCATATGGGCCTGATTGTGAATGGCCTAGCGTGTGAGATGTTCCCGTGCCATTAACTATCTCATGACAGGTTGACTATCTTTCCGCTTGGCGCCTCTTCCGCCAAAGGGCGCCAAGCAGTCATTGATGCGACATTTCGATGAATGGAAGTGCGCAAAGACGATCGAAAGAATGGCTTCTGCTAATGAATAGGGCGTGTTCCCTAACAAATGAATGGGAATTGCTGACAGATATTCCCACGCATGACTGCAGTAGGACCATGCCTCTATTTACGACCTTTTTTTCATGATTGTTTAACTATGATCTTAAACATAAACTGAACTTCATGTTGACCTTTTCAGTTTCGACAATGAAATAAGTAAATTGTATTCGTCTTTTGTATTTAACAAACAAGTCCAACAAAATGCCGAGAAAGCTTATTTTTTACAAAGGGATTTCAATATCAAAATACATTTTACTTATTTATTAAAAAAAATCTATCTGTCTCTTATCATAGATAAGCCGGCTAGAACCCAGCGATATAAAATTGGTAACGTCTGAGCGATTTATAATCCTTTATCCATAATAAAAATATCTGTTATGCCCGGTTTTATTGCGAATAAATATATATATATATATATATATTTATTTATTTATTCTTAATAAAACCGGCATAACAGATATTTTTATTATGGATCAAGAATTATAAATCACTTACTCGTACCAATTTTATATCGCTGGATTATAGCCGATTTATCTATGATAATCGGCTATGAGATATATATATATATATATATATTTGCGTGTGTGTGTGTGTGTATTCAAAAATCAAATTATTTACTTTATTTTCATTTTAAACAATATACTTACATTTTACTTAAATTAAAAATTTACATTTTTTTTATTAAGATTAAATGTGAACAATGTGATTGCATTTGTTAAGTAACATCATAAAATTCTGATTTGATGCGCTCTGTTAAAACAATAGGAAAATTTGTTTCTAACTCTAATTTATTTCGATTTAAAACAGAAACTCAAAAGAAGAAATTCTGTCTACTGAGTTTTCTGTTGGTTTTACTGAAATTATTAAGGAAATTATTGAAGAAATGCGTACCATTCTTATGGCTGTATCAAGTGACTATGGCATTGATACTA
This sequence comes from Caerostris darwini, assembly GCA_021605075.1. Lineage (NCBI taxonomy): Eukaryota > Metazoa > Arthropoda > Arachnida > Araneae > Araneidae > Caerostris > Caerostris darwini. Next base: position 329,648 of record BPLQ01014200.1, read on the forward strand.
ATAAACTCAAAATCTGTGTAAAAATTATTACCAAAGAACGGATTAAACCCTATGCAGGGGCATGTCATTCGCCCTACAATGCATACATCATCTAACTAACTAACTCCTTGGCACTACGTTCCATGAACATGGCCATCTGCCTAATGGCTAATTCCGAAACAGGAAATTTTTTTTTTATGAATAGGGTTGTCAGTCCTACGCTCTGCTGTCATATTATACCGGGACCTAAGGTTTAAAGTGGATTCCGAACCGCTACAATCATTCATGGCACAGACGGAACTCGAACAAAAAAACTTGTGGCACCGAGTGCTAGTCACTCAGCCAGCAGACCCCAAATCATCAACAGCTGGAACAAACATAATTTCACCTACATTGCTATCTATTGGAGAACTATCTGAAAAGGTTCAAGAAATAAAGTTTAAGGATATTAAATATATCGTGAGAAATTTTTTAGAAAGTGTTCTAGAATGTTATGTGCAGAATCTATCTTTCCCACTCTCTCATATCTTCCGATTTATCTAAAATAACTTGACACAATTTCCTTAAAATAAATTTTCATTTCCTCCTAAAAAAATGCTAGATAAATATCTCATCGTATCTATATTCTTGTAGATAATAGTAAAACCAGAAAGTAGATAAAATGAACGATCAGTCTAAAGAATTATGATACATTCTTCAATAAAAAATAATTTTTGAGGGGTTAAAATAATGTCGTGATTGATTGAACATCAATTTTGTCTAGACTAATTTCTTTACTGGGAGACGATTTATTGATATACCTGAATAGATCGTTGTAAGAGTTCATGAAAAGATTTTTTCTTCTTTTATCAGAGGAATTGAAAGGTTCTATTTATAGTACTAGCAAACTACATAATGAGAAAAGGGGTATTTTTTTTTTATTTTTCCGCGAAATGAACAACTTTGAAATTTTTGATTAAAAAAATGTCTTTCAAATCTTTGGAGTGTTCTCTTATGCTAGATTTGAAGTATGAAGGAGAGTCACTCTAAGAAAAGGGACTTCAGTTCTTAAAAGTATTCAAACTCATTCGGTTATGATTTAAAAAAAAGCTAATGAAGTGAAATTATCATCTTAATTATCTTATTTAAAATGAAAATATTTCATAATTATTTCTGATAAAATAGAAATTTCAGTAAAAGATTATCTGTTTCCTATAAAAATATTACAAATTAATTTTTTTAAATTATCAGTTTTAGAAATAAAATATATCATTCAAAAATTTTGAGTAGAATTTTAATTAGTATGTTTTTTTTTTTTTTTCTCTACGGGTATTTTTTGCACACTTGCTAACTAACTCTGGCGCTCGATACCACAGGTTCCGGTTTCGAGTCCCGGCTATGCCATGGTTGTTTGTAGTGGTTCGGAATCCTCTTTAAACTGTAGGTTCCCGATCTGTTTAGCCCAAAGTGTGCACAATATGACAGTAAAGCGGCAAACCAAACCAATCCGAAATATCCATGCCAGCTCCAGTATTCGAACCTGTAGTCTATGGTACCAAAGGCCAGAGAGCTAATTGCCCATCATGTAACCGATTTTAGTTAAAGACCCTTAAAACAAAACTAATCTATGACACGTGACACAGTATATCAGGATTCATGTAATAACCAGTGTAATAATACAAGCACATAAATAGCAAAATATTGATAATAATCCTTCAAAACATGTATACTTGTAGACACGTTTATTTAGCCAGCATGGGTTAAAATCTGCACACTCAACTACGATACTTGTTATATGTACATTTTCTGGTTCATTTCTGGTTTAGTACTGGTGCAGTTTAATTTGAAATGTCATTAATAAACACTTTTTCCTACAACAATTTGCAGTGCACGCCTCAAACCAGACTTTATTGAGTATTAAAACATCGCCGTGTAGTTTTTGGGGCTGCCACGTTTGTTAACCCATTCATCTGTAGCCATGTTTTCCAGTAACGATACACAAACTGTCATCTCCTCCATTCCCAGCAACCTGATGGCCAATTGGCTAGCACTCTGGCCATTGGCAGGGGCATGGATGTTTGTGAGTGGTTCGGAATTCATGTTAAACTGTAGGTCCCGACCTAATTAGACCAAAGTGTGCAAAAAATGACCGTATAACGATAAACCAAATCTTCGATTCCAAAATTTTTCTTTCGCCCATGCTGTTCTGAAAGTGTTAAATTATAGATTTTTTTCTGTCTCACACTGAACGATTCATTTAAGTAAACTTTAAATCTTAAAAATCTTATAGAAAATTGATACTTGAGAATTACAAGGTAAGAAATTGTTTAACACCATCTTGTGAACCCATTCAGCTGTAACCATGTTTCCAGTTACATTACTCAAATGGTCACCTACTCCATTCCGAAATGTACCTTTACTCGTGAAGGTATTGCCACTCCCAGCAATTAGGATAGCTAATCCTAGTATTTCGCAGCCTGATGATATATTTTCATTTGTCGAAACATGGACTTCTTAACCGTGCACCTAAATCTCATGTCGCAAAATTCCAACCAATCGGTAATCTGAAGTTCCATCCACTGAGGATTCTGAATGGCTGAGGCTCTACGATGTGATATTTTAAAATCCGGTGGAAACTCAACCTTAAAGGCGGACTGAAAATTCGAGCAAACTGCGGGGCTTTCACCGATGCGGTTTTCCCGTAAAATTACGCTTTCCGACATCCACGTATGAATCTAGATATTATATTAGTTAAATAATAGCATTATACATAAATTCGGCATACTAAAAAACTGTGTCGTCGAGAAGTTGGATGCAATTCAAATTTAAAGCGACCTAGCACATGGTAGTGAGATAGGAGGATAGGTTTTCCAATTAGCTGGTGTATTTAGCGGCCTGATAATCATTTGGCTAGTGCTTTGCTCTTTGGTACCACAGGCTTCAAGTTCGAATGCTGGCAGGATGTTTTGTTAGTGGTTCGGAAACCATATTAAACTGTAGGTCCCGATCTAATTAGCCTAAACTATGTAAAAAATGACAGTAGAGCGACAAAATAAACCTGGTGCATTTAGTAGTGCTTGTAGTTAAAACATGTCTACATATGTATTTATAAAACAAAGAAGATAATAATTTTATTTTCTGTTCACAATTCGAGTAAATGATTAATAAACAGTTACAGATTATCAGTCGAAAAGCTTTATTTTAACCAAACATATCATTCAATTAAGAACACAATAGGATAGATCCATTAGTGAGAGAAACTCACGCACTAATTTCAGCCAATAGAAATTCCTTTAAGAAAGAGTGGGGCTGTTAGCGGTAAGATGAAAGGAAAATTGGAGTAAAGAGAAAAAACATATTCTTATTCTTTCTCCTCCGATCACACCGAATGCATTTCTTCCAAAGGTCTGGAGAGGTGGGGGAGGGGGAGAAGGCTGCAGCATTTCCTAATCTGTGCCGGACATCTGCTGAATCGTCCACCCCTATTCCCTCTCCCGCATTCGAATTTCGTCGAACGATAAGGAGGCGATGGAGTGCGGAATTGACCACTTCTCCACCCCTTCTTCGTCAAATGATTCGAAGGAAGAAAATAAATATAATTATTTTTTTTATTTCTTTCTGAATAGAATTATCGATTGAAAGGGGTATTCCTTAATGGGACGATTTTTCAATTCCTTCTATTAGCTCACACTCGCCCTATATATATCTTGTTCAAATTTTCAATCGTTCATAAAATACTTTTTATTCATCCACTCAAGTTCAAATACATTTTTAAAACTTGTAGTGGATGACGCTGGATGTTAATACAGTTTTTTCAAATATTAATTCAGTAATTAAATTTAATTCATTAATTTTAGTTTTCTTTTAGATTTAAGTTGCATTTATCTACCAATAGATGGCGCCAAATAAACTTAAAAAAATGAATGAAAATTATTTATAAAGGACTTTCTGCAATAGAGTGACAAAAAAGTAGGAATTGACTTTAAAATTTTTTTTTATATATTACTTGTTTATTATTATTATATGGAAGCAGACGATTTTGAGAAATGGCAAATTTTATCCATGTATGAACAAATCGGAAGTCCTATTATTCGAATCGAATAAGAAATTCACATATATTAATAATTGCTAAAAAAATTTATTTATTTTCTTAATTTTATAATTTGAATGGTTTAAAGATGGTTAAGAGATAAAATTTGCTATAAAAATTATGTTACATAACCAAACAAATATAGTGAAATGTTGGATTATAAAATCATCATATTTATGGTAAAATTAACACGGGAATTACCTAAAAAAAAGATTATCGCTTTAAAAATAAGCAATAACATTTCTCAACTATAATAATTTATTTGCAAATAACAATTCAGCCAAATACCAATTGTAAGTACATTTAAAAATGAAAATATATCTTTACGAAAAGACTTTCTATTATTTCACTTTAAACATTTATATATATATATATATATATATATATATATATATATATATATATACGATCACAATCACGTATTCTCTACTTTTTCATTCATGCAAAATCATCGTAAAATATAAAATCCCTGAAGTTACTACAAATTGGGGAATTATTATATTAAATTTAGCCGAATTTCTGAAAGTTTATTCGATGTCTTTTTGTCTTTTGCTTCATTAAAAAAACTACATTAATTTCAAATTATTGAAATATAATTATAAATATATAAAATTATTTTGCAATTCAATTTACAAAAATTAATTTACACATATCCACTCATATAATGAATATAAATGCTCAATGATCATGAAAAATTTTCAAGAATAGTGACTGCCAAAATTGAGATTGTAGGTTGGACAATCTGATTGTAACTGGGTGAAGTTTTGTTGAGTAACATACGCACATTAAGCCAATGAAGAAAAAAAAGGAGAAGAAATGTATCCTATCCTTCCTAATGTTAGTAAACCTACTAAATTAGTAACCCACCACTTAAACTTCTAAAACCCTTTTCCGCTCCAAAACCACCAACACCTGACTCTGCTTCATCTGCAAATTTGATTTCTCCATCTATTTCTGACTGTGTTTCTCAGCAGACCCCAGCTAGGTCAAAAGCTAAACCCGTCCCAAAAGTACATTTGCCCTCAATGTCCAAAACAGATAAAAATTCAAAAAAAAAAACAGAAAGATTCTGCCATCAGACAAACAAAACACCGAAAAAAATTGCATCCTAAAACTACAGATTTTGTACTTCATAAAAAAAGATTTAATAAATCACCTGAAAGAACAATCGTATCAGAGTCGGACTCCACCTCTCTCTCATCAGACGGTTCATGACTATGTAGAATACGATGTAAAAGACATGGTCTTGGACTGACGAATTTTATCCAATTTTACTTTTATGCGAAATTTTTTACCTTTGCATGTGTCTCTTATTACTTATTTATCAATTTTATCCTGTTCAGATGACAATTGTTTCATTGCTATATTCATGATTTTTCTTCATTTTTTACTTCGATGTCGAAATTGACTTTTTAGTATTTTAACCATTTCTATATTATCTTGTGTTTACCTTTTTATACCTATGACAATTATTTTACTTTTAATATCATCCGAATCCAACCAACCAAACCAATCTCAGACACGAGCTATGATTAACATGTCTTATTAGGCTCCTATATCAAGGAATGTGATTATTTTTCATATTATATCCGCTTTTTGACCAACTTATATTTTTCATCCAAAAATTATCTTCAATTTTGGAAGCCACTACAAACATTTACACGTTACCCTATTCATTTGACACATATATGAATGGGAAATCTTTTTATAATGCGTGTTCCAGGCAAACAGTCTCCGTGACTCTATTTGAGAGCCAAGCAGGCGTCAGTTTCAAAGTAAGAGAGAGAGAAAGAAGCCCCAAAATAAATGTGGTTCTAGTGACTTGTCCGTGAAGAAAAGGATACGTTTTATTCCCTGGAGAGCAAAGATATCCGTTTTCAACTTGACAGAAGGACATTTATATCTGGGTAAGCAGATTACGGGGAGGGAATACTGCTGCTTGGACAGCGTGGGGTGGAATTCGAACCTTCCGGGAGAGGAGAAAAAAAAATAAATAAATGGCACGAATCGGAAATAAACGTGCTTTCCCTACACAGAGGATCGGAAACAGAGTTTTATGCGGTAGAGTGCTATTTGCATAAAAGATGGTTTTCTCCCTGCACATGCAAAAGTAGGCATGAAATCTTTGGTGTTTCTTCTGCGTCACCATTCTGTAACCATTGCATAAATATTTTTTGCACATTTGAAACAGAATTTTGTCATTAATGAATAACAGACTTTTGTTATTTGTGTGTAACAAACTTTTAACATTTGTGAATAGCAGAAGTTTGTGAATAATCTTGATTTCTCAGGCAATGTAGTATAAAAAGTTAAATGATCCTCTGTCCCTCTGTAACGGTTGTGTTTTTGTTAAAGCTTTTTATAACTTAATTATATCATTGAGAGATTCAATATTTTTCTATGGATTTATATATTCTTATCTGGTGCATTGGAGGAAGGGCTGTCTTGTAAATAGCACGTTATATTTCAGAACTGAGGAAGTCGAATTCGAAACTCAATTAACAAAGACGAACAACGAGTTTGTCTGCATAGGGAGTTCTGTTGGCATGGAGCTCCCGTAGATAGATGTCTGACTTGGCCCTGAGTCACTGTAGAAGGAGGGCAGTGTCCTCCGAGAGGACTTTTAGGGGGAACCACCCTACACTTGCCTATCGTATGGGAGAAAACCCAGAAAACTCTCCCTATGCTGTCCGACTAACGGAACAAGCATGCGCGAAACAGCGTCTTCAACAAAGCCACTAGCGGATTGAACCTCAGCCCTAATGCTCACCACTAGCGGCGCAAGCTGCCGCTGATCCACGATTCGTTCTGTATTATAGATACAAAATTTTTTTGTATTTTTCATTGTAGTATTATTTCTTTTACAAGTAGATTTCCATTTCAACTAATTATTTTTTTAAGGAAAACAAAACTGAAATTAAACTTTTACAAGATTAATACTTCAAATTTATGACAAAAAAGCATTAACAGTAATTTTTATTTGATATAGTAACAATAGAAAGTTTTTGCAAAAACTCTCTAATAATTTACGTATGCAAAAACTCTCTAATAATTTACGATTTCAAAGTTATCAATGTTTTTTTACTTATTCCAGTAATTCAAATTTTAAAGTAAGTACTCATTTACTTTAGTAATACATTTTATGAATAGATAATATATATTTTCTACACAACGAACTATTCGAAGTGGAATAAGTTTCTATTTTTACATTATCCCAGATTATACTAGTATCTTTAATCATTATCGTGTTAATGCTTTTTAAAACCAATGAAAATATATGTAATCACTTGGGCCAATAACAAATCAAATAATCAATCATGAGTATGAAATATGTATTCATTCATGAACAACGTCGAATCATTTCACCTTCTCCCGTCTATTACCAAATCGAAATTGTAACAGAGCGATTGAATGCACACTGGAGTAGAGCTGGCATTGCAGTGGTTCAGACTGAAGGATGCTTGAACGGTTCATCCCGTGCAGGAAGCCAGAGAGGGAGGAAATTCCCAGGCCTCGTCGTCTGCGGGGGAGGAGGAAAGGATCGTCTGCAGTTCCTCGTTCGAAAAGGGACTCGTTTGGTTCATTTATTTCCAACTGTATTATCTGCAACGAATTTAATCCATGCAAATATCTGTTGACTGATTTCCAGTCATTGGATTTGCATGTTCATTATAATAGGTTGTAGAACCAATGATGTTCAACTCTATCAATAATGTTCAGTGATGTTATATTAATGACGTTCAGTTATAGGATCACCATTATAATTTCATTATAAAGTATTAATAATTCATAAATTGTTCAAGACAAAGTATCGAATATTTTACAGGGTTGTTTGAATTTTTTTTATCTTGCAGGGGTGTTGAATTTTGTTATATATAACAATATATTAGCTCTCTGCATGGAGAAGAGTAATCAAATAAAATACAAATAATTTTCTAGTTATTTGTTTTCTTTTTTTAAAAAAGAAGAAAATAAGTTTACAAATATTAATAAGAATAAATTGCAATATTTTTTGCAACATTATATATAGAATTTCTGTCGCTCTGGGCCACAGGTTTCGGGTTATAGTCCTGCTAAGGGCATGGATGCTTGTAGTGATTCTGAATCCACTTTAAACCGTAGGTTCCGGTCTAATATGAATGTAGAGCGTAAGGAGTAGAGTTGACAACACTACTCCGTCAAAAAGAAACATCTCCTGTCTCGAAATCTGCCAGTAGGCAGACAGCCTATCCTCACTATAGGGCTGTTGCACCAATGAAGAAGAATATATAGAATTACATAAGCTTCGTTTAAAGATAAAAATAAATTTAGCTTTTTATCATTAATTTCAAGCTACACTATACAATGTTCGCTTGTTATATTTTACAATAAAAAATATTAAAGTGCTTTATTTTTACAAATTATATCTTATTTTAAAATATTTCTTCACTTATTTACAGATAACAGAAGCTTCATTGCAATTTGTTTTCAAATTTAAAATGATTATAATTGTTTCACAAGAAATAGATAATAAAACCAGAAACATTTTTAAAAGATATCAAAAAAATCATTTTATGTAAAGGATGATTCAACAGTCGTGAACAAACTTTGATGGGTGGTACAGCTAACTAAAACATACATTCTTTTGTATAGGAATGTATGGTCGGAAATGACACATTCAGGCACAAACACAAGAAATGGAACATGAAAAAAAAAACATTGTTTGTTCACAACATGATTGCAAAGTGATTCGTTGGTTCAATGTTCATATTAAATGTTTAAAATTACTACCAACAACAGCAATACATGACTGTTAGCTCTGAAGGAGTGATTGGTGAACAGTACCTAACATTCCAGGCATTTCACGCATGCTTGTAACAGCAATGAATAATCTAGCAACGGGGTCCTTAATTGAGTCAACTGGAGTATCATAAATGAAAACACAGAGTAAGAATAAAATACACTCATGTCCATAAATTAAGGATAATGAAGTTCAGGCAAAGAAAAAGACAGAAGCAAAACAAATTTGACTTATTTGTAAAGTCTATTTATTAAACAAAAGGTACAGAGCAAGAAAGATGCTATATGTTTGACATAATTAATAAAATTGCGACTTTTACTCCATGGAGCAAATTTCAAAAAAGAATCTATTTACAAAAAACAGTATAACATGGTTAGTATGAGGGTTAATATGGAGTATGTCTCCGGGACCATGCAATACAGGCCTTACAAATGCAAATGGCAGGCATGCAAATTATCAATCAGGGCATGCAAATTATCAATCTGATCTTGGGCAATATTACACCACTCATCAAGCAATGCCCTCCGAAATTTCGGTTGACAGGTGGGAGCGGGTTGACGGGCTGCAATTCGTCGGCCAAGCATATCCCACACATGCTCTATTGGATTCAAGTCCGGTGAGTATGCTGGTCACTCCATACGGGTGATATCCTCCGATTGAAGGCATTCGTCTACAATGTTTGCACGGTGAGGACGAGCGTTGTCATCCATAAACAGAAATTCAGCACCCATGGCGCCCCGAAACAAACATACATGTTTGTTCCAGAATGACCTCCCGATAGATGTGGCCTGTCATCGTTACACTCTGAACATGCAGGTCAGTTCTGGAACCAAGAATAATTCGTCCCCAAACGAGCCATCCTGCACCACCGTAACGGTGTCGTTCAATGGTGTTCTCTTGGTATTAACAGGTACCTGGCGCTCTCCATATGAAAGTCCGGCGAGAATCAGACTGCAAACTAAACTTGGACTCGTCGGAAAACATCAAATAAGACCACTGTTGCGGTGTCCACAATGTATGCTCTCTACTCCAGGTTAATCGCAGGCGACAGTGAGTTGCGGTAAGTGGAACACATCTGACAGGCCTACGAGCATATAGACCAATGTGCCCTAAGCGTCTGTACACGGTCTGCCTTGAAACTGTCGTACCGGTAGCTGAAGAGAGCTGACGAGACAGGTCTGATGCTGTGCTCCGTCTGTTTCTTTTGGCAGTAACTGCTAAAATACCGGTCCTCATTCGGCGTTGTAACTCGGGGGCGACCTGGCCTGTAACATCTACTCACATTACCATCATCTTGGGATCGTTGCCAAAGCCTGGAGATGACACTCTGGGCGATTCCAAGTTCCTCGAATACTTCCAGCTGGGTACGTCCACATTCCAGTCGTCCGATAATTCTACCACATAAAAAATCATCCAAATGCTTCCTTTGTGGCATAACTATGCGGTTATTGCACTGAAAGGCTTTTAAAGCGCTTGTGAACAATTTTACTTCTTTGCCACCATTCCTTATATACCCCTCTCTTACACTCTCGTCCTTGTGACGTACTATCCGCGCCATCTGGTGGTTTCCTGTAATTTGCATATTCTTCTTCAAGATGTGTGTGATAATTCTACAGGTGAAATTTTTATTTTAGAGTTCAATTTCTGTGTGATTCTGAATTATTTTTAATTTTTGGACATGAGTGTAGAATGCGCATCAGGGTTACCAGTCAGAGGACATGAAATTCTTAAAAGAAATTTGTTTAAAAGTGTTTTCGTTCCTCAAAGTGTCACTTTCGGCAGTACATTCCTATACAAAAAAATTTATGTTTTAGTAAGCTGTAGCACCCCTCAAAATTTGTCCCACGGCCACTGAATCACCCTGTTTAGTTTGCAATTATACTGATGTCATTGTTTTTATTACAATATTTAATGCCTGAATTAAATTGCTCCCGAAATAATAAATAATTATTTGAAATAAGATCTATGAGATCAACCGATACATAAAGATTTAAAACAATTAAAAAATCTCAGTCATATAAAGGAACCAGAACAAAAATTGGTGTATTTAATTGAAACACTGTCCTTTATGATTATACCTTTTTTTTAAATTTAAATAATAACAAAAAACATGTTTTTGATCCTTTTTATTAGTTTTTAGCAGTCTAATTATAAAAAAAAAGGACTATAGATATGTTTTCTTGCCACGAAAAATTTAACAACCTAACCGTAAAAAATTATTTTTTAGTCATTATGATTTTTAGTTTTTCTAAAAATAATTTGATAGTTTTTTTAATGATCTTTTTACATAACCATAAAAAAAAGAGCCCAAAACTATTTTGTTTCTTTTATGAACTTTATGAGCTTAATTTTTTAAAAATTCGTGCTAAAAAAGATTTTAATCCGTAAAAAAAAAATTACTTGTGACATAACCGTAAAAAATTCGCTTAAAAAAATTTTGATCCATGGAGTCCTTATCAGTGTAAGCTTAAAAATGAAGCCAATACCATTTCAAATTATGATGACTTTGTGAACTGGATTTTTAAAAATACGTGCGGAACAAAATTTTAATCCATGGTACTATTTAATCAGATAAAAGAGCGCAGAAAATTTTTGATACTTGTTAACTTTAACAGCCTAACCACAGAAAATTTGTGTGAAAAATATACGCTCGATGCATATAACAATATTACATATTTATATTTAAAATGCTACAAAAGCAAATGATGATTAAAACTCGGGAACGAACTCATGTTTAACATTCGCACTGTATGATTTAAAACGGTTCTACCCCATGCGAAATCCGGGTTTTGTGCCTGGAGTTTGACGCAAGCATTTACGTACTTTCCAAACAAAAATTGGCAATACGTGTCCACCTGAACTCTGTGCTAACACCTCATGGCTCCTATTACGTAACGCGACGTCTTATTTGTGCGCAAACGTCTAAACGAATGGCTGGCTGCCCACAAAGCATGATGAAATACTAAGGAAAGGACATCGAAATAAAGTGTTTTGGATGTTTTTCCTTTAAAACTAATTAAAAATTAAAAGCACAAGTAATATGGAAGTTTCCATGGATAATTATGTACATATAGTTTTCAAAAAGATGGCCGTACAAATTTCAGTTTATAATCACCTTAATTAAGCAATCTATTCCGTTAAGAAATTTTTAAATGAATAAAAGTTTAAATTCTGTTGTACGAAAGGGATTAAAATATTTCATTACCGCCTCATTATATAACAAAAAAATTTATGTCATTACGCTTAACGATTCTATCGTATTCGCATTTATTTAAAAGATTTTCTCAAAGATGCGAAAATTTGAAAAATTATTTTCTTGTTAAAATAATTAATTTCTTAAAACAAAATTAATTAATTAGTTAATTCAAAATACGTGCATCAAATATTTAAGTTCTTACAGAAACATCGTGATAAAATACTTTAAAACTTGTTGGAGCAAATTTTGAAATTTGAGAATGAGAACTTTGAAATTTTTAGCGAGCAGTTTACTGTTCATCTTAATTAAACAAATTAATTCCTTATTTTAATCGAATTTTTATGATGAAATGATTTTTACGTAATGATAATAAATTGTTTGAAAGAAATTGAAAGAAAAATAAAGCTTGTTCCATATGAAACTAAATTCAGTTAAATTCCTCCACTAATAGAGGACAGTTACTGCTTCTTTATACCTTGTTGCTGTTTTCTTATGCAGGGAGCATGAGGGTATTCTCCGTTATATATACCAGATATATACCAAATTCAGCGTTGCCAAGGAAGGGCAACTATATTGCGCCCAAATTTCACAAGACTATCATTTAGGGATCAAGCCATCATTTTGATTCTCGGGCCCAATGGAAGAACTTACTAATTTAAGGATTATCGCGTCTATTTCCGGCTTTGACAAGAGATCTTTGGGTTAAACATCGCTCGTTGCATTTCGAATTATGCTGTCCGAGTTCGGAAATTTGAACAGGTTATTCATCAATCCCTCCCTCTGCAGACCCGATATCGTTTTGGTTATCGCCCCGGTCTAATTAGCCTAACGGGGCAAAAAAAATTATCGTAGAGCGACAAACCAAACCGACCATTTTTGGAAATGCTGTAATAAAGATTTAGAAGCCTTATGGCCTAGGGACTAATGCTCGGTGCAACAGGTATCGGGTTCGAGTACCGGCGATGATATAAATGTTTGTAGTGGCTAGGAATCCCCTTTAGGCCATAAATCCTGGTCTAATTTGACTGTAGACAGTTGGATGTAGGGTTGACAACTCTAGACAGTAAAAAAAAATATCACCTTTCTCGAAATCATCTAGTAGGCAGACGGACTTGGCCCACATGGAGCTGTTGAGCCAATGAAGAAGAAGAAATAAAGATTTTTTTTTTCATATAAGTCAGATAATTTATTTAATTGATTGTACCAGTCATATAATAATCAATAGAATTTCTTCACTGTTCATATTCTTTCATTATTTATTATGAATTATCATTTCAGAAACATGAATAAACAAATAAAATGTCGATGTTTAGTAATGAAGATTATCAGTTAGTTAATACCGTGGCTAAGCGCGTGTGCTTATGCACTTCAAGGGAGTTACGTGGAGATTTACATCCTCCTCCCCCTTCTCATTGAACAATTGGAAGCGCATCTTGGCTACAGATTTATCGTGCCAAATCCCAGCATAGCATGCCGGATTGCTAACCTGAAACCCATAATTCGAATAACCACGACCACGATGCTTACATAATTAAAAATAGTAATTTTTCTAAATAAGTCCTGCAATAGAAACATACTGAAGTTAAAAAGTAATCAGATCGAGGTAACAGATAAGAAAAATATCCTTTAATCTCCTCTTCTTCAGTGGTGCAATAGCCCCATGGTGGGCCAAAGCCGTCTGCCTACTGACAAATTTTGAGACATGACTTTTCTTATTACGGGGTAGGGTTGTTAGCCCTAAGCCAAAAGCTTTACATTCATATTAGACCGGGACCTACGGCTTAAAATAGATTTCGAACAGCTACAAACATCCATGGTATCACCGCGACTCGAACCCCAAACCTGTGGCGTTGAGCACCAGAGAGCCAGTCACTCGGCTATCGCCCCCCCCGGCCCCTTTAATCTACTACAGTTTAAATAACATGAATGGCCCCTGCGTTTTTCAACACTATCTTTCTTGTTTAGTTTAAACAAGCCTATTTTTTCAGATTCTTGTAAGTGTTGCCGTGGAGTAAAGTGGTGCATTGGTGGCTGACCCCTTTTTTTCTGACGAGAGTCGAATTTTTAAGTGCCGATTAAATTAAATGAGCCCAAATTGTACACTTGAAACTCTACTCGGCTAAACGCTGAAATGTCCCCATCAACACTGGACTGACACCAATTTCCCAAAGATAAAGGGGAAAATAACTTTGAAAAGAGATTCTAAAAGGACTGCAGGCTTTGAAAAGTTTCGGGTTTTTTCAATTAATAAGAGGATACAAGGAGGGAAAAGTGATGATTTAGCGTTCAACAAAAGAACTGCTAAGATTTTCATTACAAAGATTTATGAAAAAAGATTATAAAATAAAAATAATGTTATTCACTGAAAATAACGTTATTAACGTGATTTGTTTGATTATTTGTAATTGATAATTCTTTACAATTAATTTCATGTGAAATTTCATGTTTCTTGAAACATTTTTAAAACAGTTATTGAAGCAATTTTTTTCTCATTATTAAGCTTTAATTAGAAACTTGTTGTTGTTGGAACTCATCCTCAGCGGTGGACAGACATCCCATGAGTATATATTTATGGATGAAAGGAAAGGGTAGCTTCTGTTGTGAGTAGCTTCTGTTGTGTAGAAGTCTGACTTCGCTCCGAGTCACTGAAGAAGAATGCAGTGCCTTCAGGGACGAATTTTAGGGGAAACTCTCCGCATTTGATATTTTATGGAGAAAACCCGGAAATACTCCCACTGGGTAGTCCAACTCACGAGGCAAGATACTAAATATTCCAAACGCCATCGAGTCTTTTCGTTTTTTGGAACAGTGTCTATCACAATGCCGCCAGTGGATTGAATTTCAGCCCTAATGCTCACTAGCGGGGCGCGTTGCCACTGAACCCCGATTCAGATATATACATGTATAAATTTCACAAAGCAGTTGCTGTTTTTCAAAGCCCTGATTGTATAATTCCGCAGTAGTAATATAATTGTTGTTGTAATAATATTATTGCTATCATAATTGTATTTGTTGTTTTGTTAGTTTCTTATCCCACTTGGTGGACAGCAACATCTAGGCCAAGTCCAAAAACCCGTGGGATCTCATGAAAGGAGGAAGTTTCTGTTGTGATGGAGCACCCTAGGTAGAAGTCTGACTTGGCTCTGCGACGCTGAAAAAGGAGGGAAGTAACTTTCAGGGGGACTTTTAGGTGGAACTACCCCGAGTCGGGCGGTACGCAGGATTCCCCACTGTAGTCCTTCTAAACTGCACCAACACCGCAATTTTGAATGAATACGCCTAAAAATGGCACCTAAGGTATTTACATATTTCTCCTGGTGCTCACAAGAATAGTTTACAACCTACAGATTTATTATGTCTATTGACGAAATTTTTGATTGGAGGATCACTTGTCGGGTTTCGAGCCTTGTCTCTCTAATTCGCTAACCTAACGCTCTATCCATTAAAATGCTCGGACCATATGAGGCCGCGTAAAGGGAAGAAATAGTTACCCGAGGTCGCAGGAACACGAATAAAAAAATGCTAGAAAGTGATATTCAAAAGAGAAGAGGGGTGGGCAGCGAAGAGGATGCGGCTGAACAAACAGGCATCATCAACAGTGAGTAAGCAAGCAGGTGCACTGACCAGGTCTCCTTGGCTCCGATTTTTCGTTTTCATCTCCCTAACCACACGCAGCTGAGTCAAGTTCTGCTTGAGGAGCGATTTTTCTGCATTATTTTTCCCCCGTCGAGGAAATTGTTTGTCTCGGATCAGATAAGAAGAAAAATTAAAGTCTGTTCAGTTCCCACAAACGTGTAATCATTTGTGTTGCCGTATCACAACTGACCATTTGCTCTAAAAAAATCGCAAAAATTATTAAAAAAATCGACACAATTATCATTATCAGTCATATATCTGTAATTTAACATTATCAGTCGTATAAAATCAGATATAAAGTAATATATCATCATCAGTCATATATTAGCAATATATCATTATCAGTCATATCAAATCAGGCATTTATAATATCACAATTATATCACTCATATCCTTTTATATGAAAATATTTTAATTTAGAAGGATTAAAAAAAATTGCTTGTTAAAAAAGTCTTTGGCCTCTGTTAGAGGTACGAAATAATTTTAAATGAACAAACAGTAATTCAAGATATTGTAGTTATAATTTTGCTAAAAAATTAAAGTCAATTCCTACTTTTTTTCACTATATTGCAGAAAATCCTTTATTAATAATAATTTACATTCATTTTTTTAAGTTTATTTGGCACCATCTATTGGTAGATACATGTAACTTAAATCTAAAAAAAACTAAAATTAATTTATTAAATTTAATTACTGAATGAATATTTGAAAAAACTGTATTAACATCAAGTGTCATTCACTACAAGTTCAAAAAAATGTATTTGAACTTGAGTGGATGAATAAAAAGTGTTTTTTTAACGATTGAAAATTTGAACAAGATATATATAGGGAGAGTGTGAACTAATAGAAGGAATTGAATAAGTGAACGGAAAGGAAGAGAAATATATAGAAGGTAAGTTGGAATACTGTCTGACTCGTGGCCTAGTAGTAGCACGTATGAGGGCTCGGATTGCAGTCACTGCTAATGTTTTACGTTACAGTTAATGTGCAAGCTTGTATGTAAAAATGTGATAATGAATACTTTTTAATGACCAAAATTTGTATAAAATAAGTATATGGTTAAATAAATTTGATTTTGTTTGATATAAATACAAACAATAAAAATAAATTTAGTGGTTATTCTCTGAATCATCTATAACCAAGGTGCTTTTCGGGGATCAGTAATTCAATTTTCCCACACAATCAAAAAAAAAAAGAAAGAATGACGTCTCTTTAGAATCCCTAAGATATGAAGAAAGACACCAAAAAAGAACTCACTTATGTCATTTTCCTTTGTAAAGACTATTTTATATAAATCCATCTCATATATATTTCTCAAAAAGATATCCCGTCCAATCCCTTGTAACTCTCTATTACAAAGGATTAAATAAAAGAAGAAGTATGGGACTTAAACTGGCTTATGTTAGGATTTTAGGATATTATGTATCGTTTCCGTACGATAGATATTACATTTTGAAATATGAACAGTTAGAAATGAAATAGAGCATTCGGAGATATAACAGAACTCCTGTTATATATATAGATAGATAGAGAGACATTATATTGGCAATCCTAATAAATATAAATTGACATAGGTAATTTTTACAACAAACAAACTCGTCTACTTCAATCAAAAATTCTTTCCATTTTAATTCAGAGGTGTTTTATTTATACATCAAACCTCTATCTCTGGTTCAGAGCAATAAAAACTCTTGGTTGTTACAAAATTATTATACCATAGATAAAAATATTTTCTTAATTGCAGCTAACATTATATGTACACAGTTATAAGCATAATCGGAATTCCATTAAATTGCTCTAATGTGAGTAACAATTTTAAAGAAGGATTAAACAAATTTTTTTTTCTTTTTTAGTAACATTCAATAACAGATTTATCCAATATTTAATTCGAGAAATCTTAATGGTACATCACAGAGATGTATCACTGTTTTTTGTGGTGAATAAAGGCTTTTCCAAAAGAATTTTCACTTGTCTACTGCCCTTGTTTATGCACCATATGGAAGGAAATCGAGATATTCCAGCCCGAGAATTCTAGATAGAAATTAAAAAATGGTACGATCGACAGCGAATCTACTCGTTTTTCATAGTAATGATTACAATGCACGATATTATGTGAACCACGTTCTTTCAAATTGAATGTTTGTTATAGCCACTAACATTAGATTGCTAGTCGGATGCTAGACTCATGCCCAATATTCTCTACTCTGTAAGTCAGGTCAGCCATTGCTTTGAAAAACAAGTTAAATTCTGTGGCAATCGTGAAGAAATCTATTGGACTGATATTCAATGTTCTCTATGAAAGACAGGTCAGTCATTGCTTTTAAAAAACAAGTTAGATTCTGCGGCAATTGTAAAGAAATCAATTAATACATTCTCAATATTCTTTACTCTGAAAGTCAGGTCATCCTCTGCTTTTATAAAACAAGTTATATACTTCGGCAATTGTGATGCAATCTCGATTTAAAATGTCTATTATGAGTTTCCTGTGTTTCTTTTATACGCTAATCAATGTGAAGCATTTATTTAGAATATCTTAAACCGTTCCTTAAATTCGTTTTAAATATGCACTCAAAAATTTAAAAAAAAAAATAAGTACTATTTATAGAATGCGCATTAGTTTTCTTTGTTCAGACAAAATGAAAAATGTGTTACAAAAACATTTTGCATTTGGTATATGCAAATTATATTTAATTACTTAAATTACTTAATATTACTTGAAGAAACGAACTGTTGGCCCATTTTAGCAAATAAATACACAATTTTTTTCAAAATAATGTAAAGTATTTGCAATATTTTCCCCTGCGCAGAATTAGATACAAAACCAAGAGTTACTGTCCTAATTTATTGCCATGCTGTTTCTGTGTGGTCAAGGTTTTCTCCGACTTGATGCTGCTTTTTTAATTTTGTGTGCAGCCTAAGTCAACAGAGGGCGTGGCCCAGACAGCTGCTTTGAAGAAAATGTCAACAAGGGGCTCCTCCGTTCTCATCAAGATCTCAGGGAAAACACGATCTAAGGTACAGGTGCAACTATGCACTAACAAAACAACCTCTAAAAATAAAGCAAGAAATAAAAACCCAACGCTGCATGTAAAGAGCAGTTCTGCTCTCGATTCACTTTGGACGAATGTAACGCAAACAAAAACGAATGTAAACTATTAAAAGTACAGAAGATACTATTTTAGAGACCATATGTATAAAATAGCTAAATTTGTATATATAAATATTTGGATATTCATTTTTATAAAGTGTTGGTAGTTATATGGTTTCTGTCAAATTAGCGTTGCACAGACTTGGGACGACCACGGACAGCATATAGCCATGATAGCTTGACGGTGGGCTGCAAGCACAAACAATTAACTTGAAAGCTACTTATATTATTTTTATTATTGTAAAAAATAATACAAGAAATAAAAATAATAAAAATAATGCAAGAAATAAAAACCCAACGCTGCAGATTGATTTGCTTAAGTTCTACTCACGATTCACTTGGACGAACGTAACACAAACAAAAAAAGGTAAAATATTAAAAGTACAGGAGACGTTGTTTTAGAGACCATATTTATTAAATAGGTAAATTTGTATAAATAAACATTTTTCTAAGGTATATGTATATTTACTGTTGGTAGTTATATGGTTTCTGTCGAATCAGAGTTTCACAGACATGGAAGAACCACGAATCACATATAGCCATTATAGCTTAATATTTTTTAAATATGGTTTGTTATTCTAGAATTACAAAAATTTGCGTGGAAGTTTTTTTAGTGATAACTTTCAAAAGACCGATCTTCTAAAAAGTGCTAAATCTCACATAATTAATGAAAGTATTACCAATCGAAGTAAAATGATACATCATTTAGAATTATTAGAATCCATAACATACGTGGTTTTCGGAAATTGAGTGAAAGTTTTCAAAAACGAATTGTAGAAAAAAACCTGTAGATATTAAAGAGAAACAACCCTTACAACAAATTCATATATTTTAATATAGAAATGCTGTGATATTTAGTTTCCGAGTATTCTCCACGTTTAAAATGCACAAACGTTTACAACAGACAATAAATAATACACTTGTACATGTTGTCTCAAACTTCATCGTGTTTTCTCCATTTTTAAAACAGTATCTGCAACTGACACAGTCACCAGATTGGAACCTGAACTTTTCTGCGGGCTTACCACTAGTTCATAAATTTGGAAAATTGCGCAATAATTGCATAACAGTACATAACCGTATTATTTCCATATATATATAATAGTCATCCTTTCTATCAAATATATAATGATAGCACAAAAAATGAAAAAGCATCCCTTTGGCTTTAAATCTGTATAATAGTATGCAACAGAAATGCCAAATGTCATAAGATGGTAATATGTAAATATACAGATAAAAATAATGGCAATGTATTGTCGGGGCTTTCATTTGTACTCAAGTGATATTCATGTAAAAGGTTTTCTGGCGTGATTACACTAGGGACTTAATAGACTTTGAACAGTTAATGTTAATTGGAGATAGATGTAGGGGGCATTCCATTTTGGAAATTGTTAAGAATTCGATATTGCTCGAGCCACAATGTCAAGAGCGTGCCGAGGATATATAATTTTAGACATTACCTTTCACCATAGACAACACATTGGCTGACAGCATTTACTTAATGACAGTTGAACATTGTTGTGGCCTTAACGTACAGTTTTTGCTAACAAACAAACATTTATTCAAATAACAGCAGCAATCAATGTGTAACATACGACAGATATGTTCATGAAGATAGGTGCAGTGAAATTTAATGTTACTGCTAATTGTCTAATTTGAGTGCTTTTACTAACAACAACAGCAGTACCTGTGCTGAGCTCATTAACATATCGGTTGGACGGTAGATAACTGGAAAATATTCTTTCTGATGAGTCCCTATTGCAGTTATTAAGAGCTAATGGTAGGATTCAAGAGTGGAGCAAAGCACACGAGGTCATGGATCCAAGTTGTAAGCAAGGCACTGAACAAGTTGGTGACGGCTCCATAATAGTGGAGGCTGTTTTTCCATGTGATGGATTGGGTTCTATGGTCAAACTGTGCCAATCATTGACTAGAAATATTTATGTACCCAAACAACGATGGAATTATCCAGGTTGACAATGCGTCATGGCACCGAGCTAAAATCGTTCGCGATTGGTTTGAGAAGAAGTCTGAACAATTATAGCCAATTATTTGGCCATAAGTGACCAAATAGTCATGATTCTCTCTGATCATATTCGTAACACAGTAGAAAGGTCGTGTTTGTGCCCAAATTCCTGTACCGGTACTTTCGAAATTAAACACGTCTGTTGATTTGGTTTGTCGCTCTTTTTTGCTTTTGCACCCTTTACGACAATTATACCGGGACCTACAGTTTGGCGTGAATTCTGAACAACTAATAAACATCCAAGACATCGTCAAGATCAGAACCTAAAGCCCGTGGTACTAAAGGCCAGCGGACTAGTTAATTGGCCATCAAACCGCACAAGCACGTTTGTAGAGGTAGCATGGCTGACTATTTTTTCAAGGAACTACCAACAACTTGTTGAATATATATCATGTCGAATTATTGCACTTCGCTGAGTAAAATAGATCCTATATAATATTAGGTGATATCGCCTTGACTTTTGGCACTTCAGTGTATAATAATGCACGCAGTAAACATTATAATTAGAAAACACTGACATAGTCTTTTTCGACTCTCCTATTATAATTACACAACAGTAAAATAGAGAGCATTTGGTAAAAGTTGAAGGAATCAATGATAAAAGAAATTAGTTGTTTAAATATATATAGATGAACATTGGTAGACTCATGCTTCATTTATGAAATCCACAAACAACCTATAAATGGGCAATATGAAATGAACATTGCCTGTCTTTCTCTCATATGGCAAACGTATAGGAGAAATGTCGAAAAAATTCCTAGCTAGTGACCTTCATACAGATTGTCACAATCACCATCGAATCTACTCGTTTCTGAAAACAATAACTGCAAAAATGACGTTAGCTAATTCGAGACCTCTTGCGCACCCACTATCACTGGACTATGCGTTGACTGTTGCATTAAAAGATTAAGATGGGAGTATTCCATCCACCTTTATAATAACAATTCCTCTCAAAAAATCTTAAGAAAATATCAAATTTAACTTACAATAAAAAGATGCTTAAACATTCCCTATAAAATAACTTAAGAATATATTAATCTGGCATAGATTTATTTGTTTAAATGGAATGAAAAAAACACAATATTATTTTTCTATTTTATAAACTCGATCTTAAGAAAATATTTTCTTCTATTTTCAATTATTAATCTAAGATAAGGCAAGATGTTGATCAAGCAACGCTCAGATGTTTACAAATTATGTCAGAAAAATTATTTGTTATCCTTCTCTTAATATTTAAGATGCACTCGGCTGTAACATCAGTAGCCTGAAACCATTTTAGTGTAATAGATTTCCTATCTCATTTGTCCCCACTTTTTCTTTTGTTAGAAAGGTTTTTTTTTCCGTAATTTTTTTCAGCGAGATTTTTGATCGGCAAAATAATTTTCGCAAATTTGAGAAATAGCTGAATAGCAATATATGTATATATATATATTGCATTTTAATGTTTAAAGAGATCGTATTTCTAATGAGAAGATAAAATAAAAATCTAATAAAAATATACGGAAGAAAAAAATATGTAATGTATTTGTTATTTTTTTTTTTAATTATTGAAAAATAATCAGTTCCTAAGGGAAAATTCATTTTGTTATGTTTATTCATAAGATTTATTTTTGAATTTAAGTCAAGCACTCGTTAATTTTATCATGTAAAAACGTTATAAATAATCGATATTAAAAAATAAATAAATTGAGATAAAAAAAAAAAAAAATAGAGAACAGCATTAATCATGCAAGCATTTTGTTGTTTCAAATAAAAAATATTCATAAAAACTAAATTTATAATATTTTTTTAATTTATTAAGAACACATATTCATTCGAGTGAAAATTTTATATATGAGTTCCTCATAAAAATAGTAAAATATTAAAATGGCATTAATTTTTGAGGAAATTAATGCCATTTCTTTCCATGAATCCTTAGATAAATTAAAATTAGGAATTCGTTTACTAGAGTTTCAAGACGTAAAACATTCATGTCTGCAAACGAAAGTAATTTCAAAAATTCCATAATTCTGTGAATAAAATAAGAAAAGATTAAAAAAATAGAAGTAAAATGATGCAACATAAATTATTTTTTATTTTAAGATTCTTTAAAATAAATAATAAATTTACGTGACATCATGAACTTATAAATATCTTTAGGTAATATTATTATTTCATTTGTAAACTCTCAATGACATTAATAAAATGATGGATTTATTCGGATTAAACGATTTCATTTATAGCATATCGAATTACAATATGTTGTTCTTAGAATATAAAGCAGCATTAAATAAAACAACATTAATTTAAATTGTATGAAATTAATTAATAAAAAAATGCTTAATTTTTTAAAAATATCGTAAATAAAGAATGAATTAAATGCATATTTTATACATAGTGCGGAAGAAAACCACTATTTTTCCTGTTTAATTAAAGAGCATTTTTTTTTGTAATTTATTCTATGTATACATATATTTTTGTATGTACCAAAAACAACCCATCGGAAAGAGAACCACCCATAGAGAACTTTGCCTTACAAGAGTACTTCTAAGAGCAGCTGCCGATCGTTTGCATTGGAGAAAACCCTGGAAATAGTCTTGTATCGAAGAAAACCCCGAGAAAATCACACTAGTCAACTTGATTATCGATACAAAGGCACTTTAAACTGCTGTCCTAATTGCCATATTTCTCCATTTATCAAAGCAAGTACTATAATGGCAGACTACCCCGGCAGATTCGAACCTTTGGCCTTGCACACTGTGTATGCACTTAATCACTGGATCATTTATCGGGTTTATAGCAGTGTGTCTTACGAATGATATCGGTTACCTAAGCAAGCATGCGTCTATTAACAAGAAACTAAAAAAAGCACTTCTTAAAAAAACTGTTTTATCCAGTGAATCGGTCAACGACTAAATCTTTGAAATATCCGGGAAAGCCCTAAATCCTTGAAATATCCATAAAAGCCCTAAATCCTTGAACAATCTTAAATACTTGGCAATCTTTTTTTGACCAAAATCTTTGACAACTTCTTTTAAACCTAAATCCTTGTAATATCCACGAATACCTTAAATCCTTGTAATATCCATGAATACCCTAAATACTTGAACAGTTTAAATCCCTAACAATCTTTTTTAGACCTAAATCCTTGAAATATCCGCAAATCCCGAAATCTTTGTAATATCCGTGAATACCCGAAATCTTTGCAATAAGCGTGAATACCCTAAATCCTTGAAATATCCGTGAATACCCTAAATCTTTATATTTTAGACCTACGTTCTTAAAATATCCATGAATATCTTAAATCCCTGAACATCTTAAATCAATCCATTATATTCCATAAGTAAATTCTTAAAACATCCGTGAATACCTTAAATACTTGGAACATCCTAAATCTTTGTATTTCGGACCTAAATCCTTGAAATACTTCAAGAGCCCAGACATATATTGACTCCGGGCGAGAAATAGCGCGCCAAATTTCCACGATCAACACAACAAGCATGGCAACTTTTGACGTGCCCATCATCGAAGACTGAGGCGGAAATTCCGGCGCACGAATCTAATTACGGGAGCCATCGGAGAGAGTGAATTCTTGTCGCTGCACAATGACTTATTAGGGGGGCGCGTTAATTGCGTGAGAAAAGCACTCCTCATCGTCGGGCGAGACGCCCAAGATATTAATGAGAATTTTCGTCTTCGGGAATGGTTCGCGATTTCTCACAAAGACAAATGGCGGTATCTCTGCCAGAGAGCGATGGCAGAATTTAATTTTCTCTCCTTCAGTGAAAGAACGGCAGATATGGGATTATATATTCTATTTGTTTCATTTTTGAGTTAATTACAGATTGAAAATAAACGGATAATTAAGCCAGTTGCATAGATTAAGGTAAACTCTAAATAAGAACATTTATTTTGATAAGTGCACAATTTAAGATACATCTGTCTCGGATGCATGGCTAAAGAAGCACTTTCTTGGGAAGTACACATGTTAAGATAAATCCTATTATTGAGTAAAAGAAATACCCAAATAGCATATTTAGAAATGATATGGAAAATTATTTGTACTACAACCGTTTTCAAAATGGCTTCATCAGCCATTTATCAAAAAGGCAAATACACTCATGTCCATAAATTAAGGATAATTCAGAATCACACAGAAATTTAACTCTAAAATAAAAATTTCCCCTGTAGAATTATCACACACGTCTTGAAGAAGAATATGCAAATTACAGGACACCACCAGATGGCGCGGATAGTATGTCACAATGACGAGAGTGTAAGAGAGGGGTATATAAGGAATGGTGGCAAAAAAGTAAAGTTGTTCACAAGCGCTTTAAAAGCCTTTCAGTGCAATAACCACATAGTTATGGCACAAAGGAAGCATTTGGATGATTTTTTACGTGGTAGAATTATCGGACGACTGGAATGGGGACGTACCCAGCTGGAAGTATCCGTGGAACTTGGAATCGCCCAGAGTGTCATCTCCAGGCTTTGGCAACGATTCCAAGATGATGGTAATGTGAGTAGATGTTACAGCACAGGCCACCCCCGAGTTACAACGCCGAATGAGGACCGGTATTTAGCAGTTACTGCCAAAAGAAACAGACGGAGCACAGCATCAGACCTGTCTCGTCAGCTCTCTTCAGCTACCGGTACGACAGTTTCAAGGCAGGCCGTGTACAGACGCTTAGGGCACATTGGTCTATATGCTCGTAGGCCTGTCAGATGTGTTCCACTTACCGAAACTCACTGTCGCCTGCGATTAACCTGGTGTAGAGAGCATGGATTGTGGACGCCGCAACAGTGGTCTTGTGTGATGTTTTCCGACGAGTCAGGTTTAGTTTGCAGTCTGATTTTCGCCGGAATTTCATATGGAGAGAGCCAGGTACCCGTTACCACCAAGAGAACACCATTGAACGACACCGTTACGGTGGTGCAGGATGGCTCGTTTGGGGAGGAATTATTCTTGGTTCCAGAACTGACCTGCATGTTCAGAGTGTAACGATGACAGGCCACATCTATCGGGATGTCATTCTGGAACAACATGTACATTTGTTTCGGGGCGCCATGGATGCTGAATTTCTGTTTATGGATGACAACGCTGTTTATGGATGTTTGCACGGTGAGGACCACCGTGCAAACATTGTAGACGAATGCCTTCAATTGGAGGATATCACCCGTATGGATTGGCCAGCATACTCACCGGACTTGAATCCAATAGAGCATGTGTGGGATATGCTTGGCCGACGAATTGCAGCCCGTCAACCCCCTCCCACCTATCAACCGGAACTTCGGAGGGAATTGCTTGATGAGAGGTGTAATATTCCCCAAGATCAGATTGATAATTTGATACTCCGCATGCCTAGGCTTTGTAAGGCCTGTATTGCATCGTCCAGGAGACATACTCCATTTTAACCATCATACTAACCATGTTATACTGTTTTTTGTAAATAGGTTCTTTTTTGAAATTTGCTCCAGCGAGTAAAAATCGCAATTTTTATTAATTATGTCAAACATATAGTATCTTTTTTGCTCTTTACCTTTTGTTTAATAAATAGACTTTACAAATACGTCAAATTTGTTTTGCTTCTGTCTCTTTCTTTGCCTGAACTTCATTATCCTTAATTTATGGACATGAGTGTAGCAGTATCTCTGTCAGAGAAGGATGGCAGAATTTAATTTTCTCTCTCTGTGAAAGAAAGGCAGATATGGGATTATATATTCTGTTTGTTTTATTTTTGAAGTAATTATAGATTGAAAATAAACAGGTAATTAAATCAGTTGCATAAATTAAGAGGAATTCTAAATAAGAATATTTATTTTGATAAGTGCACAGGTTATGGTACATCTGTCTGGGATGCATGGTTGAAACAGCATTTTCTTGGGAGATGCATATGTTAAGATAAATCATATTATGGAGTAGAAAAAATATCCAAATAACATAGTTAGAAATCATATTTAAAACTATTTGTACTACAATCGTTTTGACAATGGCTTCATCCTTGGATTTCTGTCCGAAAATATATTGTATATGGTGTAAAGTTATGAACACAATTTATCTCATAGATCAAAATCTTATCAAAAAATATTTATGAAAGACACAAAAATCGAGGAAAAAAAGCCTATCCTGGCACATTTTGATAAATATTCAATTTGAAATTTTAATTAGATTCTTACACGAAATGAGATAATTTTTAAGGGCTGCCTAATTATACTAGATTATAGATTTTAGTAATAATGCATTAGTATTTAAATCATACAGATATAAAAATACAAGTATTGGTCCCTGGCAGGAAGTATTGTAACTTGTAGGAATGCAATATGTGCAGCGATTGTTTCAACAACACTTGGCTTGTCCCATCGACTGGGAGGAGAGAGATGAACAGGCCGGATTACAGTCTCCAGCCATCCGGTCAAACTGCCGGACTTAGGCAGAACTCTATCATGGGCTTTACATGCATTAATAGACGATATCAGTGGAGTGGTTTAATTACACGGCAGCGCAATGAAGGCAGCAGTGATAAATATTCGCAAATAAATAGGCGAGTAATGCAGCTGGATTCAAAATCACAAGGGCTATCTACACAAAAGCGCACTGTTTATTCCTTTAATATGGGCTTGGATTAATTCATATTTAATAGCATGGCTATAAATACGTGCAACTCTTTTCCTTTGTAGATTTCAGAATTTAGTTCTAGCTTTTATTACTTTGTTCTAGCTTTTATTAGTTTTAATGTTTATATTTACTTCTCTACTTTGTTATTCGGGGTTTGATTTAAAAATATATAAATATATATATATATATATATATATATATATATATATATTGTGGACCAAGTACATGATAATGTTAAATAGTGAAACTTCGCTTTGTTATTCGTGGGTTATGAAAGTTATGTATTTTACATCTAAACTTTCAAGGAAAACTAAAACAAAACTGCATTATATATATCGCCAGGTCACGTGTTCCAACTATTACTCTAGGGTTCCAACAAGTCGATAGATAGTAAATAAAAAATGTTATATGAAAAATGTTTGCATTTGTTATCATCAAAAAGGTTGATTTATTTCTTATAACCATTTAAACATATAAGTTAAGAGAGATAAAGCCAAAAGTTATTACAAACAGTTATTTTTTTGTTTGGAGTATAATTAGAGAAAATTAATATACGGTTGAGTTATTATGGCTAAGAAAAGGCGACAACCGAAGTCATGCCTTTTTCTATGAAGCAATTACTGTCATTAGTTGTTAGAGAAGTTCTAATCTGCTGTACCGCAATTGTGAATACAGTGGACTCTCTCTAATCCGACATCTACGGAACTTGTCAGCTGTCGGATTACAGAGTGTTCCAGACTGCTGAGGATCAATAGAAAAATATATACATCTAAACTTTAAAGGAAATATAAAGCAAAAATGCATTATATATATATATATATATATATATATATTCCAACCATTACGCTATGGTACCAACAGGTCGATAGACTAGTAAGGGCGTTAGTTTGACGATTGTCGGATTGGCTACGTTTGGTTTGGTTTGTCGCTCGACGGTCATTTTGTGCGCACTTTAGTCTAATTAGACATGGACCTACGTGGATTACGGAACACGAAACCGAAAAAATACAGTAATAAACATCCATGCCACCGCCAGGATTAGAACCTGGTACCAAAAACCAGAGCTGCAGCCAATTGGACCTCAAGCCCCGGATTGGCGAGGAGATATAGTAGTAATACGTGATAATAAGGTTTTTCTGCGTTTTCATCACAAAGTGATATTAATTCAATTTTATAATCTTCTGTTCTATAATGGACGCAAAAAGGTTATCAAAAAGGAAAATATATTTTATGAAAATTATCAATAAAAAAATGTCGATTTGCTATAAGATGCTCTTAAATTGTTTCTCGTTAAAATATTGCGGCCTGGTGGCAAAGTGGTTAGTGCTCTGGCCTTTAGTTCACAGGCTTCAGGTACGAATCCTGGCGGTGGCATGGATGTTTGTGAGTGGTTCAGAATCCACGTTAAACTGTAGGTCCCGATCTAATTAGAACAAAGTGTGCACGAAATGAACGTAGAACGGCGATTCCAAGCTCATTCACTTCTCCTTGAACCAATGGAAAAACATCTTGCCTATAGAACATCTTGAAACCTGAAACCCAAATTTCGGAAACTAACCTGAAACCCATATTTCGAATAACGACGGCAACTTCACTTGATGTACTGCCTACTACCAAGGCCGTCTGCCTACTGGCAGATTTCGAAACATGAGATGTCTTCTTTTTACGGGGTAGAGTTGTCAGCCCTATGTCCAGAGCTTTATAGTCAAATTAGACGGACACCTACGGCTTAAAGTGGATTCCGAACCACTTCAGACATCCATGATACTGTCGGGACTCGAACCCTAAGCTTGTATCCCCGAGCGCTAGTCACTCTGCCATCAGCCACACCCCTCCCCCTTTTTTTTTTTTATTTTATATGTTTAAATAACATGATTGATCTTCACGTTTCTCAGAGCTATCTTTCTGTAGATAAACCAAACCAAACGTTGTTGAAATATTAATACGAAACAATATAAAATGTTGTCCTTTTTAAATAATTATTTCTTTATCATTATCAAAACACAATCCTTTTTAATACAATTTGAAATGTTTATTAGAAAATATAATAACATGCAAAAAAGATGAAAGTTTTTATTAAAAGAAAAAAATCCTCAATTTATTATCTGGTTTTCATTAAATAAATAAATAATCTTTTTTATTAAAAATTTTACATCCCTTCTCCTTTTTTCGGTGCCTTTTATTGGGGTTTTTATCAACAACAACAACCTTCACCGAAAAGTAACTGAACAATAACGGAAACATTCATTAATTATTTAGGATCAAAATAAGCATTTTAATCCCTTAAACGAGGTTCTTATTTTTTTTACAGTTCTCTTTTTTTATTTAACTTAACTAATGAATACCTCAAAACGGGGACGTAAATTTGTAACTGGAAAGTTTGATTAATTATCTAGGAATCCATTAATAAGCAGAGAAGGTTTTTTTTAAGGTTTTGAAACGATTTTAATTAAGGCTTTTCGAAACGTCTTTGGGCGGGGGGGAGGAAAAAAACAACATAAACTTCGTCCATTTTAAAAGAGGCCCACATTGTGTGTTCTTTTAATCCTTCTCGACAAATATTTCGGTCGCGCGCTTTAATAAATAAAGAGCCGTGTCGTCATAAATTATTTAATTCTCCACCGATAGATACGCCAATTGAAATCCGTCTACAAATTAAATAACGAAATTGCTAAGAAAGGTAACTTTCATTAAATATTTAAATGCACTTTTATATAGAATCCTTTCAAGGGAAGCTGAATTGTGGCAATTAGCAATGCTTTTAATGGGATAATTGGTCTATTCGTTTATTTCATAATTGAGAAAACACTGAAATAAACAGAAAGCTGCTCATAATATGTGAATTAAAAATAAATTCATCAATTGTATGACGTCTTAGAATAAATGTGGTTAAATCTACAGAAACTTTGTTTTGTCTGTACAAAAGCTTTAGAGCAGTGTCAATATGTTGAAAGATTCTCCTTATTAAAATATTGCGGCCTGGTGGCCAAGTTACTAGAACTTTGGTGTTTCAGGTTAGAATCCTTGGCTGTAGCATGTTTGTTTGTGAGAGGATCGGAATTCACTTTAAGCTGTATGTCCCTACAAACCAAATTTGTTAAAATATCAATACGAGTCAATATAACCGGTTATAATACAACTGGTAATCGTTATTTATATATTATTTAATTATCATTACCAGAAAACCATCATTTTTTAATACAATTTGAAATGTTTATTAGAAAATATGATAACATGCAAAAAAAGATGAAAGTTTTTATTAGAAAAAAAAAATCATCATTTATTATCTTGATTAAATAAATAAATACTCTTTTTTTTACCAAAAATTTTATATCCTTTCTCCTTTTTTCGGTGCGTTTTATTGAGGTTTTTATCAACAACAACCTTCACTGAAAAGTAACTGAACAATAATGAAAACATTCATTAATTACTTAGGATCAAAATAAGCATTTTAATCCCTTAAGTGAGGTTCTTATTTTTACAGTTCTCTTTTTTTTTATTTCAACTTAACTAATGAATACCTCAAAACGGGGATGTAAATTTGTAACTGGAAAGTTTGATTAATTATCTGGGAATCCATTAATAAGCAGAGAAGGTTTTTTTTTTAAGGTTTTAAAACGATTTTAATTAAGGCTTTTCGAAACGTCTTTGGAGGGGGAAAAACAACACAAACTTCGTCCATTTTAAAAGGAGCCCACAGTGTGTGTTCTTTTAATCTTTTTCGACAAATATTTCGGTCGCGCGCTTTAATAAATAAAGAGCCGTGTCGTCATAAATTATTTAATTCACCACCGATGGGTACGCCAATTGAAATCCGTCTACAAATTAAATAACAAAATTGCTAAGAACGGTAACTTTCATTAAATATTTAAATGCACTTTTATATAGAATCCTTTTCAGGAAAACTGAATTGTGGCAATTAAGCAATGCTTTTAATGGGGTAATTGGTCTATTCGTTTATTTAATAATTACGAAAACATGGAAATTAAACACAAAGTCGTTTATAAAATGTGAATTAAAAATAAATTCATCAATTTTATGACGTCTTAGAATAAATCTCGTTAATTCAAAATGTTTCATTTGTACTAAGGCTTTGGAATAATGTTTATTTTTCTAATCATTTTTATTTTTGACAAGGCAAAAAAAGACTTAATTCTTTATTATTCAATTTCTTCGCTTCAAAATATCCATGTTAATAAAATGATTCTAAATTCATGAGGTTTCGTTTCGTTTCGTTTATCACTCTACGGTCATCGTGTGTACAGGAAGACTAAACAGATTGGGGCCTACAGATTAAAGCGGATTCCAAACCACTACAAACATCCATGGCACCGTCGGGACAAGAATCCGAAGTCTGTGGTACAGAGAGCCAGAGCGGTACTCGGCCATCAGACGATTGTATATGCACAAGATGTTTTGGGTTTGGTTTGTCGCTGTACGGTCATTTTTGCACACTTTTAATATAATTAGACCGGGACCTATAATTTAACGTGGATTCTGAACCACTAACACTCCATGCCACTGCCAGGATTCGAATAGGACGGTCTGTGGTACCAATGGCCAGAGCGCTAGCCAATTGGCCATCGGGCCACAGATGCTTTGGGAAAAAATTATAAAAGCAGAAAAATAGTAAAAGTTATTATTTGGAATAGATACCTCATAATCCTCAGAATTTTTTTAACTCAGTAATAATTTTGTCACATATTTATTTTCTTTAATTTTGCTCATTTCAGAGTTTAATCCTGTTAACTATTCCTTATATTACCACAAGCCAATTTTCGACATAGTCGTCTTGATAGGTCATATCAACAAACTATTTCCAAAAATTTCAATGCGATAATTGCATGTCCCTTTTAACCCTTTAAGTTTTCTGACAGCAATTTGATTAAGAATAATTTCCAGGCACATTTCAATTAAACCAAGAAGTTCAAAAAACAAATTAAAAAAGTTAGTAGAATGTTCAAATATAAAAACAATACTTTCACAGCAAATTAAATCAAAAGAAACTTTAAACACTATTATAATAAATAAAATACTGTCGGCATTAAATAAAATAATGTGGGGTGGGTCTGTATAAGTTGTAACAGTTTACTTAACAAAATATGAAATACACTTTTCAAAGGTGTAATGTTTTCTGATGTGATGCCCGAAAATTCACTATGGCCTGATGAATAATTGGCTAGCGCTCTAGACTTTGGTACTACAGGCTTCAGGTTCATATCCTAGCAGAGGCATGGATGCTTGTGAGTGGTTATAAATCCGCGCTAAACTGTAGTTCCCTGTCTAATTAACTGAAAGTGTACAAAAAAAATTACATTAAAGAGACAAACTGAACCAAACCGAAAATTCACCAAATCTATTCAACACAAATCTTGTGTGGTATGGTTAAAAAAAAGTAGTTAACCATCGGATCTTTGAATATGATTTGACAAGTTTAACTATTCATTGAATATCATTAGTTATGATTAGATATCATCATTATTATCATCATTAGAGATATGATTATAGATCATCGTTATTCTCATCATTAGAGATATAATTAGAGATCATCGTTATTCTCATCATTAGAGATATGATTAGAGATCATCATTATTCTCATCATTAGAGATATTATAACGTTTCGATATTTAGGGATATGGATGGTGTGTAACATCATTTTTACTTTTCCTGATTTACAGATATACAATTAACAAATTCGGTGGTTTCGCTAATCTCTTGAATTTTGACAATTTCTGATAGCAAGTTACTTGTCTTTCTATAAGTAATCGCTGACTTAACATATCTGATGAATTCTCTCCGTTTCTTTATTTCCCTACTCTCCAATTTACCTATAAAAATACTTTTAATAATGTGTTTTGGTATCCATTCTTCTAACTGAATCAGTTATCAGCTTCCATACCCTTCGAACGTATGACTTTTCTTCTCTCGTCGCCTGACAGAGGTAGATCACAACGCTTGAAGTTCCTTCGAAATGTTAAGAAAATAAAGTAAAATTACTCATGGTTTTTTAATTGGAGGATGGATAAATTTCGGGAAGGACTTCGAATTTTCGTCGCTTTGTAATTTTGAAATTCCATCCTTTTTTTTTTTTTCCCCGACTGTTACCCTTTTCCTTCTCTCTGTGTTCCAATTTTGGGGAAGACTTCGAATTATCGTTTTTCTGTGCTTTCGTCATGGGACTTTATACAACTGTTTTGTCATGCGATTTTTCTTTTCTCTTCCTGCTCTCTTGTGTTTCATCCATTCGTTTTCATACAGAATATTTTCAAGATTTCAAAGATCTTAAATTTACTCGAAGTGTTGAAGTTAGATTTAAAATTGGATGTTAGATTTCATATGTTATTGATAAGCATCGCATTTTAATTTTAATTTGTTTTTTACAAAAATCCTTGTAAAAATTATTAAAATGAAAAATTAATTGAACAAAATATAAAAATAAATAAGCTTAGAAATGGACGATATTTTTTTTAATGGCAATCATAACAAAAAAGTTATTTTACCTAATTTAACTTAAAATAAGGCGATTTAACGGAAAAAAATGTTCAAAGAAACAAAATGAATTTTCTGTTTACACCATTTCAGAAAGCACTTTAACCTGTTTACAAAAAAATCTTGGTTTTATTCAGAACTTAGAAACACAAATTGAGTTGTTCTATATAAAACCAATAATTAATTCTTAAGAACCAATTAATTGCTCATTTTCATAAGTCGATTAGTTGCCAATTTATTGCTTCAAATTGTCTTTGTTAATTAAAAAAAAAAAAGCTCAAAAACAAAGTTGCCAGAAATTCAATAGATAGAAAACAAAAATTTGAATTTCCTAATCACAAAGCACTTTTTAGTGTTGTCTGAAAAATTTAAAATAGTTACATTACGATAGCCATTAAACAACTAAACTCAAATTTCAAACGCTGTTCAATCTTTTCAGTGTGGCAGCGAAGTGTTGGATTAATTTCCTACCAAGTTTTATAAGAATTCCTCCAAAATAGAGCATTGTCTAACACAGTCCAACTATTTTTATACTAACATATATCTATTTCTGTACGTAAGGAAGCACTTTACAATATACAGTGTTTCTGCATATAAAGAATCTTTCCGAAATTAGAAATTATTACTTTGTTTGTGCAATGAAAGCCAGACTTTGTTCCAAAAGAGGCAATCTGAAAGGAGCAATCTGTTAAGGTCCCATATGAAATGACTGCTACGGTGGAAAACTTCAAGAACATCCAGTCTGTTATTTTAGCGAAATTAGCAATCTGCATTTTAATTATGTAAAGTGTGCATCAGAATTATTCTTGGGACCTGACGTCAGCTTAGACCTCCGAGGCCTTCAATTATGCAGGCAGAAAACAGACCCCATTCGATGAATGCGGAGAACACTATTTGCTCTTCCCTCCCCTGCTGACAGACGAGTAGGAGTTATTCAATATTAAATTCTGCGAGCACACTTTTGCAAACGGAGAAGATTAGTTAATAAAATCAAAGAGTTAAATACAGATGGATTATTTTCCTGCTTGAATTTAGAAGAGTCTGGTGAATAGCAAGTTGGGTTTCTAAAATGGGGCAACTCGGTACTAAATAAACCAAAAAAAAAAATGGCAAATTGAAAGTTTCATAGAAGATAGAAGAGATAAATTTGTAAGTAAAAAAGTGAGTCCTTTGGTCTCGGAATAAAAAGAAGGTTCTATATATGAGACAAGATCTGGTGATATTTATTTCAAGTATCGATAACAAAATATAGGTGCAATGTAGCAGATCCTTTGAGGTGCATGAGTAACGTTGAAACTTCTATATATCTGCCGATTCAGTAGCAAATGACCTCAAATCAAACTTCTCTGAATTGGAAAACATTAACGTATGTACTACTTTGTTACACTGAGCGTGAAAATTTGATGCTAATATTACTATTATAATGGAAATTTACAGCTTCCTTTAATAGCATTGTAATTCGGACTTTTTTATAAAAAATCTGATATTCCATAAAAGTAAAAGGCTGTTGAGAGTCTGATAGGCCAGTGACAGACAACAAGATCTAGACCAAGTCCAAGAGCCCGTGGGATTTCATGGAAGGAGGAAAGGTGGGGTATCTTCTGTTGTGATGGTGGCCTTTCGTACCACAGGCTTCAGGTTCGAATCCTTGAGGTTGCATGGATGTTTGTCCGTGGTTCGGAATCCACGTTAAACTGTAGGTTCAATTAGCCTAATGTGGGCACAAAATAACCGTAGAGACTTATGGAACATCCATAAGTAGAAGCCTGACTTGGCTTCGTCACACAGACATTTTATGGGGTTGGATTGTAAGCCCTATGTCCAACTCTCTACAATCATATTAGGCCGAGAGTTACGACTTAAAGTGGATTCTGAAACACTAAAAAAAACATTCATGGCACAGCCGGGACGCGAACCCGAAATCTGTGGCATCATAATCACATATTATCCATCACATATAAATATGTGACAGATATTATAGGATTTTTAATAAAATTATTAAACGATGAGTTACAATCTATTCTAACAAAATGTGTTTAATATTTCTGAGTCAAATATGTAAAACAATTAAATAAAAAACTTTTTTTTGCAATATATTGGTTTAATCAATAGCTATAAAATGTTTTTAAAAATATAATTAATATTTACAACTGTTAAAAGAAATTAACATGTAAGAATAAAATAAGACTACATAAAAAAGATTTACTTTATCGTACTAAAATCAAATAAATTACCAGTCTGAATTGATTACCTGAAAGATAAACAACAAGAAAATATTTCATTTCGCAATTATTTATCTTAAAGCAATGAAACGTATCGCACGTGGACAAAGAAAATTATTATCTGCAATGCTGGTAATGTACTCGAATAAATTACATTAATTAATATAACTAAAATAGTTAACTTGTTTTAGCTGAATTTTTCTCTCTGATCATTTTCGACTGTGTGTTAATTCCCCAGTAGATTTAAAATTTCATTCAAAGTGTAAAACACTGTAATATATAAGGAAATTAAAAATGATGTTTCAAAATTGAACTAAAGGGATAATATAAGAAGATTGCATTAATTTAAATTATAGTTTATATTTCACATAAAATAAAATATCAGCTTATCATTCTCTTCTTTGAAAAAAAACGAGAAATACAAGCATGAAAGTAAAATTTTTGGAGTGGACCGCATTCAACGTTGTAGTGAAACCACTATGAATCAATATGTCTAGACAGTTAAAGTAATTTTCATTTCTGCAATACAGAACGTCTTAACTGATATGCTGAGAATAATATTTCACAAAGAATGCAAAGACAGGATTAAAATATGATATGTATCATCCATCTTACACCCCCACAAAGTTTTGCGCTGGCTTAATATATATATATTTTTTAAATATGCATTCGAAAAACATTCAATCTAAACTGAAATACTGAATGTCGTATATAATCTGTGAAATTTGCTCAAATCTGTGAAAATTAAAAATTTGAAGTGGTTCAAAATGTTTTCATTAAAACGAACCCATGATAGAAAGGAATATTAATATTTTTTAGATTTCGTGTTTAGCCTAACTAATTTGAACGACACATTATCATGTCAAGTACACATACACGCAAATACCGATAAAGCGGAAGAAACTGTTGCTCAAAGAGAAGGCTTTACCAAAACTAAATGTCTTTCAGATGGACTTTCAGGAGTAACTCATTGGCAAATAGTATGAAACAAAACCCTTAAAAACCTCAGAACGAAAACTTTAATTTCAAAGGGACAAATCTCCAGAGGATGGTTTTGCAAATAAAGTCTTTTGGGGGGACTTTCAGTACAACATATTTGGAAGCTATACGGGACAAATCCCAAACCCTCAAGACGATGAAGAAACCTAAAGCTCCAGGGGATGACTTTGTAAGTCTTTCTCGGGAACTTTCAGCACAACTTATTTAGAAGTTATATGGAACAAAATATAAAGCCTCAGGACAAAGAGGAATAAACTGGTACTTCAAGGGGAACTAAAGCTCCAAGGGATGACTTTACAAGGCTTTCTGGGGATCTTTCAGTACAACGTATTTTGGAAGTTATATGGGATAAAACATAAACACTCAGGTCAAAGAAGAATAAACTGGAACTTCAAGGGGGCCTAAAGCTCCAGAAGATGGCTTTGCAAGTCTTTCTGGAAGACTTTCAGTACAGCTTATGTGGAAGTTATATGGGACAAACCCCAAAATCCTCAGGACGGAAAGGAATAAATAGGGACTTCAAAGGGACTCTTCCAAGGAGCGGCTTTCCGAAAAAAAGAAATATATTACCTTTAATGTTGATTTTCAGAAATAGCACATTTAAAATTTGTTCGGGAGAAAATTCAAAATATTGCAGTCCGAAGAGTAATAAATTGCAGCTCCAATGAAAGACTTAGCCAAGAAAGTAAAAATAATGTCTCTCGAAAGAATTTGCAAGAATTACTCATTTGAAAATTGTATTTAATGAAAATCCTAAAAAAATCCTACCAGGTTGCCAAGACGAATCACTCTGTTAAACTTTCAACCACAAACTCGTTTTTCAAACAGGTGATTTCAACAATGAATCAATGATTCAATCAATGAATTGCAAACAGAGATGATCCGATGAGCAAACCGGAATCGAATCTTCGTCCATCGAAGCTCTCATTATTATTGAACTGATCAGGATTATATCTTCTTAACCCTATCCAATTAACCATGAATCACTGTGAAATATACAAACACTGCCTAAACAAATGCTTCGAATAAATAAAAAAAAATCATTTAAATATTTGTTTTCGCTTTTATTTCTTAATAACAAAAGTTATAATATTTTAAAGAGACAAAGTGTGTGCGTGTGTGTGTGTGTGTGTTCTAAATTGTAAAATAAAATTGATACATGTTTCCGTATACGTAATATCTCCATTTCTTTTAGCTATTTTCAGTAATTTTACTAATATTACTTGAAAAACTTATTACAAGCTACAGTTTCAAAGGCACAGCAAAAAAATTAACAAAAATCGAGATAACATTGAATTTTCCTTGAAGAATTATGGAATCTAGGTCAAATTGTTTCATGAAGAATTAATTTGAAGTGCATTTTTTTTATTCTACATCTTTTTCTATTTCGACATCAATACATTTTATAGAAAGGTTAATATTTTATATTTTATATTTTAGGATTTTATACTTAAGAATATAAATTAAGATATTTAAGATTTTAAAGAAAAGACTTTTTTATTTTAAAAATTTATTAACTAAAGGGAGAGAAAAAGTGTGTGTATAATATTCAAATATCTAAAAATATAATTAAAAGCTGCTTATACATTCTTCCAACATCTATAAAATTAAATTAAAAGATAAAACTACTCATTTTTAATTAAAAATAACGAATGTATTGCACTTTTATTTTTATAAATTCATTTAATATATTTGTATTCATATTATTCTTACAACTTCTATGAAATTATATTAAACAAAAAGCTACAACTATTCTTTCTTAATTAAAAGCAAAGAATCTATTGCACGTTTATTTTTATAAATTCATTTAATATATTTGCAAAATAATAAAAAATTTCTATCTTTACATACTTTTTCTAAAACATAAACGTATTAATGTGATAAGTTTAGATTTCCTTATAAAATATTATACAGTAACGAGGATTCAAAATTTCCTAAGAAATCAGTCTTATTTTTGAGGAATTAAAAGACAAATGTTTCATTTCA
The DNA here is from genome assembly GCA_021605075.1 of Caerostris darwini. NCBI lineage: Eukaryota > Metazoa > Arthropoda > Arachnida > Araneae > Araneidae > Caerostris > Caerostris darwini. The sequence continues at coordinate 368,773 of BPLQ01014200.1, forward strand.
ATCTAAAAGTAGGTCCAAATTCATATAAAATTTACAAAAATAATAATAACAAATAAATAAATAAAATATTTTCTTTGAAAAGAAATATCTTAACAGCTTAAATATGAAAAAAAAATTATTTTTGATGATTTTATGTATTAATTCCCGAAAATTAAAAAAAAAAAAATTGTGCGATTTTGAACCTTCATTACTTTGCCGTAACCTTCTGAAGATATCAAAATCATTTTATTATAAAAATGCAGACTTATTAATCAATGTTCCCAATACAATTTATGAAGTTCTTCAACAAAAGAAAAATTGTTAACTTACATCTTTGAAACCCTTTTCAACTTTCTTTTTTAAAAAAATACACATTTCTCACAAAGGAAGGAAAGATTATACTTAATGAGCAGATATCATCCCTAAAAGACATTGTCTAAACTAAAAGACCCTAAATGCTAAAAACCTTATTAAAGACCCCATAACAAGTGGGCCATCATCTTAACGGTCCAAGTATCTTTGAAAATAAAGTATTGTAAATAGCGATCATAATTAACGAATTCAACATTTAAGAAAAAAAATATATATGCAAAAGGGGAAGAGACAACCCTGTCCCGGGTCCTGCTCATTATCGACCCCGCGTCTGTCATGAGAAGCGAAACAAAATAATGGGAAAGAAAACTTGTAGGAAACGAGTCGAGAAAGTTCGCTAATTGTTCGTCCTCCTTCAATTCTTATTAAAATTCGCACGTCTCTTTGTGATGGAGGGTCTTCGACGGTTAATTGCTGTTTTAATTGCCTTCTGGCTAAAGTCCGTTTTATTGTGCCAGATATCTGTTTCTTTTCATGGGTTGCTCTCTTCGGGCGGATGTCGTTCAAGATGGTTGCCTAAATACATCCCATCTTCTTTATTATTATTTTTTTTTTTTAAACTTTGGGAGGATTGGTTTTTATCCTTCTCTTCGACAGAAAAGTAAAAGACAAAGATGTTTGACATTTATTTGACAGGATTAAAAAATTGTTTCGCATATGCCTAGTTGATCAATGATTTAGGTTTATCCAGAGTTTTTTTTAATAATTTAAAGATGTTAATTATTAAAAAAAATAATTAAAAAATTTCGAAATAAATAAAAAAATTTCTGCAACAAAATCTGCATCCATATTAGCGCACACGCTTTATTAGCTCAGCTCATCAAAGTATATCCTAAAAAATATGTTATTGTTTCATTCCTCAGTTTTTAGAAAAGCATATTTACCGCACGGACTGCAGTCGATTTCGGATCACTCATTAAACAATTACTGATCTTCCATAAAATAAGCTCATCCAGATTTGGAAATTTTGCCCCAACGGTTATCGGTTACCTGGCGTTGCAGTTTGAACTCGACAAATAAGCCTAGAATCTTTCTTTATGAGCAAGCATCCAGCTATCTATTTCTTTGATGAGTAACCGAAAATGACACCAGACAGAGCAGTAATTCTCCTCAAAAACGTAACCACATGCATTTAGATATCCATCCAAACACACAAAGAACCATTCTAAAGTACGTATGAACTTAAAAATACAGGGATTTAAATGAACGGGACTTATTTTTCGAGTTCAAAGTGACAGTTTGATTTGTCGCTCTACGGTGATTTGAAACATTTGACCTTGGAGTTTATGTATATTTTCTCTATTACAGAAAAAGCCTCAACGTAAAAAAAAATTTAGAACTTACTTTCAAAGGCAATAAAGTAAAACACAATCAAATTTTACTACATATTTGTAGGAATTTTTAATAATTTTGTACATCTATAAGCCACATGTTTCCCGAATTGTCTACCCAGAGGTGATGAAGCGGCAGCATTATCATCATTGGGGATCTATAAAGGTAAGTCCTCTGCATCTGTGTGTCAATCTATATAAACCCCATAAAAATCAACACCAAGTAACCTGAATATCAGTTGAAAAGCTTATAAACCCTGTTACAGGCACACTTAAGTCCCCTCGTTATTGATACTAGTTAATACAATGAACTCTTCCAGATAATTTAAATATGAAACTTATTACACCTTAACCGAGCACATTTCTTCTTCATTGGCGTAACTTCCTCTTCGTGGGCCAAGGCCGTCTGTCTACTGTCAGATTTCGAAACATGAGAGGTTTTCTTTCTACAGGGTAGGATAGACAGCTCTATACCCTACAGTCATATGTAACTGGGACCTATGGCTTAAAGTGGATTAAGAACTGCTATAAACATCCATAGTACCGCCGAGATTCGAACACGTATCCTGTGGCACAGAGCGCTAATGACAAGCCATCAAGCCCCGACTGCACACATTCACCACTGGGAAATTATTCGGGCATTTTTTGTTGAATTATACGTGAATTCATCATTCCTCTCAAATTTTTCAATTATGTGTTTGATTAAACAAATTAAGTCTGTTCTTATCAAAGGAAACATTGCAAAGTAATAGTTCTTTGTTATCAAAAATATAACAAGTTTAAAAATGCAGCATAAGCGAACTATCTTTTCTGTCAGCTGTGCTAAAATTGAATCTTCTTCTATTTTTAAGTCACAAGGAAATTTAATTTTGAATCACTCGAATTATTCTTCATATTTCCCTTTTTGTGAAGACTTACTCATTCAAAACTGTTACGAAATTTCTTTAGAACCGAAAGATAGGGGCTTTTAAAATGAATCAATTTGTATAAAGATATTAAAAATCACCTGAGAAACTTCTGCAGTCGACAAGAATTTAAATTAAAAAAAAATTTCTAATCGAAATCGAAACATGTATCCTTGTTATGTGTCTTCTTGAGGGCAAAAAGGTAAAAAAAAAAAAAATTTTCCAAAAACTGCAACCGCAACCTCTCTTGACTTACAACACGGAATCTTTGTTCTCCCTTTCATTATTCTTGAAAAATTCTTCTCATCCCCGAACGTATGCTGTCGACATAACACTCCGATGATCTGCAAATAATGGTTTCCGATATCATTCCAGAGAGATCCGCGCGCGTGTGATCTTTTTAATTGAAATTCCCCTTCGAGCGAGTCCGCACGAACGGATCTCGCCCTGACTTACCCATCCAGGACATCCGACGGGAATCGCTTGGTAAAAAGGGTAGAGGGGGGTGGAGGGGTGGATGGAAAAGGGAAATCGATGTCAGAACAAAGGTTCGCGGAAAGGACCAAAAAGAATGAAAAGTAATAATTAATTTGCGGAAAGGGAAGGTCTTTGCTTTCTAACCTCCGATGTCGTCTTCTGTCAGCGCCGAAATTTTTCTATTGCGTAATCCAAGAAGAATCCCGACTTTCGCAGAATTCTTAATCAACAATATGTGACCTCTTTAGATAGCTTAATTCCAATTCAATTGTTTTTCGTCAGATGACATTAAAGTATACCATTGAATATTAATCATATTTCTGACATATCAATATATTACAATATAACAATACTATGGTTTTATGAAATTTCTGATATATTGTTGCATAAGAAAATTTGATGGAGTGGTTACTGATCTTAAAGCATTTGTTGAAAGCAATGATTTTTTTTACAGATCACACTAAGAGATTTTTTACAGATTTATATGTAAAATTATTGAACTTTTCATCTAACAATTTGAGATAGTGAATTTAGAATATATTTTCTGAAAAAAAGTGTGTCTTCACAATTTAATCGTAATCAAAAGTTTTCCTATTAAACGGAAGTCATATTTGAATATTTTGAGTTTTAATGTAACGTGTTTTGACCGAATGATTGAAACAATGCATGTTAAAATAACAGAATTCGGTATTAATAATGGAAGAAGTATGATTATTCTTTTCTTAATATCCTGTCTGCGTTGTTTAATACTTAAAGTGTTACTTATTTTCCTTTCATTTTTTTTTTTTTTTTTTTTTTTTTTTTTTTTTTTTGCAAAGACGACATTCCAGAAGATAAAGGCTGCAGATGATTTTATACGATGGGAAAAGGTTCCTGCTGGTACTAATATTTTTTTTTTCTTATAGAAAGAAATTTTTCTAATTTGTGAGCATATTTTACTTCTTTTATCAGAATATTTTTAAATTTTAAAATGTTGTTAATGTTGATAAATTAATTGAAAAATTTCTTAAAAGACAAGCAATCAATTGATAATGAGCTACAATTAGGTAATAGTGCAATTTTGACTCTAATTATTGGAATGTAACAGTAGAAAAGAGCAGGGCAACTTTTTGAAAATGCAGAATCAGTCCTCATAATGGAGGAGCACTGATCATATCCAATTATATTTATATATATATATATATATATGCTGGCTATTATATGTATTCGTTTTGTTAGCAACAACAATATATATTATTTATTTACTATCGTGAATGGTCAGTTAAAGCATTGTAATCAGATATTTTTCTTTAGGTCAGGCCTCCTGTATAATAAATAGATTTCATTAAATCCCCATGTAGAAAAGTTATCTTAGGTAAGATAATTAGTTAATTTCAGTTGCGTTCCGACTTAATTATGAAGAGATACAGCAATTTTTAAAACAAAGGTCAAGAATTCCAAAAAAAAAAATGACTCCCAAAGAATCAACAAAACAACATCAGTGTGACATTCGACTTCCGTCAGATCAAATAAAAGACTTTTACGTGACTTTGGTTTACAAACACTTTTCCTCATAAATTTCCTGGAACATTGGACGGAAAAAAGCCTCTTTTTGCGAACTTTTGATTTTGACAACAACCCGGTTGATTCAGAAAGGGCTTGGATCATTCCTTTAAAAAAAAATTTTTATAAAAACTGTAAAGTAATTCTCTTTATTTTATTTTTTAAAAAAAAACTATTTTCAATTTTATTCCGTTTTTCCAATGTTATTGCATTCAGTACTTTTTATTAATGCATTGGGCATTATTTTTCACAACTGAAACCATTCGACATGTTGCTACAAATACCATGCAAATATTATCACGACCATTACAAATAACATCGATATACAAATATTTAAAAATAAGGTAAAAGAATCTTCTAAAATTGATCTATAATAAGTATCTAAAGACAATTAAATTTAAAAATTTACAAATCGATACATCAGCTTTATTTATTTTCTAACACACAGAGAATATCATATACTGCAAAATAGTCGAGTAACATTTGACAACTTATGATTTGTTAATGTATATATTAACAAATGCAGAAAATGAATAGAAACATGATTAAAACTAAATGATGGAATTCGATATCAAAAATGGAAGAAGTTTTATCATACTTTTTACTATCATGAATGTTTTTGACGTTTAATACTTAAACTGATGCTTGTTTCTCCTACATATTTCTTACTGCAAAGAGGACATTCAAGGTTTGGTTCGGTTTGACGCTCTACTGTCATTTTTTTTTACACACTTTAGGCTAACTAGACAGCTACTTACAGTTTAACGTGAATTCCGAATGACTCACAAACATCCATGTCACCGCCAGGATTCGCACCAGAAACCTGTGATACCAACGGCCAGAGCGCTAGCCAATTGGCCGCCTGGCCGTAGAACATTAAAGGAGATGAATAGTACTGCTGATTTTACAAAATGGAAAAAAATTGCTATCGGTATCAATAATAGAGACAGGACTATCAATTATATTTACTGTGTGCTTAAAAAAAAATTTCAACTGAAGATATATTAGATAAATTGCAAAATTTATGTAGACTAGTTCCGTATGTTTTAACAATGCAAGGCATTTTTAAGCAATAACAGTTTAATAATATGTTAACAACTAAATGCAGACAATTCGGGCGGGAATCATTTATTCACAGCTATAACAACAAATATTTCTGTTGCTACATAAAAAGTGTAGCATATAGAATAGTAATGCAATTTATAATTAAATAAACAGAATTCATATATGTTGTTGTTGTTTCTTATCCCACTTGGCTGGCCAAGCCCACGAGCCCATACGCACTCATGATTGAAGGGGAAGGAAGCAGCTTCTTTTTCGTATGGAGTACCCGTAGGTAGAAGTCTGACTTCTGCTCCGTGACGCTCTTACAGTCCTATGAGACCGGGACCTACGGCTTAAAGTGGATTCCGAACCACTACAAACATCCATGGCACCGCCGGGATTCGAACCCGAAACCTGTGGCACCGAGCGCCAGAACGCTAGACACTCGGCCATTCAGGTCCCAAATGTGTGAATGCCAACGGCACGCGGTGTTCCCAGGTGGTCATATATATATATATATATATATATATACTTCTAAATTTTGCTAAACTATATATTTCAAATGGGAGAGTCTAGTTTAACTGCAATATTATTTAGTTTTTTTTTTTTTTTTTTTTTTTTTTTTTTTTTAAAAAAATCAACACCTATAGTGTAACAGAAGATCAACTTGAGCAGGAAATAAGCATTTTTATATATTTCATTTTAAATTATTAAACGTTATGGAGATACTTTAAAGCTTTTTTATAAATTTCAAATCTAATTAACAGTATTACATAAATTTAAGTAAATCTAAAACGTAAATATATCTTAGATGTTTTAAACTGCCCAGATTTAAAGTTTGATAGAAAAAAATAACAGATTTTAATACTTATGTATACGTAAATAAAGAACTAATAAAAATTTAATATGGTGAACGTGCCTAGAAAGAAAGGAAATTTTCCAGCAATACATTTTATTTATGGCATTCAAACTTATACTTTAATGTTTGAATACTTAGAAATTCTGCCTCTTTGCTATTTTACGACTTTTTGATCATCAGACATACAACTAGACCCCTGAGTTGGAATGATCAAAATTCTAGAGCACTTTGCGGTTTGATGTACCATGATGCATCAGTTTTTCATTTTGAAAAGAGCGTGAAAGAGAAGAATTGGAACAGAAAAGAAAATGTTCCTTTGAATGCATATTATTTATATTATTGTGTGTCATTTGTATACAAAAAATATTCGGTAACACTCCTTTCATTTTCCTTTTGAAATTTTAAAAAACGACTTGATATCTCTTAAAAGATCAACAAATAACTGGTTTCGAGATAAACATTGTCATTAAGAATATGTACCCTCATTATGAAAACATTTCTTCTAAGTTAACGTCAAGAGTCATATAATTTTAAACAGACTAGTTAACTGAAAAAATATATATAAACTTGTTTCTCCACCATTCTTTTTACTGTTACAGAATTTTTATAGATTGTTTTTCTTAGAATGCCTTACTTAAGTTTATAATATTTTACTTATATTAGTACAGTCACCTATCTATTCACTTAAAGGTTTTATTACTGCTAATAGCCCGACTCATGGCTCAGTGGCAATGTGCGCCGCTAGTGAGCATTAGGGCTGAGGTTCAATCCGCTGGCGGCATTGTTGCAGACATTGTTTCAAAAAATGGGAGACAATGTGATGTTCAGCGTCTTGTCTCCTTAGTCGGATTACCTGTTGGGAGTTTTCCGGGTCTTCTCCCATACGATATTCAAATACATGGTAATTCCACCTAAATGTCCCCCCGGAAGGCATTGTCCTCCTTCTTAGCAACACGGAGCCGAATTAGACCTCTACCTACTGACGCTCCATCCCAACAAAAGCTGTCTCTTTCTCTCTACCATGAGTAGATACCCATGTCCACCTCACACTGCAGGACACTAAAGATTAGACACAACAAAACATCCTGGATAATGCTGAATCTGCTTTCTTTTAAGCTAGATCTCGTAACAAAGTGTTTGGCATTGAAAAATAATAATTTCAGGTCTGTAGCATGAAATAAAATTTAAATTCGATATTATTTTTTGATATAAACCAACTGCCAAGAATGTGTACTATAAATTTGTAGACCGCAATGTCTTTCGTTGTGTTCGATGAGAAAATGGGGAAGTTGCAAATACCACATATAACACTAATTGGAGAATTTTTATCTCAAACTTCTACCTACAGGTGCTGCATCATAACAGAAGGTTTCCCCCTTTCTCTCCATCCATGACCTTTCCTAGTTGCCGGGCACTGAGGATTAGTCAACCACAACAATTACTGATAAAACTAATGCATACTATTTAAAATATTTAAACTTATACAACTTGAAATGTTTAGAAAATATATCTGTCTGTTATTCTACGATTTCGATTATCCGACATACTCCGGGTCACGAGAATCTGGAAGAATGAAAATTTTGATATGCTTTATGGTTTCGTATTATGGAGCTTCGAAGTTTCATTTTGGAAAGGGCGTTAAGAAGAAGAAAAATAACTTTTCCCGTAATGTATTATGTTTATAATATTTAAACTTAAGACTAATGTTTGAATACTTAGAATATATATATATATATATATATATATGTCTGTAATTTTAAGATTTCGATTATCAGACATACTCTAATCCCGTAAATTGGAATAATCGAGAATCTAGTGTAATGTATTGTCTCATAACATAGTGTTTCGGTTTTTGTTTAGAAAAGAGCATGCAGAAAAATATTTTAAAGAAGGTAATTTTTCTATTTATGGTATTTGTATAAGTATAAATTTCTGTCTCTCTGTAATTCTACGATTTCGATTATCAGACATACTCCTTGTTCCATGAGTGAGTCCTTGGATAGTGATGTGGAATCTAGTGTACTGTGTGGTTTCGTGCTATGAGGTTCAAGTTTTTCAATCTGGAAAAAAGAGTGTTCAAGAAGAATAAAAAGTAAAAAAAGAAGGGAAAGAAACGACGAAAGAGAGGCGGACTCGCTCCTTCCTGCGGTCACCGACAGATTGGGGCGGAAGTGTTATCGGGCCGGAAGCTTCTTCCGGTCTCGAGGAACTTTCTCTCTCGCGGGCTTAACAGACACAATGTCTTCTTCACAATCTGTCCTCGCGAGTGCTGGAGAAAAAAAAAAAACTTTCTTTTTTTTCTTTTTTCCCTTCATGCCTAACTGTGAATTTCTTATTGTTGAGAACTATTTTATTCTGTGTCATTAATTCTCAGATTTAAAGGAAACAGTGTATTTTTACCACATGAAAGTTATTATTTTCACAGCTAGATGGCGCTGCAAAATGAACATAATAAATTAAACACAAATAAAAAAATAAGACATACTACTAGTGTTATTAATTTGTTTAAACTTAAAATGCCTTTTGAAGCTGTTAATAAAAATAATAAACAACTTATATTTATTATTTTGAGAATGTTAACAAATTAATTGCATTGGCCATATTATAGTAAGCTATCACTACCGTCCCTGAGTTTGCTTTTTTATGAAAGAAGTAGTTGCAATTCATGCCAAGACTCAGTGATAACATGCAAGAAGGTTCTGATTTGAATCCCCTAGCGGTATCAGTTGCAGTCACTGCTTTCAGAGATGAGGAGACTAAATGGAGAATGTGGCAACGTCAAGCGTCTCATCACGATAGTTAAGCTGCCTGGTGGAAGTTCTCTGGGTTTTCTTCCTATGCCAACGCGCTGGAAGACAATATGCTCCGCTCATCACCCACTGGTGGGTTGTTTATGGCATATAGTAGTGGAATATAAGGCCCACCGATGTTCTATAAAAAAAATTGCATGCCAAGAGCAATTTCAAAATTTCTCCCTTATGAGCACGAATTCCCATTCTCGATAGGGCTTGTGATGTTCAACTTCTTGCCTCGTTAGTCGGACTACCTAATGGACTATTTTCGAGTTTTCTCCCATGTGATAAGAAAATGCAGGGTAGTATCCCCCTAAAATTCCTTCGGGAAGGCACTGGCCTCCTTCTTCAACGCCATGGGGTCAAGTCAAACTTCTACCCACGGGTGCTCCATCACAACAGAAACTGCCCCCTCCCTCCTTCCATCAGACAGCACGGCTTTCGTGGACTTGGTCTAAAATGTTGCTATCGGCCCGACCAAGTGGAATAAGAAAATATATATAAAAAAAATAACATTAAAAGAGCCGCTGTGAATCAAAAACTTTGACCAGTAGAAAAAAATAGGGTTAAGAACTTTCTAACATGGTTGTAAACCTTTTTTTCATAGTATAATGCGAAATGTTCAGAATTACTTTTTAACAACTTTGGAGCTTTAGATAATGCGTTTATGATTAGATGGTTCTATTGGGTTGGCATGAAAGTACATAACATTCGGTTTTTATTTTGCACTTAAATGGTGAACGCCCAAATTACTTCGTTGGAAAGCCAATAAATGTAGATACTATGTTAGCTCTGAAAATGCATTCATTTTTGTATACTCAATATTTTTTAAATTTTATAATTGTAAGAGTTGAAGAATTTAAATAAAAAATTCCAAATACTTTTATACACATGGAAAATTCCGATTAAAACATACTTGCCTTCACGCGTTATCGTTGAAGTCTATATTCTTCGTATTATTACTATTTTATATTCGTCGTAAACAGGAAAAATTTATTTTTTTGGTGAAATATTTTAAAAACTTATTCAAAATAATGACAAATTAATTTTAAAAAAGAAAGATTCAATTTTAAATAATTTTAAAAATATATTCTAAGTGAAAGTCTTTCAGTTGGTATGACTCAACTTTTTAAGAAATTGAAAATTTTGTCGCGAGTAAATTGTTAAGAATTGTTATTCAAAATTTTTAACACGTCTATTTAATGCAATGAAAAACACAATTACCAAAACAGGCTATTCCTTGCAACTTAAAAAGTTGAAATTAAATTCTTCACTTACATTGTCACCAAATTTGTCTCGAAGATTTTGGGAAATTCGAATTCAATTAAAAAGTATCAAGCAATAACAAATTTTGCAATAGATTATGAGCAGTTTTCACAGCTTCGATTAGCCCGACCCATGGCTCAGTGGTAACGTGCGCCGCTGGTGAGCGTTACTGCTGATGTTCAATCCATCAGCGACATTGCTGCAGACACTGTTTCAAAAACACGGAGACGATAGCGTTTGTGATGTTCAGCATTTTAACTCGTTAGTTAAACTGCCTGGTAGGATTTTTCCCATACGATGGGGTTTTCTCCCATACGTTATGCTGGCCTTTAGTACCACAGGCTTCAGGTTCGAATACTGGCGGGGGCATGTATGTGTTTTAGTGGTTCTGAATCCACGTTAAACTGTAGGTCCCGGTCTAATTAACCTAAAGTGTGCAAAATGACCATAGAGCGACAAACCAACCAAACCCATACGATACGCAGTTGCGGGGTAGTTTCCTCTAAAAGTCTTCCCGAAAGGCATTGCACTCATTCTTCAGCATTTCGGAGCCAAGTCAAACTTCTTTCTACGAGTGCTCCATTAAAGAAGCTGTCCCCTTTCCTTCCATCCACTCATGAAGTTCCCGCCCCACTCTGCCTGACACTGAGGATTAGTCACAACATATCTTCGATTATACAAACTGATTTACAATTAAATTAAAACAGTACGAGTCATTTGTATTCTAAATTTTTAATCTTTAAAATTCTAAGGATTCGTTTTTATAATGAAAAACTGTATAGTATAGTAATTTGCAAGAAGCGAAGCACTTAATTTTTATTTTAACTTACTAATTCCTTTAAATTCAGTTTGTAAATTGGATTCAAAATTTTCCACTGAATTATACATAAAAAACGCATTATGTAAAAATAAATACGGAATGCGTTTCTTTATAATTCTTGTAGTTATGTAATAACATTGATTATGTAAAAAAAAAAAGGAAAGAATCGTAAAATCACTGAATATCACTGAAAAGAATTCAATTGTAAAAAGGAAAAAAAATAAACAACAAATATAAATTCCGTAAGCAATTTCAACACGTCATATTTCTTTGAAATTGCAAAAAGGAGAACCCAAAACAAAACTGAACTTTCAGTTTATTTTGAATCATTGTTATTAACCGGAAAATAAAAATAAATCAAAAAAGTTTATGAAACAATGAAATTTCTGGAACAGAATTTTTAATATTCATTAATGCATTTCTAAAAATAAACGGTTCTTTACACGCAAACAATGCTAAGCATTCTCTTTGTTTCTCATAAGTGCTATTTTAAATAAAAAAAATACTTTTAAATATTATAAGTTTTCTAAGAGATTAATTAAGACAATGATTCTCTTATTTTTTTTTTCGTAATGACCAAATTTTACTTTGATGATAGCAAAAATGAAATCAATGCAAGATGTAATCATCTGTAGTTTATTCTTCAACAAGTCATTCTACCATGATATGATTTTTAAAAACTCGCAGTTATTTAAAAGGTCTTCTTAAAATACAATGAAAGTTTTTAATTTAGGAGTAATAATTTTTTTTCGAAATTAAAGACTTTCTTAAGATGTTTTTTATAAAGGAAATGAAGAAAATTAAAAAATGAAGTTAATTAATATTTTACTCAAATTTCTTAATTTGAGTGTAATATTTCATTTAATTTTTATTCTTTATTTTTAATACGAGTTCTACTTCTGCTCTTTATGGTATAATGAACTTTTTTTAATTGTGAAACTGAAATATAGATCTAAATATCAGCATTTTAAATAAATAAGGCCCTACACTTTATAACATAAAAAAATCTACCAGAAGTCTTGTGATGAACGTCTTAACAATACCGATAATTCATTTTGTGTATTTATTGTTTTGAATTTTTCACAAACCTTCAATAAATAAGACATAACACTTTAGAACAGAAAACAAGTAATATAAAAAAAAAATTTTTAATCGATTCCTACTTGGGTCAACAAAGAAAAAATTTAGTTTAGTTATTATTATATATAACTAAAATTAATTAATCAAATTTAAATAATTAAATATTTGAAAAAACTATATTAAGATTTAATTTTTTAAGTTATCTTCCACTAAAAGTTTAAAAAAATGTATTTGAACAAGATATATAAATATTAGGGAGAGTGTGAACTAATAGTAGGAATTGAAAAAAATCTGCCAGAAGTCTTATGACAAACGTATCAATAATATAGATAATTCATTTTATGTATTTATTGTTTTGATTGTTCCACTAACTGTTTTAATAAGTAAGACATAACGCTTCATAGCAGAAAAAAATCTGTCAGAAATCTTGTGATGAACGCATCAATATTATTGATACATACATTTTATGTATTTATTGTTTTGAATATTTCACAAATTGCGTCAATAAATAAGACGTAACACTTTATTACAGAAAAACAGTCAGAAGCCTTGTAATAAACGTATAAATAATATTGATGATTCATTTTATGTATTTATTGTTTTGATTATTTCAAAAAATGCTTCAGTTGGAAATTAAGGAATATAAACTTGACTATATCCCGTAAGTGGGCCAATCATAATGTGAGCAACTAACATTCATTAAAAATTAGGTCCAAAACTATTGCTTTAATAAACGAGGGGACGTGATGACGGGTGTAAGTGTCTCACATAAACATTTAGATTTTAATATAGATAGTTTTCACCCATGCGATAGGTAAATGATTGCAGTTATGCCTGAAAATATTCATGTAAGGTAATGTTATCCTTTCATAGTCCTTTGGTGGGCTGTTAATGATATACAAAAATTAGATGCAAGGCTCAACAAAAAACATGTAATATAAAAAAAAAATTTAAGTCAATTCCTACTTTTTTTTCACTATATTGCAGAAAGTCCTTTATAAATAATTTTCATTCATTTTTTTAAGTTTATCGGGCGCCATCTATTAGTAGATATAGGCAACTTAAATCTAACAAAAAGTAAAATTAATGAATTAAATTTAATTACTGAATGAATATTTGAAAAAACTGTATTAACATCAAGTGTAAGTTTAAAAAAATGTATTTGCACTTGAGTGGATGAATAAAAAGTATTTTATGAACGATTGAAAATTTGAACTAGATATATATATATAGGGAGAGTGTGAGCTAATAGAAGGAATTGAAATAGCGAAAAAATTACTCAAAGATACAGCTGACATCCTTGAAAAATAATTCTTAAAGTATTTATTCGTTTGGCTTTATTTCTTTCTGATTCTTAACTCCGGAAAGTTAGCTCTGATACTTAACTCCTCCCTCTACTACAATCGAAACAGGAAGTAAATTTCAACATTTTTTTAAATACTGTTTTGCAATAGCGATTTTAATACAGGAAGACGTATTGTAGAATTGATTGGCCAGAAATCGCGACGTGGAGAAGTAAATGGCGGATACTTTATGACGTAATTCAGTATTTCATATTCAATGAATTAATATCAAAACTAAGTATTTCCAAGATTTATGTGGATTCACTTCAGTGTGTTTTAACTACTAAAGCCCATGTGTTAACAATATTACATTTAACACAAATTCGGTATTTTTTCAGAATCATTTATTTCGTAATCGCGTCAATTAATCCGAAGTTGAGTCCGTTTCAACTAATGAAAACATTTTTAGCGAGGTAAACAATTCGGGAGATCAATAAACAATAGCATCAACTAGGGATAAATTAATAAAATGAGTTTTTAAAAAGGCAAGAACATATATAAATTTAAAATCTAATTTAAAATTACCCAAATATTAAATAAAATTATGGGTGCTCTGTGTTAAAATTCCATGGTGCATTATGCGTTACATTGAATCTGCCTCATATATGTATTACACTGTTTAATAACCTCCTGCCACAGTGTCCAGCATTCGATAATGACTACAACTAGTTGTGTTATATGTTTTGTTGACTATTCTTGATAACAGATAACAGTAAATTAAAAATACTTATGAATAAATTTTATCAGAAGTACCTGAAAAAATTAAACGAAATTCATTTTTTGCATTTTTATTTTTACTATTTCTTGGATTAAGATTCACTTAAATAGATCCATTATGTTAATGTTTGTTTTGTATATTTATAACATTATCCAGGAGTCATTTCATCTTAAATTTAGATTCCTAGAAACCTTATATACCTACATATTTTCTGCATGTGCTCTTATTTGCGCTATCCAGATTTATCACGCATTCTAGTTCCAGATAGGAGAGGAAATGTAAATAACACCCAGCGATATGGATTATGGCACCCGAGATAAACTTCATTCAACCACAATTCACGCAATAGTGTGCACATTTTATACATGTGACTTTTCGCAATAATCTAACTAATTCTAGAAAGTACGCCACCATTGAAATAACATACAAGATAACGCAACTACTCATATATATGCATCACAAAGGCCTATTGCATGATTGATTCACATTCATGAACCTGAAGAATTTATAAGAATATAAGGCAATTTGAATTCTGTGTTGGTTTTCTATTATTTTTTTTCTTGCAGCTTATTTAAAAACACACTTTTCTGAGAATAATATATTGTTTTTACATACTTTGAGAGATAAACTATTATTAGATGCAACTGCATTTTATTATTCTGAAGATTTTTTCTCAGATTGTGGGGAAACGCGTATTTGTAGAATTATCACATCACATTAAAGATAAATTCCTAGCTTTCCTGAAAATCGTGGAATATTGGAGAACATTTCTTCTAAGTAAATAAAAACGACGAAAGCCATTTAAAACTTGGCTGTTTCTTCAATTAAGCATTATTGTTCATTTTCTAAACCTACAATATAATATATTTGTGCACGACGTTTTTTATTATATGAATACTATTATGATCGTATTCAAAAATACATTTTTTGCCGTTAAATCAATAAATAGAAAAATTAAAATGGCTTGGTTTTCTACTCAACATTCATAGTTTTGCATCACACCTCGAGACTTTTTGATAAGTACAAAAAAAAGGTTAATTAAAAATTTAAATGTTAAAATCATGTAATAAAATTCAGGAGGTTTGATTTGGTTTGATGTGTCGCTCTACGGTCAATTTTCGCACATTTTGGGCTAATTCGATTGTCTTCATTGTGATGGATGAATCTTCTATCATAAAATGATGCATTATGACATATCAAATAATATAGATAGATAGATATAACAAAACTACGTAAGATATAAAAGCACAAGTAAAATTCAAAACGGAAGAAACAAGGAACTTTAGTAAATCAATTTCTCATCAAAACAGTTTACCAAAAAATTAAAAATGAATTTTATTCAAAATTTGTTGTGCGCATGCCCTGTTTAGACGAAACAGAAAACCATTAGATATGCACATACATCGAAGAGTTAAAGGCAAAAACTGCAGAAAGTAGATTTAAAAAAATACTCATAAACACAAGATATAGAAAAACGGAGGAGAAACAAGTCTTCTGAGAAATCAGCAAAGAAAAGATAAAATTGTTACAATACCCAGAAGGAATCAAGGAATATGTACCCTCAGGACGATGTAAACCCTGTTATATCTAACCTTCTCGGTAAACGACAAAAATAAATAAATTTAGCCAAGAAATGTATATATCTATAAGTACAGTGTGTGTGTGTGTGTGTGTGTGTGTGTGTGTGTGTGTGTGTGTGTGTGTGTGTGTGTGTGTGTGTGTGTGTATAAAAACATCACACATAAAAATAAAAAACAGTACTGACAAGGAGTAGACAGGAAATACGACTATTTTGCACAACAAAAGCCACTACTGGTATTCCTTACACGCATATTGAATAAAAAAATCCATCATAGCATACGCAATGCAAAATCCCAGAAATTTTTCCTATTCAGACCTCTCAAAATGAAAAAAAAAGGAAGAAATTGTTTTAAATTCCGTATAACGAAACTGAAAATTATTTAATAAACACAAAAGTGAAAATATTGAACGGCTGAAATTACATACAATCCAACATGGATTACTAATTGCCAAGGAACATACTTGTAAAAAAAGGTATTTAGGGCTTTCCATACTTAGGTAATGTGTAACATCCCCAAGCTATCTACATCTTTGAGTAATTTATAATTTTTAAATATTTCTCGCTACTTTATTATAAAAAAGCCGGAGGAAATACATTTAAATATACACTGAAGTGACAAAAGTCATGGGATAGCAATATGCAAATTTTCAGATGGCAGTAGCATCGCGTAGAACAGGTATAAATGCGCAGTGCTTTTGCAGAGCTTTCATTTCTGTTCAAGTTATTCATGTGAAGAGGTTTTGACGTGATGATGACCGCACGACGGGAATTAACACAGACTTTGAATGCGGAATGTTAGTTGGAGCTAGACGCATGGGTCATGCCATTTCGGAAATCGTTAGGGAATTCAACATTCCCAGATCCATTGTGTCAAGAGTGTGCCGAGAGTATGAAATTTCAGGCATAACATCCCACCATGGACAGCGCAGTGGTCGACCGCCTGCACTTAACGACCAAGACCGGCGACGTCTGCAAAGAGTCGTAAATTCTAACAGACAAGCAACACTGCGTCAAATAACCGCAGAAATCAATGTGGGACGTACAAGGGACTTGTCTGTTAGAACTGTGCGGAGAAATTTGGCTTTCTTGGGCTATTCCAGCAGAAGACCGACTCGAGTATCTTTACTAACAGAACGACATCGCTTGCAGCGACTCTCGTGGGCACGTGAGCATATCGGCTGGTCCCTAGATGAATGGAAAACCGTGGCCTGGTCCAATGAGTCACGATTTCAGTTGATAAGAGCTGATGGTAGGGTTCGAGTGTGGCGCATTATGGACCCAAACTGTCAGCAAGGCACCGTTCAAGCTGGTGGTGGCTCCGTAATGGTGTGGGCTGTTTTTTCATGGCATGGACTTGGTCCTCTGGTGCGACTGGACCGAACCTTGACTGGAAATGCTTATGTTCAGCTACTTGGAGATCACTTGCAGCCATTCATGGACTTCATGTACCCAAACAACGATGGGATTTTTATGGATGACAATGCGCCATGTCACCGGGCCACAACTGTTCGCGATTGGTTTGAAGAACATTCTGGACAATTCCAACGAATGATCTGGCCACCTAGATCGCCCGACATGAATCCATCGAGCATTTATGGGACATCATCGAGAGGTCTGTTCCTGCCCAAAATCCTGCACCATCATCGCTTTCACAATTGTGGACGTCTATCGAGACAGCATGGCTCAATATTCCTGCAGAAGACTTCCAACGACTTGTTGAGTCCATGACACGTCGAGTTGCTGCACTTCGCCGGGCGAAAGGAGGGCCGGCACGATATTAAGAGGTATCCCATGACTTTTGTCACTTCAGTGTATATGATGGGCATAAATTAGTTGGACAAAAATAATGGATTATTATGGAACCTGTTCGTGATTATAAGACAGTGAAACGCATGGAGATTTCCCCCCTTTTTTTTATACTGCATATTTCCCATTGATAAATCTATCCATCTTGTTCACGTCGATTAAACTAAATTTGTACTAAGTATGTAATTCGTGATTTCAATTTAGAATATGCATGATTTCACTGCATTTGTATAGCAGAATGGGCTGCATGGGCTTCGTAGGCAGCATTTTGCTTTTTATATCATCATTATACATCTCCGTTGAAAATATTAAAAGAATAATGAAAATCCGAGAATAATATATCACTCAGAAGTGAACTTGAAACATCCTGATTCATATATTCGCAAACTTATTTACTAATTTGTCATTGAAATGGTTCCTTGCTACTAGTAAGTACAATGGTACCTCCGAACTACTACAAGGATCTATGGCACCAGCGGGACTCGAACCCGAAGAACCGCTATTCACTCTACCATCAGACCCCCATCATCGCTTATTAAGACAAGTTTATGAAATGTAATCAAATACATTAATAATGTAATAAATGCATTAATTTTTCAAATACATTAATTTTAAGATACGTCAATTTATCCCCCACTCTAAATAAACAATTAAGACAATTTCCTGGAGTATCAATAATAAATAAATAATTTGAAAAAAATTAAATTGAAAACTTTTATAAGCTTTTTGTTGAGACAGCTGTATTCAAATTTTCACTTATCACGATAAGCTTATGAAAAGCTACTCTATTTTTCAAATACATGCATTTCACAAAACGCTGATTTATTACACAGGTTTAATAAATAAAAGTATAAGAGTTTCTTGGTGTAAATATAATAAATAAACAATTTTTTTTAATTAAATAAAAAAATATTCATAAGCTGTTTATTGAGACAGCTGTAACCAAACGTTAATTAACCCTTTACATAAAGCCTCAAGCACGGATTGTTTCGCGACGTAAACAATGGCTGATCTGTCACGTGTGTGACACTATTCTTTCCCATTGGCCGAGAATACCTAAAATAAGCATCGGCAGCTGCACAGTCAAGAGCCGCATGCAAGATTTTTTTTTCGCCAAGACCAATTTTCTTTATCAGAAGAACAGCTTTTAATTAACGAATTTGCTACACCATTTTTTTTATCCCACAAAAAAAAAAGGGATAAAATATTTTTTTTAAATATTTTTTTACGTTCTTTTGTATTTTTTTTTTTATGTAAAGTTAATTTGAGTTCGCGAAAAGTTCGGACTTATTTACCGTTAAATCATGTACAGAATTTTTTTTAATAAGGAACCTCTTCATAATTAATATTTTAGGATGCAAACCTCGGTAATCATATTTTTGTGATAGCCAACTTAATTAGTGATTTCTTTAATTATGTGAGAGCTGATTTTAAACGCGGCTCTAGTAAATTTTTAAATACTTATCATTGCAAAAAAAAAAAATGTTTTAAAAATAAATGCATATTTGAAACATAAAAAGAAAAGTCTCGAAATCCTCTTAATTTTTTGTTCTTAAGCTTTTAATACAAAGAGTATAAATAATAATTTTAGAAAGTGTCGTCCAAATTAATGCCTTTTTAAAAAAGAGATTTCATAAAACTGTACAAAAGACAATTCCTTGTTTATAATATGTATTTTACATCAATATTTCAAACTGCTTGAATTTTTGCTTATGCGAGCTACAAAATGTATCATTTAATAAGTATATTTAAAAATATTCAAACCACTTGAATGTTTTGCTTATGCGTGTTACAAAATGTATAATTTAACAAGTATATTACTCAAAAATATTCAAACCATTATAAAAATAAATTATTGGCATTTGTAATCAGGCTTCCTCCTATACAATGGTTATTATTATTTATTTTTATTGACGTTGAGAAAAATATCTTGTTTTAAATAGTAAGTAAGTGGTAAGTTGTTATTAAAAGCAGATGTTGATTAACATCTGCTTTTCAATAGTAATACGGTCATACGGCAATAATACTTCAAATAGCAATAATGGTCATACGGCAATAATACTTCAAATAGCAATAATGGTCATACAGCAATAATACTTCAAATAGCAATAATGGTCATACGGCAATAATACTTCAAATAGCAATAATGGTCATACGGCAATAATACTTCAAATAGCAATAATGGTCATACGGCAGTAATACTTAGCATTACATCAAAATATTAATGATGGTAACAAATTCGACAATTTTGCCCAAAAATATGTTGAAATGTGGCAAAATCAGTGACACGGTTAGCGCATCACCTGATAAATGCTTTTTAATATGCCGTAAAAGAAATAAAAAAGATTTTTATAATAACCTACAATTTTAATTATAAATAATAAAAATAATTATTCATTAATTAAATCGTAATTATAACGTTATAAAACGTTTTATTCATCTTTAGCAGATATGATTCAGTATTGCCTGACTTTATTAAAATGATATATATATTTTTTTTTATTTTTTTTTTTGGTTTACTTAATTAAACGAAACATTATTAAAATAACAGCAAAAACTTGAAAGTCAAACAAAAGAAATCTTTCCGTAAAAATTACACTCACGAAGTAATAATAATATCAAAATTTTGTCATTTTTCAGAAAATAGAAAGCCACAAACAGAATATACAAACTGAAATTGGGTTTTAGTTATATTTTAATATCAATAGTGGGCAGATTTTTAATATATTAACAAAAATTAAAACAAATAAATCGTAAAATACATCGAATCTAATTAACTATAAATAAAAAAATCTAATAAAGATCGAAAGAAATCTAATACACGACAAATAAAAATCTAGAAGACTCCTACTTTCACCAGAATGTTTTCAAAATCTCAAATAATTAAATACCAAAAGATTCGGTTTATTAAAATAAGGTAATTTATTTAAATATCAATTTAACTAAGACAATTTATTTTCTTAATTAAGTTGATATTTAAGTATATTGCCTTAATTAAATTGGTATTCAAATAAATTGCATTAAATTGTATTATTATTCATAGATTGTAATATTAATGTGCAATAAAAGAACATATTATTTTTTAAATAACAAATACATTAAATAAATTATGCTCTTAACTAAAATATTCATGTAAAAATTCATCACAAATGGTGAATATTTTATTTCAAAAATAGCATTTATTGTATAAATTATTAATTGATAAGCTATATCAAAACTGAAAACAAAAAAGAATCAAACTGTTACATGAAAACAGAATAAAATATGAATATAAATAAAAAGAATTTAGAACGTAAAATAAAAAATTTATAATGTATATGAAAGAATATTTTAAAGGATAACTAAAATATTTTTAAAAAACCAATTATTAAAATATTTAAATATTTATGACTTTTATTTCAAGAAAATCTCAAAATGAATAAAAACAATTATTTGTCATTCACAAATATTCATGTGAAGCATCATCACAAATGGCGATTTTTTTTTTTATTTAAAAAACAGGTCTTTCTTATATACATTATTAATTGATAAACGATGTAAAAATTGACAACAAAAAGAATCAAACTGTTACAAGAAAACATAATAAAATTTAAATATAATTTAAAAGAATTTAGAACGTAAGATTTTTGAACCTATATGAAATAATATTTAAAAGAACAAATAAAATATTTAAAAAGTCAATTATTAAAAATTTAATTATTTACCATTTCTATTTCAAGAAAACCTCAAACTGGATACAGCATAATTCTTTATCTCATTCAATCAAATGTTTACGAATAATTTCTTGATGGGTGAAAATCAAAAATAAAAGTCGATATAAACACAAACTATAAATCGCAGATGTGAACAAGAATGCATAAAGAGCTGTGACGTCATTTTCCCTTCGTAATTCTTTCGCAAACGATTTTTGAACTTACTTTTTTATTGCCAAACTGCGATTTTAAAATACTAAGATTTCTAATCAACTAAAAAATTAAACATTAAGAATTTTCGTGATATTTGGATACACACTAGATTAAAAATAAATAAATTTTAAGAAAAAAAAATTAACTTCTAATATTTATTCTAAGATTTTAAATTTCAATAAATGCAAATACATTTATCTTTTACTTTATAAATATTTATAGATTAATACTGAATAAAAAATAGCTTTTCACGAAAATCAGTAAGATGAATGAATATAGAACTCCAATTTCAGAACTTAAAAGCTCATTTTATTTAAATTCAGATATTTGTGATTTTAATTAAAAAATTCCTATATTTCAGTCGTAATTTTGTGGAATTCAATGCAATAACAGCATTAATGATGTTTATTCGATATAATTTTATTCATAAAACTCGAGGATATTTTTATAAAAGTGATTATCATACAGAGTAAGTTAAAATCTAGACTAGATCTTACGCAAATACTTCATTTGGAAATTATTTTAAGTTTTAAAAAATACAAACATATTTATCTTTTTCTTTATAAATATTTATATATTATTAAAGAATTAAAAACAGTTTTTCAAAAAAGTAGTAACGTGAATGAATAGAATTCCATTTTAAAAATTTAAAGCTCTTATTATTTAAATTCATATATTTGGGATTTTAAATCAGAAATTCGTATATTTCAGTCGTATTTATTGTAGAATTTAATGAACAATAACAGTTTAATAAAATATATTTGAAGTAATTTTATTCATAAAATCGACGATATTTTTTATAAAAGGGAATTTTCATACAGAAGAAGCTAAAATCTAGACTAGATCGTAAACAAATACTGGAGATTATTTTGAGATTATTATTATTAAAAGATTATTTTAAGTTTTAAGGAATACAAATACATTTATTTGTTAATTTATAAATATTTATTAATTAGAAATTATAAATATTTAGTTATTAGAAAGAATTAAAAATAGCTTTTCAAGAAAAGCAGTAACATGATTGAATAGAACTCGAATTTCAGAATTTAAAGCTCATATTAATTAAATTCAGATATTTCTGATTTTAATTCAAAAATTAATCTATTTCAATCATAGTATTATGGAATGAAATGAACAATAACAGCTTTAATAAAGTTTATTAACAAAATTTTAATTCATAAAAATTGAGTATATTTTTATAAAAGTGAATTGTCATGCAGAGGAAGTTAAAATCTAGACTAGATCGTAAACAAATGCTTCATTTGGAGGAACTGTTGGCTGACACAGTAAGATTCGCAGTGTGATGGCATAATTAGGATGGAGAGAACTGCTGCTCAATAAATACGGCAGAGTGGAGGCTTCCGTAAATGAACGGTATGGCTGCTATAATTGAACGTTGTGCAAATTGTAGCGTATATAAATTGTAAATGCGCCCCAATCAAATAATTCATAAGGATAGTAATTGAACAATCACTAATTCAAATGTATTTGGGCACTTGTCTTAATTCATTTAAAATTCTGGACAGAAATAACGAGGTTCATCCCTTAATTCTAGGACTGAAATCTAGTATTTACATGAAAACTTCAGGGAAGTTACAAATTAATAGATAGCGAATTTAAATTTATGTAATGCAGTGAAAATCTTATTAAATTGCATTAAAAATTATGTCCTTTGTAAAATTATGTTATTTTGAAGGCTATTCAATTTCTAATTCAATGGATACTAAATAATATTGTTTAGCCGTAATCCCTACTGTAATATCTCGGCCTATACTAGACCTATAATAGCTTCAAGTAGGAGGCTACTTTCACATTCATGAGAACACTTTAAATTTTATTTACAAGCAATATATATATTTATACAAAACTCTGTTTTAAAAAAATGAAAATTAAGGATAAAAATTAGATACACAAGTGCAGTTCACTCCACGTTCGTAGATTTTCAGAGTTATCGAGTCTACGACGACATTACATTATTTTATACAAAATGTATAATAAATAATATATAACTACAAAAATCAAATAAATTATTTAATGCTTGCAATTAAGTTAATTATTATAATTTGGCTTTTGTAATAACAAAGTGCAGAAGTTGATATTTAAAAGGTTTTTACTAACAGATTTTTTTATTTATCATTTATGCCTAAAAATATTTTTTCACAAATGTGTCAATCCAGACCGGCTTTCGAATTTGAATATATTATTTAGCAAGAAAATATATATAATTTGTTTTGCGCAATTTTAAAATGGATTACATTTGGATCAATAAATATTGTAGAAATAAGAATAAAATTAAAAGGACAGAGATCTCGAATGCTGATTAGCTCATTATTAATAAAAGATTTGACGTTCTATGGAATAAAATATTTCTTTAATATCTAACTTTTTAATTTTTTAATATTTAAATGTACAGACTTGCGAAAGCCTCATGTTTCCGATGTAACTTGGTCACAGGTAGCACAAAAAATAACCCATTATATTTTATAAATAAAATACTCAGATCAGACAATAGACAGACATATCATGAGACTAGCTGGGGTCTGTGCTTCTTTGGCATAAAGCTTGAATTAAATATAATAATATATAGCAATTATATATAACAATTCTCTGTTTCCGAAAAAGTTCAAATTTTTTTTACACAGCAAGCTACTATATAAGAATATTAAATTACAGTAGCATATTTATATTTTATTTCAAAACAGTAGACAAGTAATAAAGGATGACATCAATTTTTAATGTGTTACCATGGCAACAGTGCATCAGTTGTCACATAATATTGCGTATAGAACATTCAATAGGTAATATAAAAAAATTCTTTCGGCGTTGTCGTTTAAGATAGATACATATTTCTCGATTTTATTCAATTCCTTCAATTAGCTCACACTCTCCCTCTATATATATATCTTGTTCAAATTTTCAATCGTTCATAAAATACTTTTTATTCATCCACACAAGTTCAAATACATTTTTTTTGAACTTGTAGTGGATGACACTGGATGTTAATACAGTTTTTTCAAATATTAATTCAGTAATTAAATTTAATTAATTAATGTTAGTTTTTTTTAGATTTCAGTTGCATATATCTACCAATAGATGGCGCCAGTTAAACTTTAAAAAATGAATGAAAATTATTTATAAAGGACTTTCTGCAATAGAGTGAAAAAAAAAATAGGAATTGACTTTAAAAAAAATATTTTATATTACTTGTTTTTCATATTTAAATGAATCAATAAAAAATCGTTCCATAAATAATATTTTTTTTTTTTAATTTTGGCAATGTTTCAGCATGTAGTATTGAAAAAATAAAAGAAAAACGTGCTTTTAAGGAAATAGAGAGAAATGGTTGCAAAAATGACATCTTCAATTAATTTTTTCGCGACAAAATAGAACAAAGGCAGGGAAATAAGATGAAAAATAATTCAAACAATATGTAATTATCAAATAAAAATAAATCCATGCAATTCGAAATCCCCAAAAAAAAAAAAAAAAAAAAACTTGTTTTAAAATGAATAGCATGCTTATACAATGCATAGTGTTTTTAAATAATAATTTAACACAGATATATCTGTTTAACTCCAAATAAAATAATAATGTAATTTATGAAATCTTATTAGTTATTTTACAATTTAAAAAAAAATTTTTTTAAAATTAATAAGTGCTTATATAATGCAAAGCGTTTTTAAATAATAATTTAATAAAAATATATATCTGTTTAATTCCAAATAAAATAACAATAGTTATTAGTTGTTTTAGATTTTTTCTTTAATTTATTAAATAAAAATTCTTTTTATATTGAGTAGTGCGTAAAGGATTTATAAAAACACATTACAAAAGATTCATTTTTTTTTTTTTTTGTTTGTTTAACAGTTCTAAAACCATTGTTCACATTAGGTATAAATGTAATTCTTATTTTTAAAATTGTATTACGTTTATAAATTTTCATCTAATGAATTATAAGTTGGCTAATAAAATCCAGTCTTTGTTTAACATCTATATTAAAAAAATCCCTGCTTTAATGTATTAGTAGTAATACTTTTAATAAAACAAATTATAAATAGGAATAAACCTTTATGTAGTTGATAATGGAAATTAAAACATTAATTTTTTTTTCGTACAACTGAATTTAAATCAAATTTTAATTAAAATTTTGTCCTGAAAATGTATACCTATATTCCCTATCAATACCAATTTCAAAATTTATATTAAGATGTTATGAATAAGATTTTATAATAAATAATTATTCAATATAATTATAATTTATAGTAAATAAACAAACAATTTTTTTAATTTGCATGTATTTAAAATAAGATAAAATTAAATTGATGAAATGAATACCTATATGAGATATTTAAATTTGAACTCAAGTTTCAAAAACACTGACTGGATTATTATTTTATAACTTACAAATTAATTAAGGACGCTACGGAATATAAATATTCTAGTTTTAATGTAACATTCCGATTCAGCCATATCTAAGATTAAACAGAAACTTTGTGTTCGAACGTTATTGTGTAATGAAAAAACCGCCGTCTTTTTCATTTCCGGCCAAATTTCCGTTCAAAGAAATTTCGAACAAATCCGTCGTTAAATTACCATCAGTACAGTTTCCAGATTAATAAATTCAAACAAAATTTCTACAATTTTTATTTAATTTCATTTATATTGTATTTTAATTTCATGCAAACATCGCTTACGTTGGCTAAAGATTTTGGTTGGAATTGTTGACTACGTTTGCCTTTTACCATAAAATATGCTTTGTATAAGGAAGGCAGAAAAATCACTACTATTTTATAAATACTACTATGTATCATCATACAAATAGGAAATTAAAAACTTTTATTAAATAAAAATGGAAGGAAGAAGGAAGATTTGCTTCGAATTTATCGAATGAAAAAAAAAAAATAAGTAAAAAGTCATTTGTTAATAAATATTTTCGAAAAGAATATTTCTTACATGGGTATTGTCTTGAGGTATGGGATTTTTCGTGTCCTTGGCTAGTTTCAATTTCGAACATTTTCACTGAAATCTGTGACTCATTTTTTTTTTTTTTTAAATTTTTTTCTCTCGATTTTTTTATACATAATATTAATAATAATTATTAAACAATAATAAATAATAAATAACAGTAATTATTAAATAATTTAGTAAAAAAATTAATTCAGAAGAAAAATTAATGTAAAATTGTTCTAAAAAGATCGTTTGGTGAACGCAAAGCCAATTTTATTTCAAAATGAAAACGATATTTTTCAAGAAAATAAAATCGTTTGGAATTCTATAGTTTTATTTTTTATTTTTTAAGATTGCTGTTATGCATTTTGTTCTTATATTAAATTCTAAATTTTATGTGTAATCTGTATATCGTCTCATCCGATTACAATTTTTTTCTTTTTCCATTTCTTTTTTTCTTTTTTTTCCTTTACAATTTTTTTTTCTTTTTCTCACTTATTTTACACGATATTTTAAAAGCATTTTAGAGTTGTATGTGTTCGTTTATATAACTACTAAGAAACATTTTAACTTTTTTTTTTTTTGGAAACGTCTAATAATTCATTTAACTAATATTTGCAGCAAAGGAGCTATTTCTATTGAATAAGTTTGATTTTTAAAGAAAATTTTGGAATACAAATTGATCACTGAAACTTATTTTTCTAATAAAAAAATGCAAGCATTCGATACAGCGACATAAAATTTAAACAATTTCAAATAAAATTGGTGAAAATGGATATTACTTCTTTACTGCTCTATAATAAATTATAATATTAAATATTTTGTAAGTATTGAGCAAAAAATATCAACTACAAGATGCACCGGTACATTGTATACAGTGTTTACATTTTAAACAATGTTTTAATAGGCTAATTAAGACATTGAAAACATTGTTAGAAAACAACTTTACGATTTAATGGCTTAGAGAATATTTATCAGTCTTTTAAATGACTAATTTTACAATCTAATCGCTTTATGGTTCTTTAACAGTATTATTTACAAGTATATAAGGCAATTACAGTGCATGCAAATTGAAAGCAGGGATCTATTTTTTCGTCGTAGATACATGAAATTCGGAGGGACATCATTTTGTACTTGAAAAATAAATAAAAACATACTAGTTTCAAAATGAAAATGTAACATGGTATCAAATAAAAGGTAAAGAACTCATTGAAAGAATGAAGTTTAATATAATTAATCGTTCGTCTTCGAGGGATAACAACAGACAGATGTTCTTTAGAAAAGCATATGATTCCCTCTAACTGGAAAGGTTAAGTTTCACTTTCTCTTTATATTCTGCACCAAATTATTGACCAGCTGTTGAGATAAGAGTGCTGATTCAACAAGAAATATCTGCTTCAGGTGATGGATGTTCTATATCTCAACCAAAAAAAATCATTTCGCCCAAAGCCTCCCACACATATTCTATGAAGTTTTTAATCAGAAAATAACGCTAGCCAATCTATTTGAGATTTATCTATATTCTGCATCAAATTATTGAACAGCTATTGAGATTAGAGTGCTGGTTCAACAAGAAATATCTGCTTCAGTGGATGGATGTTCTATAGCCCAACCGAAAAAACGCTCCCCCAAATACTACTATATATATTCTATGAATTTTTTCATCAGAAAATAATGCTAGTGCATCTATTTCAGCCAAAACCTCTTTTTCAAACAGCTCCTCCCAACTAGAATCAATGCCATCAGGTGCTATCGTCCATAACAACAAGTCTGTACCAATGGCATCTCGGAACAGACGAGGTCGACACATTTACCGTAACGTTTCTTTATAACACACAGGGTAAACGTAAACATAAACGTAACAAAAAATTAGATCTCTTTCTATGGTGTTCCCATCTCTCTCCTATCAGATGGCGTCCCAAATCTTTAGTAACACTGGTGAAAAACGACTGTCATTAGTAAAGAGAATAGGTTTATTGATGAGATATTTAGTTTTGTGTTCCTTACATAAGTCTAAATGACACCGTCAATGGGATAAAATAAGGGTGCTCAAGAAATAAAGGGTGAACAGGCCACCTTCATGATAGTTTCTGGTCACAATAAATCGTTGCATTTGGCAGGATGTTTGCTGCTGAGTAACTTAATTTGCTGATTGGGGAAGACCACCATTCACTTACAGAGTGATATACTGGTTATTCTATTAGCATTATTCTTCTTGGACTACTACAACCATTCTTTTTCTCAATGTTACTTGTTTCATGAAAGTTTTTCCAAATATTTAAAATTACATTGTTGCTGACAATGATGAACTTTTTCTTAATTTTAGCAATCAATCAATTATGTATGGAATGATCTTAATATTTTATTTTACTTATGTTACACTTGAATTCTCACTGGCAAACGAACACCTTTAATCTAGAACGTCCTTCTACTTCCAGCTATGCCATGTTCTTGCTAATTGGATATGGTACAATCGTGGTGCAATATCTGGTAAAAACTTCGATTCTTTGTGGTACAATTTGTGGTGTCTTTTTAGCCTTATTTGCATAAATCCCCTTTCAACTAAATTGGATATTCACTACAATTCATTTTCTCTAATTTCATGATAGCCTGCTTCAAAATTTTGTTCCGCGCTTAAGTTTTTTATGCTACTTGTGTATTTTACATTTACAAGAATGGAATTTTGCTTGCTGTGCAAAAATATACAGCTGTTTACTTATTAAAAATTGTAAATGCACTTTAAGAGTCACACTCGATGAAAATTGTTTAACATTTTAATTTATGTGGGCATAAAGTTTTGTTTGCAGTATTTATAAACAAACCTTTATATAATTATATCACATACAATCAATAAAACAAAATTAAAATATTAATTTATAATTATATTTCAAAATATACCAGAAGCAAAACATACATAGATAGGCATATTATTTCACAAAACATTAAAAATTTTATCTGAGTACAAGCAATTTCGAGATAAATTAATTCAATATATCTTGATTTTTTAAGATACTTGTGCAACGATGTATTAAAATAAAATTTATTAACTCATTAAAAAATCTATTCTTTTTTAATTTTTAAATCTTTGTTTTGTTTCAAAATACTTTAAATAGGCTGAAATTTGAATTTAAAAAACTCAATTTAAATACTAAAAGATAATTTCAGAATGATTACACATTGTATTATTAAATAATAATGAATTTTCCAAATAATGATTTATATATTTCTACTCTAGCTGTAAATGAACAGCTGATCTCTATAATAAATAGCTGAATATTTCAACACATTCTGATATAAAAGCATTTATTTAAACGTGACTAATAACTTACAGGTAAAATAAAGTAACAATTTATTCCTCACAATTATATTCTAAATGATATTCTGAATTTCGAAAGTTCTTCATTTAGAACAAAAGAACAAATTTATCTATACGGAAACTCCAATTCTCCAATTTTCAAGAAAAATAACTAATAAAATAAATAAAATAATAATTAATAATTAAATAATAAAGAATAATAATAAAACAATTAACAAATAATAATAATAATGAATAATAATTAAATAATAGTGAATTTTCTTAATAAAGCTTCATATATTTCTACTCTAGCTGTAAATGAACAGCTGATCTCTATAATAAATAGTTGAATATTTCAACATATTCTGATAGAAAAGCATTTATTTAAACGTGATCAATACTTACATTTAAAATAAAATGACGATTTATTACTCACAATTATATACTACTGAATGATATCCTGAATTTCAAAAGTTCTTCAATTGGAACAAAAGAATAAATTTATCTAAGCGGAAACTCCAATTCTACAATTTTAATTTCGTTTCAATCTCAATTCACATTTGTTTCCATTTTTGTTATCTGATTTTCACGAAAATTGCAATTGTAGTATTTGCTATTCACATTCAAAGATCAACAAAAGATGAATATTAAAATAAAATTTTGTTTAGCTGGGGTATCTTGATTAATCTGAATCTTATTTATAATTTAGTTATTTCAACAAATTAATTTTATACAAATAATTAGAATTTTTTTAGAGCATTATCTCTCATTAAAATTTTTAATCACAAAAAAAATAGGAATCTTGCAGTACTGCTATAACTATATGGCCAGTAAATAAACATCAGTTTTGATGTTTAAAAATTAATGTAATGTTGCTCTAAAAGAACATCTGGTTATTAAGACGATTTTATTTCAAAGTAAAAATGAGATTTAAAAATAAAATGGAATTCCAAACGATTTTCGTTTCTTCAAAAAAATCGTTTGGAATTCTATTTTTTAATCAGTAAATAAACATCAGTTTTGATATGTAATTATTGTTAGATGAAAAACACTGAAGTAAAATTAATTAAACGATAGGTAATATAAGCCTTCTTTTTTCAATAATAATGTTAATTTTTAAAGCATTTGAATATGAATTTTTTATAAAAATTTCTAAATAAAATTATTTATTATTCATAGAATGATAACAGTAAACTTTAATTTTTTATTATTAGTAGTAAAATCTAATATTTTTATTTATCTGGTTGCTTTGTTTCGTTTTAACCTTTACTCTTTACTCTTAATCTCAGAAACTCTGTTTGTATACAAACTTCTTTAAAAAAAATAATTTTTTTTTTTCTATTTTAAAAATGGAATTCTTATACAGATTCAAAAATCTTACAATATACGTCAACATTTTCCAGACATTTTTTATTTTCTACCATAAAACCTTTCATAAATCTTGAAATATTGACAACGTTTTGCAGAGTAGGCGAATATGAAAAGAAAAAAAAAATAGAGTTCGAATATTCGATAACCGAATTTAGAATTTTTGATTCTGTACTGTTTTTAAACGTAAAATGTGTTTATGAATGAATTCTTTTCCACAGAACACTGATGTTTCAATATAATTTAGAAAATGTTTATAATTATTTCATTTAAGATTAATCAATTTACTGAAAAATTAAATCAATGTAAGGGTTTTTGTCAAAGATAAAAACTAAGATTTGCTTTTCAACAACAGAAACTTTGAAATTTTGAAGGAAGCCAACAATGATGGTACTCATAAAATTGTTCTCAACCACAAGAGTACATCATATTCCTTCAAGCTGTTGTAATATTTTTTTCTACGTTTATCTTCTTATATACTGCAATAATTTCTAATACACAATGACTAGAATTACAGTTAAAAGGAAAGACATGCTATTGGTGAAGGCAAAGTGGTCAAAAAACAAACGTTACTAATTTGGGACACTAAACGAGATATAAGTAAAATGAATTGAAAGAAGAGAAGGAATAGTTTAGAAATCTAATGTATAGCGACAAATATCATAAAAAAAAATCTAAGCTTTGTATAGATTCCGATGAAATTAGAAGTGAAAATCAGCATTCCTGAAAAATAAAGAATGGAATCTTTAACCAAATCACTTAATAGCGATGTCCATATAGTTTTGCGATATGTTTTACTATTTACACCTCAATACCGTAAATAATTTCTAATGGGTATTGTCTGTGAATACTCAAATTATGTATATATTTACGTAAAGCATTTTTATACAGTCGTTAGGCCATAGAAATTTTTCTGCAGAGAAGACAAAACATCATTGATTGGCAAATATCATAAAAAAATTCTAAGCCTTTTAAAAATTCCGATTTAAAAAAAAGAAAATCTGCATTTTAGAAAAATAAAGAATGGTATCTTTGGCCAAATCATCCAATCACGATGAACATAAAGCTGTTCTATAGTGTATCAACATGTTTTAGTATTTACACTTCTCAATACTGGAATAATTTTTTTATGATAAGTAAATAATTTCTAATGGATATTGTCTGTAAATCCTCAAGCTATTTATATATTTACATAAAACATTTCTATACAGTAGTGGGGCTATAGAAAGTTTTCTGCAGAGAAGGCAAAACATCATTGATTGACAAAACCCTTAAAAAAATCTAACCATTATAAAGACTCCGGTGAAATTAGAAGGGAAAATCTGCATTTCAGAAAAATAAAGAATGGTACATTTAACTAAATAATTTAATAGCGATGTCCGTAAAACTGTTCTTTAGTATAGCAACATGATTTACTATTTACACTTCTCAATAACTGGAATAATCGTTTATAATACTGTAAATAATTTATAATGCTCATTATCAAGCTGTGTATTTGTTGAGAAAAATCATTTTTTTATACAGTCGGAGAGCCATAGAAATTTTTCTACAGAAAGACAAAACATCATTGATTTTTCTTAAATTATACGAAATATCAATAATGGAACATAATTCCTTAATGACTAGTAAGTTATTTTAAAATAACATTTATAACAACAAAAAAATCTTAAAATATGACATTTTAAAATTGTGTTTGATTCAAAATTTCATAGAATCCTTCACCCTTCATCCTGACAAACCTTTCATGCCCCATTCTACCTGCCCCCATAAAGGACACGCACAACACATATGTTCTCTACGAAGGGAAGGGAAGGGTTGAATAAATGAGAATGAGCACTCACGTCGTCCCACTTGAGGAACTTGCTGCCCTCTATCATGGGCAGTGGCACCGCGATGGGCTTCAGCTGCACAACGTGCACGCCCGACTGCGCGCCGGCCATGCTTGGGAGAACCGCTTCCGAGTCTCAGCGACGATACGTCCCGATTGAAGCTCGCCCGCACTCGCTCAACGGAAGCCCGCGGGTAGGGGTGCCAAGCTTGGCTTCTTCATCGCCAACTGAGAACGCGCCAACAGGTAAACTCGACAGGTTGCGATAGCGTGCGAGATCGATCTTTCGCATCTCTACTACTAGAGGAATGCGTTTTGATCTTCTCTCATACCGTTTCGGCAGGGAAGTATTCAGGAGGGGTGGCTAACCTTTTAGCACGGATTTTACGAACTGAATTGGAACCAATTCAGTTCTTAAAATTCTGTAGAAAGTATTCGAAAGTTTTAATTTAAGGTGGATTTTGATTCGTAGAAGGTTATTACGGTATCGGTCATGAGAGTGAGGTGTAAAATATGGCTCATTGATGCCAAACGACTTGTTGGCTGTTGTTCATTAAATTATTGGTTGGTTTTTACGAGGTGTCCTGTAAAATATTGAGTGTTTTTAAAAAAATACTTCTGCATCTCTACAGTAACGGAATGCGTTTTGATCTTCGCTCATACCGTTACGGCAGGGAAGTATTCAGGAGGGGTGACCAGCCTTTTAGCATGGAACCGAGACCAATTCAGTTCGTAAATACCATAATAAGTATTCGAAAATTTTGATTTGGGGTGGATTTTAATTCGTATGAGGTTATTATGTTCTCAGTCATGAGTTTGGTTTGGTTTGGTTTGGTTTGGTTTGTCGCTCTACGGTCATCTTATGCACTCTTTTGGGCTAAACAGACCGGGACCTACAGTTTAACGTGGATTCCGAACCACTCACAAACACCCATGCCCCCGCCAGGATTCGAACTCTCAGTCATGAGAGTGAGGTGTAAAATATGCCTCACTGATGCCAAACGACTTGTTGGCATCAGTGAGCATCCGTGATAATTCATTAAATTATTGGTTGATTTTTTCAAGGTGTCCTCTAAAGTATTGACGATTTTTAAAAAAAGAAAGAAAAATTTACAGGAATAGAGTCAAAGATAGAATAACATTACTTTAATAAATTTATGTAACGAAGAGAACTAAAATATTCTAACAAGAAAATTTGTGATTAATATATAAATCTATTATAATTCATAACTAATACAATCTTTTATTATTTAACCATTTGTCTTATATATAACAATGTTTTAATTATATCAAAAAAATTACTCAAAAAATCCTGTCACTTAAATTTACTGCTATAATTTTTTTTAAATATTTTCCTATTATTCTTGTCTGCAGAGTTTTTTGGAACATCCTATATTTATTTTCAATTTTTTGTTATTGTTGTTCTTCTTTTTCGGATTAGTATGATTATTTATTTAGTTCCAAAGTGAATTTTATTCATTTTTTGTTCGAATCTTATTTTTGATGCTTTTGTTTCACATCCCACTTGATCAACAGCAACATTTAGACCATGATCATGAACCCGTCTGTTTTCATGGATGAAGGGGACAGCCTCCGTTGCGTTGGAGCACCCGTAGGTAGAAATCTGACTTGGCTCCGAGTCGCTGAAGAAGGAGGGCAGTGCCTTCCGTGGGGGACTTTTAAGAGAAACTATCCAGTATATTTGCGTATCGTATGGGAGAAAACCTGAAAACTCCCACCAGGTATTCCATCTCACGAGGCAAGATGCTGAACACCACAAAAGACATAGTGTCTCCGTGATGCTGAAGAAAGAGGGCAGTGCCTACCGCGAGGACTTTTAGGGCCTTTGCGAACCCCATTTGCGTACTGTACGGGAGAAAACCCGGAAAACCTCCAACAGGTAGTCCGACTCAAAGGCAAAATGCTGAACAGCACAAACGCCATCGATGTTCTTGAAAACAGTGTCTGCAACAAAGCTGCCAGTGGATTGAACCTCATCCCTAATGCTCACCAGCGGCGCATGTTGCCAATGAGCCACGAGTCGGGCAGTCTGATTTTTTATTTATTTTAATTGTTTCTGTTGATCCAACTTTAGATACTTATCCGATTAAGATTTTTTTTAGTGATAAAATTATTTAATTGCCTAAAGTTATTATAAGATAGATATCGTTTAAAATTTCCTAATTATTATACATTTTTCTTCATTCTAATTTCGTATTCTTTATTGATATTCGTCAACAATAATTATCCGAAACAAAATATATTATGATATCTGCTATATGCTTATGATATCTGTGATCTTATGATATCTTATCTTAAGATCACAGATATCCTGCTTATGCACAGATATCATGCTTATGATATTCACAGATCTGTCTGCTTATGATATCTTATGATATCATCTCATATCTGCTAGTTTGTAAAACGTTGGAAAATTCTGAATAAATTTTTTTCTGCTAATTTCTGCACTGCTCTTGGCTCAGTCAGTAAGTCTGCCCGACTCATGGCAACATGCTCCATTGGTGAGCATTAGCGCTGAGGTTCAATCCACTGGCAGCTTTGTTGCAGACACTGCTTTCAAGAACATCGATGGCGTTTGTGATGTTCAGCATCTTGCCTCGTTAGTAGGACTACCTGGTGAGAGTTTTCCGGGTTTTCTCCCGTACAATCCTCAAATAGTTCCTCCACAGATAGTTCCTCCAAAAAAGTCCTCCCGGAAGACCCTCCTTTTTCAGCTACATGGAGACAAGTCAGACTTCTACCTACGGGTGCTTCATCACAACAGAAGATGTCCCCTTTCCCTCCATCCATGAGACTACCCATGAGATGTCAGTCCCGCACCCCAGGACACTGAGGATTATACTCATGTTAATGTTAAAGCACAACGTGTTAATTTCTCTCATTGTACAAAAGGAACATAGCATGGAAAATGTTATATTTTTTCATCTAGTTTCGAATTATTTTTTTATTTATAATTCATCTATTCCTTTTTCAATTCCTTCTATTAGCTCACACTCTCCCTATATATATATCTTGTTCAAATTTTCAATCGTTCATAAAATACTTTTTATTCATCCGCTCAAATTCAAATACATTTTTTTGAACTTGTAGTGGATGACACTTGATGTTAATACAGTTTTTTCAAATATTAATTCAGTAATTAAATTTAATTAATTCATTTTAGTTTTTTTTTAATTTAAGTTGCATATATCTACCAACAGATGGCGCCAGATAAACTTATAAAAATGAATGAAAATTATTTATAAAGGATTTTCTACAATATAGTGAAAAAAATAAGTAGGAATTGACTTTAGAAAAAAAAAATTTTATATTATTTGTTGGAAATATGGTTCTCGACATATTAGCTTTGTCGTGACTCAACTGATATAATTTATAAACTGCCTAATTTCTGATTCAATATTTCAAGTTTTCCTATAACTATGTTTGATGCCAGGTACTTGACGCATAATCAGCATTGTCAGGGGAGTCTGCTATACGTATTACACCCTCAAGAGGGAGGGAATAGCTTCCTGGATGTTCCTAATAGTTACCGGGTAGTTATTAATTAATTACTAGGTAACTTAGTAGTTAGTCAGTGGATTGTTTGTGGTTTTAAATAAGAAAAATTTTTCGCAGGCAATATTTGTATTGGAAATAAATAAAAACACTTCAACGTTAGTAAATTCTGTTGTTGTTGTTGTTTCTTATCCCACTTGGCTGGCCAAGCCCACGAGCCCATGTGGACTCATGATTGAAGGGGAAGGAAGCAGCTTCTGTTGTGATGGAGCACCCGTAGGTAGAAGCCTGACTTTTGCTCCGTGACGCTCTTACAGTCATAGAAGACCGGGACCTACGGCTTAAAGTGGATTCCGAACCACTACAAACATCCATGGCACCGCCGGGATTCGATCCCGAAACCTGTGGCACCGAGCGCCAGAGCGCTAGACACTCGGCCATTCAGGTCCCAAATTTGCCAACGGCACGCAGTGTTCCCAGGTGGTCACCCACCCAAGTACTGACCGCGCCCAATGATGCTTAACTTCGGTGATCTAACGAGAACCGGTATATTCAGCATGGTACGGCCGTTGGCACTAAATGTAAATTCTATATATATGTTTAATAAAATTTTAATTTTTTGAAATTTTTTTATACATCAATGGAGCTCATGCAGGCCACGATTGATTAGGGGAAAACTTTTAAGGAAAGCTTCCTACCATTTGCTTGTCGTATGGCAAAAAACAAGCAAATCCCACTAGGAAATCCGACTTTCGACTGGAAGATCTTTACATTCGCTGTCACAGTCGGCCTCAAGTCTCCTTGTTTTTAAAAGTAGTGACTACAACGGACGTTGCGAACGATACTTCACACGTTATCACTTTGTCAGGAGTCAAATTAAGTACATAGTTTGACGATAGTGTAGCGTGTTGTCCAATGGCAAATGTTTCCAGATCAAACTCTCTACACACGAAGGATGGGGGGGGGGAATAAAACTAATTTATATAAAAAAAGTTATAAACAATTATTTCGATCATGACTGATTTGGTCATATTTTCATATGTTCATAGGGTAGCTCATTTTCATATGTAGCATATTGTCAATTGGGTAGCGCTCTGGCCTTTGGTACCACAGGTTTCAGATTTGAATCCTGGCGGTGGCAGGGATGTTTGTTAGTGGTTCGGAATCCACTTTAAGCTGTAGGTCCCGGTCTAGTTAACCCAAAGTGTGCAAAAAATGACCATAGAGGGACAAACTAAAACTTACAATTTAAATGCTGCGCAGCAAATTTCACCGCATTGCAGCACCATCATTTTCTTACCATGCCGGTTGGTAGTCTGTTCTTGAAATATTATAATGAAATATGAGGCTCTCTAGAAAATAGTCTTACATGCTGTTATGGATCTTTTTATGTTAACGATAAGACCCATAGATTATATAGAGATCCATACATAATAATTCATAGATTATTTATTATTCCATATATATATTTAAACAGCACAATTTTTTTTGAGTATATAAGAATATTCAAATAAATATATTTATATTTAAGAATTAGAAATTGACTTCCCTATCTGCTATTTTTTTTCTTCATCAGTGATAATTGTTCTTAAAACTTCTTAATTTTTTTTATATTTGCTTCACTAATTAAATGAGTCAGCGGTTTTTAAGTCCAGGGCGAATAATTAATTAACGGTTAGGGCTTAAAAACGGTAGAAAAATCATCCGAGAAGAAGTACAGAGCAACTCGCCTGATTAATATATATATAAATATTTTTACGAGGTATTGTTGTCAGCACTACGTCCAATGCTCTACAGTCATATTAGACCGGGACCTACGCTTGAAGTGGATTCCGAACCACTACAAACATCCATGGCACCTCCGGGACTCGAAATCGAAACCTGTGGCACCGAGCGCTAGCCACTCGGCCATCAGGCCCTCTCCGGCTTTTAAATGTGTTAAATATTGTATGTCTCTAATTGCATGTGTGTGGTGTTTTTGCGTGTGTAAATAAAACTGTTCCTAAAAGCCGTTAAAGCACAAGTTCTCCAACCTGTCCCTCAAGTATCTCAACCCAATCACACCCAGTTACAATCTGGTTGCCCCACCTGCACACTACACTACGATATTAACTACAGTCTTGAATTTTTCTATACGAGACGTTTTTGCTTTCAAATGGGACTCTGGATTCAATATATGAATCACAGTTGTAAAACATACACTCATGTCCATAAATTAAACATAAGGAAGTTCAGGCAAAGAAAGAGACAGAAGCAAAACAAATTTGACTTATTTGTAAAGTCTATTTATTAAGCAACAGGTAAAGAGCAAAAAAGATGCGCATTTTTTATTAATTATGTCAAACATATAGTTTGACATAATTAATAAAAAATGCGATTTTTACTCCCTGGAGCAAATTTTAAAAGAGAACCTATTTACAAAAAACACCACTCATCAAGCAATCTACCACGTAAAAAAATCATCCCGATGCTTCCTTTGTGCCATAACTATGCGGTTATTGCACTGAAAGGCTTTTAAAGCGCTTGTGAGCAATTTTACTTCTTTGCCACCATTCCTTACCACTATACACTTCTTTGCCACCATACACTCTCGTCATTGTGACGTACTATCCGCGCCATCTGCTGGTTTCCTGTAATTTGCATATTCTTCTTCAAGATGTGTGTGATAATTCTACAGGTGAAATTTTTATTTTAGAGTTCAATTTCTGTGTGATTCTGAATTATCCTTAATTTATGGACATGAGTGTATTTATCTTATTCAGTCAGAATATATTTAGAAGGGTTTTTTTGTTGTTGTTAAACGTAACACACGGTGCAGTTAACAATAATTATTGTAAATACACGGTTAGAGATAATTAGTGCCTTTTCCTTCTTATTCATTGAAAAAAATATATTTTGTTAATGAAACAAAATATGTTTTTTTTATTTTTTTTTATTTTCTGATAGAAGAAATTGGAAAAAAAAAAAAAATTGAATCCATCATCTTGAGCTATGAAATTTAAATATTAAAAATTCAAACTAAGGAAAATGACTAAACAAACTCTTTTCAGAATACGATAGTAGGATACCAAGTATAAACTTTTGACAAATTGTGGTTATACATAGGTGAGCCTCTTGTACAGTCGTTAAAAAAAATTCAAAAAAATGGGTACCCATCCTTAATAAATTTTATAATTATCATTAGATTTTCACATGGCTAAGAAAGAACAAATTTATAGTGTGTTGCAGGGAGCAAAATTAATTAGCATGGGTAATTAGCCGTTAACTCCAAATTTTTCCATTACGAACCCGGAGGTTTTTAATGCAATCGATTAAGTGTGTGATAAATAGTACACCCACCAATTTTTGTGTCCTATACATTCCTATATATAGATTTTAAATTACAGAAATGGGTCGTAGGCAATATTACAATCAGTTCATTCACAATATTAATTTGCCGTTATCTTGTTATAATAAAAGTAATAAATGTTTGCTTGATTCCATTGAAAAACGTTTGTAAGCAATAAAATTTATTGAAATTGTTTATTTAAATAATAATAATTATACATTTTTATTATTTCGTCGTAATTATACCATTTAGAGACAATAAAATCTTCAGTCCGACTCGTTGCTCAGTGACAACATACGCCGCTGGTGAACGTTAGGACGGAGGTCCAATCCGCTGACGGCTTTGTTGTAGACATCGTTTCAAAAAAAGAGGAGAGCTTTTGGGATGGGCAGCATCTTACCTCGTTAATCAGATTGCCTTCTTCTTCATTGGCGCATCAGCCCTACAGTGGGCCGTCTATCTGCTGGCAGATTTCGAGACCAGTAATCTTTTCTTTTTACGGAGTAGAGTTGTCAGCCCTACGTGCAACTCTCATATAAAACAAGGATCTACGATTTAAAATGGATTCCCTCAGACTGCCTGGTGGGAAATTTTCTGGTTTTCTCCCATCCCCGCAAATGCGGGATAGTTCCCCATAAAAGCTTCCCCGAAGACATGCCCTCCTTCTTCAGCAGCCCGATACCAAGTCAGACTTCTAGCTACGGGTTGAAGCTGCCCTTTACCTCTATCCATGAGTATGTGGTAGACTACTCATGGGATGTCCGTCCGACCCTGCAGGACACTGATGATGAGTCACAATGGTTTAGTTTGGTTTGTCGCTCTAGGGTCGTCTGGTACACAATTTAGGCTAAATAAACCGGGACCTATAATTTAACGTGGATTCCGAATCACGAACAAACATCGCTACCAGAGCCAGGATTCGAACCTAAAACATGTGGTACCAAAGACCAGAGCGCTACAAAATGGCCATCAACTGCTAAAAATATCTTCAATGACAACCACTTATGAGCGACGAATGGTTAAAACCCTTTTGAGATCTTTCCAATAAAAAAAAAATATTAAGGTGTTTCAAATGTTTTAAACAAATGGCATCAAATAACAAAGAATGAAGATCGCTACTTGTATTTAACTAATGAGTTTTGATTGATAGTAATTCTATTAAGTATTTGTTTTTTTAAATATATGTAGGATTATGTCGGAAACAAAAAAAAGAGAAAATTTTTTTACACTGGTTATTTATTGTTAATTGACGAAAGTGGACGATATTTTTTTACATTCTGCTTAATAAAAAATTCTGCTTAATAAAAAATCATTTAATTAATTCAATTAAAATTAATTAATTAATCAATTTTAAATAATTTAACTAAGTAATTTTTGTAACCTTTTAGAAAGGAATTGATTAAATGATATAATAAGTTAGATATAATTATCTTAAATTATATTTATTCTTTTAATAGGATATTCTTTTAATCTTTTAATAAGTTAATGATTAGAAATTCATTTTAACTGATCATTTTAATAAACAATCAATATTTGTTAATTATTTTTCTCATAACATATCCTACAGTAATAGTATCCTGATTAAAATATTTTATAACTAAACTCCTCTCTAAATTTGGATAAAAACTGAGCACTTATAATTTGTTCTTATAATATTCATAGTTTTCCCGACTCATGGCTCAGCAGTAACATGCGCCGCTGATAAGCATTATGACTAGGGTTCAATCGGCTGGCGACACCGTTTCAAAAAACGAGGAAACACGACGTCTTTTGTGATGTTCAGCATCTTGCTTCGTTAGTCGGACTACCAGGTGGAAGTGTTACCAGGTTTTCTCTCATACTATACGCAAATGCGGGTATTTCCCCCTAAAAGTCCTCCCGGAAGGTACTGCCTTCCTTGTTCAACGACTCGGAGCCAAGTCAGACTTCTACCTACGGGTGCTCCATCACAATAGAAGCTGCGCCCTATCCCTCCTTCCATGAGCATACTCATCGGTTGTTAGTCCCGCACTGCAATACACTAAAAATTAGACGAAGGACTTTTTTTTTTTTTTTTTTTTTTTTTTTTTTTTTTTTTGTAAATATTCACAAAAATTTGACTAAAATTCTGTTTTTAATAATTTCGAAAAATAAAATTTATTTTGATTTGAGCAAAAAATTTAAAAAAATATTAATTAGAAGGCGAGATATCTTTCAAAATTTGCCACTTTTTACGACGTCACTTTTTCAATGGAAAAAAATTGTTGGGAAAGTTATCTCCAAAGAAAAATTCACACATTAATTTCATCATGCTGAACCGACAGCATTAACAATATCGGGTTCCGTAATGGAATATTTTGAGTTAGCGGTGAATTAACTATGTTAATTGTGACTTTTCACCAATGTCCTACATCGTAGAAAGAACATCCCATGAGTTACTCATGGGATGTTCGTTCATGTTTACTCATGTATGGAGGTACTACTCATGTATAGAGGTAAAGGGGCAGTCTCTGCTGTGATGGAGCACCAGTAGGTAGAAATCTGGCTTGACTTCGTGA
Organism: Caerostris darwini; assembly: GCA_021605075.1. Classification (NCBI taxonomy): domain Eukaryota; kingdom Metazoa; phylum Arthropoda; class Arachnida; order Araneae; family Araneidae; genus Caerostris; species Caerostris darwini. The sequence continues at coordinate 411,413 of BPLQ01014200.1, forward strand.
CGCTGAAGGAGGAGGGCTGTGCCTTCCGGGACGGCTTTAAAGGAGAACTTCCCAGTATTTGCGTATCGAGTGTAAGAAAACCCGGAAAACTCCCACAAGGAAGTCTGACTAACGAGGCAAGATGCTGAATATCACAAACACCATCGTGTCTCCTCGCTTTTGAAACAGAATCTATAACAAAGCCGTAAGCGGATTGACCCTCCGCCCTAATGCTCACCAACGGCGCGCGTTGTCACTGAGCCACAAGTCGGCCACATGTCACTTTTGAATATCTTGTTTTGATTATATATTTATATATTATTGCATATTGTATAGAAGAAAAGCCGGAAACCTCCCACCAAATAGTCCGACTTACAATGAATGAACTCCTGAATGCCCGAGTATCTAGCACTCTGGTGCTCGATGCCACAGGTTTCGGATTCTAGTTCCGGCGGTGCCAAAGATGTTTGTAGTGGTTCGGAATCCACTTTAAGTTTCAGGTCTTGGTCTCATATAACTGTAAGAGCATCAAGGAGCCCAATCAGACTTCTCACCCACATCATTCTCAAATCGTGAAGAGGGCATCTCAGCTCTAGGCACAGTGATGTGGTGTGGTGTAACAATAGCAGTCCGACTAACGAGGCAAGATGCTGGGCATCACAAACGCCGTCGAGTCTCTTAATTTTGAAAACAGTGTCTACAACAAAGCCGCCAACGGATTGAACTTCAGCCCTAATGCTCACCAGCGGCATATCTCCTCATTGAGCCACGAGTCAGACCACTATGTTAATTAATCTTTTGAGGCATTATAAATTATACCACTTATGTAAATTACCGACATATGTAACGACAATTACAAAAGTTATTAAAAATGTCCCATATTTATCTTTTATTTATTGTATAAACAGTCCACCAATAGGAGCTGAAGTAAGGCGTTACCTCTCAGTGGATAACTGCCCCACATTTGCGTATCATATAGGAAAAATACCAAAAAAAATTTTCTTCCCCCAAGCAGCCTTTAGGGTAGGCAGCCTCAGGTTAGGGAACATTATCGAAATATAAATGTTTTTTTTTTTTTATTGAATAATAATATATTTTTCATTAAACGTTGATTTTTTTCTATTAAATATTGATACACTTTTCCTTAAACATTGAATTCACTTTTTATTAAATAGTAATACACTTTTCACTGAACATTGATTCATTTTTTATTAAATATTAATAAAAAGAAACAGAAGTTAAGACAAAAGACTTATTTGTGTTATGTTATTTTACATATATTTTTATGAGACATATATTTTATGAGAGAGACTTATTTGTGTTACATATATTTTACATGTTATTTTCCGAGTTTCCGAGTTTTTGAAAACAAGAGCGCTCCCTCTGGGAGACAAGTTGGCACAAACGATGAATAGATACAAATGGAATTCATAATTGCTTTGATTTCATTTTTATTTGTTTGTTTGTTATTTTGTGTCGTCTTGTACCATTGAGGAATCACGTGAATCATTCATGAATGTTACGTTATCGTTTCACATCTCCTTTTATGTTTGAGAATCGATGAATGGCATCGATGGAGAGAAAGAAAAAACCCCAATAAATCCTGCAATGTATTTTCTGAGATCCGCTTTTATCGGTTCTATTTTTAGTGCGGAAAGTTTTGCCAGACGTTAAAACTCGTATGTTTCACTTTCGATAGATCTCAAAACACGTCATTATAAAAATGAACTACTAAGCGATATTGTTAGAAAAATAAATAGTTAGGAAATAATGGTATCGAGATATTAATGTTTTAGTTTTTTATTGAATAACAATATACGTTTCATTGAACATTGATTCAATTTCTTATTGAATAATAGCACACTTTTTATTAAGCATTGATTCTCTTTTTAATGAATAATAATAAACATTGAATCATTTTTTATTGAATACTAATACACTTTTCATTAAACATTGATTCACTTATCTATTGAATAAGAATGTACTTTTTATTAAACATGATTCACTTTTTTATTTAAGAAAAATATATTTTTCCCTAAAAATTGATTCACTTTTCGTTGTATTGTAATAACTTAAAATTACCCTTTTTAATTAATTAAGAACGAATTAATTAATTAATTCGTAATTTTTAGTTAGACACCAAATAAAATAGTAATAAATTTGAAGAAAAAAATGACTTGCAAATGTTAACGTTTTTTTTTTTTTTTTTTTTTTTTTTTTTTTCTTAATATTTAGGAAATAGACACACGCATACAAAACTGTTGCGTTATATAAAAAATTAACTATTTTATAAATTTTAATTAATTAATAAATAATTTTCAATTATCTTTTATTTTACTTCATTTTTTTATTATTACATCTTCTACGTCCAGAGTGCTTGATGTGTTGTACAGTGTTTTAGGTTTCTTAACTAAGAGAGCCAAGTACAAAACTCTGTGACATAACCGTCCCGACTAGTGGCTCAGTGACAATGTGCTTCTCTGGTGAGCCTTACGGCTGAGGTTCAATCCGCTGGTAGCATTGTTGTAGACACTGTTTCAAAAAACGAGGAGCCTCTATGGGTTTGGGATGTTCAGCATTTTACCTCTTTAGTCAGGCTATCTGGTAAGAGTTTTTACGGGTTTTCTCCCATACGATACGCAAAAACAAGGTAGTTCCCCCTAAAAGTCCTTCTGAAAGGCACTGTCCTCCATCTTCGGCAACACAGAGCCAAGTCAGACTTCTACCTACAAGTGCTCCATCACAACAGAAGCTGCCCCCTTTACCTTCATCTATGAGTAGACTACTCATGGAGTGTCCGTCCTGCGCTGCCGGACACTGAGGATTAGTCACAACAACATGACGAACGCAACGAAACTGAAAGCTTCCATGTTAATACCGAAGATGGGTACGATATATCCGCACACTGATAACCTTCCGTGGGAATCGAAGAGGAGTAGGAGGCAAAAATTCCCACGTGTCATCCTTAGGGGGTGTTTATTCAAAACTTTAATAGCAAACTAGGATGTTATATAGCAAGCATCCTGAGTAAAGCTGGATCAACTACGCAACTGCTATTATAGAGGAAAATTGCTTCGAGTCAAAATATACAGAAATTGAAAGCAACATTATCCTATTTTCTATTTTTTTCTAAAGATAAATCACTTCATTTGCTGCAGTAAATCACTGTATTATTTAGTTACATGGATAAGGAAATAAGGAAGTTTTCTGTAACAAATAGATAGTTAACACGAACTTATATGTAGAAATTGAAACTTGACTTAGGCTCAAAAACAACATACATGACATTATAAACTTATAGAAAAGACAGGTAGATTAATTTACTAACTAATTCCTTAGCACTAGAGTCCATGTTGGACCATAGCCAATCTGGTTTCTGGAAGGTTGCGAAACAAGAGATGTTTTTTTTTACATAATAAGGTTGTCAGCCCAATGCTCAACAGTTATATTAGATCAGGATCTATGGCTTAACGGATTACGAACAAGTACAAATATCCATGGCACCACCGCAATTTGATCCCGAAATCTGCAGCACCAAGGGTCAGAGCGCTAGTCAGATTAATTTACAGTATAAGTAAAGTTAAATTGTAGCATTTTATACAATTTTAACTTATCAAAATTAATTTTTAAGGCTATTAAAGACTATTTTTCAAATATATCCACATAAAGAATGTACCTTGCACAACTAATTTTATAAAAAAAATATTTACTGATAAAACTTTTTTGCATGTTACATCTTTAACGTATGATTTAGAGATCCAAAGATTATAAAGTATAGATTGTATTTAATAAAATTAATATTACTTTTTTTCATTTAAAAACATTGAATTTTAAATCATTTCAGTTTTATTTTGTGTGTAAATTGTCTAATAAGGATAAATTGTTGTTGTGGCTAATCCTCCATGTCCGGCAGTGCGGGACGGACATCCCATGAGTAATCTATAGGTAGAGGTAAATGGGGCAGCTTCGGTTGTGATGGAGCACCCGTAGGTAGAAGTCTGACTTGGCTCCGAGTCGATGAAGGAGGAGGGCAATGCTCTGCGGGAGAACTTTAAGAGGGGATTATCCCGCATCTGTATATCGTATGGCCGAAAACACGGAAAACTCCCACCAGGTAGTCCGATTAACGAGGCAAGATGCTGAACACCACAAAAGCCATCGAGTCTCCTCATTTTAGAAACAGCGTCTACAACAAAGCCGCCAGCGGACTAAACCATAGCCTTAATGCTCATCAGTGGGGCATGTTGTCACTGAGCCACGAGTCAGGCAGAATAACTCGTTAATTAATTATGAATTAAATAAGCTAAAATAGTCCTACCGCAGTGTAATAGTGTAAAATAATAGTATAATGAATAATAGTGTAAAGTAATAGTATAATGAATAATAATGTAAAACAATAGTATAAGAAATAGTGTAAAATAGTAATATAATGAATAATCGTGTAAAATAGTAGTATAATATATAATAGTGTAATAAATAATAGTAAGCGCAGTAAATCAAATCAATTCCAGTTCAAAACTATTCCAGAAATTTTGACCAAATTTCATCATTTGACATCATTTGGTATCAAAATATTTCAACTTGCTTTATCTTAAATGTCTTCTGCTTAGGCATAGGAATCCATTTACAGTATGTTGTTCCTGTTTTATCTGTTGTCACGTATTTGGAAGCTGAGCAAAGAACAGCAATAAAGTTTTACAAACAAATTGTGTCCAGGATATGAAACTTGGTGCATTGCTTTCCATACGAAGAAAAAAAGGCAATAAACTGTTTGGATGGGAGGAATTTTGTAAATCAGGGTAACGTAAACTTCCGTTTCAGAAATTCTATTAAGATATTTTTTCTGACTCAGTGTAATTTACAGAATTTGTTTCTGTTGGATAGAGGGTCATGTCCATGATTTATAATGTTCAAACTTCTACAGAGAATCAAATACATTACGACAGGACAATCAAATGGCTGCTCCTGTTTCATGACAATGCGCCTTCCCACAATTCCATTCATGACAATGCCATTCCCCAAAAAAAAAAAAATGTGTATTTCTTCTCCACTTGCAAACTATTTTTCATTTAAAGAATCTCCATTACAACAGACATAAAGAATGAAACTGCAACGCACGCCACCAGTGATTTCAAACTGGTTAGTTATGTTAGAAAAGGACTGATGGCCGAGTGACTAACTGGCGTTCGGGCACACAGGCTTCGGGTTCGATTCCCGGCGATGCCATGAATATTTGTAGTGGTTCGAAATCCACTTTAAACTATTCCTGTCTCACACAACTATTGGGTGAAGGGCTGACAACCCTATCCAGTAACAAGAAAATAGCTCTTGTCTCAAAATCTGCAAGTAGGCAGACGGTCCTGGTCCACCAAAGGGCTGATACTCCAATGAAGAAGAAGTTATGTTAGAAACAACCATTATGTTGGAAGAAGTTATATTGGAAAACTTTAGACTGGTATTAATATCTGGGGTTTTTTAATGTTTTTGTCTACTTAAGTGCTTAAATTACAATCATGTCCATAAATTAAGGATAATTCAGAATCACACAGAAATTGAACTCTAAAATAAAAATTTCACCTGTAGAATTATCACACACATCTTGAAGAAGAATATGCAAATTACAGGAAACCACCAGATGGCGCGGATAGTACGTCACAATGACGAAAGTGTAAGGAATATAAGGAATGGTGGCAAAGAAGTAAAATTGTTCACAAGCGCTTTAAAAGATTTACAGTGCAATAACCGCATAGTTATGGCACAAAGGAAGCATTTGGATGATTTTTTACGTGGTACAATTATCGGACGACTGGAATGTGGACGTACCCAGCTGGAAGTATCCGAGTAACTTGGAATCGCCCAGAGTGTCCTCTCCAGGCTTTGGCAACGATTCCAAAATGATGGTAATGTGAGTAGATGTTACAGTACAGGTCGCCCCCGAGTTACAACGCCGAATGAGGACCGGCATTTAGCAGTTACTTCCAAAAGAAACAGACGGCGCATAGCATCAGACCTGTCTCGTCAGCTCTCTTCAGCTACCGGTACGACAGTTTCAAGGCAGACCGTGTACAGACGCTTAGGGCACATTGGTCTATATGCTCGTAGGTCTGTCAGATGTGTTCCACTTACCGCAACTCACTGTCGCCTGCGATTAACCTGGAGTAGAGAGCATGCATTGTGGACACCGCAACAGTGGTCTGGTGTGATGTTTTCCGACCAGTCCAGGTTTAGTCCAGTCCGCCGGACTTTCATATGGAGAGCGCCAGGTACCCGTTACCACCTAGAGAACACCATTGAACGACACCGTTACGGTAGTGCAGGTTGCCTCGTTTGGGGAGGAATTATTCTTGGTTCCAGAACTGACCTGCATGTTCAGAGTGTAACGATGACAGACCACATCTATCGGGATGTCATTCTGGAACAACATGTACGTTTGTTTCGGGGCGCCATGGGTGCTGAATTTCTGTTTATGGATGGCAACGCCCGCCCTCACCGTGCAAACATTGTAGACGAATGCCTTCAATTGGAGGATATCACCCGTATAGATTGGCCAGCATACTCACCGGACTTGAATCCAATAGAGCATGTGTGGGATATGCTTGGTCGACGAATTGCAGCCCGTCAACCCCCTCCCACCTGTAAACCGGACTTTCGGAGTCCATTGCTTGATGAGTAGTGTAATATTCCCCAAGATCAGATTGATAATTTGATACTCAGCATGCCTAGGCGTTGTAAGGCCTGTATTGCATCGTCCGGGAGACATACTCCATATTAACCATCATACTAACCATGTTATACTGTTTTTTGTAAATAGGTTCTTTTTTTAAATTTGCTCCAGGGAGTAAAAATAGCAATTTTTATTAATTATGTCAAACATATAGCATCTTTTTTGCTCTTTACCTTTTGTTTAATAAATAGACTTTACCAATAAGTCAAATTTGTTTTGCTTCTGTCTCTTTCTTTGCCTGAACTTCATTATCCTTAATTTATGGACATGAGTGTACTATAACATTACAATTACATTTAAATTAAAATTATCATTGGATCTTATTAGCATCACCCAAGGGCAACATAAAGCTTGATTCGGAATAAAATTCCCTTGGTTGCAGTCACTGCAGAAACGAACATAGTCGATGGCGTTTGTAAGCATCTGATATCAGTTGCTGTCTTATGGAATTTTATGGATTTGGTGCAATATGTCACTAAAATGTTAAACAGATACTCATTCTAAAAGGCAATATAATCCACACATCGCCTATCCGTGGGGTATTCATTGTATAAGTTAATAGGATATGAGTCTCACCAATCTCCAGGGGGAAAAGTAGTACTCTTTGATTTACATTAAAATAACGCTTGACTCCTGCTAGTTAAAAGACAGTCTTCAAATTTTTTTTTTTTTTTTTTTTTTTTTCATGTGACGCTGCATTTCGTGCATAATACAATCGGAACTTTTTTTAATGTTAAATTTCTATTGTGTTATTTTTTTAAATTCATTTTGCGGCAACAAGGATTTTAATCGTGTTACTGAAATGGTCATTGGAATTATGGTCATTTATGGTCAAATTTTATTTTATTTTGCCCATGCGTCCCTTAAAATAATCAGAGATGGTTTGGATTTCTTTTTATATTGTCTCATTCTTCCTGGTTTGTCGCTCTTTTATAGTGCCTAGATGAATTATTCCCCTGTCTAATGCAGGAAAATTCACAATTTAAATTTACAAGTGTCTAAAACTTGCAGATTCTCTGATAATCAATAGTAAAAAGTGAAAAAAAAATAAACCCTGGAAAACTCTTAGCATGAGAATTATTTTCTCTCCTGACCACCCAAATTGCGCCAAGCCATTATGATCAATCTGCTCAGATAAGATAAAAAAACATGAGAATTTTCAGCGAGAAGTTATTTCTTTGAACAACGGTTAAGCGAGAGTACTTTAGGGTACTTTTACTAGAGTACTATTAATACGAGTATTAGGGTACTTTTATTACGGTAGTTTTTTACGAGAGTACTTTTTTTTACAGAACAAAGCAAAATGCACTTCTCACTCAACTGTTAATAACTTAAAAGCGAAAATCCTTTTCATGCACGTTCCTGTGTGAATTTCTTTTATGTTCATAAAAAAAATTTATTAGGAAAATAAAAAAAAATTTATTTATTTTATTTTATTTTAATGAAAAAATATTTATTTTGAAAACAAAAAATTATTTAATTTATTTATTTTTATGAAAAAATATTTATTATGAAAATAAAAAAATAATTTATTTTATTTTATTTTTAATTTTATAAAAAAATTAACTTTATTTTACAATAACGATAATTATTTTTCATATTTAAATTATTTTATATATTTTATTTTTATTTTCATAAAAAAATGTATGATGGAAATAAAAAAATTATTTCATTTTATTTTATTTTATTTTCATAAAAAAATAATTGTTATTTTACAATAACGATAATTTTTAGAATATATAACAGCGTGTTCCTTTGAAATGGTGACAATCATAGAGGGGTGTTAGTTAGTAGTTAATAAGGCAGTGTATCAACGTGGCTAGCTTTAAGGTCTTAAACCAATGAGTTACGTAATAACAAATGAGTTAATTAAGTTTAAAAAAATTAATTAATTTAAATTTCTAACCACTTTTCTTAATACAGACTATTTGGCGAGTTTACTCAAAAGAAAGTAAAAGTTCAATTCTGAAAAAATAAAAATATCTCTTCATTCTTTTGATCTAATTGCTTCCCAAGTAAATTTTCAGTTTTTGTTTACTGTAAGATATTGTAAATGATTTACATACATATTACTACATTCCACTGCACATTACCTTGAATTTGAAACAGGTTCTATAGGAGATAAAAATGTATTAAGTAACGAAGAGCTTTATCAGAGACGACCTTGCGGCTCGGTTTCAGAAGAGAGAGAGCCGATGAGTCAGGGGTGTGAGTCAACTGGTTGTGCTCCGCCACAATTTTCAAACGCACCAGACACCTCGGTTTTTCTGGAGATTTGTTGACACAGATGTGCTACCACGAGATCAACAACAGTAATATCTCGGATATTTTATTGTGAGGCGGAAATTTTTTTAACTTTTTTTTTTTCTCCCCGTCTTTTTACCCTTAATATTATGGGTATTGTTTCGAGGAGAGGGATTTTTCACTTCCTTGATCATTTTTTTAGTGTCCTTGGTCAGTTTTTCGTGTCCTTGGTCATTTGTTTTTTGATTCCTTGACAACGTTCAAATTTTCTTAATGGATTTTTTTTTTTTTATTTCTTTGACGAGTTATTCTTATTGGTTTATTTAAATTTATTTCACGAGTTTTTTAAGCATAATATTTTTAAATTCTTTCACGCGCTAATAATTATAGAATTAAATAATTAAATAATGTAAATTGTTTTATAAGATCATTTGGTGAAAGCAAATACCATTTTATTTCAAAGTGAAAAGGAGATTTTTCAAGAAAAGAAAATCGTTTGTAATTCTATACTTTTTATTTTATTTTATTTATTTATTTATTTTTAAATTGCTGTTATGCTTTTTGAATGGGTTAATAAACTTTACACAATCGTAACTTATCATTTTCAGTCATCATTTTTCGTACATTTTTTAAGCATTATGCAATTTAGACAAATGAAATACATGTGAGAGGCAGAAGGACAACTCTACAATTTCGTTGACACTTTCAGAAACAGAAAAAAAGAATTACGGTCTCACATCGGTTTCCACTGAAGAGCGTCACCAGTTGAGTAGCATAAATCAGAAACATACATCTCATATACATACACACTAATATATGTCTATATAAGCTGACAATTTATATTAGTGTGTATGTATATATGTCATATACATGCAAGAAAATATACAAATAGACAGATAATATATATATATAGACATACACGCTAATATACATGTCACATCCATGCACGCTAATCCATGCACGCATCCATGTCAAATACATGCACACTAATATACGTCATATACATACACACTAATATGCATATACACATTACATGTCATTTGCATACATGCTAATATGTCCTATACATGCCCGCTAATATGTATGACATTTGCATACACGCTAATATACATGTCACATACATGCACTTTAATATACATATCCTATACATTCATGCCAATATATATATATATAATATATTAAACACATATCATATACATACACAATAATATACCATGTCATTTACATACACACTAATATACATGTCCTATACATACTCGCTAATATACATGTAATATAAATACAAGCTAATATACGTCATATACATGCAAGCTAATATGCAAGTAATATACATACAAACTAATATATACATGTCATATAAAAAGCTAATATGCATGTCTACATACACATTAACATACATGTCATATACATATAAATATCTACAAGTACAGATGTTTCGAAGGATTCTTACCAATGCTCATGTACCCATGTGCTCGTGTATACTGATTTGGGCACAAACAGTGGTATACTGTTTCACGTGTTACGAAGGCCACGTGTAAACATAACATGTGCAAGCCTCTAATTAAAATCCACTTAAAATCTTTGACTGGTATATTTTTATTTCAAAGCTGATAATTTTTCAAAAAAAAATACTCCGACGGGGGGTTTTTTATATATATATATATATATATATATATATATATATATATATATATATATATATATATAAACTTTCTAAACGAGTCACTTAATCTTTTTTGCAGAAATTTCTATTTTATTAGAAATAATTATGTTATCCTTTCATTTCAAATAAGATAATTACACAAGTCAAAAGAATATTTTCTATCTGTTAGCCTTCTTTTTAATTATAACCGAAATAACTTCAATGATTTTAAGAATTAAAGTTCCTTTTCTTCAATTAAAGTTTCCTTTCTTTTTTTCTGTGAATCTCATTCATACTTCTAGTTCAATATAAGAGTTTATTCCAAAGATGTGGAAGATTTTTTTGAATAAAATATTTTAAGACTGTTCATTTTGAGTAGAAACAAAAACCTTTTATCGTTAAGTAGTTCGCTTGCACTATAAATAGAACTTTATAATTCCTCTAATGAAAGGAAAAAAATGAGAAATCTTTTCATTTTCTTATAAGACGAGTCATTCAGTTATATCAATAAATCGTACGTAAAAAATTAGTGGAGACAAAATTGATGCGCTATTGATTGATACGATAATATTTCAAACCCCCAAAAATTATTTTTTATTTAAGAATATTTAAATTTTTTAGATTGATTATTATTTTTATTTATTTTCTTCATTATCACAACTTGTTGTATTATGGACACAATGAAATATTTATAATTATTTAATAATTACTTAATAAATAATAAATCATTAATCATAATTTAATTTATTTTTTAAAAATTAATTATAAGTTTTAGTCATTTTATTAATTTTAGTAGAATAATTCAGCGGAGCCTGATGGCCGAGTGACTAGTGCTCTGGTGCTAGGTACCACAGGTTTCGGGTGCGTATCCCAACAGTGACATAGATGTTTGTAGTGGTTCATTCGGAATCCATTTTAAATCGTAGGTCCCGGTCTAATATGACTGTAGAGGGCTGATAACCCTACCCTGTAATAAGATAACATCTCGTGTCTCGAAATCTGCCATTAGGCAAAAGACCTTGGCCCACGACGAGGTTGTTGAGCCAATGAAGAAGAAGAAAAATTCAACAATTCAGGGCCTGATGGTTCTGTGGCGCTCTTTTCCCCATGTTTTGGGTTCGAGTCCCGGCGGTGCCATAGTTGCTTGTAATAATTCGGAATCCACTTTAAACCATAGGTCCCGGTCTAATATGAGAGTAGATTCTGTAGATTCTTGTTGGGCGTAAGGCTGACAACCCTACTGCTTAGAAAGCATATACAATCCCAAAATCTGCCAGTAAGCAGACGGCCTTGGCCCACCATGGGGCTCTTGCTCCAATGCAGAAGAATTCGATATTTCGCTCAAAATCAGATGTGTAAAAGGCCTGATACACCGTATTTAACGCTGATTTATGTTATATTTTTGCCATTCTAATAACGAATGACAATCAAAATGCCTGGAATATGAAAAAGACAATAACATTGCTTCCTAAATTTAAAAGCAAAAGAGATAAATTATAATACAGTATATTCTTGATAATCGTCAGAAAATGTTTTATCTGGGACTGTACTTATTTTAAAAGTTTTTTTGATGAACATTGATGTTTTTTCACCGTCTGCGATGCCATTTGGGGTTGTTCGATTGTACTTAAATGGGGTATGTTTAATCTCGGTGCTTGACAGACGATACTATATATCTTTGTGAGGGGATCATTATGTTTCAAAATTCGTATTTTGTAAGATGTCGTATTTATAAACAGAAAATGCGAATAAAAGAAAATATATGTCTGTTTCCTTAAATATTAAGATAATTATGAAGAAATGCTTTTTTTTTCTCTCTGCATAAAGTAGATGCTAAAGCAGAAACCAATTGTAAGTCTAAAAAAATTTTAGGGGTCTTTAAGTCTTAAAATTTTTTATTTTTTTAATTTTTCTATTTAATTCAATTTTTTGACAAGATTTTCTTCATTAATCATTACTTTTTTATAATCTATATATGATTTCTATAATTTAGAACTTTAGATTTTTATGTTGGCAAAGCATTAATATGTATATATATATATATATATATACACTCAAGAAGCAAAACATTCTGACCACCTGTCAATAACGAGTTGGCCCACCTTTGGCGAGCAACACAGCTTCAACCTTGGTAGATGGCCGGAGACAGATTGTACCAGATGTTTAAGCAACGGTCACGCAAATCCGAGATATTGCGAATTGGTGGTCTTTGAACTCTGAGCTGCCGTCCCAGGACATCCCAAATGGGTTCTATCGAATTGAGATCCGGTGAGTTAGGCGGCCAGGACTTTAACAGGAATTCAGCCTCATGTTCCTGGAACCACTCCAACACAATTTTAGCCTTGTGACAATTAGCGTTGTCCTGTTCGAACATTCCATTTCCAGCTGGAAAAACAGAGGCCATGTGAGGATGCAACTGGTAAGCAATGATGTTCAAATACCCTGTAGCATTCATGGTCTGCTCTACCACAATCACGGGTCCCAGAGACGTCCAAGAGAACGTCTCCCAAAGCATAATACCGCCACCACCGGCCTGTGTATGACCTACTGTACATTGAGGGAGCAACTATTCGCCTGGAAGACGGCGTATCCTGACACGGCCATCGGCGTTATGAATGATAAACCGTGATTCATCTGACCAGGCAACTCTCTCCCACTGATCAATGGACCAGTCACGATGTTCCCGGGCCCAGCGCAGGCGCTGTTGGGTCAGCAAAGGCACAAAAGTGGGACGTTTGCTACGTAGCCCCATATCCAACAGTGTCCGCTGAACAGTGTGCTCCGATACTATTCTACTTGGCCCTGCATTGTATTGGGCTGTCAGCTGAGCCACTGTCTGGCTCCGGTTTTGCTTCACCATGCGAAACAGTCTCCGACGACCTTTTTCTTTGATAGCGTGTGGACGTCCAACACCATGTCGTCTGCTGCTGGTTTCACCGTCATTCATCCACTTTGCATAAGTACTAACAACTGTAGATCGCGAACAACCCACGAGTCGTGCAGTTTCGGAAATACTTGTTCCGAGCCTTCGAGCCATTACAATCTGCCCTCTATCAAATCTTAGATCCGCAGCCTTTCCCATCACACACAGAAGTAAGTGAAAGAATGCAGCAGCAGTTAAATACCACTTCCACCTGATCACGTGCCTTCCACGTCATCCAGGCGAGTTCATTGCAAAATGTAGGGGTGGTCATAATGTTTAGGCTCTTGAGTGTGTATATATATATTGTTTCTTGGTTCAATAGTTTGCTTCTCAATTATAATTAGCATATTACTTTATGGCAGAACCATAAAGTAATTAGTTTGGTGAAGATGTGCGCTTAGAGTAGTAGTGGAATGGCATACGACAAGTTGCCATAAGAGACCTTAAATACCCAACCGTACTGCATCGTGCGTTCAAGTTAAAGGAGGTCTGACCAGGTATTAAAGCCTGCTTTTATTTATGAGCTTTTGTATGATAAAGGATTAGTTTACTTTCATTTTGTAATCACTCACTTATATCAATGTTACAAACAGCATATAAAATTTCAATCGACAAATTCTTCAATACTGCCAATTTCTTCTTGGAGAGCTAATTTTTATGGCAGTGTAGCATTTTTCCTATGAGAAGAGTTGTCGAATTTCGTTCCCAGGGGAAATGAATACATATTCTTTAACAAATGCATAATAACAACTTATCACTCAAATCTGACAGCAGATAAGCAGTATTGTGGATATTTATATTACATGCAATTAATGTTTTGTACTAATGAGAACAACCTGTCACTCAAATATGACAGCAGATATTCAGTGTCATGGATATTGAGAGATCATGAAATTAGCGATTGCCTGTTCCACCATCATAGGTCGAGACAATTACAGACATATGGACTACGTGATGAGTTTCTGCATCGTGATTGGTGATTGAATATGGGCTGTGAAAGTGTCCAATCTTATGAGAAGTGAGGGAAACTGACTGGCCCCTCTTGGCAGATTTTCTTGAAGTGTTTTGGAGAAGGAGCTCCCTCCTTCTCTGTTCTGTCGACAAGAAGTGTTGTTTATCTTTTTTTCTGAAAGTGATTGAACAAGCCGAAGATTTCGCCTGTTTACAAAGTGAGTCCCTTGTGGTGTCGTATATCATGCTGTGTGATAATTAAGCTCTGCCGCAGACCATTTGTTTAAAATTCTTCGTAGACTCGAGAACTCTGTAGAATCTCTGTGTAGTAGAATCTCAGTGAATTGCAACTTCTTGAAGTTATTGAAGTTAACTGCACTTGTGTATCTAATTCATATATTTAAATTTCATTTCTTTGCAAATAGAGTTTTTTATATGTATATAATGCTTGTAAATAAAAATTAAAATGTTCCCATGAACCTGAAAGTGGCCCTATTCTTGAAGCCGTTATAAAACTAGTATAGGCTGAGACGTTACAGAAGTGAGTGCATTTTAAGTTGATTTGATTATTCAGTGCCTCTCCTGAAATTTTTTTAACAGTTTCAAGAATAATATAAATTTACATGGGCAACTAAAGAAAAATTCTAAGCTACTTAAAAGAAGAAAAAAGTAAAATTGATATTCTAAATAGAGATAAGTTAAAAAAAAAAAACATTTTCAAAATTGGAAAATGGCATGCAATTTGAAAAAAGTAATACACGCAGCTTTCGAAGGTAAAAAATGCACTATCTTCTAAAACTGAATGTAAAATTGTCCCGTGTGATCGTTTTCACAAATATATATTTTTTCCATCTACTACAACTTACATAATCACTCTTCTTTTATACATTGTAAAAAAAGTAAGCAACAATAGAAAATAAAATGCTCAGCAATTTAAAAACTCTTTGTAATCTTTTTTCCCGTTAATTTATGAGTTTTTTTAAATGGCGTCTTTTCTTAAAATGCTTCAGAAATAGAAGAAAGAAAAGCTTTAGTTGAGACAGCTAAAAAAATAATTTTTCTTATTATTTATATCTTTCATTGATAAATTTGTAAAAATAGTATCTTTTATGTCTTTTATACTTTGTTCATTAAGAAAAAAAAAATTATAAATTTCTGTTTAATTTTTAACTAAGGTTTGTATAAACTTTTTTTTTCATACAATAAAGACTGTCTCTTTTCTTGTTTTCTGAAATTTTTCTTGAAAGCAGTAATTAAAAGAATGTTCCCCTATACTTAGAAAAAAAAGGACCGTTCTTTCTTACATAAAAAGAACGATCTGCTTATTTGTTTCTTCCCCTCCCCCCAGAAAAGATTTCCCCTGTAAAATGCTTTTCTCTGCGCTCATTATTTTTTAAAGGAGAAAACAACTTTACACTCGTCAAAATTACATGAATTAAGATTGGGAAGCGTTAACCTTCCAACAAAATTAATGTCCCCAGAATTTCGATTAAATTTCAGAACAAGAAATATAGTTTGAAACAATAAATAATTTTATTTGTACTTATTTTCATTAAAATAGGAACAAATTCCATATAATTAAATGATCAGGCAACAAAGTTTTAAATTGCATTGAGGATTAGCCTGGCGATTAGCTTAATTGGTTTCAAAGATAAAAAGTTTAATTCAAAATCAGGCAAGAATCCTCAATCTAAATTTCCTATATTTACGCCACGAATCATGTTAAATTTGTAGGTCGAAAAGTCTTTCCCATAAGAAGATAAGTTAAGTTAAGTTAATTGAAACCTCCTCGATGTCGATATTCGTTAAAAGTTTTAGTGGACCCGACTCGTAGCTCAATGTTAACGTGCTTTGCTGGTGAAGCATCAGGGCTAAGGTTCAATCCGCTGGCTGCTTGTTGTGGACACTGTTTCAAAAGCGAGAAGATTCGATGGCGTTTGTAATGTTCAGCATCTTGCTTCGTGAGTCAGATACCTGGTGCAAGTTTTCCGGGTTTTCTCCCATATGATATGGAAATGTGGGGTTGTTCCCCCTAAAAGTCATCCCGGAAGACACTGCCCCACCTTCTTCAGCGACACGGAGTCAAGACAAACTTCTACCTAGTGATGCTCCATCACAACAAAAGCTGCCCCTTCCCCTCCATGCAAGAATAGACCCCTAGGGGTGTCCGTCCAGAGCTGCCTGGCACTGAGGATGAGTCACAACAACAGCAGTGCAGTGCCATGAGAAAAACTTAGCGAAGTATATTTCCTGTTATAAAGTGGTGATCAGATTCAAGTGGAAGAATAAATGCATTATTTTTGTGAAAAAAAGACGCTTTCAGCATGCATTTTCATTTATATTTTTAAAAAAAATTTTTAAATTAAAAAATTAAAAGACGATGTAATTTTTACCGATTTCATTAATTTTCTTAGAAAACTAATTTATATGAAAATCAATTTTTTTTTATGGAACATTCCTTATCAATTTTTGTGAAAAACGAAAATACTTTCGCACATGCTAAACGCTATTAGGATATTACGATTTCAAATATAAGTTGTTGTTTTTTAGTAAAAAAATAAAAGATTAAAATTCCAGAAACATTTTTAAACTATTTTGCAAACAACTTATGATCTAATGTATTCGATCTGATCCAAATTACAAACATAATAAATTTTTTTCTACTATTGTTGTTTAAGAATTCAAGGAAATAATTATTTAAAAATGAAATGTTACGGAAGTATTCATCTCCTTTCAGAATTATAACCAAATTTAAGAATTGCAATTTATTATTAGCAAGAATTTATTATTTATCTTAAATTTTTAAAAATTAAATTAAAATTCACCATTAAAAGTAATTTTAAAAATTGTATCAAAATTTTTTTGCTAATTATCATAAGAATAATTAGATATTAAAACCAAGTCGTTTCTGTAAAAAAAATTAGTTTATTAAAGGCTTTATTTTACGCGTAATAATGTTTATTTTTCTAAAACAAACTACAGAGTAATTGATTTGTAGAAAATAGTCTCTAGCTTGTGCTGCCATCTAGATTCCCTATATGAAAATAAACAAATTTATTTTAAAATATCTTATATAAATTAATATATTTGTGGAATATGCATGAATTTAAAAATAATATATTACTCTTTTTGTAATTTTGAACTTTAGTAAGGATCAGACATTTTAAAGTTTGTCATTTAATGGAAATTCAATTAAAATAAATAAATTCACATTTTAAATTTCTCTGATTTAAGATTAAATATAAGCAGCGATCTTAAAATTGTAAAATCTACATAATTTCAAAATAATTTTTAAAAATTATATAATATATGTTGTTGTTGGCCAAGCACACTAGCTCATACGTACTCATGATTGAAGGGGAAGGAAGCAGTTTCTGTTGTGATGGAGCACCCCCGTAGGTAGAAGTCTGACTTTGGCTCCGTGACGCTCTTACGGTCATAGGAGACCGGGACCTACACCTTAAAGTGGATTCCGAACCACTACAAATATCCATGGCACCGCCGGGATTCGAACCCGAAACCTGTGGCACCGAGCGCCAGAGCGCTAGACACTCGGCCATTCAGGTCCCAAATTTGTGAATGCCAACGGCACGCGATTTTCCCAGATGGTCACCCACCCAAGTACTGACCGCGCCCAATGATGCCGGTATATTCAGCATGGTATGGCCGTTGGCAAATATAATATATATAATATTGAAGTAGTATTATAAAGAAATATAACGTAAGATCATATGTAAAATTAGATATTATTTTGTACCATAATTTTAAAGTAATGATATAATCAAAAATTCCAGGCCCGTTCACTAATATATTATAAAACTATAAGTTTTTATCAACAATGGAACTTAAATAAATCTTTTTCAAAATGTGTTATAACAATTTTTTAATGCAAGATTTTTTTTTTATTTGCATTCCATATACACCCCGTTAAATTGCACAATGGAACTAGGCTAGTTCCAACGCACTGGCAAAAGCGTCCCCTGTGGTGTTCAGCAGAAATGATCAGTTCGCCTACAGACCCTTACCCTGACAGGTAATTTCGCTCATCCTGCGCATAGCTGAGTATCGGATTTTTGGCTCAGAAGTGGAATCCTTCCACGAATCTATAATTATCTATCTTTAAATGTGTTGCATGTTGTTTGTCTTTAATTGTATGTGCGTGGTGTTTGTGCGTGTGTAAATAAAGCTGAGAGTTCTCCAACCTGTGCCTTAAGTATATCAAGCCTACCACACCCAGTTACAATCTGGTTTGCCCAAACTACACCCCATAACAGTTATTTAGATAATACAGTCAATTAATTATAATCGATGTAATTAATAACTTTACCAAAAATTTCACGTTCTTTTAAAAATTTTGTTGATGTCATTTATTAGGATTCGTAATACTCCTAGTTCAGACTTGGATCTTTGTCTTCCAGTAGATCTGCTCTTCGAACTCTTGATTTTTTTTTTTTTTTTTTTTCAGAACTTGTAACATATAGAGCAAATAGAGGCTAATAATCTTTTTATAAACATCATATGTCCCTTCATCATGTGCTAAAACGTTTCCTTCAAAGATGACACGAATTTTTGTGTAAAGTAATATTTTTAAAGGCATCGATTAAATTAAAATTATTAACATTTAATTAAAAAATTTTATTACATTTTAATTAAATACTATCATTTTTTTGTGAAAAAAAACGTCAGTAAAAAAAGTGACTATTTTTATAGAAATTAAGTATTCATAAAGACCAATCACAAGCAATGAAATTATTAAAATTTCAAAGCTCAAAAACCCATCAATGACTAGCAATTGCACATTCAGTATTCAAATCAGTAACTAAAGAAACTTCCCTTGGAGATCCATGCTACGTTTTTCGTACATGTAAGAAGTGATAAAATTTCCGTCTCATATTCTACAACACACTTTTCCTCAGGCATACCTCAACTGCAGCTCGATTTTGAGGTGCCCGATTCTGCGTCCAATCATGTCCCCTACATGGTTAATTGCCAAAGATCTGGTGAACTTGCTGATCTGGTATTCGAAGTGGCGTATTCGAAGTGGCATTCGAAGTGGCGTGTATCAAAAGTGGCAATAGAGGTGAGTGTATTGGGCTTGTAATTATGTTGAAAAATTTCTCCTTGCCCTTCAGGATAACGCAAATGGCCACAGAAGGGCATTATTACATAGTTACCTATTAAAGTTGTACATAGGATAACTAGAAATGATCTGTTACTGTAAGAGATAACATATCCCACCATCACATCAGAAGTAAAAGCAGTGTGCCCAGGGCCGGATTTAGATGAAAGAGGCCCTGGCTATTCCCCTTATGAGGCCCTTTCACCTCCCATTTTTAAGTTTGTAAATTACATGAGCGATAATAAAATACATCATTACTGGGATATATATCAGTATGGTTAATGAAACATGTTGTGATTGGTACTAATCTTTATAAAAAAATGTGGCGCGGATAATAAATAAAAAAAAGTCCAGAACACTTATTTGGACATTTATTCTCAGCACCATATGTAGTACTTGAAACAAGAACTAATCAAACATAACACACAACCTTTACAAAGAAACAAAATTTAAATAATAAAAATCTTTGACTACGAATATAAAATATGCAATAAAAATTATCATATTTTCTATCAAATTAAATTAAATATAATCAATACATTGAATATTAAAGCAAATTCAATCCAATGTTCCAATCTGCACTTTATTTATGCAAGAACAAACCAGAGCTTAGTAGCATAAGGCACGTCAATATTTTCAATAGCAATCAGTGAACGTATGAACTATACTTTGGTGCAATCTAGTATATACAAACGAACAGAACCAATGAGCAGAACGCGTTGATCTTAACCAACACATTTTTATGTTTGTTTATTAGTCATATGTGTAGAATGTCTCCTTATTTTCGATTCAGTATTTTAGTATTTACTGTATTTAGAATAGTATAATTCTAATTTTGCTAACAATTTGAATGCAGGCCCCTCTTGATCTTGAGGCCCTAGGCTGAAGCCTAGTTAGCCTATAGGAAAATCCGGCCCTGAGTGTGCCACTGTAAAGCAAAAGTTAATTGAAGCATTTTACATATGGATGCGACACACGTCTGCTTCAAGACTGAAGCGGTATTCATCACCAAACACTAAGCGATGTAATGACCATGACTATTGGCTACAACACCATTCCTGATAACTCTATCGATGTTATTTAATTAACAGCTGACCCTTTGAAGGCCACAGGGTGTATAACCTTCAACATTGCAAGATGGTAAAAGATACGAATGGTAATATAGAAGAAGTTGTTTGGATGTAGATAACGATTTATTCAGAACAATTCATACCTGTAGCACACTCAGCGCGTTTACACATTTGCCAATGATAAAATAAGTTTACGATGTCCGTGACATTGAGTGAACTTGTTTACTTAAAAGAAATATCATACATACACAAGCCACTATGTCATCATTGATCATGCGAAAGGAACGATAGAATGCTGATAGATAAATGTTGGATACGCACACAGCGATAAACTCGTCAATTGAGTGGCAATTGCTGTTTGTTTCACTTTGAAGATAACGAAACAAATCCATCTGATAAGCCCTTTACAATGCGGAACTAGCAAATGCTAATGTAACAAATATGCCGGCATAAAGGAAGGCTGCAATCTTAAGACATGTCTGTAACCAGTCCCGAGATAATTGTAAATAGTAATTTGTTCCAAGCATGTGTGTATTTGTGTTCCAACTAAGCCTTAATTAGTGTGACTCATTGCCTCAATAATATATAATTAAGACTACGCAAACTATAGCCAGTATTTAGTTCTCACATTGATTTCGATTATTTCAAAACTTCATTCAAGGTAATTAAAATAATTAAAGTGGAAAAATATTTGGAAGAATGCATCCTTGAGAGAAAATGAAAAAAAGATAAGATTTTTTAATTTCGATTTACATTATTCTTCTTTAGTTATATTTTCAGGGGCAGGTTTCGGGTTCGAGTTCCGGCGGTGCATGTATGTTTGTAATGGTTCAGAATCCACTTTAAATCTAGGTCCCGATCTAAAAATGACCGTAGAGCATTGGGCGTAGGACTGACAATCCTACCCCGTAAAAAGTCAACGTCACCAAGGTGGAGTTAGGAGACAAATCAGACTTCCACCTACGGTGCTTCATCACAACAGAAGCTGCCCCCATCTTTCCCTCTTTCCATAAGACCACATGGGTTCCTGAACTTGGTCTAGATCTCATGTCTCGAAATCTGCCTGTAGGCGGACGGCCTTGACCCACCATTTGGCTGTTGTGTCACTGATGACGATGATGAGTTATATTTTCTGAGCCGTCTCAATAGTATCTCTTAAAAGTATAAATTTTGAAATCCTCTTAAGTTTAAATTTTGAAATCTGAAATATTTTCCGTGTACATGTCCTTTTCACACAAGAATTTTTAATATTTAATATTCATTATTCGTAATAAAATCCACTTTTAAACTATAAAAAAATTCAACGTTTTCAGCCAAGAGCAAAACAAGAAAGTG
The DNA here is from genome assembly GCA_021605075.1 of Caerostris darwini. Taxonomy (NCBI): domain Eukaryota; kingdom Metazoa; phylum Arthropoda; class Arachnida; order Araneae; family Araneidae; genus Caerostris; species Caerostris darwini. Next base: position 433,400 of record BPLQ01014200.1, read on the forward strand.
TGGAAATCACGCCATTTGTCTAGACAGGCAGTAATTTCAATTTGCGTTTTGAATTGTATTCTCTCATTGTGTCCTTGGATTCTTCACATTTCCTTGCATTATTTATCAAACTATTCGATGATATAAGTAGAAATTTTTAATACTTGTTGGGAAACTATTTGGTTTTTTTATAAGAAAAACTATTTTGTGGAGTTATTTTTAGATAAAAGTAATTAAAACGCAGCGATAACGAAATCAATAACGTTTATTCTCAGTTGAAAGTCACGTTTATTCTCAGTTTTCTTTGGAAGTATAGGTATTAAACTATTTTGAAATATTTTATTATTTTCGAGTATAATTTCATCAAGAATTTGCATTTATTTGTTATTACGAACTGAATTATTATTAATGAAATTTAGCGTAATTAAGATTTTTAATTTGCAGTTATAAATAAATTGTATTATAACAGAATTTAATAAGTTCTAGTTTTAATAAAAGTGATTTATTTTCATTCTCTTTAGACTTGATTAATCCGCTGGAAAATTAAACTCAATACTGACAAAACTGAGCCTGGAACATCTCAACTCATACTAGACCTATGACGGCTTCAAGAAGAGGGCCACTTTCAGGATCATAGGAACACTTTAATTTTTTTTTTTGCAAACATTAAATATATATACAGAACTCTATTTAAAAAGAAATGAAATTTAAAGATATGAATTAGATCCACGTTCTCTCCTAGGACGGAGATTTTCAAAGTTCTCGAATCTACGATGAATCTAAACACGTTGTCTGCGGCAGACCTTAATTATCGCACGGAGTGATGCACGAAACCACAACGGGTTCACTTTGTAAACAGGCGGAATCTCCGGCCTGTTCAATTACTTTCAGAAAACGAGAAAAACAACACTTCTTGTCGACTCGTCGCAAAAACCTCCCTTTAAGACAATCCGTCAAGATGGGGTTATCAGCTTCTTTCACTTCTCATTGGACTTGACACTTCCTCAGCCCATGGTCTATACCATCACGATGCAGCAACTCATCACGTAGTCCATATCCTGTTTGTAATAGTTTCGACCTGTGAAGGTCAAACAGACAAATTAATTGTATAATAATTGCAAATTAATTGTATAATAATTGACAATAATTGTATTTGTCAAAATTCTAACCTGTCTCATTATCCATGACACTGGTTATCTGTTGTCATATTTGAGTGGCAGGTTGTTCTCATTAATACACAGGGGCCTGGTGGGCAAGTGGCTAGCACTCTGGCGCTTGGCACCGGGTTTCGGGTTCAAGTCCCTGCGTTGCCATGGATGTTTATAGTGGTTCGGAATCCCCTTTAAACTGTAGGTCCCGGTCTGTTTAGCCTAACATCTGCACAAGATGGCCGTAGAGTGACAAACCAAACCAAATTTCATTAATACAAAACACTAATTGTCCCGATACTGCTTATCTGTTGTCAGATTTGAGTGATAGGTTGTTATTATGCACTTGTTAAAGAATATACATCCCTCTCTCCTGAGAACGAAATCCATCAACTCTTCTCATGCTACAGGCTCTTTGTTCTCTTTACTAGCAAAAAGAAATGTTCTAACACAACTATCTCTTGTCCAAACAAGTTTAATATCTAAAAATCTCATTTACTCTCAGCATATTAAAACCTTACGAAATAACTTCAATAAATTCATTGTAAAATTACTAAATTTAATAATAAATTTGTATAATTGTATTTGCAGAAATTCTAACCTGTCGCTACATAACAAACTGCTTATTTATATGTATTATTTATGCAAGTCCAGTTTGAAGCAAAAAGTAACTTGTAAAACATCTATAGACTTAAAAACAAAATCCTTCGAATGATTACCAACTCAATTTAGTATTTCAGGAATCATGATATTAGACAATCGCTTAACCTTTCAAACACTCGCCAATTTATACTTAAAATTTCGAATTGGGGAACTTATAAATATTTTTATTTTTAAGTTCCCCAATTCAAGTATTCTCAATTTCTTTTTTATTTTTAGTCAAAGTATTTTGCTTAAACTACCCAAAACTGTATTTATTTTCATCTGAAGTTAGACATTACAATTATTTTAAAATTAAGTTACATGCTATGTTTGAGTCAACCCAATTTAGAATCGAATTTATTGTTATTTATTTTATATTGTCTATACTATCAAAATGGTAAGCAAGAACATTATTTGAGTATTTGCCTAAAGATTAGAAAAATCTGTATTGTAAATCAAGAAAATTTGAGAATATCAAATATGATTTTCCTTGTAAGAGTAAAAAGTAGAATCTCTACATTTAAACAGACGAGTTAGGGGAAGTCATAAGCGGTGTTTGTAAAATTTCAGAACCCATTAACTGCTAAGAGCAAAAACCAGGAAGAATTTGCGAAAAATTCCTTTGACAACTATAATGGAAGAAAAAGAAGCTTTATATGGAGATGAAAGGCTTTCATGCGTATAATCTAACCTAGTAAAAAGGAAGGGCATTCGAACTTCAAAAGTTTGAGCTAAATGCTAAATTTTGAAGCTCAGAAAAAAGGTTCTCAGATCGTTGTTGTTGTTTCTTGTCCCACTGGTAGACAGCAGCATCTAGACCAAGACCAAGAACCCGTGTTGTCTCATGGAAGGAGGGTATAAGTAAAGTAAAGTAAAGTAAAGGCTGGTGTATAATTGGAGTGCGTAGGGTTCTCCCTGTAATTTTAAAATCATAATTAAATATTATTTACCATATTACTAAAAATTTTTTAAAAAGAATATTAAAAAGAGCCCATGCTCTGTGTGGAAGGAGGGTATAGGGGGCAGCTTCTGTTGTGATGGAGCACACACAGGTAGAAGTCTGACTTGGCTCCACGACTCTGAAGAAGGAGGCAAGGCCTTTCGGGAGGGCCTTTAGGAGAAGCTATACCGCATTGCGTATCATATGGGAGAAAACACGGAAAAACTATCACCAGATAGTCCTACTAACGAGGCATGATGTTTAATATCACAAACTAAATCTTCGAAATAATTTCTGGTTCTATAATTTCAACCCAGAGAAATGTTTAAAAGTCGTTGAAAGGTCTAAAGTTAAACACATCATCATTCGTAGCTATTTGTAGAAGGTCTAAATTTCAATCCTGTAACTTCAAAGGAAGCACAATTGTAGGAAATTTTCATTTGTTTAGAACAGGTGAACGTGAATAGCTAATTGATTATCAGTACCAAAGGTTAGCCGCATTATTGACTCAATTCCAGTTGTTCTTCTGCCAGAAATGAAATCTTAAAGGATGAGATTGACACTCTCTTTGGAGTCGGAGTGATTGATGAACTGGACACTCCTTACTATGCTAGAATTATTGAAAATAGGATTCTGCCTTCGCAGTGGTATTACTACCGAAGTCTAAGGAAGACTTCTGCCTCTGCATCTGTTGTCGCATATGGATCATATACATCAAATCACCTTCATATAACACCATCTATTTAAAGTCGGGATACCATCAAAAGAAGATATATCTCCCCAATAAAAGCAAAAAATCTTTGTTTGTCATTTTGGAGTTTTTCAATTCACACGGAAGAAATTTAGATTGAAAGCAGATCCTACGACATTGAGATCCATGGATTTTTAAGAAATGGACTAAAAGCTAATATTTCAGCTTATGTAAAGGTCATTATGGTATACCTTTGAAAAACATTTGGAAAATATGTGGTTTGTCTTCGAAAGAATTTAGAAATTCAAGCTGCATGTCAATAGTGCAAAGTACAGTTTTATTTGTCTAAAAATCAAATGTGTGTACTCGTGTCACTGTAACCCGAATAATAGCAGATTATATTAAGGTGGGAATTACTGTAGAAATACCTAACTAATAAACAAATTTCAGTATAGTTAGCGTCACTGTCCGACCAACAAGGCTGATACGCTGTGTCTGGTAATCCAGAGAAATAGACTCAACCATATAGACCAGTGTCTTGACATATACTCAGAAGTAGAAATTCATGGGATTAAAGTTCGTGACAAGAGTGGCCACTCTACCCGAACATCATATCCGATTATCTGTTAGGCGAATTCGGTATCGAGATAGTCACAGACCTCAACTTGCTTTATTCGACATATGTCCAAGAGCTACGAAAGTTAAGAATTGGAAAATATGTTTTAAGAATTATAAAATATAAAATTAAGTAAGTTAAATTAAGTAAATTAAAAGGAAGAATTATAAAATTAAGTTTTTAGCAATTGCGAAGAATGAAATCAAAAATAAATCATTAAAAGTGTTCTGGTTAGTATCTTTCATGGCCTAAGAAATGTAGAAAGGAGAGGTTATTAACAGAAATGTTAAGGCGTCGATTGACTATAGAAAGGCAGTTAATTAAAAATATGGAACTGAATAAGGGTTAGTATAATAACTGAATCTGTTAATTGTAGGTCGGGAATTCAGAAAGTGCAAAAAAAAAGTTATTATAAACAAGTGGTTATCAAAATAATGAAAATGGTCTGGTCAAAATAATGAAATCCTAGAATTATAAGGAATCCTTTACTAATATGGCGTAGGACCGCCTTCGGCAGACAAGTGCTGAAAAGTGTTTAGAGGAATATTGAACCATTCGTCATGGAGATATCGTGAAAGTTTCGGAAGAGATGCCTTTGGAGGATATTGATCCTGGATGGATCGCTCTAAAATAGACCATAACGGTTCGATAATACTGAGATAGATTGACTGTGGGGCCAAGGTAGATGTTTCACTTCATCCAAACATGGCTGGAATAGGAACACTATCATCTGGAAAATTTCATCTTCTGCAGAAAACAAAGTTTACATCATACGATGGATCTGGTCAGCTAAAATTTCTCTATAGTTCACCACGGTGATCTTTCCTTTCCGGGTTACGATTGGGCCAGCATGCCCATACCATGACAGATTCACCTCCATGCTTGACAGCTGGAAGGAGACAATCGTGATCATACACTTGTGTAGTTCTCCATACGTGCATCCTTTCTGCTGTGGGGAAAAATTTGAAAGATGATTCTTCTGACCGTATAACTATCTTCCACTTATCCATCGACCAAGTTTTGTGATTGAGGCACCACTGTAGACGATGTTTGGCATTAACAGATGTGACAAGTGGCTTGGGAATTGATTCTTTGCCTTAAATGTCGTGTTTATGCAAGTGCCTCCTAATAGTAATTATTGACATGATAATCAGATGCTGAATGAGGTATGTGGTCACTTTGGTTGCAGTTGTTTCCTTTATAGACATTACTATCCGCTTCAGTGACTATCGGTCTCTTTCACTCAGTTTCTCCTTCAGCCCAATATTTTGCTTTATCGAGCCTGTCTTGACGCACTGTGTGTACGCTGTCATGACTTTGGACCTTGCACCTCTAGAAAAGTCTAAAAGCTGGGATGTTTCTGTCACAGTTGCTGCAACTGATCAGGTTCCTACAATTTAGCCTCTTTGAAAAGTCTGATACATTTTAAGCTTTTGACAAAAATCCAAGACATACACATATACTAAAGCTCATCATACTACCATATATACTTTTTATATTAAAAAAAAAACTGTTAGTTGATTATTTATGCAAGCTTTACCTGAATTTATGCAGTTACTCTTAAAAAATCACAAAAAGTATATATTTATATACAAATTTTTAAAAAAAAAATAGGTGCGCAGTAGATCTACCTCCCCGTGGTGCACCTGGTAACACTTTTCAGTGGCTAAAAGATCTACAACTTGGCATTATGTTAGATTAATGAACTCTGTTTCAGCATGTTTTGTTGTATTCTCTGTTCTTTTTTTTTTGTTGTTGTTTGGTTTTTTTTTTGCTGTAACTGTTCATAATCTGCCATTGGAAATAAAAAAATAATAAATAAATAAAAGAGCTTCTGATAATCAGTAGGGTTTGACTGATTCCAAAAGTATTAAAGAAAACTGGTAGTTAAGATTACATTTCCATGCTTACCAAGAGCAGTCTTCACTTTTATTCACAAGTGTTTCCATTATTTTGATAACCACCTATATACATAATCATATTTTTTATTACAGGAATGCACTTCTATGTGTGAACTTCATATTATACAATATTTTCTAAAAAGACATAGATGAATTAAATATGTTTTATAGTCCATTTTAATCATGGCAATGATTTAAAGATAAAAAGATTTATAGATACAAACTGAGAGGCTTGTCCTAACAGAAAATCAATATATTCTCAGTAAATAAGTTGCAGATTAACAGTGAGCTTCTCAAAAGAATAAAACAATATATCAGTTGTTACTTGCAAAAATGTTTTAAGATTTAAAAATATATTATGACAATCATATTTTATAACAATTAATAATTTAGATCAAGACAAAATATCTTTACAATAGTTTAGTTTAGTGAAATAATTTGATTTATGTCCTATTAAAATTAATTCTGATTTACTATTATACGACTTGAATCAAGACTTTCAGAACATTATGTGATGCAATAGTAGATATTATAAACACATAACTATATTTAAATAGAGCAGTTTCTGATTCTATGTACTTTAATTTTTTAGACTTTTATCATTTATACAAACAGCATCATGATAAAACTAATATAAGGATTAATTTTAGTTGGTACAGAAAATAATTTATTTTCAAAGCAAAATTGCAGATTTAATGTCATATACTTTATCCCTAGAACTTCCAAATGAAAAGTGTTTAATTATCTGGAGTATTTTAATAAAAATTTAATTATCACACAGAAGAATGTCTGAAGAAATGACAAAATCTATAGCCTTTATTAAAAGTCTTTCACTTGATGAAGGACTTCTGTTGTAAAATAAAATGGTATCTTAGTTTCAAATGATTTTCTTTCACAGTTTCTTAGTAACAAACAAGAATACAGTTTTATGATACTGTGACCAACTTCAAAAATCTTAATAATAAACCATTAAGAAAATAATTTTACATTATTTTTCAATTTTTATAACTTCTGTATATAAAAATTAACATAGTTTATTTATATAAATTTGCCACTTTTATAAGTTAGTTGAATTTATAAAATTGCTTACAGTCCATAAAAAAAATAATTACGATATAATTTTATACATAAAACTTATATGATGAAATTAATAAGATTATGATTGTGCGTGATATGATTTAAATAAGACAAAATTTAATTTTAAAAACAAATAGCAAAAGCAATAAATATTAACATTTATACTTAACAGACCATTCTTGCTCCTACTTATCTAATTTGTGCACAATTCTTCATAACTATACTTTAGAATATACATGATTTTAAAAAATTTTTATAAAATTTGATTAAATGATAATTTTAGAATTTATCTCCACCAACAGGAAATTTTTATTAGAAAGGGCTTTTATAATTTTCTTTCAGATATCAAGTATTTATTTTCAAATCTAAAAAAATCCAGTACATAATACCACTGTTAGGAGACAATTTTAAAGTGGAAACAGAAGGGAATGAAGTAATACAATAGGAACAGTCAGGACGGATATAACACATATATGAAAATGAAAGATTAAGGATTTATTAAGTCAAAATATTGTTTTTTAACACAAATTAAGAAAAATTATATAAAATTCATAATAAAACAAATCAACAACTGTTTGTAATAAAAAATTTATTGCCAGGACAAAATTGTTGAATATTAAACTACTCAATATAAAGCTTCTTGAGACATTTCAGGAAATGTTAAAAAAATTAAAAGCTTCTCAGTAAATCAGTATGCCAGGTAATCAATTCCAGCATATAGAGTAATCGATATATAGTATGTTCAACATATGATATCCCCATAGTTACATATAACAAAAAATTTAAAACTACAAAACAAATTCACAAGTATATCTTGATTGATTAATAATAATTATATAAAATTTAACTAAATACATTAAATTTGCATTGCAACAGATAAAAATAAGACAATTTGTTCTTTAGTCACTTAATATTCTTTGAAATTCAATTAAGAATTATCACATCAAATAAATTAACGATGCTTACAAATTTAACTAATTGGTGTATGGCATACATATGCAATACACTGCTTTATTAAATTGCAGTGCAAGTCACACATAAATATTACAATGTAAATTAGTTAATAAAATTAATATAAAATAGCTCTAATTCCATCTTTTATTCAAAAATACTGGAATTTAATAATTATATGAAAAATCAAGCATAAATATTGCAAAATGAATATCTTGACTACAATGTTAACATATATTCTTTTAAATAATCTTATATATTGCTTCAAATATTTTTCCCTTTTATTAGCAGTTAAACTTTAGTATTGAACGAATTCTGTTTTCATTTTTGTATTCAAGCTTCCCTATGCAAGATGATAAAAACAAAAGAGTAAAAAAATAAAGATATAGATATAGCAATGGTAGGTAAAGAAGATATAACATCTTTCTTTGCCAGCCTATATCAAGAAATAAAAGTTGTCATTTACAAAAATCTACCATATAAATATAAGCAAATTGTGATCAGTACATTAAAATCTTAAACCAAAAAAAAACAAACTCATTTATGTCTTAGTAATTTATTTTCAGGATTATGATTATAAGCGAGACTTTCGATGCTGGAGTTATAACAAAATATATTTTGATTTTCAACATTATATGAAAATATTCATTTATAATTGCAGGAATATCCCAATATAAAAGAAAATAAATTTAATTCACTGATAAATAAAAGCTAATTATAGCAATCATTTGCAAAATAATTTCATAATAAAATTTGTTATTTATTCCACTTTATTAAATAAAAATAACTATTTATTTTAAGCAAATATACAAGTGTTATTGAATAATGAAAAAAATGTAAATACTTTTCTTCCATCAAAAAATATAAAAATTACTGTAAAAAAAATGTCAGCCTACTTTAATGATTAAAAATATATGTATAGAAATAAGACCTATTTTATGAAAATGATGTAAAATGAATATCATCTGTAAAACAGTTGTCTGTAAATAGTCAAATCTAAAGATCATCTGTAAAACAGTAAGTAACATGCAGCATTTGACAATAGCCAACATAACTGTGTATATAGACAAGCATAAAAAAAGTTTACAAATTTCTTCAGACAGGACATCACAAATGTTTATAACTTCTATGTCAAATCAATCAGATCATTTTTTATTTGAATTATCCAAATTACCTCTAGGACCAAATCGTTGCAACTCTGTTACTGTAGGTTCACTTTGAGGTCCAAGATTTCGAGGCAAATCACTCTCACTCAAAAAAGGTGCAACAGTTCCAGTAGTTCCAATAACAAGCACATTCCGTTTTAAATCAATGCAACATTGATGACGCTTAAGCATATCTAAGCCTAACAACATATCCATCGCTTGATCTTCTAGTATTGAAAACGATGACTGCAAATGTGCATCATCAATTTCTATATGCCCCAAATGAACACGGCCAAGTATCTTCTGCACACCTACACCTTTGGCATAACCTGACCACCTTCTGTCAACTAGACGCATAATACCACATCTCTCCGCACAGGCCTGACTCATTATAGTTGTTTGAGCTCCACTATCAATAAAAGCTCTCACAGGATGTCCATTCACTTTACAATTAATGTAAAGCATGGTCACTTGTCCAAAGCTTTCAGGGTGATATTCTATTGCAGCTTCCATGTTAGAGTCCACATTATACTGCCTAATCTCTTCAGCAATTAGTTTCTGGTATTCTGGATCAAAAGGATCCGAATTCAGCATCTGAATACGCTTCCGTTCTCTCTCAGATTTTTCAGCTAACTGTCGGTTTAAGACTTCAGCAAACAATTCTTTGTTGCCAGATAAAAATGCTTCAGCTAAACTGGGGTTATTATGTTTTAATAAGGCTAATCGATCTGGATGATTAATTAAATCTTGTCTAAAGCGTTCTACTGTATCCGTTGAAGCGGAAGTACCAGAAGTAGATGCAACAGGAGTTGAAAATGTTTCTGGTGGAGTAACTGGGGATGGAGCAGGGGTATTAGGCAATTTGATAGCGCTAAAATCAATGCCCAAATCTGGAAGTTGATGACCAGAATTTGGTAACATCAATTGCTGTATCAATAATACGTCACCATCTCCAACTCCATATGTTTTCAGGTCTTTCTTATTATCCATTAGGGGACGACCTTCGTGTGTGATAACCATTTCTTGAGCAGAAAAACCGACTTCACATTCACAGAGAGCTTTCAAATTTTCCAGCTCCATATCTGGACTTACATCGAGAGTAATTATTAAATCAGTCAGTGTTGTTACTGTGAGCTTCATTTCTATACTTAAGTAAGGTGAAAGAATTTAAAATTAAAAATTATATCTTACTTAGAATGTTACGATATGATCTCAAATTGTTAACAGACAGAAAATAAACACATTTCTTCAACACGAGTCGCTAACACACATATACTTTGGACAGGATAGAAACAATCATTGCCACAATGATTCAGTAGGTTTACAAAAGAGATTCAATTTACCAACTCAGCATGAGAATTCAAATTTCCAGTTCTTTCTATGTTTTATTCCAAAATTTTATAATAAGTTATAATAATGATAAATTATAATAAAATATTAAATTTATAATTTAGTTTTTATTCCAATCAACATCTACATAACAGAATCAAGAATAAAATTGTTTTAAGTGATTCCCTTAAGTACATGTTTAAATAACTTAACTTTGAAGGAAATATATAAAAACAGATAATAATAATTCAATAATCCCGAAAATATTCAAAAATAAGAAACAAAATCTAGATTTCAACCTAAGTAACTTAAAATTTATTCATTCATTGACCTAGTGAAAAATGCAGGAATATGAGGCACGCAATGGTTGATCTTATTGTTCAAGATTATTTTTTATCTCTGTCAAATGCTATTTTTTATTCAATCTAAGAAATAATTCTATTATACAATTATTTTTCAAAATAAAGGTGAATAATTTTTTTTTAATTACTCGGAAATTTATCAACTTTGCGACCAACCGGAAGTTGCCAAGTCATTTTTTCCGAGGTTCTGATTGGAAGAAAATCTATTTCTGTTCGGTCTCCACTTGGGATGCAAAATTAGTATAGTGATAATAAATCCGTAAACGGATATTAATAACTATTAAAATTATTTTTTGACTTCAGTTTTTCATTCCAAATAAAATAATTCATAGTTTATGAATTTCCGCAATTTCACTTCCTCTGATAGATGATTTGTAGATTGCTAGAAACATTCTATTTACCGATTGGCGTTAGAGAAAAAAAGGAAGCTTGTCTTTAAATTTAATTAGGAAACGGAAGAATCTTAAGTTTTCATTAATTAAAGTAAGTATTTTTATTTTATAGATCCTGCTGTAATTATCTGATTATTTTACTTATATTATAATAGTATAAATTTATTTCTCTCATTTTTAACCGGTTCAATTGTTTTTGCCGGTTTGAAGTAGTTCTTGTTTTTGTTCCGTTTTTAAAATATCATTGACTTCATTCATTTTTGACGAATGAAATGAATTTACATTTCAACTTACTTATATCATAGAAAAAATTTATATTTTTTCAAATATTATTTTGCTAAACATGAATATTAATTATATTAGTGACATGTAATCTTTCATACTTAAACTAGTGCTGAATCATCAAATCCTTCCCTCTGAATACGTATTTGTAACATTTCTTTTACTTTTAATTAGTTTCAAAAACTTTATCATTAATACTAAATATTGTATTGATATTAATTTTGTGTTGTGATTACAAATACAAATTTATTAATATTACTAATAAAGCTAATAATTTTATTAGTGCATTCATTTGCTTAGATTTTAATAAATTACGTTTTTTTTTTTTCATCTGATTTTCTAAAACACAATTCACTAAGTAATGATGTAGTTTTATTCCAAGATGATTATATTTGTATATAAATATATGATGTATCGCTATTTTTATATAAATTTTGAAATCTGTTTAGATGTGCAAATTTAAATTTTGGAAGATTAGCATAATTTTTCTTTCAAAGAAAATATTATGTAACTTAATATAAAAGAAAATTAATTGATATGAAAATAATAGAATGTACTCAAAACTGAAATTTTGCCTTTTAAAAAGGCATAATTACTTATATCAGCCTATAGGAAAAATTATATTTTCATGATATTCCATTTTAAAATATTGCTAGATACATAAGTATATTATAATTAGCAAGAAAGAATATTCTAAGCTAGTGTAGTATTTATGTAATATTATTCATTTAAACTTGCATAACAGATTGTTTTTCTTTATTAAAATGTGGCAATTATGAATTTTCAGAAACAACATTTGCAGCAATGTTGTTGAAGCACATTGTCTTTCTCTTTTGTATAACTTTGGTGTTAACCCAAGATGATGCTCAAGATTTTCCAGATCAAGATGAAGTTGATCCAAAAAATATAAAATTTAAAGACGTAATGTATTCCTTTCAAAATATTGTAAATTTCAAAGCAAAATTTTGTATGTATATAAATAACTATCTGCCTAGAAATATTTACAAGAACTTTTCCTAGTCTGTAATACAGGTATTATATAATTAAAAAACAAGTAATATGAAAAAAAATATATATTTAAGTCAATTCCTACTCAAGTCAACAAAGAACATTTTTATTTTAGTTACTTTTTATTAAATAATTAATATAAATATGTATATACATATGGCAGAATTAATATTAATAATATCGCAATATTAAGTGGCAAAATAGAAAGCGAATTTCCCTGCAATTTTCCTTTCTATATACGGTGTTGGACTATTATTTTTGTTTGTTACTATTTATTCGCTTTCGAATTAAATTTAATTAATGAATTAATATTTGGAAAAACTGCATTAACATCAAGTGTCATCCACTATAAGTTTTAAAAAATGTATTTGAACTTGAGTGAATGAATAAAAAGTGTTTTGTTAATGATTGAAAATTTGAACAAGATATATAAACATATATTAGTGGGAACTAATAGTAGGAATTGAAAAAGTAAACCTTAGAATTTCATGGTACCGATAATATGTTGCTGCATATACTCTGTGGACATTTTTTGTCTTGGGAAGTTTAGCAAAAAATCTGAAAAACTTTTGATGAAGATAATGGATGAAACTTCAGTATTATATAAAAAAAATTTTTAATATAGTTTAGAAATCTATCAACTACTTTAATACTTAAGCTGACAGTGGAAAGAAACATTGCATAAAGAAGGTATAAAATCATCATTTCGCTTTGATGATCTACAATAATTATGTTTATTTTTTACTCTATTTTGCATTAAATTTTATTAATTTGTATTAGCAAAAAGCATTTATTTTTAGGTGGGGGAGGTGGTTATAAATTGATTTTCATGTAACTTTCAGAAAAAAAGAATGTCAATCTTTCTGTACAGTAACCTGTGATTCATGCCCTAAGATTTACTTTTAACATATGTTTCATAATTAGGAAATTAATATTATTAGTATATATTAAATTGAATTACCCTCCAAAAAAATCTTCAATATTGGAAAAGGATTAAAAAACCTTATTTCTAGAACAGCAGGGAAATATATACAGGCAAAATACTTATTATACAGGTAATATATATATATATTACACACACACACATATATATAGGTGTGTGGTTATGTGGTTTATGAAGGTTACACACACATATATATATATACATATGTGTGTGTAACCTTCTAATTATGGCACAGATAGACATTTTTTCTTAGATTATAGAGATAAAGAAATCAAGTTATAGAGATTAAATATTAATTTCTTAAATGTTGATTTTATTTTAATTACAAATAAATTTATACAGGAAAATTTAATAAATTAATAAACAATTATAAAACTTGTTTGTTAAATCCATGAAGTTAATATATCAATGTAAACACAATTTTATTTAAATCTGTTTATTAATTTTGCTTCAAATTGTTCAAGATTTTATGAAAGAATTCAAAGTGGGTGTTATTTATTTTGTTTCAATTTCTGTTGATTTTTATAACTTTTTTTTTAAATGTATTTTGCTGTGTTTTATTTAATATAGGAACTCAATGTTCCTGGAAGAGATTTAGAAGAAATTCCTTATAATACTCCTCAACCTATAGGCAATGCTTATATGGCTGAACATTTTGATGATCGGGAAAATTTTCATAACACGTTAGTACTCATTATTCATGATAGTTATTTTAAGTAAAACTAAATTTATTTCTTTTTCATTATATATATATATATATATTTTTTTTAACATGGAGAACTATTGTGTAGAAAATGTATTGAAATAATATAGTTTAGTTTTATGTCCTCCCTCAGAGAAATATAATATTTTAATGATTAATACAGTAGTTTCAAAACATTTACTGGAAACTATTATAATTTTTATAATATTTTTATAGAAAGAAAATAGTAAAATATGAGCATATTCACAAAAACTATTACAAATGTTTGGTTTTTATCCCCTTCATAAAAAAAAATGCTTCATTTTTATTGTAAACATAGAAATAAATAACATTATTTCTAAATGCTTAATAATTATTTCAGAAGCTTTTCTGTATTTTAAAGATAAATGCTTGAATAAGTATGTAAAAATACTTTTTTATTATAATTTCTTTTGATTATGAAGTAAAATAGCAGTTGAGCAAAATTTAAAATTTTTGGTTTTTGGTCACCAAATTGGCAGTAAACGATGAACTTGCTTTTCTGATTGAATTGCAGCCCTATATTGTGGTTTTCTCCTATTTACCGGCAACAAAATTTTAAGAGAAGTATAAGTAATTTTTTGAAATAAAAAAAATAAATGCTTAAATTAAAAAAGAAATTTTAAAAATCTGGATAGCAATGAATATGTTGTCAGAAATTGGAAAGTTCTAGAAACTTCCTAAAAAAAAATAATTCCCATATAAAATTAAAAATTCGAAGGGGACAAATAAACTTTGATCCAGTAAAAAAAAAACCCATCTAGTGCTGGATTATCATTTTGCGACATAGAATGTTGTTAAATCCTAGGTTTCCTTAAGTTGCCTATTTTACTGAATGTGTTTTTTTTTATCCAGATGGATACCTTCTGAAGCTAAAAAGGAAGGAACAGAAGAAAGTATTGCTAAATATGATGGTAATTTTTTTTTTATTTTCCTCCCGTTATTTTTTGGTTATTTATTTCTATGCATTGATGATAGAAGTAGAAATTTTATTTTTTATGTATGCAAGATAAAATGTCTAGGTGTTTGCTTTTTTATTCAATGATAGATTTTTAATGTTACATTTTTCTCTTTTTTTTAGAATTAATTTTTTTTTTAAAAATCTATGTAAGATATTTATAATTTGATTCTTTGAAATGCATAGGTAAATGGGCTGTTGAAGAGGCTGAAAGAAATGGTTTAAAAGGAGATTTAGGACTTGTATTAAAGGTATTGTAATTTAAATTCATTTGTTATTTATTTTGTGTATGTGCCAATAGAAATTTAATGTTAAAAACAGCATTTTTATGTTATAGTCAAAGGCTCACCATCATGCTATTGCTGCAAGACTAGATAAGCCTTTCTTATTTGACAATAAACCTTTTGTGTTACAGTAAGTATCCCATCTTACTTTGAATCACTAAAAAAATACTTGTGTACATTTATGTATATATTTTTAATATTTTTCGAAATTGTGTTTGATTTATAAATGCTTGTGTCGATAATTTCAATTTAAAATATTTATTATTATTTATTTTTTACATTTTGCTTTAGCCATTAAAATAAGTGTTGATTTTTGTGTGGTAAATAATAAGGCAAATTTATTAAAGTAATTAGTAATGAATATATGTGAAAATTCCTCTAAATATTTTGTCACTTTAGCTTTACATTATTACTCTGAACTATTGATCAATTTTAATTGTTAACATAATAAATTGTGCATTTGCCAAAGTGAGCTCAATTCATTGAAATAGTAACCCCTGATTTTTCTTAGATAGGTAAAATATAGATTGTTAATCATCCTTTTTAAAGTTATTTAGTAAATGGCTCTATTACTATTCAGTTATTAAAATTATTTATTTTATGTAGCATTTTAACTTTTTGTAATAAGATTTCTGACAAATATGTAAAATTTCTTGAATAATTAAAAAAAATTTTACAGAAATTTGATTTGATATATAATTTTATGTAATTATATATTCATCAAATTTGACAGTTTAGAAATTTTATATTTTAATATAAATTTATTGTAAGTATAAATTTAATTTTTCTCAATAAATAAGAATTTTTTGGAACTATATAATGATATAATTTT
Source organism: Caerostris darwini (assembly GCA_021605075.1). Taxonomy (NCBI): domain Eukaryota; kingdom Metazoa; phylum Arthropoda; class Arachnida; order Araneae; family Araneidae; genus Caerostris; species Caerostris darwini. Next base: position 449,601 of record BPLQ01014200.1, read on the forward strand.
ATATAAGGTCTTCAACCGTATTGATTTTAATATTTTAAAAATGGGCCAAGTTAGAATTATGTGAATAGTTTCTTTTTCAATTATTTAATCTGTTACTTATGAAGACAACATTTTATACCAAATATTTTTTTATTTTATAACTTGTAACAATATGTATTTCCTTTTAATGTAAGGTATGAAGTTAGATTTCAAAATGGTCAAGAATGTGGTGGAGCCTATTTAAAGCTTTTATCTCAAGTACCAGACATGGATCTGCGTACTTTCCATGATAAAACACCTTATACTCTCATGTTTGGTCCTGATAAATGTGGAAATGATCATAAGGTATATGGCATCAAATATATAATTCTATTCTCCACCCCACCATATCTAATTCTTTCACTTGTAACTAAATGAATATTTCAGGCATATTTGCTTTAACTGGATTTTCTTATTTTCAGCTGCACTTTATCTTCCGGCACAGGAATCCAAAAAATGGCAGCATTGAAGAAAAACATTGGAAGCGTTCCACTACAGTTCCTAAATTTGATGATGTTTTCAAAGATAAGAAGCCTCATTTGTTTACCTTAGGTAGATATTCATATAGAACTTCTTATTGATTATAAAATTAAATAGTATTTTATTATTATTCTAGTTTATTAGGTTTGATACGTGTGGGAAAATGGTTTAATTTGGTTCAGTTAATTTATAGTATGCCACATTATACTGAAGCAAAATCCTAAAATATTGTCAATTAAAAAAAAAAAAAATTAATAATAAGTTATTTTGCATATTTACATCAAATATGTACCACATATGAAAAGTTTCAGCTTCTTTCATAATATTGGTAGCAGCCTATTTTCCTATTGACATTATCAGCTACTGAAGGATCAATAGCTGATGATGTCAATAGAAAAATAGTGTGTGTCTTGTTTCTTTGCCTTGTTTTTTTTTTTTTTTTTTTTTTTCTTCCTTTTGTTTTTCTTAAATTTTTACAGCACAGTTTATTTACAATAGTTACTGACAAACACACACACAAACTATACTTAATAAAAAATGGGCATTTTTCTTATTTCTTCTCATTACACTACCAAAGTCTTTTCTTGACATCTGCTCCTTGACCTATGTGGCACTACCATCAAATTAGTGTTATGCATGTTGACAACTTGGCAGATCCTGACAGTGTGTATTAAAGATTCTTCTATAGAAGTTGAAATAAAATCAAAATGCCTGTAATTTCAATGGTATGTAATTTAGTCATAATTTTTGATGATGAGGAAAATTATATATATCTTGTTTAGTATACATATACTTTTGCTCCTCTGCACTTTTTTAACATCAGTAAAGTTCCCATTTTTTTTATAATTGTTGTTAAATTAGCATAATATTTTGATTTTTATGAGCATTTATAATGTCTACTTATATAATATTTAAAAGGATGAAAGCTACAAAAAAATAATGTAAATGCATATCTATGATAAAAACAATGGAAAAGTAATTGTCAGAAATATATCATGAAAGTAAAACATGAAAAAACTTCATACTAATTCAAGATAATTTTTGTGATACAAAAATTAAGACATTTTTGATATCGTAATATAATACGAACATTTGAGAAGATAAAAAAATCCCTCAATTTCTAATAAGTTTTTAATTAATTTCTAATATACTTTGAGCTATCCAATTAAAAAAAAACATTTTTGTGTGTGTGTGGTTTTATATATATATATATATATGTGTGTATGTGTGTGTTTTAGATATAATATATTGTTGATCAATATGTCAATTATTAATTTTATTTCTTACAAAATTATATTTAATTATCTATTTCTTCATTTTGAGCTACACTAATTTCCAAAAAAAATTAGAGAAATAACATATGCACAAGTAAAAATAAGTACATTTTCATAAACATTATGCAGTATGCATAATTAGTAAATTGCGTTTTATAACATACAAATTTGTAGAATTAATGTTCAATGTCGAAAGCAGACATAAAGATCATCTACCATTCCTGCAAATAATAACTGCATGAGGAAACTTAAAAGATAGTGTTTTTTTTTTATATATATAACTTAATATTTATCAGAGGAATTAATGGTGAACCATTGGGTGAATAGAAGCAGGCTAGTATTCCTCAGCTGCACTTTTAATTGTATGTATTAAAAGTGCAGCTGAGGAAGACTTAAAACTACAAGTGCTGCAGATTACTACTGTGTTCAGCTCATTACAAGAAAGCATAGAACTACTATACCAATACACTTCAGGTCATTGTTTTATATATTTTCATGACAAAAAATAAAGTATTGGTTTTTATTTTGTGCCTAATTTGTTAAACACTTTTTAATTAATATTTTTCAAATATCTTTAAACTTGACTAAATAAAAATTTTGTATTGCTTTCTTTTACTTATGTTTGGAAATCAGTGTATTCCTCTGGAATTGTGCACACTGGCAGTTCACTATCTTTGCAACTTGCTTTCTTTTCTAATTTCCATCACATTAGTTTCTTTATTTTTTGAGGAAAGCCTTTTTTTTTTTTTTTTTTTTTTTTTTTTTTTTTTTTTCCCCATAAATTTTTGTTTAAACTTCTAATAACAAATATCTAAATAATACACAGCTTATCTGTGCATTGTGCCAAGAATCAGTTACCAATATATTACAAGGAATTTTTTTTTTTTAAATTTATTTAAAGCATATAAACTGGATTAATAGGTAGGAAATTGTTGTAATTAATCAGTTCAATTTAAGCAGTGGTTAAAAATTGCAAAAATAAAATTTAACAAACTATTTTCTATTTGAGTGAATTTCTGTGAGCTTTAATTAAAAAAAAAAACATTTTTTTCTTTCAGTTATTAAACCTGATAATAGATTTGAAGTTCTTCTGGACAAACAAAGTATACAGAAGGGCAATTTGCTTGATGATTTTAGGTAAGATTTTCAGAATATTATGCTTTGTATTTTAATAATTGTTTAATATCTACATTGCATTTTTAGTGTTATATTTGTAAAATTTTTATTTTTATAGTGAAATTTTATCAAACTATTGTTGTATATGAGTTTACTTCAATTATTTTATCCTTCAAAATTATCACTGAATAAAAATCTGTTTCTTTTGTGGAATGTATTCAGAATGAAATGTTTCATTTTGTTTAAATAAGAGGGCACTCACTAAAAAGGTAAAGCAAGAACATTTCAAATAATGCTTGTTTAAGTTTATAATATATTCTGTGTTTTGCAGTCCACCTGTTAACCCTGAAGCTGAAATTGATGACCCTAATGATGTAAAACCAGCTGATTGGGATGAAAGAGAAAAGTTAGAATAATTTTATTTTGTTTTACATAAAATTAAGTAACTTTTTTCGCTTAAATTATACATATATAATATAGTGTACATGGTTTTGTAATTTATTGATAAACATATAGGTACATATATTTTTAACACATATCAAAAAGTATATTTTCAATTTGATGTATTAGATGACATTTTTTGGTGATGCTATGCCTTGCAATTTGATTAGATAGGGGGGGAAAAAAAATACCTATATTATCTCTTTAAGTGATGCCAAATAGTGTACTTCTTATGGAGTGATTTCTTTTCCTATTGCATTGAGAATCTTTAACACATTTTATAGTAGTCTCTAGCACCCAGTTTTGTGAAAATTAAAATTGTCTTCTTTATATATATATTTAGGTGGAATAGCTGAATAATTAAAATAATATTGTATCATTATTACTGGCCCATTTAAACATTTGTCAAAAATTCAGCTATGTCAATTTAATATTGCAATGTTTTGAAATAAAGCATTAGAAAGGGCAGCATTTCCAATAGTTAATAAATTTGGCACAAATATACAAGAAAGCAGAGCTGCATCATTGTACATAGCATTGCTAAGTAAAATTGACAAGCAATTGGGTTCAGTTCTAATGAACAAGTTTTTTAGTTTTAAAATAATTATTAGATATAGATAAGTAATAATTACTTTATAAATTACTAATTATATATATATTTTTTAAAATCATACTCTGAAAATAATTAATAGAAACCATTCTAGTTATATTTCTTTTTAAAAAATTATTATTTATTTATTTTAATTTAGATATTTAAAAGTTTTTGGATAAACTATATTCTTGCATTTAATTTTTAATTACAAACACTAATATTAATCTTTTTTCTAGAATTCCTCATCCTACTGCTACAAAACCAGATGATTGGTAAGAAATTTTTATTTTTAAAGTATATTTATTTTCATAATATTATAAAGTCATTTTAATTCATGTGGAATTGTTTACTAACAAAATTTGAAAAACTACATTTTATATTTTTTTCACAAAAATATTTCATTTATGTTAACAAAGAAAGATATGAAAATTGATAATGGAATAGAGTAAATTGGCAATGCAGTAATTTTGAAGTTAATTTTGTATAATATTTATTTAGAATATATATTAGCAGAAATTATAGGTTTATTAACTAATAAAAATTGGTATATTAGGGATGAAGATGCACCCAGACAAATAGTGGATCCTAATGCCAGAAAACCTTCAGGTTGGCTAGATAATGAAGCAGAATTGATACCTGATCCAAATGCAGAGAAACCTATTGATTGGTATGTTAGTATTAATTTTTTTTAAGATCAATTCAAAGTAATTGATTTTGATTAGTGTATTTTGATGTATTGATATATTTTATTCAATCAACTTTTTAAGTATTATAAAAACAAGATGTTTCTATTAATTTGATTTGTGTAATGCTTTCCCTGTATTTTATAAACAATAAAAAATTTAAACAAGCTCTGCTGTTTTAATAACTTATTCATATCTAGGACAAATATATATTAGTGTGTATATTAAAATTTTTAAATTTTATGGCATGTAAATTGTTGACACTTCAGTAATGTTATTACTAACTCTTTATAATCTTATTTGTTTCTTTTTTATTTTATTTATATTAGTTGTCATAGTTGCAAAATGCAAATAATTAGCTTTACTTTTTCAGGGATGATGAAATGGATGGAGAATGGGAAGCTCCATTGATCAGTAAGTAAAAAAATTTAGTTTATCTCTTGTTTTATTCACTGTATGCTAACCTTTCGTAGTGCATCAATTCCTAAAATTTCTTAATTTTCAGATAATCCTAAATGTGAGAAAATTGGTTGTGGGAAATGGAAAGCTCCATTGATTGACAATCCTAGCTATAAGGGCAAGTGGAGGGCTCCTTTGATTGATAATCCTAATTATAAGGTATGGCAAAAAAAAAATCTTACCCCTTATCTTGCATTTAGCATCAAAAATTTAGCTAGTTCTTTTTTTTACAATCCTATATGTAAACTAGAGTTTATTATGTTCTAAAATAAATATAATTGTTTTCCTGTAGTTTCTATTTCAACGAGCATGCATATCATATTTAATGTCATAATATATTGAAATAAATTTCATTTCCTTCATGTTTTTGATCATCTGTTGCATAAATTCTTATTTTAAGAATCCCCCGTCTTATATAATGTAGGTGTAAAATTGAACAGAAGTGTCTTCGTTTGTGGCTCATAATTTGTAGTAAATAAATTGCATTTGTTTGCTGCGGATAAATAATGAAGCAAAGAGAATTGTTTAACAGTCTTCGGAAGTTTAATGAGTATTAGCAAACTGGAGATAAAATTTGTTTTATCACCTGTTGTTCATTATTGAAAAAAATATAATGTTTTTAGACCTTTATAATATACTTATTTTAATTACTTTTTATTTTTTTAGGGGAAATGGAAGCCTAAAAGAATCCCCAATCCTCATTATTTTGAGGATAAGTATCCTTACAAGATGACTCCTATTGTAAGTTGCAATTTCAGTTTTTATATGTTGAAAAATAAACACCTAAACGGAAAAGAAAAATCTAGGGAGTTTTTGTAATCTACAGGTGTACCATAAATTTGTACAAGCTTCAAAAATTCAGATTAAATGAAGTAGGGTTCAGAAAAATTTCGTCTTATGGTAATGTGATCAGGGGGCATTGAATTATTTTTTCCCCATTTATAAAAAAAAAAATAAAAATTATTCCTAAAGTAGCCCAAAGAGAGCATCCACATGTCATACTGAAATATTCAATGCAAATCAAACTAGCAATAAAACAACTGGCTGGAAAGGAATTCGTCATTCGACCCTAACTGCATGCAATCATTATCAGATTGAGTGTTGTTAGTTGAAATTTTCTGCAAGGATAGTGAATCCACAACTATTGCAGTGCAGAAATGCCCATTTCATTGAATGCTTTACTGAATTTAATATGCTGTTCCTAGGGTCACCCATGAAGTGGCGGACCGCCATTGATAGAGTAGACGGATGTCATGTTTCATGTTGCCATGGCTGAGACTTCACGGGGAGTAGCAGTGCTCGTAAAGCTTGGAAAGTAACAAGGATTTCAGAATTGTCGATTTGATGTATTATGCATGGAATCTTGAATCTGTACCCCTACCAGATATAGGCCTTCAGTATTACTGCCAGATAAAGATGAAAGACTAAACTTTACTACTTGAGTGCTGAAATGTGACCCACAATGGTTAAACATTATGTGGATGGAGGAAACACTTGCTGCATGATGATGTCGATATGCAAAAGTGTTACCTGCGTGATTTCGAACCCTCGTAAGTCATAATCATTCCTCATAAGAACTAGTCAACTGCATTATCCTCATGTGACTTTTTAGTATGGTTTCATTTGTTAATACCCTTTGGTAGAATTGAAAGATGCCATTTGACTGACTGTCAGTGGCATCAATACCAACATGTTACACTCATCTCTACTGACACTTGACTAAAACCTCATGGTGATAGTCATATTGAACATCTTTAACTTTAAAATAAATGCACAACGTAATGTTATTGTGATCTGTTTCATTGTCTGTTTGAGTTTGACTGATTTGCGTAAAACGTCTTAATATTTGTATGTGAATGCCATCTTTCAATTACTTTTGGAATCATTTTATGTATGTACATATATGAAAAAAGGAAACCAATGTCCCTGTGATCATACTCGCGCAAACTGAAATTGTTTCTTGAGTTTTATTTCATTTATTATGAACTTCTGAATTTTGCACAAATTTATGATTTATGCAGTGGGCGCATAAAAATAAATCAAAATAATTAAGTAGCTATAAAATATATTGTTTGCAACACAGGCATAAAAAAAAAATTATGCAGTAAAGGGAGACAATATATAAAACATTTCACATAGAATGTATGTAAATCAAAACCTCATGTTGTAGCACTACTTTTCATTTAATAGCATTGTTGGTAATATAATATAATATCGGGTGGGCCATCTACTAGGATTTTTTTCCCCCATGCTATTCTGTAGTTATCTTTTGTTTTCTTTTTGAATTACATTTTTTAAATTAATTTTTATTTATAATATGTATTTGATGGAATTTTTGTATTATGTGCATAAATAACATGTTTAAATGTATATCCTAAAATTTTGTACGAAATAAATATGTGATATATAAAATCAAGAAGCAAATTTTAATTGTTTATAATGCTCTTATTATTGCTAATAAAATTACTCTATTAATCTTTGTTGTGATAATTTTTATCAGACGGGATTAATTTTTAAAATCTTATTTGAATCATCAACATTGTACCAAGAAAAATTAGATTTTTTTTAGCAAAATAAAAGTAACAATTTCTTTTGAAAACTGAGTTTTGTTAAGAATAAATACAAGCAAACCAAAAAGCAATAAATGTATATATCACTCAAAAAAATTCCAGAGATAAAAGAAAGCCAAATTTATTTTATTGAATTTATTATGTGTGTATGTATGTGTATATATATATATATATATATATTCTCTTTAAATAGATTTGTCAGGATACACTTTAACGGAGAGTCTATTAATATTTGATCATTTATCAAAATTGATTTTGCTTTTCAGGCTGCTGTAGGCTTTGAATTGTGGTCAATGGTGGATGGAATTATGTTTGACAATATCATTATTACTGATGACGTTTATGTTGCCGAGCATTGGGCATCTGAGACTTTTGATTTAAAACGTGAACTGGCAGATAGAGAAACCGTAAGATAATGTTCAATTCATTTAATATGCTAATTTCAATTGCTAGTTTATCAACTGAATTTTGTTTAATATAATTTAAACAGATTTTTACTTTGCAAATTTAAAATGTTCAGCTATTCAAAAAAAATTTGACTTATAGTTTGTTATAGTTATTTCTTTTGATGTATTGTGTTAGTTTTGCACAATAATACCTAAAAGAATTTAATATAAGGAATCTTTCAGAATTGCACTTTCTTTTATTGCTGCCTAATTAGTATTTTGAGATTATTTGATCTTCATTTTCTTATGTAAACTGTAATTTCATGCCAGTTTTAATTTTCCACTACCATACACTGTGAATGATATTCTTCATAATTTGCCTTCTTTTGCAAAAGTACAGCTCTTTTCTGTCTGTAACTTTCATATTTGTCTTTCTAATGCTTCAGTGTGAGAGAGAAATAAAACTTAAGTTCTATCAGTTACCTTTTCCCAAAAGTATTTTCAGATAATGGTTTCTTAGAGGAACATCTTTAGATGTATACACATGTCATAACGATCCTATGATTTTTGCCCCCCTATTTTTATTAGCTTAATAGTTTTGGTTTAACTAACATCAGCATTTGGACCCTTATGTATAGGACAATACAGGACAACTCATATTCTAGGCAGAGTTTTGATTTTTGAATGGGCAACACATTTCTATAGCCTCTGCTTCTGTTAAATGGGCAGTTCAACTCTAATTATCGATGTATCAATAGACTGATAATTACTAACACTTCTTGGTTGAAACTGCTTGGGAATCAAATAATGAATTATTTCCTGTGCAGAATGGGTTCTAGAGGGGTCTGAATAAGGTCCCTTTAATTATAACCACTCTGTATAAAGGTCATCTAAGGTGATTCGAACCATATAGGTCCTGGTCAATTATTAAAGCTGGAATCTGCTTTCTGTTGTAGGGGGTTCTATCTGGGACACATTTTCTATTCCATGATTATTTATTTTCTAAAATTTTGTGCCCTGGTGAAAGCTTTAATTAGTTATTGCCAGATTAATCTGTCTGTTATGAACTAAAATCAGTTATCAAGAAATGTTAATGGTTGTCTTCTTTTCTTGATTCTTAGTTGTATAAGTTCCTGCGCATAATCTTTAAAAAGGATTTCAGACTATAATTTGTGACCTGTAAGCAATAAAAAAAATCTGTATCAAGAAGATTTAGGCTTTTTTATTATTATTATAAGAACTGTATATTATAGTCAAGAAATTATGATAATTATTTTAAGAAAATCTTTTTGTGTGCATTTTTCATAAATTTAATGTTTAATTACTAAATTGTTTTTTTACATTGACTTTGATTATGCATACCCAGAAATGCCAAGTGTTATGATTAATCCTTAAGACTTACAAATTCATGGCAAGAATTACATAAAAAATGTTTACTTGTGTGTGTGTGTAATAAGATTATATTTTTTTAATGCTTGGATTACATGTTGATCTAACTTATACTTGCCACATCTGTTACCCCTGTAAATATATTGTGTTGAATTTACTGTTTCTGTATATAAGTTGCTGAGCTAACATAATTCTGTATGATTAAATTTGAAGTACCTTTTTTAGAATTTTTATTTCATGTGCGAGATTTAAGTAATAAACATTTGTATTAATTATATTCTTATTTCCTTCATGCTAAATTTGTTCACTCGACGTTATTTTTTTCTGAAGACATTCTTCATTTTTCCTTTCAATTACTCTTTATTTTTTATAGCCTTTGCCATATTGAATTTCTGCAGTTTCAAGCAATTTGCTGAATTATTTATTTAATACCTAATCGGCATGGTTTTTCTGTGTCAAAGACATTATTGAAAGAGTTTAAGAGTCTTTCATGCACAGTGTACTGCATTTAACAAAAATGATGCAGAATATATTAATGTAATATAATCAATCAATTACAATCTGCTTCTGTGTATTCTACATATATGTAAATAGTACATAAAGTAATCAGTTGTATATAGTGTATATCCACTGTTTTATTAAGTAAAATAATTTTTTTTATAATAGATAAAATTTATTTGCTTTTACGCCAATATTTCTAAGTCTATGAATTGTAATATGAAACAAAGAAACATGATTAGTTCTCTTGGCAAATCAATTTGTCAAAAAAAGTTTAGAATTTCATTTATGTTAGTTGCTGTTTATAAATATCTTTGCCCAAACTTGTTAGTTATCAGCTTAAAAAAATGGAAACTGAAAAATTTTAAATATGCATTCATGAATTTTGTTTTATAATAAGGCTTTTTCTACACAAGTTAAAATATCTTGTTGTATTTTTAAAATCACTTACCTTTATAAATGAAATTGAAATGTGAAAATTTTGTAACTACTTAATTACATGTAGTATCTTTATTTGATTAAACTCTTAAATTTTTATTTCTTTAGAATAACTATAATTTCTCTAGTGTAAATGTGAAGGTTGCATATCTTCGGGAAAATGTCATCTGTTTTGTTTTCACTATAGTTGTTAAATACGCATTTCTTCCAGTTTCTACTATCTTAAAACGTATAGCATAACTTTTTTATAAAATTAGGGCATCAAAAAAAAATACCAAAATTTGACTGGTACCAAAGAACAAGTGCTAATTTCTGAGGTATTAAAATTATACCTGCAGGTTTTAGGCAGGAAATTATTGTAATACCATATTTGTTATGATTTTAATTAAGTTTCCAATCTTTTAATATTTGAATAAGTTTCAAAAAATCTTGCATTTATAATTTAAATTTGGTTTTTTTTTTTTTTTTTTTTAAAGAGATGAGTGTACATATTAGCTATGTATAAAAATATTATGGGGTTTAATTATATTTGATAAATCTTAAGTATGTTATTGTTTAATTGGAAAATTAATTTTATGTTATTTATTACATTTATTGTCTAACATGCACAAAATGTTTTTATTATTTTATTTCTCAATTCTTCCACACAGACTTGGTGGAAGTGGATTTTAAGGAAGACAAATAATCATCCATACATCTGGCTTCTATATTTACTATACTGTGCTATTCCTCTATCTCTTTATTTCATTCATCTGCGAACACGAGTCAAAGAGGTATCTAAGTAAAATTTTACTATCACTGGTTTAACCAATTCCGTTCCAATTCTTTGCAAAGCAAAAACTTTTTCCTGAAGCCTGTATGTATGTGCAGTGTAGTGTTTGAATTCTTTTAGTGTAAGCCATATTAGACTTTAAATATTTATTTTTCCCAAATTTAAAATCATTCAATAGATTTTTTTAAATTGGGTTTAATATTATTTCTATCCGTTAAGAGAAAACATCCATAATGTTTTTAATGTCTCTGAATCTTGAATGATAAGAAATTAAAAGAAAAACAGAGGTAATTTGCAATTGCAGGACAAAATTGTAAAACAAGGTTTAGCGAGCAGTAAAAAAAATTGCTTTCTGGACTCTCAAAATATGTCTAATAAAGCCTCCATTGAAATATAAGAAAAAGTATGGCTTTTATGTAATTGTGTGGTTATTTTTTCTCTAGGACAATATGATCACTAGACTGTTCAAGTACACCAATAAGAATCCTTGGCTTTGGGCAGTTTACCTTGTAGTTATAGGTCTTCCTGTTGTCCTATTCATTAGTTTTTGTTGTACAACCACACGTTCCCCTGCTGTTGTTGCTGCTCAAAGGGTATAGATTTTAATATTTGCTCTCTTATATTATATATTTAGTTTTGAAGTAATTTTTTATGTATATTAATTTGGCAAATATCTAAAATTTTCAAATAATATTGTGAGATGGAGTAATGGACAACTAAAAATTTAAAACTCAGTTTTAAATTTGTAGTTGTCAGTTACTCCTTCTCTTCTTATAAAAGCCTCTTTTCATATTTTTGCATAATATTAAACTTAATTATAGTAACTTTATTATACATATATATATATATATATATAATTAATTTTAATTTTTCTTAATTATGACAAAAATGTAGATACAATGTATTTTCAGGAGCATAAAGAATGTAAAAAAAATTTTGAATTTTGAGTGTACTTTACACATTTCCATTTTGTATTTAAAATTGTATAAATATAATATTTGAAATGGTTTGTAGTTCTAGAAAAGTTTTGTTGTGTATGTTAATTTTATTCTTAATTTTTAGGTGACTTTTCAGTTAATGTTGAAAAATGTAAATAGCAAATTTACTCATCATACTTCTTAAAATTAATATCAAATCAGGTTACAGTTATCTTATTCTATTCGTCTTTTCCCCTCAATATTATATCTTGAAAATAAAGAAAGAGTAGTTTTATTTATAAAAAATAAAAAACATTACAAAATATATTGCATATTTTGTATGGGAGAAAATTAGATTCTATTATTTATTAAAAAATCGCAATTATAAAAAAAAAACCTGAAATAGGAATCTTTTAATAGGTAAGCTAACCTCTAGGTAAAGTTTGTGAGCATTCCTTAAGTGTTCAAAATACTTCTAGTTATTCGTAGCTATTAATAAAAATTTCAAATTAAAATGCCTGAATTATTTGTAATTTTTTTTTATATCTAAAAATTCTCAATTGTCTAACATTTTTGGTTGTCTAATAATTTCAGGACCTCGAAAACAGACGTAAAGCATATACCAACAAGACATTTGCTGCTCAAGGTGACGAGAAGACTCGAGAAGTTCCTAAAGAGGCCACCATCACTGAAGTAAAGGAAGAAGAGGAGGAGGAGGAAGAAGATGAAGAAGGAGTCATAGAAGAAGTAGAGCTGATAGATGATGAAAAAGAAGATAGTAAAGAAGAGCCAGAGAAGGCAGCTAAAGGTGATGATGATGTCAAAACAGCAGCAGATGAGGAGGAAGAAGAAGAAGAGGTGTTAGAAGATCGGGTAATATATCAAATATCTTCATAGACAATTAAAAAAAAAAAAATCATTTTGTTTTTCAAATTAATGTATTGATATTATTTTCTGAATGTATTTGGGATTTAAATGAATTGAAATTGAATATATTTCAGTGAAATCAAGATGCTGTAATTTTTAAAACATTTTTATTTATGTGGAATTAATGGTATTTATATGGCTTTTCATTAAAACAGTTTTACCAGTAATTTGTTATGTATGAATAATATGCTAGGAATCCAAAGCAGACATGGATTTTCTATTCTGTTAAAATTTAAAAAAATGCATTTATGACAATCACTTAAAAAAATCAAAAATAATTTGTCCTATTAAAGTGTTTTAGATACAGGCAGTATATAAATAAGATGTTATATTACTTTCAAATCTACATAACTATTTGTAACTCATTTAAAAATTTGAATGAGAAACAAAATTCTCCGTAATGTTTTTGAAAATTCTTTATTTTGACATTAAAATACCTTTCATTGAGGCAAAATAGAAAAAAAATTAATATAATACCGTGTACATTTGAATTTTAAAATTACATTAATATTTAAAAACAAAACAATATATTATAAATCCCCTATGTCAATTTAAGAGATTTTCATATGTGTTATTTCCAAATCAATATAGTGAAGTTCAAAGAATCTAATTCTATGCCAATTTTGTTTTCTAGTGTCATTCTTAATTTGTCTTTTTACAAAAAAAATTATGCTAATATCTTTCATTGAATTGAAAAAATAGGTTTTACTAAAGAGTTTTTTTCACCATTTCTTTATGTACACACAAAAATTCAAGTATTGCTAAATAAGAGTTAACAAAAACTGTCAAATAAGCATTAACAATGATTATTGCAAATTGATTTTGTAGCACATAAACTACAATCACCGTGCTCCTGCTGAAACCAGTGCTGTTACATGAGTTTGCTATTGAGATCTATATTTTAATGAAAACATAACTTGTAATTTAATTTTAAATGTATGTATTTGATATAAGTTAATAAAATAAAAATGTATAACAATTTAAAATATAGATCTCAATAGCAAACTCTTGTAATCTTAGTATGACGTCATGTTTTGCTATTTCTTTTCACAAGCTTCTTAAAAAGAAGACAATTGTTAAAATGAATCATGTAAATCCCTCTTAAATGAAATAATTTATCTGGATTTATTTTAGTGAGAGTAATATTTACTGTAATAAACTGTTTTAATAGATTTTTTTTAGGATCAATTAAAAATTAAATGTCAAAAAAAAAAAGTTCTTGTTAAAATAACTGAAGTGTTTTTAATAACATGTATTGTACACATAAAGTAATTCTGAATATGGAGAAAGCCAGGAAATTAATATCATTAGCAACCATAAGTCAGGGTAATGTTACAAGTTAAGTTATGGGGGAAAAAAATTTCAGTTTCTGTAGCCACCCTGTTGTACCAATGTTTGTAATGGCTTGTTTCTGTTTCAGGAATCGGATGCAGCTGGAGATTTTCCTCGACGACGAAGACCTCGTAAAGACTAAATATTTATTTATTTGTATGCTGTGGAGAAAGTGTGCAAGATCAAGTGCCTAGTCAAATGAAGAAGTAGCTATTAGATCTGAAAATTTTTCTCATCTAATCTATATCGATTGATAGCTCCATGGCATCTATAGTAATCGTTTAGTGGGTGGATGAAGGTTCATGTAACTGTTTTTGTTTTACTGTACACTTGATTAGAATCGGATTGCTGCGGCATTCTTTAGGATGGAACTTGTAACATTAATTTTTATGTGTGTGACTGTTAAAAAAAAAAATGTCAAAAGAAAATTTTTACTTAATCTGGTTTTCAGCCATTCAACTATGCCACTTGACTGCACCTGAAATATCCTTCTATTTAAAATACATTTATTCATTTTGCTTTTCTTTCTACTCATGTGATGTTCTTAGCTTGTAGTAATGTAGGAATTAACCGAACTCTGAAAACTTAGAGAAGTTGTTATTTATATAATTGGGAAATTGTAACGACTTGTTGGTAGGAGAAATATGCTTCAAACCAGCAGTATGTTTATTTTGAATAACTATATGCATTTATTCTTCTACTTTGTTTCTGTTTAGTTAGCAATTTATATTAGTTATATTTTGTGGTATTGTGTATGATTTGTTAAAAATATTTCTTGTACATTTTGTTTAAAAGTCATCCTCCAGTCAAAGTATTAATTTCCTTTTGGGATATGATCAAGTGCAAAATTCAAATATCATCTTTGGAAGTGCAGATGGTTATTTAAAACATCAAAACATGTAGCAAACCAAACTATTTTGCAGATTGTACAATTTACTGTTAACAAGAATCCTATTTATTTTATTTGCAATGTATTTATTCCAAGTCTACTTAGCTCTATTTCTTTTCTTAAAGAACAGTTTTCAATGACAAATGCTGTATTCCTAACAACAAGTGATTTTATCAATGTCATTTTATTTTGAGCTGATCATTTGTATTTTGGCATCACATGTATCAGTTTATTTTATTTCTAGAAACTTTTTAATTTTAGAGTTGTCCTGTCTGTGACTAAAAATATTTATCTCCCCCTGCATTCTTGCTCTATATATGCAAATGAACAAATCGTCCTCACTGTAGAAAAAAAAAAAGGCATGTGGCTGAGAGTCAGTGGTCCAATGCTTGATGCAGAAGGTTGTGCAAACAACTGTTTCATAACTTTGTATTTAAGTAGAAAACTCTGCATAGGAAGATAATAAACAATGTTTATATACATATAAAAAATATTTGTACCTTCTTCTGCACTCTCATACTTGCCACAGAAATCCTTCTTTGTAAAATCAAAAATGATGTTGCATAAAGCTTTGTCATGAAATTGTATTCATAATAAAAGAAAGTAATATTGGAAATGTTGGCTCTACTTGTATTGTCAAAGTAGCAAAAGCTTGATAAAAAAAAATAACCTTTATGTTTTTTATTTACTACATTACTTAAGAAAGTTTCTTTTTCCTCCGATTGGAAATTCCAATTTGACTTCTTACTTCACATCCATTAATACTGGTAATACAGATTATAGCTGTTACTGTATATATTATTACATCAGAAGTCTTGGACTTATTTTAATTCTTGGTTTATCTGCAGTTTTTGTTTGTGTGTATGCATGCTTGCTTGCTTAGTAATAGAGAGGAAGAAAAACATGAATGCATAATGAAAATGTTACACTGAATGTTGTTTGAATTTTAAATTATTTCAAATACTAGTTAATATAAGTATCATGAGGCAGGAATTATATTCAGGAAATTTTGTTTGAAAACATATTAAAGATTTTGAATAAAAGAGGAATGTACAGCAGTTTAGTTTTTAGTAGGATAGATATTCGAGCACCACCACCATGGAGGAATTCAATTTTATATTTATTTATAAGAAAATGGCAATTGATGTTTTAGTATAGTTAAATATTGATATAAATTAATATTTTTTATGGAGACATCTTTTGTGGGAAATGTTTTACATTAAAGCTGAATTATAAATTTAATCAAACAGAAGACTTTTTAAATTCACCTAGAGTAGTTTGTGTCCGGGCTATTCTTTTAGAACAACCTTCAAAATATGCTGTACAAAAGCAAATTTAATTTTTGTTAGTAAAATAATTCATATAATATTAAAGCTGTTGGAAGAATTTACTAGAAACTGGTCTCCAATTGTAAGCAGTACCAATATCTTTATGGGCTGGAATGAAATATATATATGTTGGTATTAAAAACAATACCACTTCTGAATATTTCCAACATTAGCGATAATAGTTGATTTAAAACAGAAAAACTATATTATTTCTAAGTTTTTAAGATAAAGAAAGTGATATACAGTAGAACCTCTCTGTAAGTCAAACTTCAAGGGAAACGCCAAATAATTCGAGTTGTAGAGTTTTCGACTTACGCGGATTTTGTAAGAAAATATTTGACTTGTAGAGGTTTAGATTCTTTCTAACTTATTTTGAGTTAGAGAGGTAAAATAAATAAAAAAATTCAAGTTACAGAGGTAATAAACATGTTTATTTGCAACTTAAAAGTTATATTATGTACTACAATAAAAAATCAAAATAATTCCAAAACAACCTTAAAATTAAAAATATTATGTATTAAAAAAGTCAGGTTTTTTTTTTTTTTTTTAGACAATTCGATCTTTCTCTATAGCATGATCTTAGCCATAAAGAGCAGAAAATTATTTTTCTTCCCGAGTCGCTAGTTTGCTCTATGAAATTCCGTAAAATTTTTAATGCTATTCTTGCCTCTTTGATGGAAACCCGTGGAACGCATGTTATATTATTGGACTCTCCTCTGTCATGTAAATCATTAGTTTGTTTTCTGAGCAACGGAATCGATAATTTCATCATCAGATAATGTGACAGCACCAATAACTCCGTCATCTCGCGTAACGAAGTCCGATTCGTTTTTTATTATTATTGACAGAGTACTCATTGGTAGGCCGAATTGTTCAGCAACGTCTTTCTTCTTTTGACAACTATTCAAACTTTTCAGTTTACGTTTCACAGCACTCATTTTTTAACAATATTATTCGTATAGTGTTGTTAAAATAGATGTGTATTGCAGTTAAAAACAAACTACTTCTGATATTTTTGCAATCGACAACAAAAGATTTGCTTCGATACAGTTCAAATGAAATCAATAGCAATAATAAGAATATTTCATAGAATTGGTTATTCTATTTACTGTATACTCATACATTGTTTTATGAGAAACAATGACGTGCAGTGTTGGCAAATCCTTAAAGTCGGTAACTTATTTTTCTTCGAGCTGGTAATAGTTTCAAATGATCGAGTTGTAAAATCAAACATTGCTAATGTTCGAGATACAGAGGCCCAAATTTTTTTTTTTTTTTTTTTTTTTTCCGAGTTACGGAGGGAAAATATATACTAAAATGATTTGTGGGGATTGACTAATTATTTTGACATATAGAGGGTTGAAATTTCGAGTAATGGAGGTTTTGGGGCTTTCAAGGAAGGAAACAAAAAAAATTTCCGAGTTTTGGTGGTTTTCGACTTAAAGAGGTTATACTATACATAATTCTACTTAGAGATATGATAGGTATATATTTGTGCATTCCAAAGCTTGCGATTTAATAATACTTTGCAAATTAATATATAAATACAGAATTCCTGGAAAATATAACATTAATAAAAACAAATGAAGGCTTTAAAACTATCCATTCGAAAAAAATTATATCTCAATTTTGAAACTTCATTCTGAAAGAGTTATTTTTCTAAATAAATGCCCATCTTACTAATTTACTGTTTTAGCGTAATTACCAGATTTGTGATCCAAGAGGCTCAAATTTTGTGCTAAATAAAATTATAGCTATGTAAATTAATATTGCTGTTTTTTGTAATTAACAGATATCCCCCAAAAAAATAAATAAAATATTTAAAATGCTAAAATCTGCTCGGCAAATTTCAACTTACCATGTGTGAACATTTGAGAACAGATGAATCAACTCAGGAATATGTCAATGTTTAATAATGTACGAGATATATGAAGCAATTGATTGGAATACTATAAGAATGGCCAAATTCAATAGCCACATGATTATAGCACTGTTAAATAGATCAAGAACTTCATGAAGAATGAAGTGTTCAAGAATCTCTAAATGAATATTCTAAAGTAAGACAAATGTAGTCGTAAATGAAGAATTCTTCATTTCTTGTAGAATTCCATGAGAGAGAAACTATCACATTCAATAAACAAAATAATATATCAAAGTATGAAAATTCTAGTCGTAAATGAAGAATGAAGTATTCAAATTCTACAAGAAATGTTATCGCATTTATTCAAAAGAATACATCAAAGTTTGAAAACTCTAGGCATAAATGAAGAAAGAAGTGTTGCAAATACAATAAGAAGCGTTATACAGCTCAGTAGGACTGGAAAATGCCAAAAGCAATAAATATGAAATTTCAAAAAGAAGGAATTGATCCATGCGCTATGAGTATTTATAGCCATTGGAAATACAAATGTTTAAAATCCCAACCCAAAACATGAAAAGTGTTTCAAAACCATACTACAAAACACTTCAATTAAAAGCCAAATTCTCCAGAAAATTATGATTAACATTATTCATGAATCATTTCAAGAGTTAAGGGGCCCCCCAAGTACCATTTTCTGCCAAAATTTGGAATGGGGTTTTATTTGCTTGGCCCTCATTTTCGGATAACGTCACGGACCCCAAACCAGGACACCATGTCATAATATTTTGATCATCTCGAAATTTCGCATGCAGTTTCTTAATACCAAGTATGGAAAGTTATTTATTTCCACAGCCAATGAGTACTCACTCTGGGCAAGCGAGATAAAACAGTCTACCGCCTATGAATGAGCTGATAAGGTAAACAGCAGATGTATAGAAATGTGAGTTAATCCTAACTTTGACTATAGCATATGTCTCTATTGTGGAACTATTAAGTTTTATTCGTGAAAATTCTTCAAAACAGGCATTATATCAAAAGTATGGATTTATTATTGTCCAGCGTTAAGGCTCGTGCTCACCAAGGCGACAAGATGCAAGCGAAAAAATTTGACCAATCACTAGCCTCCCCGCGGTCGCCTGAAACCGGTTTGCAGTCCGCCGCTTGGAGTCGCCCAACTTTCAACTCGAAGCGGTTTTTCACTAGGCGTAATGCTATTTCTGACGTTTCGCTGTGAAGGGGTCGAAAAAATTTGGTCTCTTGTCTCTTGAATCTTCACGTCTCTCGCCTCGGTGGGAAGGAGCCTTTAGACTCTAGTTTTTATCCATCTTTCTGGTAAAGAAAGTATTCCTCGTCGAAAGAATGCCTCGTCTTTTGAGGTTATCCTCGAATCAAGTCAGTTTTTGAATTTTTTGTCATTGATAGAAACAAGTGGCAATCAAAAGAAGTAATGATGGGTTGGGTAGGACTTCTCATCGAAGTGTTTACAAATATTTTTTTGACTTCGAAATATGTGATTCTTTGTCACATTGAAAAATTACTTTGTAATGTCTTTCGTCGTTTTTCTTTCAATTCTCTACTCGGACACATCTATTGTAGTCGATAATTTCACTTGTAATTTTTTTTGACTGACCGAGGCGCTTTTTGTGTTTCGTATCAAAATCGAATTGATACGAATTCTGAATTCTTTAACCATTTTTGAAAATTTCTTTAAGAGATTGTTTTACTAAGAGGTTTTATTTTATTTCGTGTTAATGAATGTACCTTAAACACAATTCATAAAATCTTTGCATGGATTATACACAAATATTTTCTGACAAAAACAAAAATCGCACAACTACAAATAAATTAGAACTTTTAACTTTAAGCAACTTAAAAAAAAAGTTATTTAAATATCTCATTCGATATTAAATAACTTTATATAATTTTAAGATTATCAATTTCGCGATGCTTTTAATATCTAATTTCCAAATGTTAAGTTTGTTCGCGGGTATCCGTTGGAAGACCTTTCTTTGACCCGCCAGGGTTCGAGAGCCTCATAGCCGTCAGCG
This sequence comes from Caerostris darwini, assembly GCA_021605075.1. Lineage (NCBI taxonomy): Eukaryota > Metazoa > Arthropoda > Arachnida > Araneae > Araneidae > Caerostris > Caerostris darwini. Next base: position 470,019 of record BPLQ01014200.1, read on the forward strand.
AAAATGGTGATAGGGATTTTACGAAATCCACTTCTCCCAAAGTATGTTTTTAAATACAAAGAGAATCGGTAATTTTGAAAGAAAAAAAGGAATTTTCCCTTATTTATAGTAATAAAAGTCAATGTACGTGCATGTGTTCAGACGCTGAATTAAATCATCCAGACTTACAAAATTTGCAAGGAAAAAAAGTTCTGAGACATTTTTTTTTTTGTAGGCATTATTTTATATATATACATACAGATTTTTAATTAAAAATCAAGTTATATAACCTATTTTCGGTTAAAATGTAGTTTAACCCATATTATTCATTCCTAATATTCTGAGTGAATAATGTGCTAAATCTGGTATATCAATTTCAACATATTCCAAAATTAGAACAAGCCTAAATTTGGCGATTTTCGAAATTATACGAAGAATGTCAGTTAAATTGTGTTCTTCCTCTCTTGTTCACTTATATTTGCCTTTTCACAAAAATTACTCAGCAATCAGCATGACTCGCTTTGTTACGCAAAGTATATCATCCACGAGGATCCATCCTAAACTACTCCAAATTCGTTGTTTTGCAAGATGTATTGCCATATAACGTCGTAGATCTTACTTTTATGTACATATACATATAGAGAGAGAGAATTAAAATTTCGAAAGTTCAATTGAAATATATTGATAAATTCTAGAGTAGCAGACATTTTTGCTAATACGAATTTACCACCAAAACAACATGTGAAATACTTTATTAAATTTATTTATTAGTTTTTTTTCTATATCGAGTTCTAACCCATTTTGTAGCTTAGTAGTAGAAAATCTCCGGTTTGAATATGCTGATGGCAATAGTTGCAGTCTCTGCTTTCAGAAACGATAAAACTCGATGGCGATTGGGGGAGAACAGTGTATGTGACAGTGAACCACATCAACAGTCAGGCTGCCCTGGGCAAAAGTTGCGAATTCTTTAAGGTTATGGAATTTTGCAAAATTCGATACGAATTTTTGCGAACTAACACAAACTCAATTGGAGGACAGTTATTCCGAAAAGTAATGTCCTCTCTTCTCCTGTCAGTGGGTCGTGTGTGGCTCGCATAAGTAGAACACAAAGCGAAGAAAAAAAAAAAAATTTCCCCCTTTACTGAAATTCAAACCAACTTTTGCCTGTATGGGTTCAGCTTTTGTTTTGTGTCAGTAAAATTAATGACTGGCAAACTGAAACAAGGAGTCTTTGTTTCATACAGCTTACGAAAATTTTTTACAGGTGTGCCATAAATTCTTAGTTAAAAAAGGGAAGGGGGATTGATGATAGAAAAGAATAACAGGAAAGTCATTTTTTTTGCTAGGAATATACAACTATAATTGATGCTAACACGTAAAACAATCAACAACGCATGCAAATTATGTGTGCAGTAAAAAACATGGGTATAAAGGGATCTTTCGATTCTATTATCACTTCGTAATTGTGTTCATGAAGTTGAAAAGATAGAAAAATATGTCACCGCTTCGACGTATGTTAAATTGTATACCCATATCAACAATATCTCATATAACAATCAACAATGTATGCAAATTATGTTATGTTAATATTAAATTACGTATGCAAATTATATCCCATATCATAACAATCAACAATGTATGCAAATTATGTTTGCAGTAAAAACATGGGTATAAAGGGATCTTTCGATTCTATTATCACTTCGTAATTGTGTTCATGAAGTTGAAAAGATAGAAAAATATGTCACCGCTTCGACGTATGTTAAATTGTATACCCATATCAACAATATCCCATATAACAATCAACAATGTATGCAAATTATGTTATGTTAATATTAAATTACGTATGCAAATTATATCCCATATCATAACAATCAACAATGTATGCAAATTATGTTTGCAGTAAAAAACATGGGTATAAAGGGATCTTTCGATTCTATTATCACTTCGTAATTGTGTTCATGAAGTTGAAAAGATAGAAAAATATGTCGCCGCTTCGACATATGCTACATTGTATACCCATATCAGTACAAATCGCACTCATTGTAAAAAATATTAAAACGAATACATTTTCGAGGATATATCTTTTCAAGGGAACTACTTAAATAATGGGAACCTTGGTTGTAGTCTAATCCAAATTTCTTGAAGTTTCGATGTAGAGAGGATCATTTATGGGAAGGAACAGGGAATGGTCATTTCCTTTACTGCATTTCCTCATTTCCTTTACTCGATATTGGCAAATACACGGTAAATAAAAAAGACAAGTAATATAAAAAAAAAAAAAAAAAAAATTAAGTCAATTCCTACTTTTTTTCACTCAATTGCAAAAAGTCCTTTATAAATAATTTTCATTCCTTTTTTTTTAATGTTTATCTGGCGCCATCTATTGGTAGATATAGGCAACTTAAATCTTAAAAAAACTAAAATTGATTAAATTTAATTACTGAATTAATATTTGAAAAAACTGTATTAACATCAAGTGTCATTCACTACAAGTTGAAAAAAAAATGTATTTGAACTTGAGTGTACGAATCAAAAGTATTTTATGAACGATTGAAAATTTGAACAAAATATATATAGGGAGAGTGTGAGCTAATAGAAGGATTTGAAAAAAAAAAAAAAAAAAAAAAGAAATTGAGCAGATATGCAGTAGATTTCGACTGAGACAGAGGTCCAGTTTTCAGAAAGATAAGAATTGATGAGTTGGTCATTTACGTTTGTGATAAATATAAATTTGTATCGAGACTTCATTTAATTATTTAATTCAATATTATAAAGAGACAACTACTTCAATAGTGTAAATCAGTGGTTCTCAAAGGGTGCCCTATGGTATTCCAGAGAAATACGTGTCCAGTTATAAAAATAAATATAGTTACTCTTTTTTCTCTTCAGATTTCCCGTTCAAAGACAGCTTTCATTAGAAACAGTTAGCCTTTCTGATTACTTTTTTCCTGTCGTTCACATAAAAAGTGTCAAACAGGGATAATGTACCAAAGAATGTTTGCAAGAAAAGCATCCCTGATCAGCCCAGCTTTAAAACAGTTGCCCTTTTCAAACTCCTGAAGGGCCATGATTGTTTGGCCAATCACCTTCTCCGAATGAGAATATTTTAAAGCCCAAAATGCATGCTCTGCAATCTGGGAGAGGATATGAATTCATCCCAACTTCCTGTCTGTACTGCACTGCATTTGTTTCCTTTACTGTGTTAACTATGGTTGTTACTGGGAGGCTAAGGTCCTTAATGGGCTAAATATGTCACTATGATTTCCTTCGTTTCTCGTTATTGATGTTTTTTATATTTCTTTTGTTCTTTTTAATTTATTGCTTATTGCCATTGGGAATAAAAAAAATTTTTCCAATAAACAAGGTCGGTAACTTCCATGGCTAGTTACTAGAAGCCTTAGTGATTATGTGATTTTCAATGTTAAAAAAAAAATCCATTGCAACTTATGAGACTCTGCTGTTTGTAAACTGTAGATCCCAGTCTAATTAGACTAATGTATTCAAAAAACAAGTAATATAAAAAATAAAAAAATTTTTCAGTCAATTCCTACTTTTTTTTCCACTATATTGCAGAAAGTCCTTTATAAATAAAGTTGAAATTTTCCTCTTACATCTGGCGCCATCTATTGGTAGATACATACAACTTAAATCTAAAAAAAAACCTAAAATTAATTAATTAAATTTAATTACTGAATTAATATTTGAGAAAACTGTATTAACATCCAGTGTCATCCACTACAAGTTCAAAAAAAAAATGTATTTGAACTTAAGTGGATGAATAAAAAGTATTTTAGTAACGTTTGAAAATTTGAACAAGATATATATATATAGGGAGAGTGTGAGCTAATAAAAGGAAAGGAAAGACCACAGAGCGACAAACCAAACCACCATCTGTATGTAGTACAATGTATAGTTGATCATTTAACATTAACTAGAGGAAGAACTAGTAAATATATCCACTGACCTTGGGTTGAGGATTAAACATAAGGAATTTTCTCCTGAAACCTTTTGATCCTATAATAGAAGAGAAAATTTCAAATCTGAAAACAAAAATTTACACATTTTATTGCAATTTCCAACGTCATATTTAAGTGAATTAAGATTTTCTATCGTCACCACAATGAAGTGTAAAAAGAGAGGAAAGTTTCAGGCGAGGAAATGAGAGTTTGCATTTCAAATAGATGCTTATACATTGCAGAAATCGCTAGGGCACACCAGGTTCATGTTTCTCATAAGCTCAATAAATAAACTTCGACTGTGGGTTCCATTTTATTTTTAGAACATTTTTTTTTTCCTCGTAATATTTGACTTAACTAATATAACATATTTCTCAAAAATTTGTATATAGTGCGCCTGCAATTATTTGTAGGACTTTAAATGCGACCCGATTTCAAAAAGTTTGAAAATCACTGGTGTAAACTGTGTATATTAAGCAAAACCTGGAAATATAATTTTTGTTGAACCAACCAGTAAGGGAAAGCAACATACAACATTACACTTGGCAATTGTTTCATTTGTTCTGGATTGATTGCTCTGCAATGGCATATGACTGTGAATAAAGAAAGCGCTGCGCAATGTGATTGAAGCGACTATTTTAACAGGAACAAGTAATATAATAAATTAATAGTTTAAAAAAACTAAAAAATACGCTTTTAGAGTTAATCAAACTAAAAAGTAAAAAATAATTGTTAACATAAGAATAAAATGACTGGCGAGAAAATGAATGTCACTGTTCTAAAAGCGTGAGGTGCTCGATATCAATCGTTATAATTTTTCACTAATTTCATTCCGAAATGAAATTTAAAAATGTCGATTGATATCGAGCACCTCACGCTTTTAGAACAGTGACATTCATTTTCTCGCCAGTCATTTTATTCTTATGTTAAACAAAAAGCGTTATTTTTTTTTTTAGTTTGATTAACTCTAAAAGCGTGTTTTTTTTTTTTTTTTAAACTATTCATTTATTTTTTACTTTTTAGTTTGATTAACTCTAAAAGCATGTTTTGAGTGTTTTTAAACTACAATATTTAAATGAGGTCCCGTACGGAGGAGTGGAACTATAGTTCTTACAATAATGTAATTGTGAGTAAAACGAAGGCTAAATGCGAATAGTCCGTTGTGCCACTGTCCCACATAGGTTTGAATGTCTTTACTGAATACTTTCATTCTACATGGGTTAAATTGTTCTTCATAAGTTAAAATAAAATCTCTAATCCTGGCGATCCCAATCATGATGAGATAATAAACTTATCAAACTATTTTATTGTCGTCGGTCCTTGATAAGTCTACAACGTTTAAATTAAATCTGATCGCTTAAAGTAGGGCAAAACCGAGCCCAAAGAGTCAGTTACAAGCAAACAAACAAACATACAGGTGAAACTAATATAAAAGCGTATTAAAAAGAATCAACTGTTTTCTTTCTGAAAGATGCCTGTAAATGTTTCTTTGCAGCTTAAATAGTGTATATGAGGAGAAACAGATCTCCAGGGGAAAAAGTCAGTTACATACATACATACAAACATACAGGTAAAGCTAATAAAAGCGTATTAAAAAAAAAAAAAATTTAAGTCAATTCCTACTTTTTTTTCCCCACTATATTGCAGAAAGTCCTTTATAAATAAAGTTGAAATTTTCCTCTTACAACTGGGGCCATCTATTGGTAGATACATGCAACTTAAATCTAAAAAAAACAAAAGTTAATTAATTAAATTTAATTACTGAATTAATATTTGAAAAAAATGTATTTCAACTTGAGTGGATGAATAAAAAGTATTTTATGAACGATTGAAAATTTGAACAAGATATATAAATATATATAGGGAGAGTGTGAACTAATAGTAGGAATTGAAAAATAGATACTTTCATCCCTCAGATATACCTCATTCCGCCGAATCTTCCTGTTAACTTTAGTGACCTGATGGTCAATTGCTGGTGCTGTGGCCTTTGGTCCCACAGGCTTCAGGTTCGAATCTTGGCTGTGGCATGGATGTTTGTTAATGGTTCGGAATCCACGTTGAACTGTAGGTTCCGATCTAATTAGCCTAAAGCAAAAATGACAGTACAGTGACAAACTAAACCCTCTTTAAGAGACTTGCGTTCGCATTCACGATCAACAAGTATCAGGGAGTACAAGTAGTACCCGGATCAACAAGTAGCATGGATTACAAGTAATACCCGGAGTGGATTGAGATCACCATGTTTCTTTCATAGGCATGCTTATATTGCTTTCTCAAGAGTTGATTTACCTAAGAATTTATTTATTCTTACGCTTGGAGGTGGCAATAAAAATATTTATAATCAGGTTTTGTATTAAATTAATATTATATTGAATTTGAAAAATGTTTTCTTTTATAATTTGTATACAATAGTATAATACATTCTAGATTTATGCTGTTAAATACTTATAAAAATACCAGAATGTTCTTAAATTTTACATTAAAATTTTTCATTTTCCTGTTTGTTAAAATATAGAAAAAAATTTATACCCTGTCAACGCTAGGTAAACAGTTAATTAGCAACGAAAGAACATCATACAATAAATAAAAATTTATTAACTTTATTATTTTCAATCAACAGATATAGGTGTTAAAATGCGACGATAAATAATTGAACAATACTTTATTAACTACATCAAAAATACTCAAATATTTAAGTTATAGGCAATAAAAATGATGGGCATTTTTTTTTTCGTTGATATCTCAAATTTATCTAGGAATATCTGTTCTCCACTTGGGACATTAGGCTTTAAACATTAAACAAGCGAAAAATTGGGGACAGTTATCCCCCATTTTTCATTGGCTATAAGGGATCCCGGATAGCAACATCCTCCCCTTATCGCCTGTCAGTGGGTCGTTCATGGCATGCATAAGTGGAACGCATCGCACAAGTCAATGGTTCACAAACTTTTATCTCAGTCCCTGCTAACCCCCCTACCCGAACAAGAGAAATATATTGCCACGTCCCGTTGACCTACTTGATATCAACGTCTATGTTTTAATGGATTCCTTCTTTTTGGGCAAGCTATGTGAATAGCAGAGTTCTTCAAGGCGTTCAATAATTATTTTATTTGTAATTCATCAGTAAGCAGTTGCGTTGAAATATAATGATAACTAATCATAAATGTTTCATTTATTATAGCAAAAATATCTAAATAATCTTAATGTCTTATATCGTTAATGGCAGCCGGATGGTCAATTGGCTAGCGCTCTGGTCTTTGGTGTTCCAGGTTCGAATCCTGGAGGTGGTATGGCTGTTTGTTAGTGGTTCGGAATCCCCTTTAAACTGTAGGTACCGTTCTGTTTAGCCCTTGTGTGCACAAGATGACCGTAGAGCGACAAACCAAACTGGTATTTGGTACCACAGGCTCCAGTTTCGAATCATGGCGATGGTATGAATGTTTGTTAGTGGTTCGGAATGGGGCCTGAATGGCCGAGTGTCTAATGCACGGTGCCATAGGTTTCGGGTTCGAATCTCGGTAGTGCCATGGATGTTTGTAGTGGTTCGGAATCCACTTAAGCAGCAGGTCCTGATCTCATATGACGGTAAGAGTGTCGCAGAGCCCAGTCAGACTTCTCACCAACATTATTCCCAAACTGTATAAGGCCAACTCAGCTTTACGCATAGTGATGTGGTGTGATGTAGTAGTAGTAGTAATGGTTCGGGATCTACGTTAAACTGTAGGTCCAGGTCTAATTAGCCTAAAGTGTGAAAAAAAAATGACCGTAGAGCTGCAAACCAATCTATCAGTAATGAAATGGGTTGTTATTTGTAAGAGTTATTCTTTTTTGTACATGTATGTTCACAAAATTATGAATTTGTGCTTTAGAAATACACTCATGTCCATAAATTAAGGATAATTCAGAAACACACAGAAATTGAACTCTAAAATAAAAATTTCACCTGTGGAATTATCACACACATCTTGAAGAAGAATATGCAAATTACAGGAAACCACCAGATGGCGCGGATAGTACGTCACAATGACGAGAGTATAAGAGAGGTGTATATAAGGAATGGTGGCAAAGAAGTAAAATTGTACACAAGCGCTTTAAAAGCCTTTCAGTGCAATAACCGCATAGTTATGGCACGAAGGAAGCATTTGGATGATTTTTTACGTGGTAGAATTATCAGACGACAGGAATGTGGACGTACCCAGCTGGAAGTATCCGAGGAACTTGGAATCGCCCAGAGCGTTGTCCTCTCCAGGCTTTCGCAACGATTCCAAGATGATGGTAATGTGAGTAGATGCTACAGCACAGGTCGCCCCCGAGTTACAACGCCGAATGAGGGCCGGTATTTAGCAGTTATTGCCAAAGAAACAGACGGAGCACAGCATCAGACCTGTCTCGTCAGCTCTCTTCAGCTACCGGTACGACAGTTTCAAGGCTGACCGTGTACAGACGCTTAGGGTACATTGGTCTATATGCTCATAGGCCTGTCAGATGTGTTCCATTTACCGCAACTCACTGTCGCCTGCGATTAACCTGGAGTAGAGAGCATGCATTGTGGACACCGCAACAGTGGTCTTGTGTGATGTTCTCCGACGAGTCCAGGTTTAGTTTGCAGTCTGATTCTTGCCGGACTTTCATATGGAGAGCGCCAGGTACCAGTTACCACCAAGAGAACACCATTGAACGACACCGTTACGGTGATGCAGGATGGCTCGTTTGGGGAGGAATTATTCTTGGTTCCAGAACTGACCTGCATATTCAGAGTGTTACGATGACAGGCCACATCTATCGGGATGTCATTCTGGAGCAACATGTAAGTTTGTTTCGGGGCGCCATGAGTGCTGAATATCTATTTATGTATGACAACGCCCGTCCTCACCGTGCAAACATTGTAGACGAAGGCCTTCAATTGGAGGATATCACCCGTATGGATTGGCCAGCATACTCACCGGACTTGAATCCAACAGAGCATGGGATATGCTTGGCCGACGAATTGCAGCCCGTCAACTCCCTCCCACCTGTCAACCGGAACTTCGGAGGGCATTGCTGGATGAATGGTGTAATATTCCCCAAGATCAGATTGATAATTTGATACTCAGCATGCCTAGGCGTTGTAAGGCCTGTATTGCATCGTCCAGGAGACAAACTCCATATTAACCATCATACTAACCATGTTATACTGTTTTTTATAAATAGGTTCTTTTTTGAAATTTGCTCCAGGGAGTAAAAATCGCAATTTTTATTAATTATGTCAAACATATAGCATCTTTTTTGTTCTTTATCTGTTGTTTAATAAATAGACTTTACAAATAAGTCAAATTTGTTTTGCTGCTGTCTCTTTCTTTGCCTGAACTTCATTATCCTTAATTTATGGACATGAGTGTATTTGACTTAATTCAAAGTAAAATATTTCTAAAGCACACATTCACAATTTTGAAGTGGAATACATCGCACGTCTAAATAAAAGTAAAAAAAAAACAGAAAAACTATTTTTCATGTGTGGCAACTGTCAGAAGTTAAGGCTCATTCCCACCGATACGTGAGGCGGCGAAGCGTCACGCGGCAGGGAAGAAAAATGTTTCATTCACACCGTTGCGTTCACACCGAAATCTCTTAACGCCTAGTGAAGTTCCAGTTACTTCTTCTAGATGGTAGATCTACTATTGACTCAATCCAAGTCACATGACGAGGCAAGCATTTGAGAGATGAAAGTTGGTTAACTCGAAGCGGTGGATTTCAACCAGTTTCAGGCGAACTCAGTGAGGCTTGTGATTGGTTAACGCCTCACACCTCGGCGGGAACGAGCCTTTAATGTGAGTAACTAATGTAAGGTAATGCTCTGGTCCACTAACAGCATTCATCGCAATCACTACATTCAGTAGAAATTAATGGCGATTGGGACTTGATGTATAGGTTTTTTGCAGGGACAGTATGGTTGCACGGTGGGAGTTTTCTGGATTTTCTTCCTTACGACTTGTAAATTCGAGCCAGTTACTCCTACAAGTCCATTCAAGCATGCCAGCACTCTGTCTCTCGGTGCCACAGGTTTCGGGTGCGAGTCCCGGCGGTGCCATGGATGTCTGTAGTGGTTCAAACTCTACTTTAAGCCGTAGGTCCCGGTCTCATATGACCGTAGAGCATAATGGAGCCCAATCAGATTCCACATCCACATTATTCCCAAACTGTAAAGGGGCAACTCAGCTCAAGGCGGAGTGATGTGTGGTGTAGTAGAAGTAACCCCTAATGTTCACCAGGAACTCATGTTGCCACTTAACCAAGAGTTGGGTGATGAAGTTAATAAAAGAATGCATACCATTTGTATCGCTATATGAAGTGGCTTTGACATCGCCATTGATACATTCAAAAACTATACGCTAACTACTGCTAAAGAGCTGATTAAAAATTATGCATAGTATGTCATATTCCCATCGCCTGAATGGCCGAGTGGCTAGCGCTCTGGCGCTTGGTACCACAGGTTTCGGGTTCGAATCCTGGCGTTGCCATGGGTGTTTGTAGTGGTTCGGAATCCACTTTAAACCGTAGGTCCCGGTCCTAATAGGATCATAGAGCGTTGCGGGGGCATTGTTACTCCGCGTCCTTATCTTCAAGTTACACGCGCCCCCTGGCTAATGCAAAATGAGTAACGTCTGTGCAGCGCTTGCCTTAAGGCATCCAAAACCAAGCTGTCTAAGTGTTTGCCAGCTGCATTAGAAAAAAAAAATGCACAAATCGTCAGTACACGGAGAGGAAATAATTTTCTCTGCTTTGATAGTTATCAGAAAACTATCTGAAGAGAAAATATTCAATGAAATTTAAAGCACATCGTGTACATTTTTCTGGAAAATAGCACCACTAACAAAAAGCACTACAAAAAAGAAGAAAAGAAAAGAACCACTTCAAACATTTTTCTAGTAAAGAAATGTAATGAATATATTTTTCACACTCTTCCGATAACTTTTGGCTCTTGTATAACAAACTGAAGACAGCTTTCTAAATAAAAAATTTTTTTGATTTGACCCGAAAGACATTTGAATAAGAATCTCTGAAAGGGAACCGAATTCAGAAAAGAATCGGAGTTTGGCTACTGAAGGTTTATTGTGCATTATTTTTCAATTCTTTCTATTAGCTCACACTCTCCCTATATATATCTTGTTCAAATTTCCAATCGTTCATAAAATACTTTTGATTCATCCACTCAAGTTCAAGTACATTTTTTTGAACTTGTAGTGGGTAACACTGGATGTTAATACAGTTTTTTCAAATATTAATTCATTAATTAAATGTAATTAATTTTTTTTAGTGTTTTTTTTATTTAAGTTGCATATAGTTACCAATAGATGGCGTCAGATAAACTTAAAAAATTGAATGAAAATTATTTATAAAGGACTTTCTGCAATAGAGTGAATAAAAAGTAGGAATTGACTTTAAATTTTTTTTTTTTTTTTTATATTACTTGTTTTAGATAATTTTTTTTTAATTCTAAATTTTGTTTTCTGAACATAAATGAGAGTTTTTTTAAGTGATTTCTTATCAAGAATAATGATTTTTTTTTTTCATATGTCCAGGGCTTCAAGGCTGAATGACTAGCGCTCTGGAGCTCGTTGCTACTGGTTTCGGGTTCGAGTCCCGGCGGTGCTATGGATGTTTGTAGTGGTCCCGAATCCACTTTAAACCGTAGGTCCCTGTCTAATATGGCTGTTGAGCGTTGGGCGTAGGACTAACAACCCTACCCTGTAAAAATAAAGGCATCTCTCGCCTTGTAATCTGCCAGTGGGCAGACGGCCTTGGCTCACAATAGGCTGTTGATGATGATGAATGTAAAATGCAAGAGAAGATAAATTATTGTTAATACCCTAAACTAAATTTTTTTATTATCCAAGTTATTAAACGTTTAATTTTATCACTTATTTATATGTGGCAAAAATGCATATTTCTGAAAAATAGCGTAGCTAGCAAAATAAATTATATCAAAATTGATGTAAAATCGAAACATGTAAAGGCAACTTTAGAAATATTAGAGAATTTTTGCATACCATATTTTGGACGTCCGTTATTTTTTTCTCCCTAGCGCGCATGCTCACAGGAAATTGCGCATGCGTATCTGTAATAATGTTTCCTATGAGCATGCGCGCTAGGGAGAAAAAAATAACCGACTTTCAAAATACAGTATGCAAAAACTCTCTATTGATATAACGTACATTATCTTAACAATAGAGAGTTTTTGCATAACGTTTTTTTATCGTCCGATATTTTTCTTCCTAGCGCGCATGCCCATAGGAATAACTCAGTAGTTCAGTATTACAGATACGCATGCGCAATAGGTACAATGTTTCCTATGAGCATGAGTGCTAGAGAGAAAAAAATAACCGACTTTCAAAATACAGTATGCAAAAACTCTCTAATATAACGTACATTATTAACAATAGAGAGTTTTTGCATATCGTCCGATATTTTTCTTCCTAGCGCGCATGCCCATAGGAATAACTCAGTAGTTCAGTATTACAGATACGCATGCGCAATAGGTACAATGTTTCCTATGAGCATGAGTGCTAGAGAGAAAAAAATATCGGACGATAAGAAAACGTTATGCAAAAACTCTCTAATATTATACATTCTCGCTAAAATAATATCTATTTATTATTTAACTAAAAAGAATCATGCTGCTATTATTCTTTCTTAAATATGATCAAAAATAAACATTTGAGAGGAATAAACCTCAAATAAACATAATACTATTTTGGAACTCTTTCAAAAATATTTTGCCTATTTTAAAAAAAAGGCCTGACATAGAATTAAAAAGTAAGTATCAATTGTTATTAGAGAGTTTTTGCATACCGTACGTTAGTTACCGTAGGACGTCCGTTAGCTTTTTCTCCCTAGCGCGCATGCTCATAGGAAATATTATTACAGATACATGCGCGCTAGGGAGAAAAAGCTAACGGACGTCCTACGGTAACTAACGTACGGTATGCAAAAACTCTCTATTAACAACGTCAGCCAAAATCCTGAAAAACAATTTTCTAGAGTCAAAAACTAATTTTTTTGGATCAAAAAATGTTTTTTTTGCACAAATTAAGATGTATTGCTCCGGACTTTTTTTATTTTTTTATTTATTTTTATTGTTATTTTTTTCTTTCCGGAAGGTTGTTCCTTCGTCATTCATAAATGGAACACAAAACTGGCGAATAAGCAGAAAAGAAGAAAAAGAATCCTTATCTCTGAATCATTTGCATGTTATTATCTATTATGTTACATTTAAATATTTAAATATAAATAAATCGTTACTTCCTCGTCTACACTTGAATTACAATTTTTAAAAAATATTTTTATTGCATTAGAGTTCTTTCACCCTTGTAATAAAAACAATACATTCATACAATGTTGTAAAAAAAATCAGGAATTAATGTGAGTGTATAAAATATTCGCACACTGTTATTGATATTTAAAAAGCGCTTAAAATTTCAATTCCGGCATTCTTTCGAAAATGTACCCATTTTTAAATGTTATACTTCAAAAACAAAAGTTTCAAATTGAATTTTTATTTCAGCATATACATATTGAAAAATGCTTTAAAAAATTTACGAACTTTCATTTTAAAACAGTTGTAAATCATGGCAATATTTTAAAAAATTTCGCTTGTACAAATATTTTTTACGCCTTCAAATTTCATTCGTCTTAATCCTTTTTTAATTTGTTTTAGTTTGTTAAAGTTTTTAATACGCTTTTATTAGCTTCACCTGTATGTTTGTATGTATGTATGTAACTGACTTTTTCCCCTGGAGATCTGTTTCTCCACATCTACACTATTTAAGCTGCAAAGAAACATTTACAGGCATCTTTCAGAAAGAAAACAGTTGTTTCACTTGCATGTTTGTTTGTCTGTTAAACTAAAAAGTAAAAAATAAATTAATAGTTTAAAAAAACACGCTTTTAAAAAAACAAAAATCACGCTTTTAGAGTTAAAAGTAAATTAAAAAGTAAAAAAAAAATTGTTAACATAAGAATAAAATGACATGACTGACGAAAAATGAATGTCACTGTTCTAAAAGCGTTGGGTGCTTTGTATGACATTTCGGAATGAAACTAGTGAAAAATTATAACGATTGATATCGAGCATCCCACGCTTTTAGAACAGTGACATTCATTTTCTCGTCAGTCATTTTATTATGTTAACAATTATTTTTTAAACTTTTTAATTTGAGGAGAGAGTTAATCCTTATCACTTTAAAAGCGTTTTTTTCCTTTAAAGTTTTTTTTTTTTTTTTTTAAACTATTAATTTATTTTTTATTATTATTACCCATAAAATATATGAGTATTGTTTTTGAGGAGCGAGTTTTTCATATCCTTATTACTTTAAATTTTGTTTACATTCCTTTAAAGAGTTTTTTTTTTTTAATTTCTTCCTCGAGCTTTATTTTCATTATTATTTTTTTTTTTTTTTTAACTTTCTTCAACTACAGTATATAGTTTAATTTTACTATTTTATTACTATTTTATAGTAAATTAACTTTTTATACATAATACTTATTTATAAAATGATTGAATAATTATTAAATAGTTTATAAAAAAAATTAATTCAGAAGAAAAATTAATGTAAAATTGTTCTAAAAGATCGTCTGATGAAAGCAAAAACAATTTTATTTCAAAGCGGTAACGAGATTATTCAAGAAAGGAAAATCGTTTGGAATTCTATAATTTTTTAATTTTTTTTTTTGGCTGTTACGCGTTTTGTTCTTACATTAAATTCTAAACTTTGTGGATAACCTGTATATCGGATCAGCAGAATACGTAATTATTATTATTGTAATTATTTTTTAAATTCTAAGTTAATAAAAACTTTTGATAATTGTTTCGACATAATATACTCTCTATTTATCATTATTATTATTTAAATTTTAAGTTAATAGTTTTTAAAACTTTTGATAATTGTTTCGACGTAATATACCACCTATTCTATAGGGTTTTTTTTTTTTTTTTTTTTTTAATTCTATAGTTTTTTATTTTTTAAGACGGCTGTTATGCATTTCGTTCTTACATTAAATTCTGAATTTCGTGAGTAACTTGTATATCGGTTCAGCAGAATACGTAATTATTATTATTATTATTATTGTAATAATTATTTCTTAAATTCTATGTTAATAGTTATTAAAACTTTTGACAATTGTTTCGATGTAATTAATATACCCTCTATTAAATAAGTTTTTAAAAAAAATCGAGTTTTTCATTGTAAATAGACACTATATTTTCTACAATCGCTGTAGTTGTTAATATTATCATTATTATTTTAGTTTTAAATGTGAAAATGTTTTACCGATCAGAAAACTACTTATTTTGAAGTTCATAATAATTAAAAAGCGTGCTTATTCCAAACGTTAATATTTTACTTATGATAGTTTTTATTTTTTAAGATGGCTGTTATGCGTTTTGTTCTTACATTAAATTCTAAATTTCGTGGGTAACCAGTAACGTGGGTAACCAGGGGGATGGTTCAGCAGAATACGTAATTATTATTATTATTGTTATAATTATTTCTTAAACTCTAAGTTAATAGTTTTTTAAACTTTTGACAATTATTTCGATGTAATGTACCCTATATATTTTTTTAATTCTATAATCTTTTTTTATTTTTTAAGATGGCTGTTATGCATTTTGTTCTTACATTAAACTGCAAATTTTGTAATAGTTTTACTAATTTTTTTGGATCAAAAACTGATTTTTTGCAAAAATCAAGATGTAGTGCTTTAGACTTTTTTTATTTTTTATTTATTATTACTTTGGGTGACCTGTATATCGGCTCAGCCAAATACGTATTTATTACTATTATTATTATTGAAATTATTTTTTTAAATTCCAAGTTAATAGTTTTCAAAACATTTGACAATTTTTTCAATGTAATATACTCTCTATGAAATAAATATATATTTTAAATGAGGAAATTTTTTACCGATCATAAAACTACTTATTTTGAAGTTCATAACAATTAAAAAGCGTGTTCATTCCAAAAGTTAATATTTTAACTTCATTCAATTTTTTTTTCTCTTAAGCGAAACAACATCGTGTCCTCTTCTGGAAGAAGGTTACGCCCCACAGTTCGCAAACCACTCGGGACTTTTCGAAAGGGCAGATAATAAATGTTAAGACAGTTGTGTGAAGCAATCCCGTTTTTATGACATCCCAAAGACAAGCATTCCGTTTTGCCAACCATTTGCGAGCCGTCCGAAATGACCACTCGCATGTCAGAAGAAATCCGGTCTTTCTGGTGCTGGAACGACTTTTTGGCGCATTCCTGCCGCCGCCAAGTTCGCATCGGCAGAAGGCGCCACGAAATTTCAAACCACCTGAGCCAGCAAGCACCATGAGGTCTCGAGGCGCCGAGACTGCTCATCCTCAGCATTTGTTTTGTTTCCTCGCTTCTGGGTAGAGATTTTTTTGGACACACTTTTCTCCCTTTGTGCACACGTTATTACTGGAATGGACATAACGATGCCCCATCGGAAGATATAAAGAGAGCAGTTTCGAAATGAGCTGCCGGTTTGGGGTGAGTATCTCCAATTTTTTTTTCTTACCATTTATTTCAAGTCCGTTTTTTTATTCAAGTCCTTAGCTTGAGTAATTTTTTTATAGCTTCTAAAGTTTTATTGCGTTGTATAATAAGATTGGATTCTAACACCAGGTATGCATAAACTTTTGCAGGTCGTGGATTTTATGTACTCGCTATAGCTTGACCATACAAAAATAAATAATATATATATAAATATTTATATATTTTTGTATAAATAATAAAATAAAAGAGCAACTAATAAAATTGAAATGTTTTAAGGCAACGGACATACCAGTTCCTGTGTGGTATTCAATAAACTAAAACTTCCACATCTTAAATTAATGAAAAACTTCCTTCGATTGTAGCTGCATCGATTTAAAACAAATTAAAAATTTAAAACTAAAACCAGCTAAAAGAAAAAGAGAGAAATCATTGCGCTGTATAATACTTATACTTATTAAAATATGAATTCTAACACAAGTATACATAAACTGTTTGGAGGTCGTGCATTTTATGAACTCGCTATAGCTTGGCCATACAAAAATAAATATATATAAATATTTATATATTTTTGTATAAATAATAAAATAAAAGAGCAACTAACAAAATTTCAATGTTTTAAGGGCAACTGACATATCAATTTCTGTGCGGTATTAAATACCACTAAAATCTTAACATCTTAATTATTGAAAAACTTTCTTCAATTGTAGTTGCATCGATTTAAAACAAAGTAAAAATTTAAAACTAAAGCAAGCTATAAGAAAAAAAGAGAGGAATCATTACGCTGTACAAAACTCATACTTATTAAAGTCATAATATACAAGTAGGATTGATTTTTTTTATGTGTGGCTTTTATTATTATTTTTATTCCTGAAAACATAGCAAAAAAAAAATTGCTAAAATAAATATTTAAAAATAAAAGTAAATGTAGATCAGTATTTAAGTAAAATAAAACTTCATTAGTTTCATCATCTTTCATATATTCTTAAGTAAGTAATTATTTCGAAAAATAAAATAATAATAATAATAATAAATAAATCCAAATGTCTACAGAAATGTATGTATGATGTAAGGTATGATTACATAGATGTTAAATCGCATATAGCATTGAGCCGCATGTGAATAGCAGGTTGAATAGCCCTAATTTAAAGGAATATTTATTCTGCCTTATAAATAAATGAGTACTCTTGTAAATTCACAAACCTGATTTAATGTATAGTTATAAGATAAATAGTAATATAAAAGAGAATATTAATTTGAATAGTTTTGACTAAGTTTTTGAAGAAAATTTAAATTTAAATGTATGAATCGGAGAGTCATTATTTAAGCCCAAATATTTTTATCAGCAATTAGGATATTAAAAAGTTTTATTGATATTTTTGAGACAAATTATATTGATTTTGATATGCTCTTTAACTGCGTTATTTATTTAAAAGAACAATCTCTTATTTTACTGCGCTATTTATTATTTATATTTTTTTAATCAAAAGGCCATTTCATGTGAATCCAAATAGCAAATTGATTTCAGTAAAACATGTTATTGTTATTGTCAAAGCTGTATTTGGTGCAACTGATTATATTTCAAAATGAATCGAAATTGATGTAAATTGTGTCGTTAAGAAAGTGAAATCATTTGAGATTATTCTATTATTGTTTTCGAATGCCGTTCACCTTGACCGGTAGCAGATTCAGCATTACCCAGGATGTACGACGGTCTTTTGTTTTGCAGTCACGTCTTGCCTCCACGTTTTGAAGGAACACTTGCAGGATTATGTCTATGGGTTGGTAAACCCCTTCTAGAGCCCAGTGGAAGGAAATTCTGGCTTACAGATTTATCATGACTGATCTGGAATAGACATGATATTTCATTTGAACTTAGCTTCTGGGATTTCGAATTTAGTTCCCCTTAGTTCGTATACCCAAAATACTATCTCTACCCCACTCTGGGTCTCAGAAGGGAATATAAAAATTTCATGGTTAATTTCACCAGCAGCTGTTAACTGTGAAAATATTTTTTTAAATATAAAATGCTTCAATTTATTAAAAAATAAAGTTTATTTTGATAAAGAAATACCAAAATTAAATTATTAAAAAATAATTTGTTGAAACTTTATTTTGTTATTTTTAAAAATAATTATTGTAATTTTTTGAAATTTTGCATTGTTGGTTTCGAGTAATGTTCATTATATTTTCAAAATAAATTTTCTATCCAACTCGTGGCATAGGGATTATGTGCTGCTGGGGTGCAAGAAGGCTCAGATTCGAATGAACTGTCGGTGTCTGTTGCAGTCACTTCTTTCAAAAACGAGTAAACTCGATAGGGATTGTGATAACTTGTATAAGCATCTCATATAAACAACCAATTTTTTGGGGGAGTTTTCAGGTTTTCTTTTATACAATATACAAAAGCGGGGGAGTTACCCTTAAAAACCATCCTAGAAAAGCAATGTCCTTTTTTCATCAGCTATCAGTAAATTACGTAAGTGAAACGCCGATGTTCAATAAAAAGGAATATATATATCAGTAGGATTAAAAAACATTTGCTCCTAGAAGATTTCTGATTTTTTTTTTTATTCCTAAAAATTGTTATCATATTTACTCATATAAACTACTTTACTTTACACTTACTTTTAATGTAATTTCATCACTTTTTTTATGAATTTAATTTAGTAGTTCATCAATTTTTACATATTTTCCCTTCCAAAATTTAGTTGTATACAGTCTTGTTTTAAGCCTAGTTAATTTATTTCGAAAGAATTTATTTCGGTAATTCAATTTAGGCGTTTTATCCTTCAAATTTCAGAGCATCAGTTAAAAACAGAAAAAAAAAAAACAACTTTTAAAACTCGATAAAACATCGATTTTATTTTCTTGTTGAGATACAAAATAGTCTGTAAAACATTAACCCTTTGCACTCGAGGGCTCCGGAGCGGAGCCATTTAAAATTTGTCTTCAAGCTCGAGGGCTCCACTACGGAGACAATGCAAATATTTTTCAGTTTTTAACATAAGAACAAAAACAAATCGTAAAAATTATAATAATAATAATCTTTTCACTAAAATCGCTTCGAGTTACTGGTAATACGAATGAAAAAAAAAAAAAAAACGAGTGAAAAAAAAAAAAAAATTTTATTTGTACAGAATCTTGTCTTAAATGTAGTCTAGTCAATTTATCTCGGAAGAATTTATTTCGATAATTCAATTTCTGCATTTTAATCTTCAAATTTGAGTTCCTTAGTTAAAAACAGGAAAAAAAAAATTTTTAATATTCGATGGAAATATCGATTTTATTTACTTGGCCTTTACTTAAAAATTTTATTTGTATGGAATCTTGTCTTAAATGTAGTCTAGTCAATTTATCTCGGAAGAATTTATTTCGATAATTCAATTTCTGCATTTTAATCTTCAAATTTGAGTTCCTTAGTTAAAAACAGAATTTTTTTTTTTTTAATATTCGATGGAAATATCGATTTTATTTACTTGGCCATCTTGGAAAAAAACAGAGCAGTCTTTAAAACTTTAATTACAGCGTGATGCTGTTCTTTTTTTTTTTTTTTTTTTTAAGGCAAATTACCATTTTGTTGGCAGATTTCTTCCTCATCCCGTTACATTGTTCTTCCATGTTAATGATGCTGTTAGAACTGTTTGATCTCTTTTGCGATTATGTAACTGCTCGTGCGGTTGTTGTAGTTTTCACCTTGAATTATTCGGAAAGTGTTCTTTTCTCTGCAATGACTTACGAAACGGGTTAATGTGCTACGCGACGAACGCAATAAACGGAATTTAAAAAGGTTTTTTTTTTTTTTAAATGGCATTAGTATCTTTAGGAGAATTCGCGAATGGCATTTCTGTAATCTAAGGCACGTTTTTCCTATAAATGTCTAAATGGTTTTTATCTTTTATTCTTTGATGTGTGTTTTTTTAATACGGAGAATTTAGTATATTTCTTTATTTTTATTATATTGTTGATTTTATTTTTTAGTATTTGTATTTAAAATATTCTGCTAAATTTAAAAAAAAAGAATTCCATTTTTTTTCTTGTTTGTTTATTAAAACCGGTATTGTTGTAGTTTTTTTTTTTTTTTTTTTTTTTTAAGTACGGTGAAATTAGTATATTTCTTTATTTTTTACTATATTGCTGATTTTTTTTTTTTTTTTTTTTATATTTGTTTATAAAAAAAAAAAAAAAAAATCTGCTTAATTAAAAAAAAATTCCATTTTTCTCTTGTTTGTTTAATAAAACCGGTATTTCGCTAATTTTTAATTCTATAACCGCATTTAACAAGTGAATGCTATATACACCCAAGTCGTATATCCAGCGCGGTCATTATAAGGGTAAATAATCTGTTATTAAAATTTTTAATTAAAATATAGTTTTTATTTAAAAATATACGTATTTCATTCGTAATTTTTTTTTTCTTTTCTTAATGCACCTGGCAAACACTTAGACAATTGTCTTTTATCCTTAAGGCAAGTGACGCACCGACGTTACTCACTTAGCACTACCCAGGGGACGTGTAACTGGAAGATAAGCTACGGACGGATAGTAACAATACCCCCGCAACGCTCTACGATCCTGTTATACCGGGACCTATGGTTTAAAGTTGATTCCGAATCACTACAAAACCCCAAAACCAGGGACCCGAAACCTGTGGTACCGAGTGCCAGAGCGCTAGCCACTCGGCCATCAGGCTCCTTATTCCATTTGTAATTGTTTACTAGATTTTTGTTTTTTTATTTAATGTTATAGAAAATTTTTGATGTACATAACATATTATTTCTTATAGTAAAATAATATTTGTTCACACGCACGTGTAACACGTGCTTATTTCTGAAAGTGAAATTTCTACTAAACTTCTAAAAGCTTCTTGTTCTTTCTTCTACTTCTGAATCATAATTTGGTGTGGTCAGGTTGAAATATTTATGGCACAGGTTGGAAAACACAGAGCTTTATTTGCACACTCACAAACTCCACACACGTACAATTAGAGACATACAATATTTAACAAATTTAAAGATATATAATTATAGATTCTGAAAGGACCACTACTGAGCCAAAAACCCAATACTCACGTACGCGCTTAACATACTTCAGTTCCAGGTGAGAGTTTGTAGGCCAACTGACCACTTTTCCTGAAATGGACTACCTCTTGGATATTATGCGTATTAATATAGAATACTTGTTGTTTATACAAAATGCTTGTTAATGGTTCAGTCCTGCTGTACGGTTCTAATGGTTCAGAGAAGAATCGACTAGATTTTCAGGCTGGCGCATTTTTATTAGTTCTGATGCATTTTTCTTTCATGCCAACCGTTATTTTTAGGAGATAATTGAAATGTTATTTCAAGAGATAATAATAAGAGAGGAAACTATCTTTGAGGTCATAGTGCATTGACAAAGCTTTCAAATTTTCAGTATAGTAGAATTTAAGTTTTTATAAATGCTTTCTCTCCCTCGATTTGGAGCCCAGTTTAGTGCAAAAGAGTGCAACTAGCTTGCAGGTGGGACAAATATCGAATCCATTGGTGGTATTCGTTGCAGTTTCTTCCTTCAGAAACAAGAAGACGCGATGACAATGTGGGGCGCTTGTCGCAATCACCTTCGAGTTTCCTAATCTCTGAATACAATAATTATACAACACAGGGACTTCGAAACAATGCTTCCTGCATGCTAACTGCACTCATTACTATTGGGTCACGTTATTTTAATTGCATTAGAAGAAATAATCATGAAATTCTATTTTAAACTGAATTTTGTTTAAAATTATTTAGCGTCTAATATTTATATATTTGAGAAAAAAAGTGGAAGAATAACAAATAATATAAAAAAAAAAAAAAAATTTAAGTCAATTCCTTCTTTTTTTTTTTCACTATATTGCAGAAAATCCTTTACAAATAATTTTCAGTCATTTTTTTAAGTTTATCTGGCGCCATCTAGTGGTCGATATATGCAACTTAAATCTAAAAAAAAAATATATCAATTAAATTTAATTACTGAATTACTATTTGAAAAAACTGTATTAAAACTTATACAGTTTTGCATTATGTATAAAAACTGTATCATTCACTACAAGTTCAAAAAAAAAATGTATTTGAGTGGATGACTAAAAAGTATTTTATGAACGATTGAAAATTTGAACAAGATATATATAAGGAGAGTGTGAGCTAGTAGAAGGAATTGAAAAAAAAAAAAAAAAAAAAAATGATACATCTAAAATACGCTTCCTTTTAATGAGAAATTTATATTAATACAACACATTATCGTTATCAACGTTCTGGATTGCTCTTCTTTTCATACAAAACAAATCAGCTATTGCAACGAGAGCAAACGAGCTGTCCCAACTCCTCCGTGCTTCACGCTTCAAGTGGAAGGGGGGATGAGAATCACGAGACAATGGATTTTTGATTTGACAAATTTTTGCGAATCAATCCGTCCGATCTAACGGACTCCTCGTGTCAGAGCGAAACCTGTTTCTTGTGATTGATGGATGGGTTTGTTTGTGACTGGCCGAGGAATAATGAGTTGTTGTTTTTTATCAGCCGTGGTGAGTGCTCCGTTAATTGCCCGGGAATAGCATTTGATAGGTTAGGCAGCTGCATTTGTCTGATAGGGATAGATCTTGGGAATTATTTGTTGGGAATCGTATTACGCAGCTCATTTGAATTCAATACCTTATTCTTTTTCCTTTTCTTGTGCCCTTTTGCTCTATTGAAAAAAATACGTTAATGCATTCTGGAATAATAAATAAAACGGTGCATAAAGAAGGAAAAAGATTTGTAGATGTGATTTATGTATATTGAAATAGAAAGTATTAAGATTTCAGAGGAATTCGATGTTTTATTTAGAAGATTCAATAAGAGCTGTTTAATTCGGCACTGTCGTGCGGGATTAGCGATTTTGCCAGATTATCGAGAGTCAATATAGATTTAATGGAGATATCAAAGATAAATCACTCTACATAAAATTTTAAACAATTAAAACATGCATAGATTGTGTTTACGCACGTTTTGAACCAGTGTTGGCGATGTTGTTGTTGTGTCTAATCCTCATTCTCCTGCAGTGCGGGGCGGACATTCCATGAGTAATCTACTCATGGATGGAAGTTTGGTTTGTTTTGTCGCTCTACGGTCATTTTGTGCCCCCTTTGGGCTTATTAGACCGGAACGTACAGTTTAATGTGGATTCCGAACTACAAACAACCATCCATTCTACTACCATGATTCGAACTTGAAGCACCAAAGGCCCAAGAGCCAGCCAATTGGCCATCAAGCCGCCATGGTTGGAGGGAAAGGGGGCAGCTTCTCTTGCAATGGAGCATCCGAAGGTAGAAATCTGACTTTGTTCCGTGTCGCTGAAGAAGGTGTTGGCGATGTAAATATCCTTACAAAGTATTTCGCCTCCTAGTAAATACAAAGTGATTCAGCGATCATGGAACAAACTTTGAGGCGTGATACAACTTTTTAAAACAGACATTTTTTTTTTGTATAAGAATGTGCGGTCGAAGTGAAGCTTTGAGGCATGAACACACTTGTAAACAAATTTCTCGCAACAACCAGACATAAGGCGCCAATTGATGAGTTTTAAATCCGCTGGCTCTATTGAGTAAATCGTTGCTCTACAATCCATTGCGGTTGCAAGCATGCGCGAAATGTCTAGCATCTTTGGCACTGTTCGCCAGTCACTCTTAAGCTACAAAGCATATATTACTGTTGATGGTCGTAATTTTTAGCCTATATAATAAGCATTGAATTCAAAGAAGTATTTTTCCAATGTTGTAAATAAACTTTTTCTTTTCCTGTTTTTTTTTTTTGTGTGTGTGTGTGTTTGCCTTAAAAAATCACTTCTCACCATATATTCCTATAAAAAAATGTCTGTTTCAGTAAGGTCAAAGTTTGTCCCAGGACCGTCGGATCCTCCTGTATAAAATTGAACATTAATTTAGTTGAATATTCTTGTATTAATAAAAAAAAAAAAAAAATATTAAGCACAAAAGAAATTAATACTGTATAATGAGAGTTGAAACAAATTGTGACAAGTTACTCTACAGAAAAAAAAAAAAAAAAAAAAAACACTTGAGTGCTATTGTTTAAAAAATATCTGATATCGTGTTGCTCCCGTTCAGATCTCTTCTTCAAAAATAGTTACAAATTATATTCAAATTAAGGCGTTTTGCAGATTTATGAATTTTATGCTCTTCTGAAATGAAAATCATGTTTACAATAAACAATGAACAATAATGTGAGCAGAGCTCTGTTGCAACTTGGCTGTCAAGGTCAAGAAATGCTCGAATCCTTACAAAAAAAAATTGAAAATAAACTGCTCTATTGGTCCGGATTAAAGAGCGGCTTCTACAGCTACATATAACGAACAAAGCAATAAGACATTGTCCCACTTGCAAACCTTATCAAATTGTTTACCCTCTTGGTGATGATTTATGGAAGTTGAAAAAAAAAGAAGACCCTTAATCGGTGAGATCTTGGGACGTTCGGAGGCGTCTGCTCGTCAGGCTGAATCCCAATTGTATGTCCTCTACAAATGGAGACATATGCTTATACTAATGTTTACGAACCCGCATAAGCGTCATTGTTATAGTTAAAGTGAGTAGACGGAATCAAATTTGAATATAAACTATAACCTGGAATTTCTCTTCTTTTGTGTATAATCTGGAACTCCAGCTATTCATTGATTTGCCGCCAAAATTTAAATATTTGTGCTGCCATGTAAACATAAAGGTGTGCAAAAGATATTTGCACCCGAATTTCGTTACAATTATTGTTAATTTTTTTAAAGTGTTTTTCTTATTTTTATTTAATTAATTATTTTTTTCTTTTAGAATGTATTTATGTTTAATAAAAGATTATTCGACTTTTCACGCATGGAAAACGTAAGCGTATAGAAGACGGTAAATGGAATTAAATAGTCATCGGAGCTAAATATGTATCTTGGTCGTTTTTGGTGAAGAATAATCATGTGATCAAATATTGTCGCCAAAATCTATGAACCACACAAGGACTTACATTTAAACATCTGGCTAATATTAACTTGCCTCTTGATTTCTCATTGGTCCTGAGTTGCAGTTCATTCAGTAAATAAAACCTTGGAAGTTTTTGGCTATCCTAGATTTTTTTATTTCACTAACACAGCGAAACTTACAATCCTATTATCACGCATACCTTTTTCTCCCTTCTTTTTGCTACTTGCAGAAAACAACTGTTGACGCTTAAGCAATCTCAACAGTCTTTTCGTTTCTGAAAGCATTGATTGTAACTCATGTCCCGTATAGATTTGAATCTTTGCCCTCTTTTTCGTGTAGATCTTTAGAAACGCTTTTCAAAACGACAAGGCCCTCCTTTAGAAATGTTTGTGATTGTAATTGTAGTTTACAAATACTGGCCTTTTCCATCTAAGTCAGTCGTCACTTGAAGGGCAGTTCAAGATGGAGCAAACCCGCCCCATTTAAGTCTCTTATGAGGCAACAAACACAGAATAAAGGAAAGACGATGATGATACCTCACTGTGATAATGCTGTACCCACGTTATGCTACCGCAACTCTTAACGAAGACCTTTTAGGCTAGCATCTTGAGGACCCCTTCTCCTCGTGTCTATGGAAAGGAGAAGCCAACTTACAGATTTATCATTCTCATCCCCTCAATAAACAAGAAACTTTAGAATCAAGCAAATAAACGACGAACACGAATCAAGAAAAAAACGATAAATAAACGAAGCAGTAAGGCAGTGGTTCTTAAAGGACGTGCTCCTGTAGTGTTACAGACAAATATGTGCAGATATAAAAATAAATATAGCTACTCTTTTTTTTTTGTCAGTTTCCACATTCAAAGATAGTTTTGATTACAAACAATTAATTTTTGAGATTGCTCTTTTTTCTTATTTCTTCACATAAAAAGTCGACAAGCAGCAATAATGCTTCAAAGAAGATTTCCAAGAAACTAGTAGCGGTAACTTTCATGGCAGGCTACTAGAAGTGATAGCGTCTTTGTGATTTTCAATGTTAAACAAATTTCCATTGCAGCTCTGAGATTCTGCCGACTGTAAGTAGTAGTCCCTGGAATTCGGGTTCAAATCCCGGCGGTGTCATGGATGTTTGTAGTGGATCGGAATCCACTTTAAGCCGTAGGTCCCGGTCTCGTTTGAACGTAGAGCGTCACGGAGCCCAATCAGACTTCTTCTCATCCACATCATTCCCAAACTGTAAAGAAGCAACTCAGCTCTAGGCACAGGGATGTGGTAGTAATCCCTGTCATTCCAGGGATTACTATCACATCCCTGTTTTACTCCCCACCCTCCAGTTTTATATCGACCATTTCGATATAAAACTGTAAGGCGTTAGTAACGAATGCTTATTTGTCAGAAATTTGTATAAAAGGCGCCTACAATTATGAGGTTTTCAATTCGCCCTGCCTTCAAAATAGTGAGAACCACTACACTAAGTGGTTATATGATTATAACGAAAATTGAAATGCAAATATTTTTTAATCCAACATGCAAATGAGTAGATTTTGGCGGCCAATCAACGAAAGGCTGAAGCTTCGATGGTGTATAAAAAAGAAGAAATTCCAAGGCATTACTTCATTCATTACGCATCTTTTTCATCCACTAACTCATGCAGATACATAAAGCGTCTTTTTTTCCTTTACAAAACTTCTTTTTTTTTTTTTTTTTTTTAAATGGTGGTTTTATAGAATTGAAATTTACCAAACTTTCTTTAAAACAAGTAATATATAAAAAAAAAAAAAAAAAAATTTAAGTCAATTAGTACTTTTTTTTCACTGTATTGCAGAAAAGTCCTTTATAAATAATTTTCATTCATTTTTTTAAGTTTATCGGGCTCCATCTATTGGTAGATATATGCAACTTAAATCTTAAAAAAAACTATAATTAATTGATTAAATTTAATTACTGAATTAATATTTGAAAAAAAACTGTATTAACATCCAGTGTTCACCCACTACAAGTTCAAAAAAAAATATATATATTTTAACTTGAGTGGATGAATCAAAAGTATTTTATGAGCGATTGAAAATTTGAACACGATAAAATATAGGGAGAGTGTGAGCTAATAGAAGGAATTAAAAAAAAAAAAAAAAAGGTTTATTGATTGTACTCATTAGCCTATAATCCGCATCAGGAAATTATTTGAGATTTATTACTTACTCCACCGATAATAGGCAGGGGATTACGGTATCTGAAATGAGTTAGTCGCTAAACTGTAAAAAAAAAGAACTGTGAGAGAAAGAGACAGAAAAGACGACGGTAGAGTGTCGAGGAAATATTCTGCAGCGATTGTCAATCGTGAGCTGGGTGTGTTTCCGATGCTCGCATCGAACTCTCGTTAAAGCCAGTTGGCTGGCAACCACGCCTAAGGTTATTAAGAGCTCTTAATGACACGTTTCTCTCTCTCTCTCTCTGGGGTTTTTTTTTTTTTTTTTTTTTTTTTTTTTTTTTTTTAAATGCATAAAGCAGCTTTTGGGAACTTTTCATTCAAGTAGAGAAATTAACAGGTGGTTTGTTAAATACTGCCATTCTTTGTTTTCCAAAGGTCAATAGACATTCATTGCCTTTGAGCAGCATTTCTGAAATTATGTTTCGGTTTGAGTATATTATGGAAAGCAGTTAATTGCAAGCTGCTTTTTTTTTCCTTGCAGAATCGAAAGTGATTTTCTGTTACTATCATTATTTGTTTCATGAATAACAATAGGGGACCTGATGGCCGAGTGCTCAAATTTCGAGTTCGAGTCCCGGCGATGTTTGTAGTGGTTCGGAATCCACTTTAAGCCGTAGGTTCCTGTCTCATATGACTATAGAGCTCACCCACATCATTCCCACACTGTAATGGGCAACTCAGCTCTAGGCCCCAGTAATGTGGTGTGGTGTGGTGTAGTAATGGTTTAATACTACTGTAGTGTAGAGAATTTATATGTTTTAGACACTTGTAATTTTGGATTGTGAATCCGGATTCGAAACCAACAAGCAAAACTTACACCAAAAAAAAAAAAAAAAAAAAAAAGAACTCTTTGTCTGTCGGAATGCCCATTATGCTCTAGTCAACCCCCTACGGTTCATCCTGGGTAAAGCTAAATCTACTATAGGTCTAGTGGTGAATTGCTTAAACCAAAGTGGTCAACATATAGTTTACTCTGGTTAGAAAAAAAAAAAACGTCAATGAAGATTAGAATTCAAAGAGAAAAATGTGTAATTGCGTTATACAATTAATCATTCCTTACCTCTTAAAAGTTGTTTCACTGGTATAAAAACGATCATAAAACAAACTTGTATAAAAATATTAAATTTTTTAATAAATTAGAGAAAAGAAATAAATTAAAGAAAGAAAAGAAATTAAATTATGGTTTTTCTGTGCATTTTGATAATGCATCAGAAAGAAAAAATATATACCAGCTTTCTGTAGAAAAAAAAATGTGGATAACTCAGTTATGTAACTTAAATTATAAATAACACAAAAATTTATTTTTCAATTCCTTCTATTAGCTCACACTCTCCCTATATATATATATATCTTGTTCAAATTTTCAATCGTTCATAAAATACTTTTTATTCATCCACTCAAGTTCAAATAAATTTTTTGGAACTTGTAGTGGATGACACTTGATGTTAATACAGTTTTTTCAAAGATTAATTCGGTAATTAAATTTAATGAATTAATTTTAGGTTTTTTTATATTTAAGTTGCATATATCTGCCAATAGATGGCCCCAGATAAACTTAAAAAATGAATGAAAATTATTTATAAAGGACTTTCTGCAATATAGTGAAAAAAAGTAGGAATTGACTTTAATTTTTTTTTTATTTTTTTTTTTATAATACTTGTTTATAAAAAAGTTACAAAGTGGTTGTTTTAAATGCAATATTTTTATTGTTTCATGTGTTTCAATATGTGTAACAGCTTATGGTTTTTATTTTTGGGTTTCATCGAATTAATTAATATTTTAACTATTTCATGTGTTTTAATGTGTATAACGGCATATAATTTTCATTTTTGAGAATTTCATCGAATTAATTATTAGTTTAGTATTTCACATATTTTTTTTTAATAACCGTTTGTTTTGAATAGGTTTTAATTACAGAGAATGAATAAAATAAATGCAAGCTAGTTTTTCTAAGAAACGTCTATCAAAAAACTAGCTAAATTAAAAAAAAAAAAAAAAATTGAGTTTTTAAAACGATAGAATTTGTGAATGGCATGTGAAGCGGAAAGACCGGTTTAAAATTCTTGAAAGATGACAAGAAAATAAGAATCTTCAAAATTTAGAGAATTCGGAGAAATTCTATTTTGATGTCAAAAAGTTTCGAATCGTTTAATTCTGGAAAAAGAAATCTATACAAGGTTTGTTTTATTTGAAATGTTTCTTTATTGTTATAGTCTGTTTCACTTCATCAAAGGAGATACACAAACAATAATAAAAAAAAAAAAAAAAAACATAACACAAATACACTATTGCGCCTGCTTCAGTGATTAATCTTTGTAAGAAAGTCATTTTTCATTGATTCTGTTGAATTAAAAAAAAAAAAAAATTGTGTCATAGTTTAGTGTAAATTCCTAATCTTTTCTACCTTTTTATTGGAGAATTATTTAATACAACCTCTAAAGTGAGAGAAGGGAGCATGATAAATCTGTAATATTCTACCATTAGGTTCGATGCAGATCCATCATTCCCCCCTCCCCCATCCTATTATGAACTCAATTTTTCTATTGAAATATTTTTTTTAAATATTTTTACCAGTAGCACTTGAACATACAAATTTATTGACTAGTGAGTAAAAAGAACATACATACACATGAAGTTAAGCAAAAACAACATGTAAGAACAGAATGCCAAACTAAGAAAGAAAAAAAAAATGTCAGACCGGAGATCTTGAAGTTTCGCTCTTGCCTGCCAGTATCTATCATATGAATGTCAAAGCACCTCATGGCGTGGGCCTGAATGGTCGAGTGGCTAGTGCTCTCGCGCTCGGTATCACAGGTTTCGGGTTCGAGTCCCGGCGGTGCCAAGGATGTTTGTAGTGGTTCGGAATCCACTTTAAACCGTAGGTTTCGGTCCTAATATGACCGTAGAGCGTTGCGGGGGCATTGTTACTCTGCGTCCGGGGCTTATCTTCAAGTTACACGCACCCCCTGAGTAATGCAAAGTGAGTAACGTCTGTGCAGCGTTTGTCTTAAGGCATCCAAGACCAAGCTTTCTAAGTGTTTGCCAGCTGCATTAGAAAAAAAAATACACTCAAGAGCCAAAACATTATAACCACCTGTCAATAACGAGTTGGCCAATTTTGGCGCGCAACACAGCTTCATCCCGCCTTGGCATGGATGCCACAAGTCCTTGGTAGATGGCCGGAGACAGATTGTACCAGATGTTTAAGCAACGGTCACGCAAATCCGAGATATTGCGAATTGGTGGGCTTTGAACTCTGAGCTGCCGTCCCAGGACATCGAATCTATCGGATTGAAATCCGGTGAGTAAGGCGCCCAGGACATTAACTGGAATTCAGCATCATGTTCCTGGAACCACTCCAATACAATTTTAGCCTTGTGACAAGGGGCATTGTCCTGTTGGAACATTCCATTTCCAGCTGGAAAAACAGAGGCCATGTAAGGGTGCAACTGGTTCGCAATGATGTTCAGATACCCTGTAGCATTCACGGTCTGCTCTACCACAACCACGGGTCCCAGAGACGCCCAAGAGAACGTCCCCCAAAGCATAATACCGGAGGACATAAAGCATAATCCGGAATCCACTTTAGGCCGTAGTTCCAGTCTCATACGACTATAAGAGCGTCACGGAGCGAAAGTCAGACTTCTACCTACGGGTGCCCCGTCACAACAGAAGCTACCCCTTTCCCTCCATCCATGATTAGATCACTCATGGGATGCCCTTCCCGCACTGCAGGACGCTGAGGATTAGTCAACAACAACACCTCAGGGCGTTCTTTAAGATGCGATACATCCATAACAGTGTCTCTCCCGCATAATACACAATTAGAGAACGAAAAGATGTTAAATCTAAATAAATGTCCTGCAAGGCAAATCATGCCCAGTCTCGAACCGAAAAGCTGCAAACAACATGTCGTCTTGGGGCAGCTGGAACCTTTAAAAGAGATTCCCTCCAACTCTTTTCCTTTTGGTTAGCTTGACTGGATAGGAAGTCTTTTTTTTATTTTTATTTTTTTATTTGCACTAAAATTGAATAATGGATAGAATCGCATGGAATTTATATGGAAAAAGAAATTTTCAGACCAAAAAGAAATATCAACTATTAATTATTAAGAAATAGAGATAAAAAAAGTAACTTCTAAACGTTTCATTCTCTCTATCATGAGAGACTTGCTGGCCAAGTAGATAGTGCTCTAAGCTTCGGGTTTGAATTATTTCGGTGGCAGCGTGGAAGCTTGTCAATGGTTTGGAATGCACTTTGAACTGTATAAGTCCCGGTCTAATTAGCCCTCATGTGCCAAAAAAATTACCGCACAGTGAACCAACCTCTCTATCATATGCAAATACGGATGAAATTTTTGAACTCATCAATTATTTTCATTTTCTCACCTTCGAAAGCATTTATCTAAAAGAACATTGATTATTTTTCCGTATTTCCAAATGACGGAAAACGAGAACTTGGCTTAAGTCAAAAAATATAAATCAACCAAAAATTATAGATTAACTCCACAGTTTAATTCAAAATGTATCTAATATTAGACAACGAATAGTACAAAATGGATTAAAAATATCAATTGATAAACGACTTAATAATTAAGCACCGATTTACTATGAAGAAATGCAAAATGCATGTTAAAAATTAAACCTTATTAAATTAGAAATACTTATTAAACAGAGAAAGCAGACTAGATCTTGCAAATCAGATCGGTTAAAAAGGATCTTTACATTCCAATGCTTATGGGCATAAATGGCAAATCAAAGCTTCACCGTTTCTGAAGCAGGATTATCAATACTGGATTTTCCTCCAAAACTTTGAGTTTTTTCTTGAAATTTTATTTAGGAAATTAATGAAAATTTGAGTTTAAATTTAAGTTTTTATCTACTACTCCAAATATTTTTTGTATATTTTATAGAACTCAGCAGTTTTAATTTCCATACATCCCTTGTTCACACACACACACACACACCACTGTAATCATTGTATGACAGTTTTCAGCGAACGAGCTTGTAGGCTTCAGATTAGCCTAGTTATGTGTGAGACATATCACGCATGTGCATATACTATCATTGTTGTCCTATTAGTCATTATCATCAGATTTTTACCCATATAATACATTTGGGTATCGTTTTGAGGAGGTGGGATTGTCGTGTCCTTGACCATTTTCAATTTCGGATATTTTCATTGAAATTTTTTAATTTCTTTCACAATCTTTTTTAATAAAATCTTTAGGAACTCTATAGCTTTTTACTTTTTAAGATTGCGTTATGCATTTTATTCTTACATTAAATTATAAATGTAGTATCGTTAACTAAATATCTTCGTTTAAATTTTGTTGATTACAGATTCAAGAGATTTACAGACGCCTTTTTAAAATTACTCTTCCTTCAAAAACTTTTTTTTATATTTTACTTTCTACGTATACCCATAAAATCAGGAGTCAGCTGTACGTCGGCCCTGTCAATTATGTTATTTTATTTATTTATTTTTAGCTTCTAAAAAATTTTTATGGTGCACATCTATTGCCAACGTCACGTCAACTTTTACGAATCGGATTAGATCATCGAGAATGATTGACAGATTGATTGATTCACTACTGTCAATCACTCTCTATAGCTATTCTGATTCGTCAAAATTGCCATTGGAAATGAACCCTTAACATGAGTTGCTCTGTTTTTGACATTGAAGGGGACATTTTGGCATCCGGATGCTGTGTTATATATTATATGCCTTATATATTTTATTAATGCCTTTAATATTTTAGAAATCCATTTTAGGAATAAGGGTCAATCGATGACTGTGTTTGGGAAGAAACGGGCAAGCTATCTAAAAACAGGGCAGTCCTATTCAAAACATAACATATAGTCATATTAGGTATACTACAGAAGTCCAAAGAGCCCCTAATGTAAAAAAAAAAAAAAATAAATAAAAAAAAAAACCCATTACATTATATGCCTTAATAATTATATCATTATATTACCTTTCATATTTTAGGAATCATGGTCAGCCGATGACAAAGGGACAAGTTACCCCAAAACGGGACAGCCCTATTCAAAATGGTACATATAGCCATATTAGGTATACTACAAAAATCCACAGAGCCCCTAATGTAAAGTACATTATATTATATGCTTTAATCATTATATTAATGCCTTTAATACTTTAAGAATCTTGGTCAACCGATGAATGTGTTTGGGGACAAAGAGGCAAGTTACCTAAAAACGGGGCACTCCTATTCAAAACGAAACGTATAGTCCTATTAGGTATACTACAAAAGTCCACAGAGTCCCTAATGTAAAGTACATTACATTATATTATATGCCTTAAACATTATATTAATGCCTTTAATACTTTAAGAATCATGGTCAATCTATGAATGTGTTTGGGGACGAAGAGGCGTTATCTAAAAATGGGGCAATCCTATTCAAAACGAAACGTATTAGGTATATTACAAAAGTCCACAGAACCCCTAATGTAAAAAAATATATTATATGCATTAATCTTATTATTTTACAAATTCATCTGGGGAATCTTGGTCAACCGATGACAGACTTTAAAATAAAAATTGAAATTTAAAGGAAAAGCCCACGTCGTCCTAAGAGAATGAATGAGTCACCACTGGGTTTAATGAAGCTATCGCGCCAGGTCGGCAGAGCGGTCACACTCTTATAATTACTTTTCCGGTTTGATACCTGCACTCGCCATCGCTGCCGGCGAGACAGCTCGATAAAAAGTATCATTTTCCCATCACAAAACGTACTTTTCCGACCTTTTCCTCCGCATTTTTATGGCCCTTCCTTCCCCAGCTTTTGGGAGATTTTATATTCGTTTTAATTCGAATCGCATTGTCGATATGCAGGCTGGCTCCTTATTTCCTATTGACCTTTCGACCGACGCAGGAATTTTCGCTCGGATTCATTTGTCTCTAATTTTTAAACTCAGCGACTGAAATAATTTTGTTTATTTTAAAACAAATATCTGAAATTACAGACTATTGAAATGTTTCGACATTTTTACTACCTCCAGTTTCTATATATATATATGCATAGTGAAACCTGTTTTTGTGCGGAGGGGATAAGGACACAGTAAAAGAAATCGCATAAAAAAAAATATCTTGAAACTTAATAAGTAACTATATAAAATATATATTGTTTGCAACACATACACTAAATTATACGATAAATAGGAAAAAAAAGTCCCACGAGTTAAAACACTTATATTCAAAATGTTGCGGCATATTCAAATGTTTTACAATTTTAATTTTTAATTTATAAATTGTTCCAATTTTGTATTGCGCTTGTTATTTTTATGTTTAAGGGCCTGAATGGTCGAGTGGCTAGCGCTCTGGCGCTCGGTACCACAGGTTTCGGGTTCGAGTCCCGGTGGTGCCATGGTTGTTTGTAGTGGTTCGGAACCCACTTTAAAAAGTAGGTCCCGGTCTAATAGGATCGTAGAGCGTTGCGGGGGCATTGTTAATCCGCGTCCGTGGCTTATCTTCAAGTTACACGCGCCCGGTTATATAAAGTGAGTACGTCTGTGCAGCACTTGCTTTAAGGCATATAAGACCAAGCTGTCTGTGTTTGCCAGCTGCATTAGAAAGAAGAAAAAAAATTTTATGTTTAATAGATTTTTTTCTTATGATTTTGAAATGTAAGTTTAGTTTTTATTTTGCAATTGTTGCATCAAATTGTCTGACATTCGTTATATTTATTGTAAAGCTTTTTTTTTTTTTTTATAATTGAAAGAAACACAGTGTTGATTATATATCTGTCCATGTAATTATGAGCAGAAACGATTTTTCTGATATTTCATGAATTGTACCGAATACTTTATATCTTGAGTTAAGTATATATAAATAGGGCCTGATGGCCGACTGGCTGGCGTTCGGTACCACAGGTATCGGGTTCAAATCCCGGCTTTGCCATGGGTGTTTGTAGTGGTTCGGAACCCACTTTAAGCAGCAGGTCCCGGTCCTAATAGGATCGGGACCTCCTTATGTCGAAGATCACGGTCTTTTTGCCAGCTGCATTAGAAGAAGAGTATATATAAATTCACCAAAACTGCTTTTTTTTTTTTTTTTTGTTGTTGTTTCTTTCTTTGAACGAATAAGACTATTAAAATAATTTTTTATACACATTTGTTTCTTCGTTTTTACGCGACTTAAAAAATTCTGACGTTTTTGAGGAAATAATTAATGGCAATAGGTAATGATTCGAATTTATTGTAACTAAATGTTACTTTCCATATTTCATTACTTGAGGATTTCATTTCACCAAATTATGCAACTTTCTTTTTCAGTATCTGATAAGAAAAGGCTACATATTGCGTGTCTCAAAATTGACGCAAGATTTTAATTCCTAAACATTCTAAATAATCTACAATCTTTTGTAATGTAAGACCTGATTTCCTTTCAAAATGGGTCTTAAGGTTTGGTGTCCGAGGAGTGTGAATATACCTAATTACTTTCTGAAGCAAATTCTGTTTGATAAAGGCATTTCTTCTTGGCAATTTTGGGATGAAAGCAAATGGTGAAATTTTGCCTTTTTTTTTTTATAACAGAGAGGGCTTAGTATGTGACTATTAAGATGCTTTATTGATCAATGAAATGGAATAAAACTATTCAGGCTCTGCCATAGATTCACTCTTGTATGATTCATCGGGATAAAACTGTTCAGTTCTCTGTCATAGATTCACTCTTGTATGATTTATTGGAATAAAACTATTCAAGCTCTGCCATCTTGTATGATTCATATTGACTATTCATAAATGTTTGAATTGTAAATATGAAAATGTAAGAAAAATTCTTAAAATTGTTTTGATTTCATGAAGGCCTATTTTATAGTATAAAATAAGCTTAGAACATGGAATGTGATCGATATA
This sequence comes from Caerostris darwini, assembly GCA_021605075.1. Classification (NCBI taxonomy): domain Eukaryota; kingdom Metazoa; phylum Arthropoda; class Arachnida; order Araneae; family Araneidae; genus Caerostris; species Caerostris darwini. The sequence continues at coordinate 506,550 of BPLQ01014200.1, forward strand.
AATTACTGGATGCTAGCCAGCGCAAATGGCTAGTAAAATGTGTAAACAAAAAAAAAAATTAATGATGGTTGGTTTCTTTCTTACTTGCTATTAAAATTACTTTTTTTGGTAAAAAATTTATCTGTACAAGGGTATATGAAGTTCTAGCGCAATTTCACAAGAGGCATCATTAAGTAATTCTGTTCCTCCTAAACATAACTTTCATAAAAATAAGGAAGGTGATGATTAGAAAACAACGATCCAAATGTTAAATCAGTTTGAGAGCTTACAGGAGAACTTAAGTTGGAATCTACTGGCAGCCTTCGTAGCAATTACTATGGGATGGTGATTGTGATAAAGTGTAAGATTCTCTAGTCGGCAATCAAACTATCTGGTTTGAAGTGAATTTTTTTTTTCTCATACAACACGTAAGTGAGGGCCCTAAAAATCAGTGGTCTGTTTGTGGAAAACGGAACATGAAACACACTAATGTTACGACAGAAGAAAAATATTTGAGCGGAATTAATATGGAATTATTGGGTTTCAAGAAAAGGTAGGCTCAACATTTTTTTTTCTTTTAATACCGGTCCTCCTATGAATCTGATTTCAATATGAAAGTAAATAACTACGCATTACTGTTACATAACGTGAAAAGACCTAAAAACCATCTACCTATCCAAATGCATGCTTTCTGTAGGTTAACTTCAAAGTTGATTGAAATTTATCCATATCAGTTTATACATCTATTGAACAGACAATTAACGTGTCTAAAATTTGTGCTGTACAGAATTTACTTTTGTATCTAACATTAATTGTCTTACAGATCATTGACAACAAGTTGAATATATATTTAACGAAGTTTATATAGAGGAAAAAAATGCATTAAATATTTTTTTTTATTAGTTCTGAATAATTCTTCACTTTCTTATTTCAGACAAGTAACAAGTATGTAGCTTCTTGTCTTTATCCCCCCCAGAATCACTTAAATTATTCAAAGTTGGATTAATTTTAACGATGTAAAAATTTGTTAATTTAAATTTTTTTTTCCTTCTATGCTCATTACTATTTAGTATCCTTTTGAATACTACAGTATAGTAAAAGCATCCTCTTCAACATATTAAGTTAAAATACACAATTTGTAGAAAGTTATAGGATTGGTGGACACTTATTTAAAGTTTCTTTCAAATTCTAATTCATCCAATAAAAATCTCCACATTGACAGTTGTTCTCGCACTCAAGCACACAGTGGACTGTATATTGGTAATCACACTCACACACTAATAATAATCCACTCCTTGAAAACTTAACAAGCACATTTATTTAACGTAACAGCCATAGCCACTCGCAGCCATGCTGTTTCATTCTTACCGATCTCTCACGACTCTTAACACTAGTTCTGCACACGCAGGCGCATACATACATGTTTTTTGCCGCTAGGGGTATCCACGCCACAGTGAATTTTTAATCTAGGCCATCAATAAAGGACATTAATCGACGTCTGCATAGTTGTATTGTATTGACCAATATCGTAAGCAACAATCAAATATTTGACTCATGAAAACATGTTGCAAAGGAAGGAATTTTATAATTTTTTGTGTACAATTTTTTTATTTTATGTGATTATCAAGTGCATTTTCAATCCTTTTCATAATTCTGTAAGATATTAATATACTTACATGTAGCATTTCAATGGGAGTTCTGGGAATATTTTAGTGAAAAGATATTGGCCGTCTTAATTTTCAAGCATCCCAATTACGGTAGACTAATCCACACGAAAACAATTTTCAATGGAGTGGATATATTTTAATTTTGTTGCTATATTTATGTCTTACAGAATAGAATAGCAAAGCATTAACAAGATACCAAACCAATGATATTCAACCCTTTTGAATTCTGTACCTAGCAAGGTACAGAATTCAAAAGGGTTGGAAAGGGCTAGTTGATAGAGAGCTGAGCTTCTAAAATGCACTGGTTGTTGGCCTTTAGAAGGAGGTGACCTAACTCCCAGTAATATTTAATAATAATTTTTTAATGTTAATTAATACAACACATACAACAAAGCCAAGAATGACAAGTTCTTACTTTGAATTTCTAAACCAATAGTGATTGGTTCAAAAAGCCGCAGTGGCTGGTAGAATAGATTTTTGAACCAAGAGTGTCTGGTTCCAAAGGCCAGAGTGTCCTAATGGATTTCATTTTGAATTTTTGAACCAAGAATGTTTTGTTCAAAGAGCTGGAATGACCTGGTGGGTTGCGTTTTGGAATTTTCGAATTAAGAGTGTTTGGTACAAAGTGACGGAGTGTTCTAGTGTAGTGGATGTTGGAATTTCGAGCCTAGAGAGTTTGGTTCAAAGGACCGAAGTATCCTGGTGGATTGCATTTTGGAATTTCGAACCTAGAGAGTTTGATTTTAGATTAGACAAGGGATGCCGCGGGGTATATCGTGGACTATGTCTATGGAATGTTAAATATGTAGACCAGAATTTCATACCGTCGATTTCAAATAGAAGCGAACAAACTCCTACCCCAGATTCCACCCTTAAGTGTGTGCAATATAGCAGATGTTCTATGGTGAGGGTAACGTTGAATCCTCTATTTTAGTGGAGAATGGCTTCTGGTCAAAGTGTCCGTTATTCAACGGTAACAACAGAATTCAGAAGGAATATATCTAAAATATCTAGGTATTATCAAGTAGTGGATAAATCATACAGATGTCCTGTTGTGATGCATCCACACAAACTCATCTCAACAAATTCAAGCACAGATGAAAAATTTTGAGCATTTAATGAGTGAGCGCCTCTCACTTTACCACAATTCAAGCAGTGTCTTCCGGAAGCGACGCGCATTCGCCAAAATGACCTAAATAATTCGACGTTTATAATTACCAATTAAGCTGTCTTAATAATTATTCCCCGGATCGCCTGAGGTGGCATTCACTCGGCTGAAGATTTGGTGAATATGCAGGCCAGGAATCTGATCCTGTTCAGGATTTGTTTTTTGAAAAAAATGCATTTGCATCTCATTGATCTTTCTCGCAGAATTGAAGTCAAAACTATTATTTTACTAGATCATGTGTGTTAATTTATTTAACAATCCTCTGCATTGTATTTCCATGTGATAAGCGGAGTGAGTATATACAGTGAGTGTAAAAAGTATTCGTACAGTACGACAATTGATTTAAAAGAGATCCGTTCATAAAAATTATAAACATAAATTCCATTTTAATTAATTATAAATATATAATTGAACATATTTTCACTAGTTTCATGTGAAATTGACACAAAAATAATTTTATACATGAATAAATATTTACAAAACTGAAACAATCCAACATCTTGTGGTGTAAAAAGTATTCGTACATCAGGCATATATTGGCCAATACAATCATAATATTTCTGCTAATACCTTGTAGGATATCCTTTAGCTTGAATAACTGCCTTGAGTCTCTTTGGCATCGATTACACCAATTTTGCTGTTATTGAGCTAGATATGGCGTCCCGTTCTTAAGAGCCTATTCCAAATCATTTTTATTAGAAATATGTCTGGATCTAATATTTTTATCAAGAACGTCCCATAAATTCTCGATGGGGTTGAGGTCCGGCGATTGAGAAGGAAATTTCATGAACTTTGGGGTATTATATAGTATCCAGAGCCTTGTGTTTCGGGCTGTGTGCTTGGGGTCGTTATCATGCATGAAAACGTAATCACCATTCAAGCCCATTTTTGTTGCACTAGGTCCTAAATTATTTTTTAAAATGTCAATATAAAGTTGAGGATTGATCTTTATTAAAGGAAGACTAATTTGCCCACACCAGAAGCACTCATACAACCCCAAACAAGCAGACTTCCATCACCCCATGTTTCACTGTTGGCACTAAATTCTTAGGATGCATTTCTGTATTGAGCTTTCTCCATACCATTCGTGTCTCGTCCGATCCAAATATGTTGTATTTACTTTCGTCTGTAAAGATAATCTTTTTCCAGAAATCTGGACTTTCATTAACGTATTGCTTGGCGAAAGACAATCGCAACTTCCGATTCTTCTCGCTAACAAAGAATTTTCGTCTCGCAACACGGCCATGGAAACCATCATTTCTGCATGCATTTCGAACAGTACTTACGGAGACTGCTGTTCCCGTGTTCTTTAGTTCTGATGTTAATGTAGGAGCACTTATTTCGGGATCCTTCTCTAATGAACGTACCAGAAACCGTCTGTCAGATGATGTCAATAGACATGGTCGCCCTGTACGAGAACTGTTTTGAACCTTTCCAGTGGCAGTAAACTTTTTTATGATTGACTGCACAGTTGAACGGGGTCTACCGACCAGACCTTGTTGTACGATTTACCATTTTTACGGAGCTTTAAAATCAGTTCTCTTTCGGAAACATTTGTCTCTTTACTTTTACGACCCATTGCAGAATTTCTAGTTTCTCACTACATTAAAATTTCCACTGAAGAACCTTTTAAGTAACTTACAAGATGACGTCAATTAACTACATAATAATGGCTAAACCAATCACAAAATAACTAAAAAAAATTTGCATTTCTTTTAGTGTACGAATACTTTTTACACCACAAGATGTGTGATTGTTTCAGTTTTGTAAATATTTACTCGTGTATAAAATTATTTTTGTGTCCATTTCACATGAAACTAGTGAAAATATGTTCTATTATATATTTATAATTAATTAAAATGGAATTTATGTTTATAATTTTTATGAACGGATCTCTTTTAAATCAATTGTCGTACTGTACGAATACTTTTTACACTCACTGTAAGTATTACAATATCCTAATATAACAAACAAAAAAAAGGAATCTTAGTATCAAAGAGCTTTTTTTTTTTATTCTTTAGTGAATTCGAGCAACTAATTATTTACTTCGAAAACTAAATTGGTTTTTCCCATCACTGGTGGGCCACTGCTATCCTACAGAGCTTGTGGGCAAGAGGACTCGGATTCGAATCCACTGGTCACATCTATTGCAGTTGCTGCTTTTGGAAACTAAAATATTCGAGGGCATTTGGGATAACTTTTATAAGGCGTCTGGCAGCCTAATGGTAGGAGTTTTTTTGGAGGGGAGGGGGGGGTTCTCTCATTCGAAACTAAGGAGAAATTACACCTAAAAGCCTTTCCAGAAGACAATGTCCTTCCCTTGTCACCTATCGGCGGCCTATTTGGGCACACATAACTATAATCTATCAATACGGATTTGTTATTAAACTGAATAAATTAGCCAAATAAGTTTTTGAGTTTGAAGTATTATATAAATGCATGAGATCTATAGGGTTAATACAAACGCATAACATCCCTAAGGGACCTGATGGCCAAGTGATTAGCGATCTGACTCTCGCTGCCGGCCGGATTCAAGTGCCGGCAGTGCCATGGATGTTTTAGTGGTTTGGAATCTACTTTAAAACTGTAGGTCCCGGTCTAATATGACTGTAAGGCTGATAACCCTACCCCGTAAAAAAGTAAAACATCTCATCTTTATTCCTAAGCGACACGAAGTCAAGTCAGACTTCTACTTACGGGTGGTCCATCACAACAAATGCTACCCCTTTACCTCCATCCATGAGTAGATTACTCATGGGATGTTCGTCCCTCGCTGCAGGACACTGAGGATGAGTCACACACACACAGAATTAATATAAGTACTGGAAAGCTGGCTTCAGTGGTCACGTGATTAGAATTTGCAAATTCTCCATTTCGAAACTAGATTTGAATCGAGCGAGTAGTTATCCGAGTTCAGATGTTCCGTATTACAATGACACTAACTTTTTTACATAAGTAACAAAATAAAAAAAAAAGGGGGAAGATTGCAACTTTGTTTTCATAAATTACGAATGTTCCAGTGACATCCATAGGTCATGTAGACAACAAAAACCTTCCATAATCCATTATACATTTCCATAATCCAATTCTGCCATCTTTGATAAAGATTTCCGCTTTTCATGGATGTCAATCCACTTTGAATGCAAATCTTGTCGTCCAAAATGGCTTGTATGCATTGTTTTGACATATCTACATAAGAAAATGTTAACAGATAAAAAAAAAAAAATGTTGAGCTATGTAAGGTCACTTGTAAAGATTTCTGCTGTCAAGTTTTAAAACACCCAAGGGCTTTGTTAAGGAAACTATAAAAAAGGTAGTTGTTGTCCATAGGTAACTCACATTTGTAACTTCATTTAATATGTAAGGATACCTTATCTGTATTTGCGTTAAATGAACAGAAATCATTTTGAATTGCCTTGCATTTATTCCATATCCAATATCTCATATACTGCTTTTGCTGTAGTAAGTAACCCAATGAGTAAATATTCTATACCACATTTCGTCTTTTCCCACCAACTTCCTGTTCTATTGGCATCAAAAATTTCTTTCCCAAACAATCTGCTGATCCACAAGTATCTCATGAAAGATTAATAACCGAAATGCTTTACGATGTCTTCCTTTCTCACCGATATGTATGGAAATTCGAATGCTTGGACAACAGCAACAAAAAAGAAAAGCATACGGGGTTCTCAGCACTAATTACAGGGTACGCTTTTCTCACTTATCATAGGTAAAGATAGATAGAAACAGTGACGTGCCTAATAATACGTGTAATTTCCTACCGGTCCGAATGCCAAATCAGGGGGGAAGGGCAGGGCACTTTTTTTTAATTCTTTGTGTCCTAAAGAGTTACCAAGGTCATCTTCCTCGACTGTGGAAGAGTGTGTTGAGAAAAAATGCTGTCGTTTAACTGAGTGCCACCTATTCTTGTCATCGCTCTTGATTAAGTGCATTGTATAATAGATAAAATCTGTTAAGAATTATTCGACTTTGGTGTTTTACTTTCCTAACTTGATTAGATGAGCTAAACTTATTCGAATGCACGTAATGACCGATAGTATTTTGGGATTAATGCCTGGTAATGTTTAACTGAGTGCCACCTATTCTTGTCAACGCCCATGATTAAGTGCGTTGTATAATAGATAAAATCTGTTAAGAATTATTCGACTTTGGTGTTTTACTTTCCTAACTTGATTAGATGAGCTAAACTTATTCGAATGCACGTAATGACCGATAGTATTTTGGGATTAATGCCTGGTAATGTTTAAATGAGTGCCACCTATTCTTGTCAACGCCCATGATTAAGTGCGTTGTATAATAGATAAAATCTGTTAAGAATTATTCGACTTTGGTGTTTTACTTTCCTAACTTGATTAGATGAGCTAAACTTATTCGAATGCACGTAATGACCGATAGTATTTTGGGATTAATGCCTGGTAATGTTTAAATGAGTGCCACCTATTCTTGTCAACGCCCATGATTAAGTGCGTTGTATAATAGATAAAATCTGTTAAGAATTATTCGACTTTGGTGTTTTACTTTCCTAACTTGATTAGATGAGCTAAACTTATTCGAATGCACGTAATGACCGATAGTATTTTGGGATTAATGCCTGGTAATGTTTAAATGAGTGCCACCTATTCTTGTCAACGCCCATGATTAAGTGCATTGTATAATAGATAAAATCTGTTAAGAATTATTCGACTTTGGTGTTTTACTTTCCTAACTTGATTAGATGAGCTAAACTTATTCGAATGCACGTAATGACCGATAGTATTTTGGGATTAATGCCTGGTAATGTTTAAATGAGTGCCACCTATTCTTGTCAACGCCCATGATTAAGTGCATTGTATAATAGATAAAATCTGTTAAAAATTATTCGACTTTGGTGTTTTACTTTCCTAACTTGATTAGATGAGCTAAACTTATTCGAATGCACGTAATGACCGATAGTATTTTTGGGATTAATGCCTGGTAATGTTTAAATGAGTGCCACCTATTCTTGTCAACGCCCATGATTAAGTGCGTTGTATAATAGATAAAATCTGTTAAGAATTATTCGACTTTGGTGTTTTACTTTCCTAACTTGATTAGATGAGCTAAACTTATTCGAATGCACGTAATGACCGATAGTATTTTGGGATTAATGCCTGGTAATGTTTAAATGAGTGCCACCTATTCTTGTCAACGCCCATGATTAAGTGCGTTGTATAATAGATAAAATCTGTTAAAAATTATTCGACTTTGGTGTTTTACTTTCCTAACTTGATTAGATGAGCTAAACTTATTCGAATGCACGTAATGACCGATAGTATTTTGGGATTAATGCCTGGTAATGTTTAAATGAGTGCCACCTATTCTTGTCAACGCCCATGATTAAGTGCGTTGTATAATAGATAAAATCTGTTAAGAATTATTCGACTTTGGTGTTTTACTTTCCTAACTTGATTAGATGAGCTAAACTTATTCGAATGCACGTAATGACCGATAGTATTTTGGGATTAATGCCTGGTAATGTTTAAATGAGTGCCACCTATTCTTGTCAACGCCCATGATTAAGTGCATTGTATAATAGATAAAATCTGTTAAGAATTATTCGACTTTGGTGTTTTACTTTCCTAACTTGATTAGATGAGCTAAACTTATTCGAATGCACGTAATGACCGATAGTATTTTGGGATTAATGCCTGGTAATGTTTAAATGAGTGCCACCTATTCTTGTCAACGCCCATGATTAAGTGCATTGTATAATAGATAAAATCTGTTAAAAATTATTCGACTTTGGTGTTTTACTTTCCTAACTTGATTAGATGAGCTAAACTTATTCGAATGCACGTAATGACCGATAGTATTTTGGGATTAATGCCTGGTAATGTTTAAATGAGTGCCACCTATTCTTGTCAACGCCCATGATTAAGTGCATTGTATAATAGATAAAATCTGTTAAGAATTATTCGACTTTGGTGTTTTACTTTCCTAACTTGATTAGATGAAGCAAATTTATTCGAACGCACGTAAGGACAGAGAGTATTTTGGGATTAATACCTGGCAACTGGGGGAAAGTATTTTGGGATTAATACTTCTTATTCGTAAGGCCTAAGCTGTAGCGCCATGAATGATGATTTTGGGTTTGCGTGTCGCATGTGTTGATGCCTTAATACAAATACTGTCAATCAACTTAATAAATAGAATTTTTAATGCAAATTTTTTAAAGCAGATAACTATATTCAAATGTGTATATTGATATTTTTAAAGTCCAACTATATATTCCAATATATTTAATCGTGGGGGCCTGATGGCCGAGAGACTAGCGCTCTGGCAGTCAGTGTCGGGTTTGAGTCTCGGTGTTGTCATGGATGCTTGCAGTGGGTCGGAATCCACTTTACGACTGTAGGTCCCGGTCTAATATGATTGTAGAGCGGTGGGCTGACAACCTTACCCCGTAAAAAGAAATCTGTCCTGTCCCGAAATCTGCCAGTTGGCAGAACGACCTCGGCCCACCAAGAGGCTGCTGCGCCAATGATGATGATGATATTTAATCGTATGCACTGATTTTTTACTATAAATTTCTATAAATTGTTTTGCTATATCATTTTTTTATGTATATATTATATTTCTACACTATGGCAACATTATCTAGTCATGGAAATAAAATAAAGTAGCTCTTCGTTATAATGCCTATTCGGAATATTTCGCTTGCTTTTTTTGGAGGGGTCGGAATTTTGTCTTCCAAGAGGGGGATAAAATGAAAAAAGTGACTATAATGTTAACACCAGTAAAAATTAACTGTATTTTACTATGATATGTAATAGTATTTTTTACTTGCTTAAAACTATCTTTTTGTATACAAATCCTACATTCAAAATTAAGTTTTTAATTTATTAGTAAATTCTCTTAAGACATTTTTCATTTTTTAATAAAATACAATCAGTAAAAATATTTAAAACCAAAAAAAAAAAAAAAAAAAAAAGGTTATTCATAAAGTCTAATTCTTAAATTTAAAATGATATTTAATGATGATTATTATAATCCATGAGTTGAGGTTGAATATATACTGTATAAAACACAAACAACGCCAAAGTAAAACTATTATCAGCCAATTTTTTTTATTATTATTTAATTTGTTTAGGGATGACCGATGCCCAATAAGGCGGGTATGCAATTTACTTTTCGTTTTTTATACATCCCACTGATTGAACGACGGAAGAGGGGAATTTCCTTCTCAAAAGTCGATGCAATAGGATAGCATCACCGCTGAATCTCCCAGTCTCTGAAAGTCAGTGACTCCAACGGATATCGCCAGTGGTTTCGAACCCAACCCCTTCGACACTTGCTTTACATAGTGTCGCTGGACTTTGAGTTCAATATCACAAAGTATACAAGTGCAAAATTAGTAATCGGTTCTCCGATATTTTCTGCGACTTGATAGCCAGTTGGCTAGCTCTCTGTCCTTGGTATCATAGGCTTCAGGTTCGGAATCTACATTAAATTGTAGTTCCCGGTCTAATTAAAAAAAAGTGTGTAAAAATGACTGTAAAGCGACAAACCAAACCAAATCCAATATTTTCTATGTATCCATGTTTTACAAAACTTTCTATTATCACTTTCTTCTTTCTATTATAAAGCCGCCTTAGTAGTAATCAGGCCTTACGTTTCACAATATGATTAAATAAATTATATCATATCATCTTCAACATCAGAAAATAAATACTACAGGCGAGTTTATTTATAAATATCGGGTCAAAAAAAAATTAAAATTAAATTGATTTAAATGTTGCAAAAGATTTAGGTTTTCTGTTTTTTTACCCGTGAACTCCATCATTCAAAGTCGAATTCCTAAAAAATGACTATGACACACGTGTATACCCTTTCTTTTTCCGCGTGCCCAGAGACAAATGCCATTTTTCTCACGAATAATATGCTGGGTATTTAATAATAAAAAATAAAATAAAAATGTTAATAATGCAAGCAGTAGTGGGATTGATGCGGCATGCAAATATGCGACAGTACAAATACATGGGAATCGCTTTTTGTTTTTGGCATTCTTGGCTTCTCTGCTCTGAGAGGAATGCGTTTATCCGCACAAGATCCGCTTGTTTAATTGCGCGCTGTTTTTGTGCCTCCGAGAGGTTTCATCTGCTGTGATGGCAACCGAACAGCTGCCTTGCTGATGGCAACTGGACAGCTAACCAGTGCTATTCGATACGAAATGCAATTCATATTGAGTTTAAAAATACCGATTTTAGAATATTGTTTGCCATTTATAAATAAAATGTACTTAATTTGTAAAAATTGGCAAATTATTTTCTCCTCTTCTATAATAAATTTTTTAAGAATAACAAATTTTAGACCTCAAAACAAAATTGCTATACTTTGCAATACTATTTTATGTTCCTATGTAAATTAATATTATTAGTGATAAATTTAATGTAATTGGATAATTTTTTTTTTTTAATGTAAAGACCGGAAAGTCCTTGTGTTGGACTCGAAAACTTAAAAAGTTGGACCAAGACCACTGGTTAGGGCCATCGTCCAAATTTAGGGCTAAATTTATACATGAATTTTTATAATAAAAGATAAATAAAGCAGGATAAGAAAAAAACCTTTTGATCCTAATTCTAACAATACATATTTTCGATTTCAATAAAAATAATTCTTCTGAATGAAAACTGTATTTAAATAAAATTAATGCTTTCAAGGGTTTGAGGAAGAATATTGATTACTAATTAATTAATCATACTCTTTATTTTGTATCTTTTATTATTATTATTATTATTTTTCGTTGCTTCTAAATTATTCAGAGCAAGGGTTACTTAAACGTTTTTATTTGACTCTGTGGACCCCTTTTGCCAGTAAGATGAATGCCACAGACTCCTTTCTCGAAACAATACTTGTAATTTCGGAAAATAAAATGGTTCAGTTAAATTATAAAGCATTAACAAAAAACAGGGTGAAGTGATAATGCATGTGTATTATAACTCCATCATAAATTAATAAAAAAAATATTTACATAACAAATCACAAAATGATCAAGATATTTAATAATTACTCAATTATTTAAGTTTCACCTTGAACTAGTAGATGCTTTGCATAATTTAAAAATATATATTATTACAACAACTGCCATTTTCAATCTACTATCTGATTAATTACCGTTTCAAAAACTTCAATTTCTTTTTTGTGCAATTCTGAATCGTAGCTACTTTATCAAAGAAGAAAAATGTAAATAAATAGTATGTATAAAAAAAGCTCGTGAAAGAAATTTAAAAAAAAAAAAACGGTCGTGAAAGAAATTAATTAATTACATATTTCAGTGAAAATGTCCAAACTTGAAAGTGGTCAAGGACACGAAAAATCCGCCCCGAAAACAATACCCATATACTTTATGGGCTAATGCTTTGTAATGTAATGTGCTATGTTACGTGATTGTAACAAACCTGATATTTCTATTGACAAATAATGCAAACACGTCAATCCTATTAGACAAATAAAACATAATTTATTGCATACATTCTCACTCGGCCATTCAGGCCCAAAACGTGCATTGCATACATTCACATGAAAAATATTGGAATTAATAATAGGTCAATGAAAATAAGAAAGAAATTTTCTCATCCGGTTCTCAGGAATTTTATTATCAAAGAATATCTGAGCAGAATGAGAGGTTTCAGATTTTAAATAAATCATCTATTCTAAGAATTTTTTTTCCCTATAACTTAACTGCCGCCATCTGGCGGCAATAGAAATAAAGTTTTTGTTCAATTAATAAGGAGTAAATTAGGGGGCAGAAATCAGAGAGAGAAAGGGGAATCTAAAAGTTTTAAAGTAGTCTGTGGTCTAACGTAGACCACGGCCTATGTACGAGCCAGCTATAAATTCTTTGGTGATAACTGTGGATTTTTTTAAAGGAAAAACATACAGATTTTCAAATTTACGTATACGATAAAACAAGTAATATAAAAAAAAAATAAGTCAATTCCTACTTTTTTTTCACTATATTGCAGAAAGTCCTTTATAAATTATTTTCATTCATTTTTTTAAGTTTATCTGGCGCCATCTATTGGAGTGGCAACCTAAATCTAAAAAAAACAAAACTAAAATTAATTAATTAAATTTAATTACTGAATTAATATTTAAAAAAACTGTATTAACATCCAGTGTCATCCACTACAAGTTCAAAAAAAAATGTATTTTATGTAAAAATGTATGTGTAATGTGTATGTGTATGTGTAAATGTTTGATGTAATGTATGTGTAAAATGTATGTAATGTAAAAAATGTACTTGAATGGATGAATAAAAAGTATTTTATGAACGATTGAAAATTTGAACAAGATATATATAGGGAGAGTGTGAGCTAATAGAAGGAATTTGAAAAAACAGATTAGAATCAGCTGCGAAAACAGATGAATTATCGAATTTTTGCTATAAACTTTTACTGTTTAATTAAAAAGTTCGTTAAAATAAAAGTTCATTTTGTTTTCCCATATCATTTATTCTGATTTAAATTAGCGAAGACCAAAATTAAATAAATAAATAAATAATTGAATATAAGTCAGCATGTTTACTATGATCACAGTTGAAAATTATAATTTGTTGTCAACAACATAAGTGACGGTAGAACATTTTGGCAAAGGAAAAGGGAAAGAAATATTTTTAAAAAATGCTTTAAAAAATAATTTTCAAACTCAAAATATCCAAATCATTTAAATATAAAATATATTTATATACCCAAAATCGCTGATTAGTTTTCAATTTTGCTGTTTCACAAATTAATAATAACGACAACAACAATTGGTATGCATTGTAAAATTGTATTTTTTGAAATCTCGAAACTCGGAGCCAATCAAATAGGGAATAACGATCTTCCTCTTTCCCATCGCAACACTGCTTGTTGATCTTTTAATGTTGCATTTCGATCTTTTTTCTTTTATTATTACTTCTTTTTCAAAGCAGTTTAATTCGTTTTCAGAAATGGAAAACAGCGTTTTGTATAAATAGCTTGTTTCTATGAAAACAGTGTCTCATGTGAACAAACGGATGTTGATTGTTTGTTTCTCTGGGGACTGAAGGTGACTCAATAGTTGCCATTCAGCTATTTTCCACTAACGTCCAAACCACACCGCCCAAAACTACTATGTCCAAAAAGTAAGACCAATTATTTTTTTCTTCAAGAACTCTTTATTTTTTCTTCCAAATTTATTTCATCGCTTTCAAAGTAATCCCATCCGGACACAATGCACTTATGCCAACTTTTTTTTCCAATCCTCAATGCATGCTAAAAAGTCATCGGCAGTGATGCGTGCGCCCTTCTAAGTGCGCGGCAATTCACGGTGAATCTCTTCAATCGACTCAAAACGGTGTCCCCGGAGTGATCTTTTGAGTTTAGGGAATAGCCAGAAGTCGCATGGTGTTCAATCAGGTGAATACGGTGGCTATGGAACGATATAGGTTTCATTTTTGGCGAAAAAGTCACGAAGAATCAACGCAGTATGAGCTGGCGCATTCGGTGTTTTCGGTACGAATCGAGATTTGATGCGTTTGAGGCCCAAAATGGAATTGACCGATCCTTTTGAAATTCCAACATCAACAGCAAGATCTCTAATTATAAATCGACGGCTTGCAAGCACAAAATCTATAATTTTTTGGACGTAAGTTTCGTCGTTTGAGGTTGATGGTCGACCAGAGGGCTCGTCGTCTTCGACGCGTTCTCTGCCTTCTTTGACCACATGTAAACATTTCTTTCCGATATAGGAATGCTCACCGAATGCCTTCTGCAACATTCTATACGTTTCCGCAAAGAAAATTGAATGCAAGTTCTTTGCTCAATGAATTCAGACATTTCAAAAATTGCCGGAATCAGTTTTAGCGTCTCACACAACCAAGCGCAACTCAAACACTAATGAATATTTTGACGTCAAATTTCACACGGATGTCAAGAACAGTGCCAGCAAACTAAAAAAAAAAAATTGAAATTTCATAAGCCCCGAGAAGTTTAAATTGAAAATTGGTCGTACTTTTAGACCCAGTATAAGTATGTGTTCATATTTGAAATATTTAATGTTATATCTAACGTTATCGTTACTCATCATTATCATAACTCAATTAAAATTTTTGTTCTTTAAATTTTAATTTTAATGTATGACAAAAAAAGAAAAATTCAAACTATAATGGCATATTATTGTTATTTAAACAATTTTTGTTGTTTTTTAGAATTGTTTGCTTATAAGCTGTTATTTTCGTTAGCTTGAAATTTATGGCGACGTTTACAGACTTTACACTAAGATAACATCATGTTTACACATGATAAAAAGGAAATAAACATCAATATATATGCAGTCACGTACAAACATATTTTTAAGCGTGGTTTAGCATAAAATAGCTTTTAAGCATAAAACTTCTTTTCTATTTATTCTTTTTTAAACCATTGAATACTTTTGTGATGGCCGTTAATAGGATCAAATGTTACGGCATTCTGTGGCCAAAAAATTACAAGCCAAGATTCGAGGAAAGTGTATGAGTAGCCAACATTCCTGGCCGAACAATTTCCTCGCACTCTTGCGAGATGTCACGACCTTGAGAAAGCTCCGCGTCGAATTTTTGAAAGCTCGCTTCTTGGACGTTCATTCAGACAGTGTTTGCTTTTTTCTCCTTGTTTTCCAATGGGGGGCGGGGAACCTTTTATTTGTTTTAATTCTGTTCCGCGACGTTGCCTTTCTAATATTCGGAACCGCTCTTTGTAATCTGTTGCGCCAGAGATTCCCAAATCGCAGGGAGCGCTATAGTTATAGAAAATTAAATCAACTCAAAACTAAATTTAGTTACAAATTTTAATTATAGCAAATTCCAGAATTACTTATAATTAATCCTTAGTTAATGTCAATTCTTTATCTAAAATCTTAAATGCATTAAAGATCTTGATTTCCGCCATTACATCATATTGCTATTTGCAGTAGCGATTTTGATTATTTTGAAATGACGGAATAATAAATGCATCCAATAGTAAACATATTTCTCACAATGATCATTGAGTTTGATTTATATATGGCCAATAAGATTTCACTGTTTAATTATTTTTTTATATTCGTCTTATTTATTAATTCATCATCATCATTGGCGCAACAGCTTCATGGTAGGCTGTTCACCTTCAATGCCTACTGGCAGATTTCGAGACAGAAGATATTTTTTTTTTTACGGGGAATCTGTCAGCTCTACGCCCAACAGTCATATTAGACCGGGACCTACGGTTTAAAATGGATTCCGAACCACTACAAACATCTATGGCATCGCCGGCACTGAAACCCGAAAACTATGGTACTGAGCACCAAAAGCTTTGTTTAGTAATTACTTGATACTAATATAATTTATTATAAAAAAGTAATTATAAAATTCGATATGTGATATCACATATGTGTTTTAGTATTTCATCAATTTATCGATAAAATTGATTTTTTTTCTTCCCTAGTTTTATTTATCGATATTTGAGCATGGACTTTTTTTATGTTCGGGCTTTAAAATATTTGTTCACAAATATGAGTTGAATGAAAACAAGATTGCGCGTTTTAATGTATTTCCACATCTAATGTATTAATGCGGCAATTTGTAATGATTTGGGACAATTTTAAAATTTAATTATAATTTGGAGGCCTGATTGCCGAGTGACTTGCGCTCGGTGATACAGGTTTCGAATTCGAGTGCGTTGATGTTTGTAGTGGTTCGGAATCCACTTTAAACCGTAGGTCCCGGTCTCATATAACTGTAGAACGTTGGATGAGATAGAGCTGACAATAGGTGAGATAGGGAGATAGGGCTGGCAATCCCTATCTCGTAAAAAGAAAACATCTCTCGTCTCGAAATCTGCCAGTAGGCAAGTTCTTGGGGCTGTTGCGCCACAGAAGATGAATTAAACTTTTGCCCTTAAATACCATAGAAATAAAACAACAGATACGTAGATAGGATATATCCGTGTTAGCACGTTAAAGACAAAAAGGACTTACTATTAACGGTACCTTGGCGACAAACTTGGCGGTTTTTAAGTGTCGACAATCTTTATTATTTGGAATAAAAATATTTTGAAAGCGTTTTGATTTTAAATGAAGTGTTTCATATATATTTTATTATTTGGAACAAAAATTTTAAATGTAGATTGGCGTCAAATCTGTAGCTGCGGTTGGCGCGTGTGCTCTTTATTGGCGCAACTGTCGCCAAGGTACCGTTAATACGTAAGTACCGACAAAAAATATTTAAATAATTAATATTTAATATAATTAATAATAATTATTAATATTTAAATAATTACCTTTTTATTGAACAAAAGTTGTATCACGTTCGCTATTTTAAAATTTTGTCAATATTTGAAAATCTCGAGGAGAAAAACAAGCATTGTCCAGTTATATTTAAATATTTACTCTATATACAATTATTATATGTATATATATTAATTTTTCTTTTATATTATAAAGTAAAATACACATCTCTGTCGTGTGCAAAATTGAACTACGGCATCGTATCTTCCGCGATTTTATTGCAGAGAGAGAGAGCGTACAGTGATTAAAAAATCTCAAGGCCAAAAGGGGGGTGGAAGGGCTGCATGATTCTCCTCCCCTTCATTGCAGCCCCTCATTTTCGGCTTTAACCATCATTGTTGACTCGATGGCCGAGGGATGAGCAGGCCCGCATTCCTCCGCGGGCGTCCTTGAATTCTTCGTCCTTCCCACCCACCCCCGCGCAACTCCCTCGCACGGATTTCCTTGTGGAAGAGAGAAAGTGCTCCTCGTTACCACGCGCACAACCCTCACCTCCCCCAAAATCGAAAAATAAACCTGTACCGACAGCCGGCTCCACCGGGAGGATTCTACAGCTGTTACAAGGGATTCAATTTGCGCGTTCCTTTTTTTTTTTTTTTTTTTTTTTTTTTTTTTTTGTATCAATGTTGGGAAGATTTGAAAGGGGTTATCGGAAAATAGAGGATTTTCTATTTATATGAGCTTTACAAAAAATATATTTTAAACTTTTTAATTGATAATCGTAAAATGATTTTTTGCTTAATTTATGCCTTAAGTAAAAGTATTGTAGCCGAAATATTAATGGTTAAAATTGTTATACCATGAAGATTTACATTATTTTCATGATTATATTTATGAAAGGAGAGAGAGCTATACGGGACAAAATTAAGTCATCGTATATTAGTAAATTATTATCTAACACCAAAGGAAAAGTCTGGCGGACAATCGAGGATCACTGGAAAAAATTGAGTGGGAAAACTCGTAAAGATGCTGTTGACAATTTTTGCTTAAGAACTGGACACGACTGCCTGGGCGAACATCTGGCCAAAATAGGAATTGAACTCTGATATATGTGTTTTATATAAGCAAGAGAAAGCCAATGAGCTCGAGATTGGACTCTAACTTACAACAGAATGACGATTTGTGTACTTTTTACTGCAGAGAAAAACGAGTCCTGATCATACGACTTTTATTAGGGTGCCTCTAGCTTTTTAAAGTTTTATCCTTAAAACATTTAACTTGTTTTTAAAACCTTTTGGCTGTTTTTGTTAAGAATGTTTGGCCTTTTCCTTTTGTAGTTTTGATTTGTTTATATCTTCTTTTTGCTTCTATTGTAAGAGGCCAAATTTGTATGGATGGAGTCCCAATAAAGCAATAGGTAGCTACAACAACATATTTATGAAAGCAATCATTTAATAAGTTTACGATCAGTCGATGTTCATGAAATTAATTTTTCAAATGAGCATCAACTGCTAGTGTAAAAAATATGCGCCAATTTCTTCAGTGTATTATAATGATTTAATATGCATAGTCAATACCTTTTAAATGTTTCATCAATTTTATGGATCTAAAAAAAATTCAATATGGTGACTACTGATTAAACATAATAATATAAATACATTTTTAATTGCTTGCATTGTTTATGATAACAACAAAATGTAGGGCGTCATTGTATTTGAGGGTATTTTCACATTCAGTAAATGTAGAACAGAAATGGATCGACAAGAGTGTGTTAGAAATTGCGTAACTGTTTTTCTGCTTTCCCGACAGACTTTTCTTGCTTGTTCTGATTCAAAATATTTTGAGTTCTTTTGGTAGCTACAATAATAGCCGACATATAAGCCACTCTGAAAACTAGCAACTCATGTTCTGCGCTTACATGTTCGGTGAATTAATGGAGAGTTCAGTTGGGTGCATATGTTTACTGTGTGTACATGTTCAACTTAATTGTACTAATCATCGATGTTTTAGTTCTTTATTCATTACGAAATGATACTCGATTCTAATTTATGAAAAAATATATATGATAAATTTTGAAAGATCCGACAGACTTTTTTTTGTTTGTCTTGATTCAAAATCGTTTGTTCAGTTCAATTGTTTTGATTCAGTCCTTTTATCTGCTCTCATGGCCACATATACATTTGTATTTGAGTTTTATCAAACTGAAAACAAACAACTCATGTTCAGCGCGTACGTGTTCGATAAGTTAATGGTGAGTACAGTTGGGAGCATTTGTTTACTTCGTATACAAAGCTTAATTGATATTAATACAATTAATACAGAGCTTAATTAATATTTAGCTTAATTGTACTCAGCATCGACATTTTAATTGTTTATTCATTGTGAAATGAAAAATAAAATAAAAACTGTGATGGCAAACAAATCTAATTGGATGGAAGAACCCAATTGAAATTTCTTGGGTCTAGTTGTATTTTGTATTGTATATAAGACCTTTGATTTGCAAGTTGGAGACACTACATATTGCCAATGTATATTTTAAACTTATTATTGGATGTTTGGTCTATATTTTGGGGCAAATTCTCTGGCGTCATTTCAAAAGCAAGGAACAGTATCATGGACATTTTGCATATCCATATCTGGCATATACATTTGGTTGATGCATATTTCAATGGTATAGTTTGAATCGACTTTTTCAACACAAAAGACCGAGGAACTAACCTCCATTTCACTTGTTTTTAAATTCAATTATTATTTTCGTGCATATTTTATATGAGAAATCCTATATATATTTTACGATAGAAACGGCTTTGTTTCAAATTTCTTTATTGGCGCAGCACCCCATGATGGGCCGAGGCCGTCTGCCTTCTGACAGATTTCGAGACAGGAGTTTTTTTTTTTAAGTGATAAAGTTGTCAGCCTTACGACCAACAGTCATATTAGACCGGGACATAGGTTTAAAATGGATTCCGAACTACTGCAAATATTCATGCCACCGCCGGAACTCAGCCCCGAAATCTGTGGCATCAAGCGCCAGAGCGCTAGTCACTCAGCCATCAGATTCCAGTTTAAAGACTACTTAGTATGCTTACGGTTTCATTTTTTTTTTTTTTTTTTTTTTTTTTAAGTGAAATAAATAAGTCTGGAGTATTTTATGTTCTCAAAGCATAAATAATGAAACAATATTAATATTTTGATTATAAAAATTTCTTTTGAATATATTTTAGAAATTGTTGGACTAAAAGGATAATGTTTTGATCTTAATTCAATCAATGCCCAAAATTCAGCTCCCCTCATTTAATTTTGGCTGTCAAGAACTGTTCTGTTTTAAAGTCAATGGATTAATCTTTGTCATCAACGATCATGGAAAGGAAGACTGAAACTTTGGGAACGACGTCGTTCTTTTTAAAAAGAATCGGAGGATTCGTTCCCTTGGAATCGCTCACTCCCCGCTGACCGTTTCATCTTCATTATCGCTGAACGTCAAGAAGACGGATGGCCTCTTGGGAACCTCTCATTAAATCTCCTTCCCAAAATGGACAGAAATTAATTTGCAAAAATTAATCGAAAACTAGTTTTTTTCCTCCCCTTCCCCTACTTCGTTTTTATTCTATCCGAGCTTTTCAGAACCCTTTTGTGAAGGAAAAGAAAGTCTATCAATGTATCTTAAAAAATGCATGAAAGTAAGTTGGAAGTGTTTTTAATTAAAATACCTTATTTCCAAATTTACGATTTTATTCTTAGTATTATGTATTTTTTTTTCCTTGGAAAGTTTAATGATTTATTCTATACTTAAAATGGATAAATGATACAAAAAATTTATATGTGTACGTTTAAAATTAGCCCCTTACATTCAAGGAGAAAAGATTTAATCCATTGACTGACAGATTACATTTTTAAGTTACCAGAACCATTTTTAATTTGTAAATGCATCTTGAATGACTTGTTATCAATTTTCATGCATAATAATAACAAATACTGTATTACGTTGTAGTCACTATGTTTTGAAAGATACCAGTTAAACTTTTTTTCCCCCTAAGATATCAACTTATTGTAGCTCTGTGATTGGAGCTGTATGGCTATTTCCAAATCATTAAATGCCCAAAAAAGCACAACAGAAGACTTATTACATAGTGACATAAGTGTCCACTATTACATTTCTTTTTAAATTTCAACTGTACGTGTTAGTTGTTTTATTTTATAACCAAAATATGCAGTAGAAATTTAGATCAAATCCTCGATTTTAATTAATTCACATTAGTTTTCAAACTTCTGTAATTTTAATCACCGCTTGTTTTGTAGAACAAAAGATTTTTTTTAACTACGATTTGTTGGCCAAGACTCGTCGACTAATGCCATGAATCCGATCTGCCATTGGTAACATGGCAGAATAGGGGCCGTTGAAATTTGGCGTCAAAAATGTTTTTCGTCAAAGTGTGCCAATAGACGATTAAGGTGCGATTCTAAGTGACGAGAATTGCAACCACGATAGCTCGATTTCGCGAAGAAGAAAATGAACATAAAAAAATTTTAAAGTTTCTAGTAAATTTAATGGGAAAATAAAAGAGGAAAAAAGGAACGGAAATTTAAGGGAAATTAAGGGAAAGAATTTTTTTTTTTTTTTAAATACGTCCGCTGTTGTGCTTTCTTGTACATCTAATGATTTGGAATTTAAGGGTGTACTTACCCGGGATGTAGAAATATGATTAAACAGCGTAGGTCATACAGGATTGTTCTCTTTCATAATAACATCCATGCAGCTATCTCTACAAAAACTCTTCCAATCAACCACTGTATTCAGTACATTCGATCCCATTTGCTACATTCGCAATAGAATGCCTGTGGATTCAGTCATACGTAATTTTCATAATATCGTACAGATTCATTTTTGATGGAAAGAATCACGAATTTTGATGAACGGATCTCTTCACATTTGGTGCTGCACCATTAAATTTCGCTCTGCATCCGCTGGTTTCATTTTTTATGAAAGTTAGAATCATAACATTTCCACAAATATGGCGAACGACTTCCTTAACAATCAAACCCTTAAATATACACCATTCAATAATTTTCAACGTACCTTAACATTCTAAATTCCTGCTGTAGCACTCTTCCTTCAATTTTGAATAATACCTTGCATATTTGTTCCCAAAATAAAATTCTTTAATACCAGACTTCGCTAATCGAAAGACTGCACCTGCTTGAACTGGTAACGAGTGAAATAAATAATTATTTTAATTAACTGTTTCTAATTCTACTAGAACATTTCAGTAATTGAATTAAACTACGTAATTAATCCTGTTCAATCAAACCCAGTAATTAATCTTCACCAATCGGGCATTAGGAGATTTGGCGGACAAAAACAGTCGCCAAATCCCCACGGCCCCTATTTTGCAATTTGGTCCCGCAAGCTGACCTAATTTTTTTTTAATAATGCAGAATTATAATCAAATGTTTTAATTTACTTAAAAAATTATACGAATCCCTTCTTATTTAATACCATTTAACATTGTAAAACTAATTAATTAGATTTATGTAACTGTGCTTTTCTACTGCATACATTTAAGAAAAGGGTTAAAATAGGACAAACTTTGTACTACCATGTTATATTCTCATAGAGCTACTATTCCATGGCGTTATACTCCCGTTTCTAATGCGTAAGTTTCCATGCCATTATACTTCCAGGGAGATTATATTCCATGGCATTATATTCCCAGAGAGGTTATATCCCATGTCATTATTCCATGCACTATACTTCTAATACGCATGTTTCCGTGGCATTATACGCCCAGGAAGATTATATTCTATGGCATTTTACTCTAATGGCAGTTATATTCTATGGCATTTTACTCTAATGGCAGTTATATTCTATGGCATTATACAACAATGAAAATAAAAATAAAAATCCCAAACAAGAAACTAAATAAATAATGTTTTCTGAAAAATCAAACTAATAACTGACAGTGATAAGGGTAATTACATTGATAAGGATGACGACATGACATGTCATTACATGACATCGATAAGGTTTTTATCCGTCTAGCACATATAAAAAATACAAATTGACGGGGAATTTTTTATAATACGTACTATTCAGAATTTTCAATATATGTTTTGATTACTTTATACTTTTGTTATCAATTCTTCAATTCTCAAATGTTTCGTTTATTTGTTTTTGCTTTCATGGGATATGTCCAGCGTCAACACTCCTTTTTTATTTTTTATAATTGTCCTTACATACATACCTCATACATATTCATATTTTATCTGATTTCCATTATCTTTAGGATATAACGTAATTATTTTTTAATGACCCAGGATCCGAATTGCTCTTGTAGTTCAGAAAACGTTGGATTATCATCTCATTGTCAGATACAAAAAGGTGACTGTCGCAGGTTATGACAAGAAAACTAAATCGACATGCATGCAGTAAATGGTAAATGCACGGTACATTATACAGAATACAAAACGAGATATTTACCTTTAATTTAGCTGGCATTTTTAGCATTCATTTTTTTTATATTAAATATCTTTTGCTTTGTACTTGAATTTCTAACAAATGGCCCGACTTGTGGCTGAGTGGTAAAGTGTGGTGCTGGTGAGCAGGAGGCCTAAGACTCTATCCGCTAGCCGTTTTATTGTAGACACTGTTTCAAAAAACGAGAAGATAGCTAGCGAGATAGCGTTTCTGATGTTCAACATCTTGCCTCGTTAGGTGGGAGTTTCCCGGGTTTTCTCTCATACGATACGCAAATGTGGGTAGTTCTTTTTAAAAGTCCTCCCGGATGTCGCCAGCGTTTTGAACCTTAGCCCTCATGCTCACCAGCGGTGCATGTTGCCACTGAGCCACGAGTCGGGCTCCAAAGGAAGACTAATATTGAAAAAAAAAAAAAAAATTTCCTATTGCTAGAGGAAATAAATCAAAATAACTGTATATTATGAGTCACAAATATTTACTTAATTTTCATTAGTGAAAGTATTAATATTGGAATTTGACTGAATTGCTTATTGAATATTAAAATAATATGTAATTATTGTTTTAAAAACGCGTTAAATTTTTGCTTTAGTTTTAACCATTAATTAAATTAATAAAGTAAGGTTCTTTTGCCAGACTCGTGGATCAATGGTGACGTGCGCAGCTGGTGAGCATGAAGGCTGAGCCTCTATCCGCTAGACGTTTTATTGTACACACTGTTTCAAAAAACGAGGAGATAGCTAGCGAGATAGCGTTTGTGATGTTCAGCATCTTGCCTCGTTAGGTGGGAGTTTCCCGGGTTTTCTTTCATACGATACGCAAATTTGGGTAGTTCGTTTTAAAAGTCCTCCCGGAAGGCACCGCCCTCCTTTTTCAGCGTCACGGAGCCAAGTCAGACTTCTATCTACGGGTGCTTCTTTACAACAGCATTTTGTAGCATGCATTGATAGACTACTTATGGGGGTGTCAGTCTAGCGCTGCATGACACTGAGGATTAGTCACAACAACAGCATCTCTAGTAATATGCACGCAATTTCTGGCATAAGTTTGAATGCTTGTAATGAAAGGAACTCTTCTTCAGGCTCAAGAACCACCTCTTAACACTTTCGTTGTCGATTACGCTCAAGCGCGTGGTGTAGAGGGACGTTTCATTTGCCAATCACGCGAACGCGTGATAAAAGCACTTCAACATTTCATCTCCGCTCCAATCAGTAACATATGTTAAGTGTGTTTTCAGGTATTGACGTGAAGTAAAGGTTAGAAGCTAGTTGTAAAGGTATGTGGTTTCGAATTTATAGCTTTATTGATTGCAATATGAGCTGTAGAGAGGATAGTTCTGCAGAGAACTTCATCACTCCCCTAAAAAAAGGAAAATGCAATCTAATAAGTCTTTAACAGATGATAAAATTGAAATTTTTTTGGTTGAGCCTTTTACAAGTACTCGAATGATGTCAGTTATGACAAAGATGCGAAAATGGCCCACAAATAAAATGTGTGTAGTAATAATATCATCATAACCAATTTATAATTAATTTATATTAAATATTTGTTTCTGATAATGTATCATGTAAAATTAATGCATTCTTCCACTTATTAATACGCTTTTATTAGCTTCACCTGTATGTTTGTATGTATGTAACTGACTTTTTCCCCTGGAGATCTGTTTCTCCTCATATACACTATTTAAGCTGCAAAGAAACATTTACAGGCATCTTTCAGAGAGAAAACAGTTGATTCTTTTTAATACGCTATTATATTAGTTTCACCTGAATGTTTGTTTGTAACTGACTCTTTGGGCTCGATTTTGCCCTACTTTAAACGATCAGATTTACTTTAAAAGTTGTAGACTTATGAAGGACCAACGACACTAAAATAGTTTGATAGGTTTATTATCTCATCATGATTAAGATCGCCAGGATTATAGATTTTATTTTAACTTATGAAGAGCAATTTAACCCATGTAGAATGAAAGTATTCAGTAAAGACATTCAAACTTACGTGGGACAATGGATGACGCGCCTGACTACGGATCAGGAGATTCCCTGTTCGAATCCTGGCTGGCTCAGCATATTCGCATTTAGCCTTTGTTTTACTCACAATTAAATTATTGTAAGAACTATAGTTCCACTCCTCCGTACCGGGATCTCATTTAAATATTATAATTTAAAAACACGCTTTTAGAGATAATCAAACTAAAAAAAAAAAAATAAATCAATAGTTAAAAAAAAACTAAAAAACACGCTTTTAGAGTTAACTCTAAAAGCGTGTTTTTTTGTTTTTTTAAACTATTCATTTATTTTCATTGTTTTATTTTTACACATCGCGGCAGAGCGTAATGTGGCATTTCGGAAATAATTTTACATCACACGCTGGCGCGTAGTCAAAATATTCTATCAGGAAAAGCCTAAATATTAATTAGTAATCAGTATGATACACAAAATCATGTTTTGTTACCACTTTTATACCCTATTTGCTATAAAAAGTAAGTCACTTTCTGGGAAAAACCTATTTTATCAACACATCCTCATATGACCGACAGCGCGAATGTTAAGAAAGAAAAGTTTTATCATATCGCTTATACCAAAAGTTGCCAAATTATGCGGTTAGGCTACACAATAAATGGAGATTAGGGCACATTGTGAGGTTGCGTAATATTGTACAATTTCACGTAGATGATCAAGTGAAGCATAAACAATTAATATAAAAAAAAATTTCTTCTACTTTTTTTTTAAACTATTGCAGAAAGTCCTTTATAATTAAATTTTCATTCATTTTTTTAAGCTTATCTGGAGCTGTCTATTGGTAGATATATGCAACTTAAATCTAAAAAAAAAAAAAAAAAATTAAAATTGATTAATTAAATTTAATTACTGAATTAATATTTGAAAAAACTGTATTAACATCCAGTGTCATCCACCACAAGTTAAAAAAAAATGTATTTGAACTGGAGTGGATGAATAAGAAGTATTTCATGAACGATTGAAAAGTTGAACGAGTTATATATAGGGAGAGTGTGAGCTAATAGAAGGATTTGAAAAAAAAAGATATTAAATAGTAAAAAAAATACTAAAAATGATTATTAAATTCGATTCGGTATCTTTTGCACAGGATAGAAAGAGCTAATCTCAGGCCTGAAAACGGGCTGTGTCACCAAGCTGTTCATGAACCTTGTATTTAAATACAACTTGTAATTTTGTCATATTCATTAAAAAATAGCATTTTCAAAAGGGTTAAGCAATAAGTTTAAAAATCCCTTCTTTAACGATCTTTTCTTCCCAAGTTTTTTTTTTTTCTTCTAATGCAGATGGCAAACACTGAGACTCTTGGTCGTCTTAAGGCAAGCTCTGCACAAACGTTACTCACTTTGCATGACCCAGGGGGCGCGTGTAACTTGAAGATAAGTCACGGACGCGGAGTAACAATGTCCCCGAAACGCTCTACGATCGTATTCGACCGGGACCTACAGTTTAAAGTGGATTCCGAACCACTACAACATCCATGGCACCGCCGGGACTCGAACCCGAAACCTGTGGTACCGAGCGCCATAGCGCTAGCCACTCGGCCATTCAGGCCTCTTCCCAAGCTTAATTTGTATTAATTGATCCGACATTCTTTCCGCGCATCCCATGATTACTTTCTCTTGTATCTTTGATACTGGAAGACTGCAACAGATACCTCAATAGTTTCTGGCTGCTTTTAGACTGTGGCAGATATATTCTGTTACTGCATCACTAAATCACTATGACAACTCGATTAGCTATTTGTATAATGTGATTCCGAAATGATCAAGATGTTCACAATATCTGCGTTTCATTTTCAATCCATTATTTGAAGTTTTTTTATACAAATTAGAATTGTTTCATATATCCTTAACGTAATATTCATTTTTCAAAATGAGTCGAAGTGAAGACATTTTTACAATAAATCATAGGGGTATCTCGAAAGCCGTAAGAAAAACAAACAATTTCAATGCTTATTTTACATATATTATGCATATTGAATGCTTATTAACAAATGCTTAAACAATTTGGATACTTATTTTACATATAATATACGTATAATCACATACTTAATATTTTCAAAAGAAATTTTTGATCCGAGTTCTAGATTGTTCAACAACTTTCTGCATTTTAAAATTTTTGAACAATTTTGCATCTTTACTCACACATTTTTGTAAGTTCAATTTTCATTTTTAAATCTGTATTTTATTTGTACATGTATTTCATGCATGATTAATGTCATTAATTTTTAAAAATTTATAAAAACCTCGGTTACTATCAGTAATATATATCGACATTATACTATCTATGTAATAATACTATATATTACGCATACACAGAATATATTACAAGCATTAAAAAGTACCATAATTTGTGTTGGATTTATTATTTTCATTAGCAGTTATTGTGACTATTTTTTGGAATTTTAAGTATTTGTTTGCTAGTATAGAATATTTACTTTGTTGAATTACTTTGAAATTTATTTTGATCAAGATATAAAAAAGGCTGAGAAACAAATATTTACTGTTAAACATTAAGGAAAATGATGTTTGAGATATTTTGACAAAGTTAAAAAAAGCATGTAAACCTGAGCAGCATTTTGTCTTTCTTCAATATATCATAGATTATATAATAGTCAAAATTTATGTTATTTTCTAGATATTGTTAAAAAAATATTTATGTAGAAATAGATAACCCAAATGGCAGTTTTTTTTTTTTCATCAGCACAGTCATAATATAGTTTATTGAAATGTTTAGATTTCATTACAACGCACCAAAGGCCTTTTAAAATATCTAAGTCTACAATAACATTAATATAAAAGCGATTTTATATTAAGAAATATAAATAATAATGTTTAAATTTATTCAAGATATTATATGTTTTTATTTTATAATGTAAATAGGAAAGAACTGCAACGCTTAGACTTCCTGGATAACAGAACAAAATACTCAATAATAGTTGATATTTTTCCAACTAATAATAACAGATATCATTTTGTATCACATATAGTTTTGATTCAAAACTTTATTTAATGTATATTTAAGTCAAAGAATAATATAAAGAACAAAGAGAGCAAAAGCGACTGAAAATGAAACAAAAAGCCTCAAATTTGCAGCTGTCAAAACTCTTTTAAACAACATTACATGGTTCAAATGTAAACAAACGAAGACGTTAAACTAAACACACTTAATGTTAATTATGCTGTTGACACTCTCTAAAGTTCTTATAAAATAAAATACAAATATTTATTGTATTATATATTTTTTGTGTTCAGAAAAAACATGCTTTATTTTTATATTACAAAATTAAAAAATCGAAACTTTGAAGGTTCCAAATATCCGTCTCCCCAATACCAGAGGGCCTGAATGGCCGAGTGGCTAGCGCTCTGGGTTCGAGTCCCGGCGGTGCCATGAATGTTTGTAGTGGTTCGGAATCCACTTTAAACTGTCGGTCCCGGTCTGTTTAGCCTAAAGTGTGCACAAGATGACCGTAGAGCGACAAACCAAACCCCAATACCAGAATATTTATATGAGACATCAACACGAAGAAAGATGAACAATTCAACAACACCTAGATGTCCGATGATTGTTGAGCATTAGTACGATTGCGTGGCCAGAAAAAACATGGAAGTTAATGCTACGTGACGCTATCAAAGTGAACAAATGCTGCATTTCCATTTGTTGTGACAAAACATCATGGTGTATTCTAATACCATTTGTAGTGTTACGATTGAATTTTGTTGAACTAAAATTTTATTTCCGCTCATGCTTGTCATGGGGCCTGTGACGTATTCTGTGCCGTAAACCAGCCAACTCTTGCCAATGGTATTGTGCGCAGGAAAACTCAGGTTCGAATTCACTGGTGGCGTCAATTGTCATTGCTGTCAAAAATGAGAACTCGATGGAGATTTTAATAAATTACAGAGGCATTTCGTATCGACAAACAGACTGCCTGGTGAGAGCTTTCCGGGTTTTCCTCTGAACAACACACAAATGCAAGGCAATTATTCTTAAAAGAGCTCCCGGAAGATAATGCCCTCCCTTCAACCCCGTCTATGGTCATCTCGTTGTAAACGTAAGTCTGATTTTAAGCTGACTGTGGAAAAGGAGGGGGGACACCAGTAAGGTGGAAAAAAAATGCATGTTATCGGTCCAGGCACCGATACACCTAATTTTTTATTACCTATAAAATTATGGGTATTGTTTTTTTGTGTTCTTAACTATTTTCAATTATTCTTATTGGTTGAATGTTTTTTAAATTTCTTTCACGAGCTATTGATTTATTTATTTTTTTTAAATTTCTTTCGCGAGCTATTGGTTTATTATTATTTTTTTTTTTTAATTTCTTTTTCGATCTAATAATTATATAATTAAATAATGTAAAATTGTACTAAAAGGTCGTCCGGTAAATGCAAAAACAATTTCATTTCAAAATGAAAATGAGATTTTTTAAGATAGGAAAATCATTTGGAATTTTATAGCTTTTTATTTTTTTAAGATTACTGCTATGCCCCTTGTCCTTACATTAAAATCTAAATTTTTATGGGCCACCTGTATATAGGCCCAGACGATTATATATATTTTTTCTATATTATTTTCCTTATTTCCTAACTTATTATACCTTTTATGTTTTTTATTTTTTACTGCGGATATAAAGATAATTTTAAATGGTTTTTATTATAATTAATATTATTTATTTTAAGAATTAAAACAGGTTTTATCTCGAAAGTCATGAAATGAATTCTACAAAAGCTTTTCACGCTTTTAAAATGAATGAATTAGCATAAAAGATAATCATTTTCTATTATTTAATATTTTTTTCTTCAAAAATGCCTTTTTATTTATTTCTCTATTTTAAATGCTGGAATTCGGAGGAAAAACAAATGCATTCTCTAACTTCATTTAACTTTTTCATTCTTTCTGAAATTATGATTCCTTTTAATAATTTTTGAATCGGAGAAGCCCCGAGGAAGGAGAAAGGGGTGGACGTTTGCACGCGCGACAGAAATTAACTAAATAAAATTCCCTCTGCACATGACCTTGAATAGGAAAGCTTTTTGTAAGGGAGAATATGAGTCATCACTATCTGCATCCTTTTCTCAAAATGGCACTTGGGTCTTTCCGATTGCTGAACTTGGGGAGAACTCCAGTTTATTGTAGAGTTTCCTTTTGGGTATTTTATTTCATTTTATTTATTTATTTTTTGTCTGGTCAGCAATCTTGAATGGCGTATTCCCCCACATTTTTCCTTAAATAAAAACTTTTTTTTTATTCTTCTAGGAATAACAGGTATTTTTATTTTTAAACACGGTCCAAAGAAGAAGAAAAAAATTTTTTTTTTTTTTTTTTTTTTAACAGGCTTTTTTTGGTTGAAATTTTTTAATAACAGGCTTTTAATCTGGAGTTATTCATCCTATTCGATGTTGGACATCGATGAGTCTTGTATTGCACTTGTCTGTGCCACGAACAACTCGCCGATGCGACTTGCGATGAAGATTGACTTCTTGTCGGGTAATTGGTGCACATTTGAGTATCTTACAGGGTAAAAAAAGTCTCAGCGTACAAACTTGTTATTGAAGCGAGGTGTTTTGCACGAGTTGTCTCAATCGCACTCGAATCTCCTCGTTTCTGAAAGTGATTCCAAAAATGCCATGAGTTGATTAAAATCTGAATCTTCTAAAGACCAATTCAGACGAGAATGAGTTCGATTCACGAATCCATTAAAAACAAGTTTTCAGAGAACCCCTACCAGAAAATCACGTGTCTCGACTTCGCTCCGGCAAAGGTTGGTTTTTTCCACACATCAGAGAAACCCCATTTACCACCAGTTGTCAGCCACACAGAGATAACGTGGGTTGTTTTTCGCGGTCAGACGGAGACGTTTATAACGAAAGCCGCTCGCTCCTTATTGGCTCTCGTCTGGACGGGCTTTTTACATGCTAACTGAGCATTTAACTATTGGGCTATAAGTCGGGCATCATTCATCACTTAAACGGCAGATTCTGCTTTGTGCATCTGCTAAACTACACCCGTATTACCACACAAAATATATAATGAAGCAAAAATAGACAGTAGGCATATCATTGTATGCTTACATTATGTTTGGTAGGCATAAGTACATCATTATAGATTCTCATTATAATTATTTAGACCGAAAAGGCCATTGCGTTGTTTGTTTGATTTTCCAGTAAAGATTGCAGCGTAAGGATACAGGTCTTTTACATTGCAGACTCATTTGGCAAACACAACTTTGCTGGAACACCCCCTTGGGATAGCATCTGTTGGATACTCCACTCCTTCTCGAGTCAAATTGCAGGAATGTCAGGCCTACGGATTTATTCTTCCCATTTTCATCCTCGGATTCATCGCCCTTAATTCTCGGTTCATATGACCTTGAATACGATCGCTTTTGTAAAAGTGAATTAGAGTTATTTGCTCGAACACCACCACGAATAGCACGTAATGCATACTTCACTACTTCCCAAGACCATTCGCAGGAAATTCTGGTCTACGGATTTATCATCTCTAATTCCTTGTGCGTATGACCTTGAACGAACAGTTTGGGATAATTTGGAAATTAAACACACAATTCACCTGACTTCTCTATATGCTGGGAAAAAAAAAATTTATTAACGAAACTAGTTAAACAGATATTTATTGAAGAATTTGTAAATGCAGAACGTGACCCTATCAGCATTCATTCAAAATTTCCTTCCTTCTTCATGCTATATTTTTAGCCTTAAATGAAAATTTGCCCCATTCGTCGCAAGTATGCGATTAATGAATTGGAAATTTCAGGTACAAATCTACAAGAATGTATGGCAATCTTGCTTTCAGAAACGAGGATGCTCAGTAGTGAACATGACAGCATATGTTAGCGTCAGGCATCGATAACCAGATTGACTGGTGAGAGTTTCCCTGTTCTACACTGTTACGACACTTAAATGCACAACAATTACTCCTGAAAATCCTCCTAGAAGACATATTCCTGCTTGCTCTCAATTCTTCTATGAATGGACTTTTCGAAATAGATTAAAAATGGAATGCAAAGTCCACTTTTCTACTTCTGGTATTTTATAAATTGTTTGACAAGTTTGCGTAGAAATGGGAGGAGGGTAGAGATTGACATTTATCGGCAAAGGCTGTGTTATATATATATATATATCCACTTTAATCCTTAGATCCTGGTCTAACATGACTGTTGGGCGTAGGGCTGACAACCCTAACCCTCGTTAAAAATCTAATTTTTCGGAATCAGCCAGTAGGCAGACGGCCGTGGTCCAACATGGACTGTAGTGTCTGGAGTATATATTGTACATCAACAGTCATATATTTCGTGAACTGGAATTTGCTTTCTTTGCCTTTTCTATGCGGAAGGAGTTTTGTTTCTTTCCGTGCTATCAGAATACGTCGCTGGATTGTTTTTCCACTGGAATCCAGTTTTCTAGCAGATAGAAATAGTATAATTTAACGGTCTGACGAAAATTTTCAATAGATTTTAACTAATTTCTTATTGGATTTTTTTTCCTGATTTTCTGGATGGCTTTTTCTCACTGTTATTATTATTATTATTATTATTATTATTTATCTGCTAATACAGATATTGCTGTTTACCCTGCAATATTTGTGTATATGTTTGACGATTAACGATTTTCAGTTAAACGGTTCAGTTCAGTTTAACTTACACAAATTTTATATTTTGCATCAATCCATCTTTAATTTTTTATTCATATTTATTTTATATTATTTTTTTAGGGGACTTTTTTCTTAAAAATTTATGCATACAAGTGGTATTTTCATGGCTCTTTAATACAAACTCATTTTATTTCTTAACCTATTTAAGACTGAGGTTTTTAAAAGACCACATTGAAAATAATTTTTTTTCCCTGTTTTCTATGATAAATTTTTAAAATTACTTTTCCCGCGTGGTTGCTAGAGACCGCTACGCGGCCAAGGATCTCCGTATTAATCTAAAATAAGAGATAAGAGACTGCGTGGTATACAAGAGGATTACACGAAAAAAATATTTGGAATCTCGTGGTCGTTATTTATAACGATTTGGCCTACATTTTAGACAATTTTTAATATTTTTTTTCTTTATTCAATTCCTTCTATTAGCTCACACTCTCCCTATATATATCTTGCTCAAATTTTCAATCGTTCATAAAATGCTTTTTATTCTTCCACTCAAGTTCAAATGTATTTTTTTTTAACTCGTAGTGGAATGACATTAGATGTTAATACAGTTTTTTCAAATATTAATTCAGTAATTAAATTTAATTAATTAATTTTAGTTTTTTTTAGATTTAAGCTTCATATATCTACCAATAGATGGCGCCAGACAAACTTAAAAATATGAATGAAAATTATTTATAAAGTACTTTCTGCAATATAGTGGAAAAAAAGTAGGAATTGACTTTAAATTTTTTTTTTTTTTTTTTTTTTTTTTTTTTTTTAATTACTTGTTTTAGAGTTATTCTCATAGATTTGCGATCCAATTAAAAAATTTTACGATGATTTTTTATTCTAACAAATTATATCTACATGTAGAAGATGCAATATAATATTATAATATTCACAGCTATAATATACATGAAATATATAATTTTATAACTTTTCAATTTATACAGTTTTAAAAATAATTGATCTGGGCAGATTTTGCATTTTCGTAACAGTTTATATGTGGCGCAAAAATAAATATATATGGAATTTTTTTTCTTCCGTTTTCACTTGTTTCCCTAATTAAACTTATAAGATGCAAAAATTAAATTTTATTTATTTCCTTGAGGTAGCAAAGTCTTTGATCCTTTAGCAAAGTCTTTTGAGAAGCGGTAGTTTGTCGTGTCCTTGATTACTTGCAATTTTGGACATTTTCACTGAAATATCTAATTCTTTTAAAAATTTCCTTCAATTTTTTTTATACATAATATTTATTTACAAAATAATTGAGCAATTATTAAATAATTTAGTAAAAATAAAAATAATTCACATGAAAAAATGTAAAATTGCTCTAAAAAGATCGTTTGGTGAAAGCAAAGACAATTTTATTTCAAAGTGAAAGCG
Organism: Caerostris darwini; assembly: GCA_021605075.1. Taxonomy (NCBI): domain Eukaryota; kingdom Metazoa; phylum Arthropoda; class Arachnida; order Araneae; family Araneidae; genus Caerostris; species Caerostris darwini. The sequence goes on from BPLQ01014200.1 coordinate 541,143, forward strand.
ATATTTTTCAAGAAAAGGAAATCGTTTGCAATTCTATGGTTCTTTTATATTTTAAGATTGCTATAATGGGGTTTGTTCTTACATAAAGTTCTAAATTTTAGGGGTAATCTGTATATCGGCCGAACCGATAGCAAATTTTATTGATTATTATTTTTTTTTATTTATTTCACGATTTTTTTTATTATTTTTTTTTATTTTGTCCTTGTGTGATTACATTTTCTGTAATGTAATATTTTAATTTTTTTGAAATAAAAAACATAACGAATTGAATAGATTTTTGGAAATGGTTATTTCGAAATGACGAATTGCTATCAAAAAATGCTTCGGCTGATCAGTTACGGAATCGCTTGTTCGTTGGAAAACAAGTGCGCTGCAGGTGTAGCGAAAGGAGACAAGTGTCGAGATGGACGCCAGGTGTCGCTGCCCTCCGCCCGCCCCTTTAATAAGCACGCCCAGAGGGCCCCTCTCCCCGGGAGCCGCTCGTACGACTGCCGGGCGAGCTTCCCCATTGGACGCGGCTGCTTTTCCGCGGGCGACCTGACGCAATACCCCGTCGGATGGATCTACGCTTGGGAAAAAGATTTATCATTACGGGTGACCCCTAACAGAACAGATTGAAACATTAAATTCCATTATTTAGATCGGGGGTTGCTAAGCTGTATTTAATTGTCGACCCCTTCGAGAGTCATTTGAGGTTTTTTTTCGACCCCTTTTATTTTTAATCATTACAAAATCATAATAGGACAAGCATAAAAGACGCTTATGTGAGTTTTCATATTGCTTTATTTTATTGTTACAATGTTCATTGTATGCATGATATAGTATATGTAATTAATATACAAGAAATATGTTTTTATTCTTGGCATTCTTCTTAACATATTTTATAAAGAGGAACAAATAATATATAATGTACAAAAATTAATGTAAACTACAAAATAATAATAATACAATCTTCCTTATCTATATGAAACAGATTTTCATATACATACAAACAATGCGTTGTCGATGTATTTCGACCGACCTCTGATCTGGAATCAATCCCTAAATGTTTAGGGCTTCATAGTGACCATGCCATATGAACATATGACATATGTCCATGTAGACGAAATATATTAATTCTCAGGATAATTGTGTTGTTGTGTCTAATCCTCAATGTCCTAAGTGCTTGACGGACATCCCATGAGTAATCTACTCATGGATGGAGGGAAAGGAACAGCTTCTGTTGTAATGGAGCCACCGTAGGTAGAAGTCTGACTTGGCTGAAGAAATTGGGCAGTGCCTTCGGGAGGACTTTTATGAGGAAATACTCCCTCATTTGCGTATCGTATGGGAGAAACCCCGAAACACTTCTACCAGGTAGTTCGACTCGCAAGGCAAAATGCTGAACACACCTAGTTTTTGAAACTTGTATCCTAGAACAAGGTAGTAGTACTTTTATCCTTGTAGAGTATTCTTGTTTTTTGAAACAGTAACTACAACAAAGCCGCCAACGGATGGAACTTCTGCCCTAATGCTCACCAGCGGCACACGTTGCCAAGACTCTGACAAGGGTAGCTGTTAAGCGATACACCAGGAAATATAACTCTAAATGTTGTAGTGTAGTGGACAGGTAGTAGATCAGGTTGGACATTCAGATTGTAAACAGAAGTGGTAGGATTGAGGTACTGATTAAAGGACTCACAACTTTATGAGCACAAACACCACACACATAAAATTAGAGACAAACAATAGTTAACACATTAAAAGTAAAGATAGATAATTATATCTACATGGAAAGATTCCACTTCGAGCTGGAACTCTCGGTTTAGCGCAGGGTGCGCAAAGAATTGCAGGATCGCACTAAAATAATTCCTGTCCAGATGAGAGTCTGTAGCCAATCAATAAGGAGGGTTGCGCTAAATATATTTCCTGTGAGTGACAGCTGTTCGTAAATGGACTGCAATCTTTACTTGAAAATGAAGCGAACTACGCAATTGCCCTTTCTGGGTAAATAATAATCATAATAAACGTCTATAATGGTGTATTTAAGGCTACTAAACATGATGTAAACTTACAGTGATATACTTATCTACTTTTTACTTCAATTTGTGTGGTAATGTGGGTGTAGTTTAGCAGATGGATAATGCAGAATCCGCCGTTTAAATGATGAAAGATGCCCGAGTTATAGTCCAATAATAACATGCAATGTTAGCGTGTAAAGACCCGTCCAGACGAGAGCGAATAAGGAGCGAGCGGCCTTCGTTCTAAATGTCTCTGTCTGACCGCGAAAAACAACTCACGTTATTTCTGGCTGTTAGTGACAGCTGGTGGTCTTTGATATGCAGAACAAAACCGACTCTTGCTGGAGCGAAGTTGAGACACATGATTTTCTGGTAAGGGTCCTCTCAAAACTAGTTTTTAATGGGTGCTCGTCTGGACGTTTAAGGAGTGTTCGTCTAAAAATTACTTTGACATGCAGATTCAGTGTAAAGCCGGATTCACATCAAGGTGTCGAGCGGCGGAAGCATGAAGCGTCGACCAGCTTCTAGTCTAGGTGCTCGACTCTTGAGGTTTGTGATTGCTTGACGCTACCCCGTCTCGCTACTGCACGCGTTAGTTCGAATGTGGCTAAATAGGCTTCTGTGGCATTGAAAACCAATAACTTTTCATTATTTACTATGCGCGTGCGCCAAACTATTTAAAATTTAAGTACATCAAGATTCTATTTGATTGCTAAATGATTGCTGAGCTAAGTTACTCCAGAATTAGCACAGCTACAGTCATCGTAATCATCACGGTGTATTTTAGTAGCATTTGAATACATTTTAATAAAGCAGCATTAACGGACTTGAATCTCAAAATCCCAAGTCAGGTCAAGTCTAAACTCTCCAGTGGAAAACGGTTTGCTCTCGAATTTCTCAATTTGCATATATTCGTAGAAGTGTCAGGGATATGCTTCGATTTGTTTATTTGCTTTACTCTCTTCCAGCAGCTCTTTTCCCTAGTTCTTTAATGGGAAAAAAATATCGAGAAATACAAAAAAATACCGTTTGATGCTTACTTTCTCTGCCAGATCATCCATATTACGCCGAGGGATTTTTGATCACTGGTTTTGATAAAGCTGTGTCCACATTAGCGTGTAAAAGTTATCTGCGGTATGTTACAATTTGGTTGGAAAATCTAAACGCTTTCTATATTGTTTACCAACTTTTGAGGAAGCGGGTTTATCGCTCGGTCTGGTATTGGTTTTTTCCCAATCTTTAACGGATTCATATCCTTCTGAAGGTTGATTCTAGCCTTTTTCATAAGGGAAGAAAGAAAACGAGGCTTGTTTTTCGAGTTCAAGCTATAACACCAAGGATTAGACGAGCATTTATTGTTTCAAATCTGGACGTAGCGTAAAAAATTAAGCGTCAGATTTTTTACCGGTGAGACATTTCAACGAGTGTGTCGTAGCCAAGTAAGGTTTGAAGTCACAGCGCGTCTGTTTATTTCTGTTCAGGCTATTAATTGTGTTAACCTATGAAAGTCTTGTTGTTCAATTTTAGCAGCTGCAAGCTAACTATACAGTTTTCCACTAACTTGCATTATTAACTTCTGCTTGTATGAGTACATTTAATTAAGATTCATAAGAGTTTTTCTTTCGGTATAAAGAATTAGGAAACCAATGGGGGTTTTCCAATGAGGAAGATCCTTTTGTAAATCGAGGAATATCCCATGAAACTTTAAAAACGTCGACATTTTAATTGAATGGCGAAATATCATGATTTATTTGAACGACGTTTGATTTTAAATGAATCGTTGATAGTGATCCTGATAGCCCAATAGTTTCCTATGAGAATTTTAAAATACATTGTCAATTAAAAAATATATTAGTTTAATAATTAATGGGCGGAAAATATTGTATTGCATTTCAAAATGCAATTATCTATTCTGAAGCATGGATTTTGTTTTCTCTTCCATTACATGTCAACCAATTTTGCAATTCGTATTTGAAATGTTGTAAGAATTGACCAGATTTATAAAATGCTCGAGTTTCAGCAAGTAATGTTCAATTATAATGAAAATAAATTTTCATCGCACATGTTCTTCATCCTTTTGATAAGACTTTATCAGTGTATGCAGTGGCTCACAGACTTTTAATTTTCCAGCCCCCTCCCCCTAAACCAGGGATGGGCAAACTACGGCCCGCCGGAAGATTCTATCCGGCCCACAGCTAATTTTAATTTGCCGATCCGAGGCAAATTAAAATATTATTCTTATATTCTTTAATTCTTATAATATTTTTTCTTTAATATATTTCTTTTAATTTGCTTCGGATCGGCAAATTAAAATAAATATATATTTATATATTATATATCCATCTCCTTTTCTACTTTGATTAAATATTATTTTTTTTTCTTCATTTTTTTCAAGGGACTAATGATTTTTTTACTTTTTCTATTTTTGTTCTGCAAAACATAAATCGGCGGAAATAGCAAGCACAGACAGCTTTCGGTTGGTAAAGTGTTAAAAGCTGAAGTTCTTTGTTAGTTATAGCTGTAGATTGGGGACAGCAAGTTAAGAGTTTTACAAATCATTATCGAAAGTAAGTTTGCGAAATTTAATATCTCACGCTCAGAAAATCAGTGCTATGCTTGTTTCATCTTATTTATGTGAACAAGTGTTTTCAACTATGAACCTTAGAAAGAATTATTTCAGAAATAGACTGACAAATGAGCATTTAGCCTCTTTCCTTAGAATCAGTACATCTCACTTCGAATCTTTTTTTTTTTTCTTTCTAATGCAGCTGGCAAACACAGACAGCTTGGTCTTGTATGCCTTAAGGCAAGTGCTGCACAGACGTACTCACTTTGCATTACCTAGGGGGCGCGTGTAACTTGTAAGATAAGCCACGGACGCGGAGTAACAATGCCCCCGCCACGCTCTACGATCGCATTAGAACGGGACCTACAGTTTAAAGTGGATTCCGAACCACTACAAACAACCATGGCACCACCGGGACTCGAACCCGAAACCTGTGGTACCGAGCGCCAGAGCGCTAGCCACTCGGCCATTCAGGCCCTTACTTCGAATCTCAATACAAGGAACTTTTTAAAATGAAATTGCAATTTCATTCATTTCATTAGCATATTTAAATTGTAATACTTATATATTGTTCTTAAAATTTTAGAAAAATTTATCTTCGCCCGACAAACTTTTTTTTTTTTTTCTGATTTTTGGCCCGCGACTGAAAAAGTTTACCCATCCTTGCCCTAAACGAAAGTAACATCGAATCCTCTTTTTAACCATTTTGGTCAATAAGGCTGACTGAGAATATCATAAACGCAAAGCAAACTTTTAGAAGTATATTTGACAGATGGTAAATTCAAGTAATAATTGTCACTTTAATATATTTCGTAAAAATAATCAATCATAACCGATCTGAGTTCTTGTAGCAGATCCAGTGTTACTCGGGAGGGGGATGATACACTGCAACTAAATTGTACCGTCGCAATTTCAAGCAAACTCTTCGAAGAGTGACATTTGGGGTTCACACCCTTTTTCTGGCCTAAAAAGGACATGCCCACTGACAGACGTATCGTGCTCATTCATGGCATAGAACACAGATGTCAATATTTTAACGTATTCTTAACTTAATATTATTTTAACGATCCTATTGTATCGGTGGACTCACAGATTGCTTATAGACGCGTATGTCAGTATTTGTAACGGATTCATAACTTTGTACTATTTTAACGACCCTATTGTATCGGTGAACTGATAGCTTGCTTACATTGCTTACTGCTGCCCATTTGAATAGAGTACTAAAATTTAGCATTAATTCCTGAATCATTTACCACTAGATTGGCAGAGGTGCAGCAGATGCAGCGTTAGTTAAGATGCAGCGTTAGTTAGGATGCAACCATGAGGGGATAAAGGCTTCTACACCGCATTTAAATTTTGCCACATAAAAATTTTTGACAAACACTCCTTAGGTGGCAGGCATATGAGGTTTTGTTGCTTTCCTTCTCCGTAAGCTCATTGGAAGCACATTCCAACTTACAGATTTAACGTGCCCATTCGTGACATACAGAAGGAAATAAAGGTAAATTAAGCTCAACCGGAACTGATTTTAAAGGAATTTTGCGAAGCTGATACCTTGCATAAAATGACAAAAATAATTAATAGAGGTCATAGAATTTCAGCAGAATTTCAAATGAGAATCTAAAAAACCATTAATCCAAAATTTTCAAACATAATTAGATGCCTCTTAAATTTTTTTTTTCATTTATTTAATTAATTAATTTATTTTTTAGTTATTTATTTATTTGATTACAACTTTAGAATTTATGTTTAACGATACTTTCCTTTTTCTATTATCTTGGGGTTAATGTTACTTAATAGTAATAATTAATTATTATTTGTTTCTGGTTCTCATTACATATTTATTTTTATCGTTTAATATTATTTTTAGTATTTTGATATTACTTACATAATTTTTAAGATATTTTTAAATATAATTTTAGTGTTAGAAATTTGTTCCTTTTTAACGTAATGAGGAGGATAATAAATATTGGCACGTTTCGATCTAATAAAAAAAATTTAAAGCGCACATTAATTGTTATGAAGCGCATTTCATCAATCACTTGAAACTACTGTCTCGGCTCAATTCTGTTATGACTCACGTGTTACCTTGAAGTTCACTGATCAACATCGTATTCGGCAACGCGCATGCGCACTATCGCAGTGAAACCGTTTTAAGTAGTGATAACTCCCTCCTGATAGAGCCTCCGTGGCGCAATTGGCTAGCGCGTTCGGCTGTTAACCGAAAGGTTGGTGGTTCGAGCCCACCCGGGGGCGGCTTTATTTTTAAATCTGATAATATACAACTAAAAATAATAAATAAATACTAATAAAATAATAATAAATAAATAATAATCTAATTTATTTAACTTAATTTTTGGAATTCATATTAAATTTAAAACTTTTTATTTTTTTAAATCTAATATTTTGATATGAGCATTTTAAAAATTATAATAATTATTAATGTCAAATAAACCAAAATTTTTTTTAAATATATTATTACTTTTTTTTGTGTGTGTGTTTGTAGTCACTATTCATTTACAAAACAGTGAGAATATTTGAATTGTGTTATAGTGTGAAATGTTATTGTGGTATAGTTATGTGGTATATATATATATATTGTAATAATTATATATAAAATTAAATTAAAAAAAAAAATAATCATAATAAATAAATAAATAAATAAAAAATGCGTACAGTTGAATAACTATAATAAAATGAAAAATTACAAAAAAAAAAATTTTAGTACAAATATTGAGAATTCAATAAATATCGTAAAATTATTATTCAAATCTTAATAAAACAAATTTTACTATTTTCATAATATTTTAATAATTTGTTTTGTGCTTTGCTGTTTTCTTTTCTGCAAGTTTAAATAAAGTACGAGGAAATACTACAAAATCTTAATATTATTTTTTACTTTATTTTAACCCTTACTTGTCATTTACAGCCTAAAAAAATATTTATGTATGTAATATATTAAATGTCACAAATAATAAAATTACAAACATATATTATCATTCCATCTTTAAGATAACTTTTTATTTTCTTCATTTTTAATTGTTTATTTAATTTTATTTTATTAGCAATAAAATCATTTGTCGACTCCTGGCATATGCAGCTAATGCTGCAGAACTTGGATTCGAATCCTCTAGCAGTATCAGTTATAGTTCTCTGCTTCCAGAAACGAGCAGACTCGATGGAGATTATGGCAATGTGTGTAGAGCGTCTTGCATCGATAGTCAGTCTACTTGATGGGGAATTTTCCAGGTTTTCTCCCGTAGAAAAGGAAATGCAGGGCAACTACCCCTAAAAAACTTCACATACTCACCCCGTCGGTGGGTTGCTGGTGGCTTATATAAGTGGGACATGAGGGTCACCTTTTATTTTTTTTTTATATTAACCCAATAAATCTCACAAAAGGCAAAATATATTTTTTCTTTTTATTAATCGTTGTCTTCAAAATCCAGAAAGTTATTTTATATTATACTTTAATTTATTATAAAGTATTTTATTTTGCAATTTAAAAACAAAATAAATAAAAAAAAAATTCTGTACCATTTTAAAGAGAAGAATTTAACATGTAACAATTTACTTAATATCCGTTTTTTTTTTTTTTTTTTTTTTTTTTTGTCATATTTCTATCAGTAAAATTAATTAACTGAAATATAAATCATTATGAAATATTATGTGCCGATATTTTGTGGTTTTATGTTTATTTTGTGTTAGTATTCAGTTTATTATTTTAATTTACAAAATAAAAATGAAATAATCATTTTAGAAATACTATATATATATATATATATATATACATATAAAAGGTTAATATTTTTATCCAATGTTTTTTGTGGTCGCTATTCAGGATATTATTTTAGTTTATTATATAGAAATGAAGTAATCGTTCTGCTATTCAGGACATCATTTTAATTTACGGAATAAAAATGAAATGATCATTTTAGAAATATTATATATATTTACATCGAAAAGGATAATCTTTTTTATTCAATTTTTTTTATGTTCTGCAATTCACGACATTTTAGTTTATGGAATAGAAATGAAATGATCGTTTCAGAAATCTATATACATATGCACTGAAAAGGATGATGTATATTATGTGCCGCTATTCAGGATATTATTTTAGTTTATAGAATAGAAATGGTGATCGTTTTAGAAATATATCTATACGTATACACAAACATCGAAAAGGTTAAAGACAAACACTGCAAAGGAAATACAAAATAAATAAATAAATAAATGTGGAAAAGTAATCATACACAGGAAATTAAAAAAAAAAGAAAGGAATTAAATCCCATATCAACTTTTTATAACATTTATATATATTTTTATAATAATTATGCTAACCAAATAATCCAATAACAATTGTTTTTAAATAATAACGCGTGATCATGGCAGCTATCCACGAGGAAAAACAACTCTCAATTAGCGCTATCAACCGCGCAACAGATACGCGTTCGTTTACCCTAAATGAATCGTAAACCGCGCCGAAGACACTATCCACTGCGCAGTCACTTTCCCCGGGACCAATCGACTTGCGATTTTTTCGAACAACGTGAATCGAACGCGGGAAGGGCATCTCGTAAACAGGGGTGGCACGAATTCCTGTGGAGGGAGGGCCGCTGGAATGTAGGCGAGCCCCCGGGGGAAAGAATGTCGCGTCGGCTGGCCAAACCGGGCCCTCACTCGCTCCTCACTGCCACTGAACAGTGCGCCCCTCTGCTCTCGCTCGTCTGCGCCCCTCGTGTCCCGCGCATGCGCTACTTCCCCTTTTCCCGCCTTTTTTTCCGAGAGGGGGGATAGGGAGACAGGATGAGTGCCTTTGTTTTGGATGGAATTAAGAAAAAAAAAAAAGTATACTTTAAATTTGTGGAAAATGAGTTAGGGAATGAGACATCTTTCAGACGATTTTTTTATTTTAATTCGAATTTTTTTTTTTTTAAATCGTCTGATTAAAATAGCGATTTTTTTGTTTTGAAAACGAGTATTTGCATATCCAAGATGAAGTGGATTTCAAAAAAAAGTGAGTAGTTTTACTTTTGAAAATCTTTTTTTTTTTTTTTTTTTTTCCTTCGTTCTTTTAGAATTTTTAAAGAAAATATTATTTCTTATTGGATGGTTGTTATTTTTAATAATACTGTTATTTCGTCATTATACCATTTTAACATTCGGCAGTATATCATGTGTTGTTTATACTTATTTTACATACGTGTAGTATTAAATATTTATTCAAAAGTCAAAATTAATTTTTCTTATATTATGTTTGCTGCTTTATGGAATGAAAAGAATTTGTGTCTTTTTATTATTAATTTTATGAATAATTTATAAAAAAAATTTTTTCTACTACAAACTTTGTTGTATAACTTAATACATTTAAGAAATTCAAAATTTTATTGCTTCTGTTTTTTAAATATCTTAATAATAATAAATAATAAATATTATTCTTACTGTATGTTTGTAATAATCGCATAAGTAAACAGATTTTTTTAAAAGATATTATTACTAGAAAATCATTAAAATGAAGTATTATTTGAGTTAATATCCCCTGTATAAATGTATGAGTGGTATTTGTTAAGTATTAAGTATCAAATATTAAAAGTGTGAATAACTTATTGAAAAAAGTACTGTGTTGCGCATTTATGTTTTTATCCGAATATCCATTTTTACTTTCATACGGTTAACAAATTGGTAAAAATTTTTATAATTGGATTAATTATTGTTATATAAAATGAACAAAATAAATAATAATATAGATGAAGGTAAACTTTACGAATATTAAATCATTTCTACATCATGGTTTATTTAATCATGTGTTGATTCATAATTAGCACATATTTAAATAAACCCCGAGTTAGAAATGATTTAATAATAGTAAAATTTCCTTCATCTATAAAAGTAATTATTAAGAAATTCGCACATTCATTCTTCGTAGTTATATTTTTTAAACTACGAAGAATGTTAGTGTAAGAAATTATACTACTGAACACTGTTAAAACGACCTTCTAGGTTTTAAAATCAGCGGAATGTATCTGAAATTGTATAAAACTGAAACAGTAATTTTTTGTTGATGAAACTATGCAAATATGTGTCTTTTTAAGCATTTTTTTATTTAAAAAAAATTGTAGATTTTCGCCATTCTTTAAGGGAGAAAAAAATAATAAATGTTTTCATAAAATTTTCGTAGAGAAAAAATGATTTAGATGCCATTTATATTAAAAAAATTTTTTCACTTTTTTTGAGGGGGGAGGAGGGTAATTGTTTTTCTATTTCTAATAATCTTTAGAAATAGAAAATATTAATGGAATAATTCTCGTAGACATTTAGAGTAATTGTCATAGACATTTAGTAATTATAAATATTTTACCCATTTAAATACGATATTGTTATTGAGACCTTATTGATCCATGATAATTTATAACTTTCATTAATTATCTTACATTTTATAAACAGGGGGGGGTACGTGTGATTGTTTTTCTAATGAACTTTAGAAAATAATAATAATAGAATAATTCTCGTAGACATTTAGAATAGTTCTGAATAGTTCTCATAGACATTAAATAATTATAAGCATTTTACTTATTTAAATATGGTATTGTTATTGAGACCTTATTAATCTACTATAATTTATGACTTTCAATATCAAATTACATTTTACAAAATAATATTCATAAGCAGTTAAGGGTTTTGTTTTTTTTCTCCCTAAAATGTCTATGATAATTATTCTAAATAACTTGTGTATTATTAATTAAAATGACGCCTTTTGGATTACTCAGTTAACAATCGTAGATCAGTGTTTCCCGTATTAAATTAAGTGTATTAGCAAAGACATTTCGAGTAAAATGAGTGTTCCATAAAGAATGTGAACCTTGCTTGCATTTAAATCTACGATACATTCAAACGTGTTTGAAAACCAGAGATGCGTAATTTTTCATATCCAGAAACAAGACATGTTACCAAGACATTGATGCCAAGTATGGAAAAAGTACTTTTTATAATGTTCCTCATGGAAAAAACAATTTATAATTCATAGGCCTGGAAACATGTAAATAAAGAACATAGTTTCTTGAATAAACAAGTTCTGAAAATAATGTTTGTTGTTTTTATTACTGCGTTCGGATTCGCTCTTTTGTTTTACCTAATACTTGTATCTTCAAATAAGCAAACAATTGCTTCGAAACATCAGGTTTCTCAAAATATTGAGACTACAATGAATTGAAATGTACACTACTTCGTTTCTTGTTGTTTTTGAACGAGCCATACTGAAAGTCCTTTTTCACTTTGTTTTCCGAAGGGGTTGAGTCCACAAAATTCGTGAAGTGAATGAACCAGTTCACACTCAAATGGTTCTTTTTTGGTGGTGGCCAGTGTGAGCTGTTTGATTTACAGCCTTTTAACCTTGAAATCCCGCGCCGTTACTTCCATTTTGAAAGGTTAAAAACGTCACTCCTTTTATTTATTTTTTATTCTTTCTTGCCTACCTCACGTCTTCCATTTAGAGGCTCCACCGTGTCTGGAAAAATTCGAAAAAAAAAAAAAAACTCTTCGATTGATTCCCAGCGCTAATCGCGATTTGATGAGACGTGAAAAGTTTTCGCTGCCCATTTCCGTTCCTCTTAAGAATTTTTTTTTTTTTTTTTTTTTTTTTTTTTTAATATCTGTGGGGGTCACTCCGTCAAACCACGTGATTATTTCTCGCTTCATTGAAAAGGGCTATTCAATGGATTATCATAAATTCTTTTGGTAATGTTTCAGAATTGATGATATTAGTATCACGTTTTCCTAAGTCAAACGGAATCATCATAGAATCCCAACGATACACTGTTTTCTCACTTCAAGAATAGGTCCCCCTTTAATTTTTATTTTATTAAAATGCCCTTTTTGCCTTTGATAATATTGAATCAAATTGTGATTAGATATCGATATAATCAAATGAAATTGTGATTAGATATCGATATAATCAAATGAAATTGTTATTAAATATCGATATAATCAAATCAAATTGTGATTAGATATCTATATAATCAAATCAAATTGTGATTAGATATCGACATAATTGAATCAAATTGTGATTAAATATCGATATTACAGTTACAGAATCAAATTGTGATTAGTTGTCGATATAACAGTTACAGAATCAAATTGTGATTAGATATCATATGATCGCATCAAATTTGAGTAAATATCTATAAAACAGCTACAGAATCAAATTGTGATTAGATATCGACATAATCGAATTCGAATCTCTTGTATATCACGAACAGCCCACCGATGAAGATGGAGGAGAAGAATTGTGGCTTTTGGGATGACTTTTCGGGGTAACTGCAGTACCAATTAGAAAGCTGAGAGTGGCCCTCTTGTATACCACGAACAGCCCACAAATGGACATCGAGGGGCTGTTCGTGGTATACACACGGCTTTTGGAAGAACTTTCTGGGATAATTGCCGTGTACCCTTCAGAAAAACTAGTCGAGAGAATCATTATTGCCAGAACGGAATAAGAAAGAGTCTTTTAGAAGGCGCTCCAGTTTTTCATTCGCCTCACTCTTGGGTGCCACGTTAAAGCATCTACATTTTGTCTTAAACAATGAGATTGCACACTTTTTGATTCTGTTAATTCTCTTTCTATTCACAGTTGAAGGTCCCACTTATACGTTTAACTTTACTCTTTTCGGACAGTCTCAGTTGGAATATGATCCTCATATTCCGGATCCTCATATACGGATCATATTCCAACTGAGGATCATTCCATGATCCTCAGTTGGAATATGATCCGTACACTATTGCAAATAGTGTACCTCTTTATGAGTACATCACTCCCCTTATTTTGCACCCTGTACACGTACTATGTTACATTAGTAAATATATGTTTTATTTAAATGATATCGCTTGATTTTATTGAATTTTTTTTTTTAATTTGGATTATTAACGACTATGTTCCATCGTTCGTGTTTAGGGGAGGGCTACGACATCATTTTAAAGCTAATAGATTATGTTTAGGACTCATCTGTGGCAAGCCACCTTCTTATAGCATAATGATTGTCTAGAATTTTATTTTTCCTGGTGTAATATCCATTTTTTTTAAGTTGGGAATACCTTATTATTTCACGCATTTAAGTATAGTGTTTATTCTCTCCCGCGGCGCTGATCTGCGGTTTGCGGTCAGTTAAAAAAATAAAATAAAATAAAAATAAAATAAAAAAACCTCAAATGAACAACAATAAAGAAAGAAAGAAGATAAGCAGGTATCTTACAATATTTATTTTGATAAACTCTGTTGCCATATGTAAACATATGGGTTTTTATATTGCAATTTCTGTGGTATTTTTTAATGCAATACCATTGCATGCAAGTTATTTTTAACTACGTGAGAATGCATAAAATTTTTAAGTATTTATCTAAAATATGGAAATTTTTGTCTCCCACCTGCAATTTACTATATTCACGACTCGTGGCTCATTGGTAACTAGCAGAGCTAGGGTACTTAAAGACAGGTTCGAATCTCCTGGCGATGGCCGTTGTGGTCACAGCTTTGGAGTACGAGGTGATTCTAAAATGATTTAGGCAACATATATGAACACATCCCATCAACAATTAGACCACTTGGTGGGAGTTTAGCTCGATTTTTTCCATGCACAATGGTAATTAACCCTAAAAGTACTCCCGGAAGATATTTCCTCCCTTCATCGCCCATCGGTGGGCTGTTCGTTGCGTATATAAGCTGCACACAAGCCGATATAAGGGTAGAAAATTATTTTGCGTATAGCTCATCGTTGGGCTGTTCGGGTATACATAAGTAGAATACAAGGCTCACATAAGAGCAGCAAAAACTTGCGTGTATCGCCCATCAGTGGGATGTTCGTTATATATATAAGCTGAACACAAGCCGACTTTGAAGAAAACATTTTTGTGTATCGCCTGTCGTTGGGCTGTTCATGGTATACATAAATTGAATACAAGGTTCGCATAAAAGCAGAAAAAAAATGTGTGTATCACTCATTGGTGGGCTGGTTAGTTGTATATATAAGTTGAACATTACGTTGTATACAACTTACGTTACATAAGATTTGTGATCTTTGCCATAAATTTATTGATAAATAAATTATCTTTCTGGGGTTAATTGTTAAATAACTTTTGTTTACAGAAAGAATAGGATTTTATTTCAAAGTAAAATTCATTTAATTACTGTCTTTATAGCTTTTCGTTATGCGAGTTTGCATACATTATATACTGTGTACTTCGATGCATTTTATTTACTGATAACTAGAGTTCATTAGAGTTTTTAGAAGTTAGCAAAAACTTTTTTTAAAACCAAGAGATGAAATACAGTCAAGTTTGGTTTTGTGCAGGAGATACGAAAAGCACATCCGCAAAGCTGCACAAATACAAGATTCAATGTATTCTTTTCTAAAAAGTAATAAACTACTTTTTATGTACATTATGTTTTGATGGACAATTTTTTCATAGGTCGGAAATACATTTGAAACAAACATACAAACAGAAATACATTTGAATTGCATGTGTATTATCTCTCCTTTTTTTCAATTCCTACTATTAGCTCACACTCTCCCTATATATATCTTGTTCAAATTTACAATCGTTAATCAAATACTTTTTATTCCTCCACTCAAGTTGAAATACATTTTTTTAAACTTGTAGTGGATGACACTTGATGTTAATACATTTTTTCATGTATTAATTAATTCATTAAATTTAATTAATTAATTTAAATTTTTTTTTTTAGATTTAAGTTGTATGTATCTACCAATAGATGGCGCCAGATGTAAGATTAAAATTTCAATTTATTTATAAAGGATTTTCTGCAATATAGTGGAAAAAAAGTAGGAATTGACTTTAATTTTTTTTTTTATATTACTTGATTCTGTATAGGGTGGGTTCCGACTCCCCCGTTCTGATGCGGCGTGACCATGTCCTCACCAGTGCCCGAGTTCCGAGAAGCCCACCAGTACTGGCTCAACAATGACATCATACGGCCCAAGCCACGCCGACTAGGAGACATGAGCAGCCCTACGCAGCGGCCTCCCAGGCAGCATGAGGGGGAAGAGATCTTCCCCAAGGCCGCCCACAACTCCAGGTATCCTTCCCATCAGCTTTATTTGAATATTGTAAAATTCCAATTGATATCACTAAATGCATGGTGTCCAACATCAGTTTGGACGCCAAATGTGTGATATTTTCCAGAACTAAATGCATGATCTTCGCCATAACTTTATTGATAAATAAATTTTCTTTTTTGGGTGGCAAAGGAAACACTTGAGGTGCATTTAAAAAATAATGTGATTTTGAGTACATTTTTACGGCCAGTGAATTTTCAGTATTCACTTTGGTCATGCCACGTATTGCTACTGCGCAATTAGCATTGTATAAAACAAGTAACAATTCGTATATTTTTTTTCCCTCGTTGTCTCTGTCACAGTTTCCTGGAGACACAACCAATAATGTTGTTAAGATTTTGTAGCTGGTTGCATGACTTCATACAGTCAGTTGGAAGAAATGCCAACATCGATAGCCAACTGTCGTTAATCGAGATGCGTATAGCTGGCTATTGTTGCAGAGTACTAAGCAGGTACATGGTAACATGTGGATAGTGCTGCACAACGATGTTGGCATTGTATTTGTATTATCTATTGACATTTAGATTCCTGGAAGGTGTTGGAATTCCTTGCTGCAGTTATTGCTGCGAGTAATATAATGATTGAACGAAGCTTTTGGAAGCTAGATAAAATGATTGGCGACTGGTCCAAATTGCCCTACATTATCATTGTCTACCAACTAATGTACTACAATTTTAATTCTATACTATCCATGTTAACTTTAATTATGTCATGGTATATTGCTTAGGTGAGGTTAAATTAATGGCGT
Organism: Caerostris darwini; assembly: GCA_021605075.1. NCBI lineage: Eukaryota > Metazoa > Arthropoda > Arachnida > Araneae > Araneidae > Caerostris > Caerostris darwini. The sequence continues at coordinate 557,583 of BPLQ01014200.1, forward strand.
CATTTACGATATCTACCTTTAATCCCACGTCATCATCAAGGTCGATTGGCATCATTGATGATCATTATGTTTTTCCTAGATTGGTATGGTTCTGTTTTCAGCCATAAAAACTACCTCATTCTAGGAGTGGATGATTCACGGATCTATATGTGAAAGTGCCAAGACCAGCAGTCCAACCCTGTCTATGTTTTAAAGAATATTACAGCCATTGATGTAATGGTTTAGGATGCTATCTCTTAGACAGCCGGTAACTATAAGTCATCCTGCGTAGGACTTTAACAACCATATAGTATATAAATGCCATTCTGTGGGGGTTTATATTACTTTTCAGGTTCACTTCATCCTCGGTACGTTTTTCAAGATAGTGCCAAGTTCATACAGCTTACATATCTCTGAATTGCCTTCATGCTGTTAATGCTCTTTCTTGACCAGCAAAACATCAAATCTTTTACCTATTGAATATGTACTATATGGTAAGTTATCAGATTCGGGTACTCCAAACTGACGGAGATCTGTAGCAACAATTGTAAAGTACAATTGTTATTTCAAATCACAGATATTTTGAATACACATATAAGTTTGAATTCATAATACTTTGATATTTTCAATCACAGATACCTTCAATACCACAATACTTTGATATTTTCAAGCACATACATACTTTTTAAAAAAAATTATAGTTTTTCTAAACTACCATTTGCATATTTTACTTTTTACCAATATAATTCTTTAAAAAGAAATATTCTATATCCATATAGTTAAAATATCAATTCTCCCAACCCCCCCTTTTTTTACTTACATTTGACTACATTAATGTATTTTTCACATATTCAGGGAAGCATCCCCACTTCAGCACAGTTGCCGGACTCCCAGCAAGGAACTAGTGAACAACAGCATTCTCCTTCAAAACAGTTCGAGGACGGTGGCCAAAGACAGCAATGGGCTTCCTCTGCGCAGCGTGAGTCGGTCCTCCTGCAAAGAACCCAGCCGGACTTCCTCCAAGGAATCTGCAGTGGGAGGATCGCCCGGCAGCCTGCCGGATACCCGAACCACTCCCAACCAGCTCCACCGTCCCAGTAGCAAGGACCATGGTTTCTCCCACTCGGGAGACATCCAGAAGTGCCTTCGGGATCAACAGCAATCTCATCTCGCCAAGAGTTCCCCCGGACTCACCTCCAGGATATCTCCCTCTTTGTTCAGCGAGTCCCGGACTTGCTGGGACCAGAAGGAGATGGAAGAGGTGGAGGATTCACATCTATATATGGACTCAATGTCGAATACAGACTGCGGCTCTCTGAGCAAGAGTTCTTCAGATGGAGATCCCATCATCTGCCGCAGGAGGCCGCCTACCAGGCTTAAATCCAAAAGACGCAACATTCTGTCCTTCCCCCAGGCACTTGGCCTGGACGACACGCGACTCATCCAAAGACGTCACGAATGCTACGCTGGATCATCCAGCGACGAAAACAAGTAAACAGTCCTCATAATTTTGTCTATCCATTTTTAACTATTGCTTATTTCAAAATGAATGGTTTAACTATTATAAATTTCAAAATGAATGTTTTAACTATTACAAATTTCAAAATGAATGTTAGTGGATGTTTTTTAACTATTGCAAATTTCAAAATGAATGTATACACTTCAAATTAAAAAATCCTTGAGAAATTATTCTAGTAATGCATTTATTTATTTATAGTTTTTTAATTTGAAAATCCATAAATAACAAGTCAATAGTTTAACATTTTTTGGGGGTTGGGGGGAATTCCTTGTGCAAATTCTGTCTATTAACATAGAAACCAGTAATTCTTATCAATTAGCGAAATATCTAAGTTTTAGAGTATATAGTAGTAAAGAGTATGTAGTACTAAATTTTTAACTAATTTAATCAAAATATTCTGTACTGTTTATACCTAAATTTTTCCAGTTCATTTGTGATGTCTCAGGCTAAATCTAATAACATCTTCAACTGCTGGGGAACAGAAGCTGATAAAATGATTAATAAAAAAAATTAACTAAATGTTTGTTGTTTTAGTTAGATTTCAGGAATTATCACTATTGGTGCTGTACTACATCATATTACTGATCTTGGAAATAGATGTCACGTTCTTTTTAAGCATCAGGTATTTTATATAATGCAGGATTATTGTTGCATTTTTGTTTACTTTGTGATCTTTTCAACAGGTCATCCGGCCATGCCAGCATGAGTGACGGCCAATCTTCGTATTTGAGCTCGTCTCCGACGGACGGCATTCTGTCAAGGATATCCGGCAGATCGTCTGCGAAACACGACGACTCTTTCACTTCGGATGTGACGGATTCTTCGGAACACAGATTTGGAAGAGGGACGCCGTTGAAATCAGTTCCTGAGGATGAGAGACTCTTGACTTCTCACCATGCTTCCTCTACGAAAGTTGCTTGCAGGAAGCCGGCAGCCCCCACGCGTAAACCCCACAGGACACCCCTGGAAGGAGCTTGCGGGCTCGAGGACATTCGACAGGCCATCGAGCAACTTTCTGTCAGGACTCATGGGTCGCGGACGAGCTATTCGACGTCTACATATTCATCGATGAGTGGTAGTGAATCAGAGCCTGTCAGGAGGTTAATGAGACACTCTAGCTTGGAGACCATCAATACGAACATCACAAGTGCAGACGAATTCGTGTGGGTGGATAACCACACGCGTCTAGTGGAACTTCAGAGAGTGCCCTGGTCCAACCACGACATTCTCAAAGTAATGCAGACAGGCAGGTTGCGTGAACACCTTGGACAGATATCCATGGAGACAGTGCCTCGCCTGTCCTATCTCCTCCAGAGACCTTTAGTCAGAATTGCCAGAGAAACTCAGCGACTGTCCAAGACTTTGGGAATGTGTACTAAGCAAGAAGTTAGTGGTTCATTGAAGATAGTGCTATCACCCGCACTGGCGGATAGTTGCATCAAGGCTTGCCATCGATCAGCTGCCATCTCTGCTGTGAGTGGGGATCAAATGAAACTCAGCAAAAGTGCCAGAGCTGGCCTTCAACTTTCAGTTGGTAGGTTCCATAGGTGGATGTGTGACGTACGGATTGGTTCTTTTGTGCATCAATACTCAGCCATTTACTTGACTGCAGCCATTGAGAATCTTCTGGAAGAAATTGTTCTGCAATGTATGGCTCTGGATGGCTCGACTATGTTCACTGCCACCATGTTAGAAACTGCTATCTCAAACAGCAGTGACCTATGGGGTTTATTCCAGCCATTTTCTCACCTAAATGCAGGCAGGACGGCTACTGGTGAGTACACATATTTATTATTAGTTATTGATTGTTATGCAATTATGTGTTATATTTATTTACCTTGTTAATAATATTATTTTTGTTGACTGAATTTTTTTCTGAAAACATTTTCTAGGTTTGATTTCTGTATGTCTTCTATAATTTTTTAAAATGTAAGCTATAAATATATATTGTTTAATAGACCAATATGCTGTAACAAACATTAATTTCTAATGTACACTTTTTTTAACTTCGTTTACCATTTTCTCTATTTTCACATCCTTCCATTTTCCTTAAAGAAAGTTTAGCACAAATGTCTTATCACCAAGCATCTTATTCAACATTTCTCTATCAATTTTTCTTTATTTTTTAAAGTATAAAATACAACATTGACAAAATTGTGTCAGCTTTATCGGCATCATTTTAGGCAAAAATTTTCAATAAAAAAAATAAAATACAATTTATTCAAAAATATAATAAATTAAATATAAAACAACAAATTATGTTTTATAACTTCTTAACAATACACAGGCAATCTAGCGCGTGAGTTAATTTCACTCACTATGTGTTGTAAGAAAAATCTGTTTTTCGTATGCATCATTTCCCTTTTGTGGCTTTAGCATAGGCATTCAATTTTACCATCTGCTTCATATGAAACAAATATCGACAAAATATATAAGTTTAAAGGAATCAGAAAGGAAATTCTGGAATAAAATGAGTTCTATGAGTGATCTTGTTGATTTTTAAGGGAAAATATTATACGAGATGCAAGATTGAAAAAATAAAAATGTCTATTACTCGAAATCTGGCTTCAGGAATAAATCCGAAGGATACATATTATTAAACCATTAAGATGCAGATGCAAGAAAATAAATTAAGTTATTCTTATTATTTATTTGGAATAATTTTTTTCCATGGGTTCATAATGATACAGTTACATGAACTGTGAGATACTCTCTATATAACTTATGATCGATGGCTTGTTTCCTTCCGGTTTATCTTTATATATATATAATAATTCTGTACATGTGTTTGCCACTGAACTCCTCCTAAACGGCTGGACCAATTTTGATGAAATTTTTTGTATGTGTTTGATTGGGTCCCTGGATGGCTTAGATTCACAATTGGTCTCGGTATGTGGCGCTCCAATTGGGTTCTTCTGTACGTGTATTTGTCACTGACTCCTCCTAAACGGTTTGGCCGATTTTAATGTTTTTTTTTTGTGTGTGTGTTTGACAAAACATGGAGGATGTTTTTATGCTATCCCCTTTGTTGTAAGTCGTCATCGGATGGTGCTGCAGTATATCAATTTTTATTCTGTTCAACCAATTGCTATGGAAATTGGTAATAATATGTATTCGAGTAGGAAAAATATGTTCGCGCTATCCACTTGTCACCATACCATATGGTGCTGCAGCATTTCATCTTATATGCCGTTCAAACGAGATTCATGAAAATTAGTGTGCACCTATCAGGGCCGAATTTAGATGAAAAGAGGCCCTAGGTTATTCCACTTATGAGGCCCTTTCATCTCCCATTTTTAAATTTGATTTATTATATTCATTCTCACCATTCATTCCTCCCATTTTAATTCCCATTTTTAATTTTAAAATTTTTCAATAGTCTATAAACACTTCACTCAAGTATTGAACCTACTGAACTCAAAAGGCGAGAATCAAATGATCGTGTACGCAATCCTAAAATAAGAATCTCTTCTAATAGCATTAACATGTATTTCATATTATCGAAGTAATAAGAATATAACCGAACGTCGGAATATCAATAGGTCTGTTCCAATCTACACCAATCTGCACTTTATTTATGCAAGAGCAAACCAGAGCTTAGTTACATATGTCACGTTAATATTTGCCATAGCAATCAGTGAACGTATGAACTATACTTTGGTGCAATCTAGTATATAAAAACGAACAGACCCAATGAACCGAACGCGTTGATCTTAACCAATACATTTTTATGTTTGTTTATTAGTCATATGTGTAGAATTTTTCCTTATTTTCGATTCAGTGTTTTAGTGTTTACTATTTTTAGAATAGTATAATTCTAATTTTATTAACAATTTGAATGTAGACCCCTCTTGAACTTGAGGCCCTAGGCTGAAGCCTAGTTAGCCTATAGGAAAATCCGGCCCTGGCACCTATATTGGAACATGGAGAATATGTTCGCGATATGTAATTGTCTACTATGCATTTTTTTTTTTTTTTTTGACAGGTCAACGTATGCCGGGTTCTGCTAGTAGCACTATAAAAACATGCATAAAGTAGTTCGTGTGTGCTCAAAGCAAGAGGTGCGATAAGGGCGATGAAAATAGACAACATCACCAGCAGAATAATAATGCGGCTTATTTGTGCTTCCTTTGTTATAGCATTTTAAAACTATATAAAATGCATCGTGTTTTACATGTAGCTTACAAAGCATTAAGTACCATAAGATCTTTCTATCTAAACTAAGGTACGCAAAGATTCTATGTATGATAAATTGGCAAAAGAAAATAATATTCCAAAAGGATATTGTGTGGAAAAGGAAAGGTTTCATCCCTTGTGATAATTTGACAAAAGAAAAAAATTCATCTGTTATGTTTTTGTTAAAAAGATTGCAAATCATGAGGTAGCTTTCTTTTTATTTCATAAAATTTTATTTCGACGCTGATGTTTATTTTAATTATAATTAATTTTAGAATAGCATTCTATAAAAGTTTGCCTGAAGAATTAATAAATCATGCCGATTGTTCTTATAAGCAACAAGTGATTCATTTTGTTGTTTTAAGAATTTGAAGGTAACTTTAATGAAGAACTTTTTAACTTCAGTAACATTATCCCAACAACTTTTATGAAGTACTGTGAACTTCAGTAACATTATCCCCCCACACACACAATTTTTTTTTTTTTGGGAGGGGGATAATGTTAATGGCGATTTGTGTTTTTAACGTTTTAATAAAGGAGTTAATAAATTTTATTCTTTTAAGTCGTGTAAAGTACTGTACTACTATATACTGTATACTATAAGCTACTGTATACTATATATATATATAGCCAACGGCCATACCGTGGTGAATATACCGGTTCTCGTTAGATCACCGAAGTGAAGCATCATTGGGCCCGGTCAGTACTTGGGTGGGTGACCACCTGGGAACACCGCGTGCCGTTGGCATTCACACATTTGGGACCTGAATGGCCGAGTGTCTAGCGCTCTGACGCTCGGTGCCACAGGTTTCGCGTTCGAATCCCGGTGGTGCCATGGATGTTTGTAGTGGTTCGGAATCCACTTTAAGCCGTAGATCCCGGTCTCCTATGACCATAAGAGCGTCACGGAGCCAAAGTCAGACCTCTACCTACGGGTGCTCCATCACAACAGAAGCTGCTTCCTTCCCCTTCAACCATGAGTACGTATGGTTTCGTGGGCTTGGCCAGCCAAGTGGGATAAGAAACAACAACAACAACAACAATATATATATATATATATATATATATTACTTCAAGACAACATATCCCATATCGTGTGCTTCGATATGGGAGTAAGTAAACAACGTGCAAGTAAACGTGATTGCAAAAATTTTGGAAAAAATTCGGCCGTAACCCAAATGTGAAAATTCCACCTTCTTTTATTTTTCTTGGCACATCGGAAGAATTTGCAGTTAATAAAGAAGATTTTAAGTCATATATATCGTTAAAAACTTATTTTAAAATGTTTGCGTGCTTTTTTATTTTAATGTTTTTATAAATTTATTTCTAAACAGTCGATATAGGATATATATTTTTGTCCTTTTTTTTCTTTAATACTTTGATCACGGATGCACAGGCACGTGGAGACCACTGGCCGCATATATTGACTGTAATATGATGGTGAGCTATCTATATTGATAATAATATGAAAGTGGGTTGCATATATTGACTGTAATATGATGGTGGACCGCATATATTGATTGTAACATGATGGTGGGATGGTTGACTTTAAAATGATGCAAGACACACACAAATAATTTAAAATTCAGCTATTTCATTTGTGCTGGTTCTTTTACTTTGCTATTTTTATATGTTAAAATTCAACTGTAATGTCTTAATATGTAAAAATGTCCAATTAATTTATGTTTTATTTTGTGTTTAGTGAAAATGCAGCGCTCAGTTGATAAGTGATTACTTGAATACAGCCTTAAATTGTAAATAGTTCTTCTGTATGTTTTATTAAAGATGCATTTTAAAGGTCATAATAACTATTTTAATCTAAAGAGACATAGGATTTGCAATGTAAGTGTTAAAAGTGTATTGCAAGTGTTTTTATCAAGAAAAATTCATAAGCATCGAAATCATTCGACACTTACAAATAAATGACTTTACTTTAAAAATGTGCAACTATTGTAAGACTTTAACGAATAATGAAATTGAAAAGATATCAAATATTTAACTATGTGCAAATTTTTCAACAGCTAAAAATTTATCGCATATTAATTTTGCTGTATACGAACTAAATTTTTTTAATATGAAATCGGCTTTCATTATATTCTGGTCAATGAATATATTAAAACAGCCTTTTTACAAAAATTAGTTTACCTCCATTGTTGTAATTGTAGCATTAATATGTTAAATAGCTTCCATATAATAATAGCGCTAATATATTAAATGGTTTCTATATAATAATAGAGCTAATATGTAAAATATGCTTTTTTTTTTTGGCCTGGAGCAATCAGGTTTGGTTTGGTTTTGTCTCTCTACAATCATTTTATGCACACTTTAGGCTAATTAGACCGAGACCTACAGTTAAACGTGGATTCCGAACGGATTCGAACGTGAAGCCTATGGTATGAATGGTCAGAACGCTGCTCAATTGGCCACCAGGCCGCGTTAAAGCTGCCAGGGAATAAGCACTTTTGGTTTAGAACCAAACGTTTTAGTAAGCGGAACAGTCAATCAATCTCTAAATGAGAAAGTCCATCCATTACGTTCGAGAAGCAGGATAGCAAGTGCGATTCGCCATATATTGACTTTGAGGTTATTTGTTTTGTTATGGTGTCTGTTGGCCGAGAGACTAGCACTCCAGTGGTAGGTGCCACAGGTTTCGGGCACAAGTCCCGAATGTGCATGGATGGTTGTAGTGGTTCGGAATCCACTTTAAACCGTAGGTCCCTGTCTTATATGACTTTAAGAGCATTAGGCGTAGGGCTGACAACGCTATCACGTCAAAAGAAAACTTCTCTTGTTTCGGAATCTGCCAGAATGCAGACGGCCATGGTCCATCATGGACTGTAGTGCCGGGGAATTAATTAGTTCGGTTATTTATTTTAAAATTGTTATAGTAGCTAGGTATCGTTGATCACCCTTGTAAATGCTAATAATATATCTGTCTGGAGAAGGGTTAAAATTCAAGTACCTGTTAGTTTTTTAACATCAATGGGTATAGTGCTCCAACAACCCATAGACTAACAACGAGGAGAATAGTTTTGGAGATAATCACCTTGCATTTGCATATCATATGTGAGAAAACCTGAAAGCTTCCACCAGACGCTTTACATGGACTGTTACAATCCCAATGGAGTCTACTCGTTACTGAAAGCAATGACTACAACGGACGTCATTAGCTGATTCGAATCTGCAAGAAAGCTGCGCACGAGTCAGTTAATATCCCCCGTTTTTGGAAACTGAAAGTACACACATATATATATTGCCTGTTGTAAAATTAATGGCTTATATAACAGTTTAAAAAATCCCATACCTATAGACACATCCCTCACTTAAATAGGATAAACAAGCAAACAAACTAAACAAAACAAACAAGCAAAAAAATCTTTTCTATCAAGGCGCCTGTAAGCCAGTGGGGCAGCGATAACTATCTGAATGGTTGGGCAAACTATTCTGCGGTATTGTCTTCCGGAAAGCGCGGCGCGGCATCCGGTTCTCCCGTGGAAATCCTCCAGAGGACAACACCCTTTGCCCCATCGGCCGAGCACACCAATCAGAAGCGAAAAATTATTAAAAAAAGAAAGAACCTAGTTACGGCCTCTGACAGCAGCGGAGGCTGCTTGCGAAAGAATGAAGCAGTTCCCACAATCGCTTTTCGCACCCTACCATTACCGGCCTGTCCTCATCATGATAGGGATTGGGCCTTCGGCGTGATTCCCGCGGAAGGAATTCGTCCTCGGTGACATTTGTTCGGATTAATCGCTTTTGTTTCCATTACCGATCGGCAGAGATATATTCCTTTTTGGTTTTTTCATTCCATGGAAAGGAAATGTGGCAGCTTTTTAGACTTGCTAATTGCTGAACAGGATTGCTAGTAAGCTGTTTATAAAGAGTTGGCATTTGTGGTAACTCAGTGGAAGACTTTTGTGTTTCAGTAGACGTCCAGTACAAAGTTTCCGAAAAGGAATATTGTCATAGGGTTAAAAAGAAGTAATTCTTGCGATAAATTTGTTTATTGACCGTTTTGTTTTCATTCCGAATCGGAGAAGATATATATATTATTTCAAAGAAAGGAATTGTGGTAACTCTTAGACTTGCTAATTGCTGAACTGGATTGTTAGTTAATTATTTATGAGGAGATGGCATTTTGTGGTTGTGTAAGATTTTGTGTTTCAGTAGACATTCGGCATACGTGCAAAGTTTCCGAAAAGAAAAAAGAAACATTGGTCGATTTCAAATCGGGATTAAAAAATATGGCAATTCTTTGAGTTAAATTTATTTATTAATTCCTTTTTGTTTCATTTTGCCAAATCGGAAAATATAGAGTCTTTTTTTTGCTTCTCTTTGTTTCTATTACGAAGGAAAAGGAAAGAAAATGCTGCAGCTCTTAGACTTGCTAATTGCTGAACAGGATTTCTAGTAAGCTGTTTATAAAGAGTTGGCATTTGTAGTAACTCAGTATAAGACTTTTGTTTTCATAAACAAGTTTCCGAAAAGTTGGGTTAAAAAACATTTGTGGTAACTTCAAAGAAAGAAATTGTGGTAGCTCTTGCTCTTAGACCTGCTAATTACTGAACATGATTGTTAATTAACTATTTATGAGGAGTTGGCATTTGTGGTAACTCAATGTAGGACTTTTGTGCTTCAGTGGACGTGTGGTATCTTGCTGTACAAAGTTTCCGAAAAGGAATATTAGCATAGGATTAAAAAGACACAATTCTTGAGATACATTTATTTACTAAACTGCATTACCAATTGGGAAAGATATTTCATTTTTTTTTTTATTTATTCCTAGAAAAGGAAATGTGGCAGCTTTATATTTGCTAATTACTGAACAGGATTGCTAGTCAACTATTTACTATAAGGAGTTGGTATTTATGGTAACTCATTATAAGAGACTTTTGTGTTTCAGTAGATGTGTGGCATCTAGCTATACAAAGTTTTTGAAAAGGAATAATGGCCATGGGATAAAAAGAAACAATTATTGCGATAAATTTGTTTATTAATCGCTTTGTTTTCTTTTGAAATTGGAAAATATAGCTTTTTTTTTATTCCAAGGAAATTAAATGTGGCAGCTCTTAAACTTGCTAATTGCTGAACAGGATTATTAGTTGACTATTTATAAGGAGTTGGCATTTGTGGTACTATAACTCATTGTAAGACTTTCGTGTTTCACTAGACGTGTGGCATCTAGTTGTAAACAATTTCTGAAAAGAAATAAAGACTGATATTAAAAAGAAACAATTATTGCTATGAATTTGTTTATTAATCGCTTTGTTAATCCATTACGATTCGGAAAAGATGTCTTTTTTATTATTCCAAGGAAAGGAAATGTGGTAACTTTTAGACTTGCTAATAGCTGAATAGGATTGTTAGCTAGTTATTTATAAAGAGCTGGCATTTGTGGTAACTCATTGTAAGACTTTTGTGTTTCAATTGATGTGCAATACAAAGTTCCCGAAAATAAATAAAGGCCGAGATTAAAAAGAAACAATTCTTGTGATAAATTTGTTTATTAATCGCTTTGTTTCCATTCCGAATTGGAAGTAAATGTTAACTATTTATAAGGAGTTGGCATTTTGTGGTAACTCAAGGTAAGACTTTTGTTTTTCAGTAGACATGCGGCATCTACTTGTGCAAAGTTTCCGAAAAGGAATAATGGCAGAGGGTTTAAAAGAAAACAATTCTTGCGATAAATTTGTTTGTTAATCGCTTTGTTTCCATTTCGAAAGATCGTTTTTTTTATTTCTAGAAAATGAAATATAGTTGCAATTAGACTTGTTGTTTACTGAATTGTTAACAAATTATTTATAAGAGTTTTGTAATTGTGGAAACTTATTGTACAACTTTCATGTTTCAATAGACGTACAACATCTAGTTGCACACATCTTTTAAAAATAATAATAGTAAAGGCTAAAGCAGAAGCGATTTTTACGTTAAATTTATGCAACGGGCATACATTTGGTAATATTAAATTGTTTAATAAAAATTTTAATAAGTTTAATAAATATTTAAATTTATTATAATTTATAAATATTTCAAAGATTTTTGTGTAATTAATTGATGTATTTTTATTACTTTATTATTGCATTATATTTATGCCCTGTAACATCAATTGTTAAAGAATTGTTGATAGAATTAGATTCGCATATAAATAGCTAACAATTTTTGTATGATAGAACTAGATTCGCAAATAAACAGTTAACAATTTTTGTATGGTAAAACTAAACTTTTGATTTATGAGACTCTAATAAGACCGATTGTCACGTATGTTGGAGAAACATGGACATGAAAGCTAAGAATTTGGATTACATCAGGGCCTTTGAGAGGAAAATTTTGAGAATAGTTTTTGGACAAAGAGTTGAGAATAATATATGGATTAGAAGACCAAACAAAGAAATTGAACTCCTAATTAAAAAATAGAGACATTGTGAGATACATCAAATCACGTACATCCGCTGAATCGGACATGCACATCACAGAGATGAGGGAAACATCATTAAAAGGATTATGTTATGCAAATTGCTCAACAATAGGAAGAGAGGAAGACCAAGGGGAAGGTGGATGGATACTGTCGAAGAGGATCTTAGACAACTGAAAATTATTAACTGGAAGAGACTGATGGAGAGCTGTTGTGTTGGAGGGTCAAGCCTATACAAGGCTGTAATGCCAGTAAAGAAGAAGAAGTATGGTAAAACTAAATTACAAAATAAATAATTAACAATTTTTGTATTGTAGAACAAGATTCGCAAATAAATGGCTAATAATTTTTGTATGGTAGAACTAGACGAATTAAAAATTAAAGAAATTATAAAAGGATAAAATGTTTGTTATCTATCTATGTATCTTTGGAATCAATCCCAAACTCTCGGTTAAAGCTAGGAAGTAACAGCCAAGAGGTGCATATCCTCTGGCTAAAACATTGACAAGGATGTGAAAGAAATGGCTGTCGCGTTTGTTAAGACGCGCCGTCTGATGACCCACTTCATTCTTCTGTGCGACCTGCAAGTTATTCAGATCAATATGCATTAAAATCATCACGTGCAGACAATTATTCAGTATTTTTAATTAGTGAGTTGGCAGCTACTAATCCTCTTTTCGTCATAGGGGCGGAGTCCGGAGGATTCATAAGAAGCTGTTTTAGTTTTGATTTCCCGAATAGTTTCAAATACAGGGAATTCGCCCGGAGGTCATCATTCACTGGAATGGCTTTTATGGCCAATTTTGCTCATGATATTCACATTGATAGTTATGTGCATCACAATTTAAATGAATAATAAATCATCACAATTTAAATGAGCATTTGTTGTTGTCGTATACCATGTGATCTAGCCTCAGGCTAGATCAAGTTCAAAAAAAAAAAAAAAAAAAAAAAAAAAAAAATAAACAAGATGGGGTCTAATAAAGAATATCTTCAGAGAAGGTGTTTAAGGAACCCATTCTTCCCACCTCCTCAAATGTCACTTTGGTACCACAGGCATCAGGTTAGAATCCTGGCAATGGCATGGGTGAGTGGTTCGGAATTCATATTAAACTGTAGGTCCCAGTCTAATTAGCCCAAAGTGTGCACAAAATGATTGCAGAACGACAAACCAAACCTCATAGTCACTGACAGATTTTCCGTAGATTTAACATATTCATCACATTCCTGGTTTAAAGAAGTAATTTTCGGTTCTGGTTTGCTTAACGGTTACTGTCCTAATTTCTTCAGTATGAAAACACAATACGCTATTCAGAAGTTGGCTCTAAATCCGATAGATTGAACTGTAAACGATTTTCATTAAATTAAATTTTATATTTCTACCTACTGAAAATTCGACCTACAAGTGACTTTAATATTGTAAAAATTACCTTCTGAATCCAATTTTTCATTAAGCTCGAATAAAAAAGCAGGTTTCCAAAACTGGTGTCCAAAAATTAACAATTCTATTGTATAAAGGGATTTGTTTAGCGATAGAAAAATGTAGCCACTCTTTTGGTCATATTCAAGCGATAGATATAATAAGCTATATCTTTTAATGGATAATATTTTTTCAACTAGATGTATAAAGCCATGTATTTTTTCTTTTACATAAATAAAATCAGTTCAAATAAGCGTTCCTTATGAATTATTTTACGAATAAACTAAATGAATATAACTAGATAATTAAAAAATAATATAATTAGAAATCGTACGAAATATTTTTGTGACTTCATGTAAGCCTTGAACAATCCGCCGATTCAACGGCCTAAAAGGGGAGGGCATTTCTTTCTGAAAAAAACACCATAAATCTCCCATCAGACAGACTGACTATTGATATTTCACAAGTACCATCGTATATCCTCGTTTCTGAATACAATGATTGCAACGGATGCTGACAGCAGATTCGTAATTGAGTCCTCCTGCATGCTATCTGCGCACATTACCATAGAACGTGTCTAATTATTTCATAATTGAATGGATACTTATGTATATATTTTTTTAATAATATTTCAAATGTGTTTGTATATATATATATATACACATATCTGCCTACTGGCAGATTTCGAGACAGGAGATGTTTCTTTGTTTAAGGAGTGAGGTGGTCAACCATCCGCCCAACGCTCTACAGTCATGTTAGATCGGGGCCTGATGGCTGAGTGGCTAGTGCGCGGTGCCACAGGTTTCTTGTTCGAATCCCGGTGGTGCCCACTCTAAACCATAGGTCCCGGTCTCATATGACTGTAGAGCGTCACGGAGCCCAGTCAGACTTCTCTCACCCACATCATTCTCAAACTGTAAAATGGCAACTCAGCTCTAGGCAGAATGATGTATTGTAGTGTAGTAATACTAGTCATATTAGATCGAAACGTACGATTTAAAGTGGATTTCGAACCACTATAACCAACCATGCCGCCGCCGAGATTCGAATTCTGTGGCACCGAGCGCCAGAGCTCTAGCTACTCTTCCAGTAGGCACACACACACACACATATATATGTAACAAAAAAAAATGTAAGTTATTTAAATTGCTAAATATAAATAACACCTTATATATCATCGTGCTTCACACATCGATGGTATGTGTGAGATGTTATTTTGATAACACTAAATAATTTAAATAACATCATAAATTTTTGCCCACGATGAAGATATCAATCCAAAGTTTGGCTTTTTTTAAAATTAATGGTTATTGTTTTTAAGATAAAATAATCTGAAAGTTATGCATAAAACTCGCGCATCAAATGTCCGCATATTTTCCCACTGTAATATGGAAAAAAAAATGCTTTACCATAATTTAAACTGCGTTTCTGATGTAAATGTTCTTTCTTTTTAAAAAAATGAGCGAACCTGCTGGAAAATCTCCATTTGTATTCCATTCTCGTTGATGAAGATTCAGACACACGCGTGCTTTAAAAAACTGTTCTGATAAAAAGTGCGCGATTTCGATCTAATAACTATTATTTAAATATATATATTTTTTATTTCATCAGGTCTCTGTACGTTATCGGTTATCTCTCTTAATGTTGATAGCACGGTGTCGTACATTATGCACATGTCATATTTATTACACTTATTATTATTTTTTTTTACCCTTAAGAATTCAGCTATCGACAAGTTTAGTCTGAATATTTTAATCAGAGCTACATCACGCTATTTTAAAGCAGGACTTTTTCTTTTGTTGCTAGTAATACAAAAAGAAAAAAAACCCAATTTATTATTGTCTTTGGGGTTTATATTATCTTTCATTATTTGTTTTCACGTTTCTTATCTAATATCTTTAAGTCATTATTTTTTCTGTAATTGCATGATGAAATTTCAAATGAATATCAGATTTTATTTATTTATTTATTTTGATTCTGTTTGAGGTTGCTATTATATGCCATTTGCATTTTTCTTGGTATTTTTTTTTTTTTTCTGAATGAAATTTGTGAAAGTACAATTTTTTATGTTACTAGCTGAATTACCTGATTTTAATGTTGATAGTACGCTGTCATACATTATGTACCTGTCACATCTTAAGAATTCAGCTATAGACAACTTCAGTTTGAATACAAGTTCAGGAAGGGATACAATGGAATGTAATAACTAGAAAATTCAGAAATGGATTTGCTTTAATTAATATTTTGTATAAAAAAATCAGCATCAAGTTAAATAATACTAATAAAAGTAATAATTTCAATTTAAAAAAATTCAGGAAAATCTTGTGGAGGCGAAATATTTTAAGTTTTTACACCCAAAAAGTTTGTGTTGTACAATTAATGTAAAATATATGGTATATTGAAATTGGTGGCTACCAAATTTTTACACCCTCTCCCTTTTAAACCCTTTATATTGGTTTTATAGGGTTTAAACCCTTTATAATGGTTTATTGGTTAAACATAGCGTGGCCTTATGGCCAACGGGCTAACGCTCTGGCCTGTGGTACCACAGGCTTCAGGTTCGAATCCTGCCGTTAACATGGATGTTTGTTAATGACTTGGAATCCACTTTAAATCGTAGGTGTCTAATATGACTGCTGGACGTCAGCATCTCCTGTTTCGAAATCTGCCAAGAAGCAGACTGCCTTGGCCCACCATGGGGCTGTCGAACCAATGAAAAATAAGAGCTACTATTTATGACCATACCAATACCCTCCTCTGCTTTCTATGCGTAATATACAATCATGCTGGAATTTTAACCATTTGAACATGTACTTATAACACTGGCAACTTCCGATAAATATATTTTGGTGCGCTAATTTGTTTGACAATAAGTGCGTTTTAACGAACTTTTCTTTTAAAACGTAGACTAATTATGTTTCTGAACTTGAGTAAAATAAAAAAATGATGAAAAATATCTTGGATAAGTATGCTGCTTTGACACGGAATGATCCATTGTTTTTGAACCATTGATAGTCCCACGCTGTATTAGATCGAATCTTCACTTGATTCCTAGTAATGGTATACCTGTGCATCAAAAAAGGATTGGCAAGCCTTCTTTGACCATGATGGATGGGCTGTTATACAGTTATGTTTCCTCGATCATTACTACGTATCGTGGTAGGTTCTTTAATTCCTTCGGTATTTTGTTTATATTCCTCGCCAGTCTCATTTTGTGATTCCGTAGGGGGCTCGTTGAACCAGGTGGGTTGGTGATTAAAAAAAAAAAAAAAAAAAGTGTCATTAAGTGACTTTTTAAATTTCCTAGCCTACGCACCATTGGTAATTACACGGAGTACATTCATTCTGGACTAATGTGTGCCGGGGATGACTGTATAATTTGGTTCTAAATAAAGTGAAATCGCTGCTTCAGAATTCTGCATCTGTGATCGTGAGGGGTAGGTGGGGAAGGGACACCCTGGTGGGCGTTGCTTATTGGAGAAGAACATTGAGAAGGAAAGAGCCTTAATTGCGCGAAAGGAATTTCATAAACAACGAGAAGAGAAATTACAGGTTTCGCGAGAGCTTGAAAACTCCGAAGGTTGAAGGGTCCTCGGATTTCAATAAATCCTTTTTAAAAAAGAAATAATAATAAAATAATATGAAGTATGGCCGTTGGGCAGTCTCGTTTGGGTAGGGTGACTCACTGTGAAAGTATTTTTTACTTGACTGAAATGCGTGATTTTCTTTGTTTCGATTGCATAATTTTATATATATATATATATATTCTATAATTGTAGTTCGTATTTAACTAGGTGTTTTTTTTTTTTCAAAATTGCAATTGCAGAGTAGCAAACAACTTCTGTCTCGAAATAAAATAAAAAAAAATAATTAATCGGATGTGCTGATATGCAGTTTAGCCATAAAATTTAGAATTTAATTAAAGAACAAAAAAGCTCAACAACAATCTTAAAAAAATAAAATTATAAAAAAAAACAAAAAAACTATAGAATTCCAAACGATTTTATTTTCTTGAAATAAATCTTGTTTTAATTTTGAAATAAAATTGTCTTTGCTTTCATCAGACGCTTTTCTTTTCTTGGAAAAAAAAATAAAATTGTTTTTGTTTTCACCAGACGATTTTCTTTTCTTGGAAAAATCTCATTTTCACTTTGAAATAAAATTGTCTTTGCTTTCATCAGACGATTTTCTTTTCTTGGAAAAATCTCATTTTCACTTTGAAATAAAATTGTCTTTTTTTCACCAGACGATTTTCTTTTCTTGAAAAATCTCATTTTCACTTTGAAATAAAATTGTCTTTGCTTTCATCAGACGATTTTCTTTTCTTGAAAAATCGCATTTTCACTTTGAAATAAAATTGTCTTTGCTTTCATCAGACGATTTTCTTTTCTTGGAAAAATCTCATTTTCACTTTGAAATAAAATTGTCTTTGCTTTCATCAGACGATTTTCTTTTCTTGGAAAAATCTCATTTTCACTTTGAAATAAAATTGTCTTTGCTTTCATCAGACGATTTTCTTTTCTTGGAAAAATCTTGTTTTAATTTTGAAATAAAATTGTCTTTGCTTTCATCAGACGATTTTCTTTTCTTGGAAAAATCTCATTTTCACTTTGAAATAAAATTGTTTTTTTTTCACCAGACGATTTTTTAAGAACAATTTTCCATTAAATTTTCTTCCGAATTAATTTTTTTCGCTAAATTATTTGGTAAATAAATATCATGTATAACGAACCTCGTTAAAAGAAGTTTAAAAAATTATAAAAACATGTAAATCTCCAAAATTATCGCGCGTATGTATATATCTTTAAATATGAAAAAAAAATATATATATATTTTTTAATATCTAATGAGAAATAAAGGATATGATTCATGATCTCACACAAATTTAATAGATATTTTACTGTTTCGTTCCATTTTCGTTGTAATATATACTGATGATTCAAATGGTTTTTGTAGATAGATATTTTTGATATTCATTCCTAAAGATGTCTGCTCACAAATATTTGTTTATTCAAGCAAGCTAAGTTAATTAGCAACAAGCACTTATATTTGGTTGGAACATTTTTTTGTCGTGAATAATGTACAGATGAAGAAAATTACGTTGACAGCGATCTTCAGAGTTAATAGAGAGTTTTTGCATACCGTATTTTGGACGTCCGTTAGCTTTTTCACCCTAGCTCATAGGAAATTGCGCATGCGTATCTGTAATAATGTTTCCTATGAGCATGCGCGCTAGGGAGAAAAAGCTAACGGACGTCCAAAATACGGTATCCAAAATACGGCATGCAAAAATGCTCATAGGAAATTATGCTTCCTATGAGGATGCTAATATCGGACGTCTGATGATTAATTAAAAAGTTACCTTAATTAATGAAAAAAAATACGATCTTGTTGGCTGCAATAAAATAGAAAACATTTAATAAACTATCTTTCCAATATTTAAATGTTTAAATTTTTATTATAACTAAAGCTACTTTTTATTTTCTTTCTTTCGGGTAATATTATTAATTGCATTTTTTTAAATAAAACGACAATGCTTTAAGTGGTTGTTCCTTCTGATGCCATAAATTGCAATGAATCATAAAAATTCTTTAAATCGTTTTTTTTTTTTCTGTCTCTGTAACGATACAGAGAGTTATAGGTAGTATAAGGTTCTTGGACGGGTCAAATGATTCTCTTTATTCCGACATTAATCTTCTTGGGGGGGAAGTAGGAAATTTTTGAGCAACTTTTCTCGCGACCTCCTGTCTTTTTGTGCGTCATTCCATTAGCAGTGAATTACGAGTGATAAAAAGATCTCTGCGCTTTAATACAAACGGAAATACCGGATTTTTTGAGGCAGCACTTTTGGAATGTTCTACTTTGTAACGACGACCTTGAAGTTCACACGTTTTTCCGATCGCTTTCATGTCGGACGCACGCGGGTATAAATCCAATGCGCACCGTTCATTTTTTTTATTTCTTTGTTCCTTTTCTTTATTTGATGAGGGAGGAATGGCAACACTTCTTTTATTGCGCGCTTTTTTTTTCTTCCTTTTAAATCTATTGCGCCATTTTGTTTGGAATTTGGCATTATTCGAATCTGTTAATTTTTCTTTTTCTTTTTTTTTTTTTTTCTCTGGTTTTGTGAGCGAAACATTTTATCTTCTTTTCAGATCCGTTACCGGATCTCGTGGAATGCGTCCTTTCGAATAAATTTCTTTTTAATTGAATAGTTTTCCGCTGGCGCTGTTTTTGCTGAAATCGCGAGTGGAATTGTGCGTAAGATAAATGTAATGAAAAGACTTTTATCTTTTCGGTTCGCCATTGTTGTCTGGCCTTTCTTAGATATCATGGCCTGTGGACAGCCTGCTGCCAAATCAAAAAATGTCCGTTTTATTTAAATATAATTGATAATTGATCATATTTTTGTATATAATATAACTGATATTCATATTTATCTATCTATTGTATATATATATATATATATATATATATATATAATTGATAATTTTTTGAAAGATTTTTACATTTTCATACAAGATTAAAACATGGGACATTGTTCTGCTTTAGTTTAACAAATAAATCAACAAATCAGTTATAAATCAAAGTTTTCTTATTACAAACTAAAAGATCAGACTTTTGCAGCTTGATGGCCCATTGGCTAGCTATAGCTCTATTTCTGATAATCAAAATCGTACAATTACAGAGAATATGGATTTTCTAAATATTCAATTGTTAAAGTATAAATTTAAATACTATAACTAGAATACACTAATTACAAAGAGAATACATTACTGGAAAATTTCTTTACTACCACATTTTTTTAAATGAAAAACCAATCCCTATGCTACGAAGTGGCCTGACGGCCAATTGGCTAGGGCTCTGGCCTTTGGTACCATAGGCTTCCGGTTCGAATCTTGGCGGCAGCATGAATGGTTTGTTAGTGGTTCGGAATCCATGTTAAACAGTAGGTCCCGGTCTAATTAGACTAAAGTGGGCAAAAACTGACCGTAGAGTGACGAACCAAGTCAGATCTTTTGTCATTAACGGGTTATTCTGGATGCAGAATCTTTATCAATGTTGTAATTTTTATTCTCTACATTTTTTTTTTTTCAGAAACGTACTTTTATTTCAAACTGTACGTAACAAAGTAGATGTAGTATGTATATATGTAGCCGTAATTAAAATATCCATTAAAATGCTCAATCCTATTTAAATCACTATAAAATTGTGTAAAAACATATTTAGGAATGAGTATAAAAAGTTTAAAAACCGCTTGAATTATCACTTTTGAATTTGGTAGAAGAAAACTAAATACTAAAATATTTATTTAATTGCTGTGATTATCACACATCAAATCTTTATTACAAATACAATTATGGGTATTGTTTTGGGGAATGAGGTTTTTCGTGTCCTTGATCCACCTTCATTCTCGTCCTTGACTATTTTACAATTCCTTTCAAGATTTTTTTTTTTTTTTTTTTTTTTTTTTAATTTCTTTCATAAGCTAATATTTATAAAATGAAATAATTCAAAATTGTTCTAAAAAGTTCGTCTGGTGAAAGCAAAGGCAATTTTATTTCAAAATGAAAATGATATTTTTCAACAAAAGAAAATCGTCTGGTGAAAGCAAAGACAATTTTATTTCAAAATGAAAATGATATTTTTCAAAAAAGAAAATCGTCTGGTGAAAGCAAAGACAATTTTATTTCAAAATGAAAATGATATTTTTCAACAAAAGAAAATCGTCTGGTGAAAGCAAAGACAATTTTATTTCAAAATGAAAATGATATTTTTCAACAAAAGAAAATCGTCTGGTGAAAGCAAAGACAATTTTATTTCAAAATGAAAATGATATTTTTCAACAAAAGAAAATCGTCTGGTGAAAGCAAAGACAATTTTATTTCAAAATGAAAATGATATTTTTCAACAAAAGAAAATCGTTGGTGAAAGCAAAGACAATTTTATTTCAAAATGAAAATGATATTTTTCAACAAAAGAAAATCGTCTGGTGAAAGCAAAGACAATTTTATTTCAAAATGAAAATGATATTTTTCAACAAAAGAAAATCGTCTGGTGAAAGCAAAGACAATTTTATTTCAAAATGAAAATGATATTTTTCAACAAAAGAAAATCGTCTGGTGAAAGCAAAGACAATTTTATTTCAAAATGAAAATGATATTTTTCAACAAAAGAAAATCGTCTGGTGAAAGCAAAGACAATTTTATTTCAAAATGAAAATGATATTTTTCAACAAAAGAAAATCGTCTGGTGAAAGCAAAGACAATTTTATTTCAAAATGAAAATGATATTTTTCAACAAAAGAAAATCGTCTGGTGAAAGCAAAGACAATTTTATTTCAAAATGAAAATGATATTTTTCAACAAAAGAAAATCGTCTGGTGAAAGCAAAGACAATTTTATTTCAAAATGAAAATGATATTTTTCAACAAAAGAAAATCGTCTGGTGAAAGCAAAGACAATTTTATTTCAAAATGAAAATGATATTTTTCAACAAAAGAAAATCGTCTGGTGAAAGCAAAGACAATTTTATTTCAAAATGAAAATGATATTTTTCAACAAAAGAAAATCGTCTGGTGAAAGCAAAGACAATTTTATTTCAAAATGAAAATGATATTTTTCAACAAAAGAAAATCGTCCGGTGAAAGCAAAGACAATTTTATTTCAAAATGAAAATGATATTTTTCAACAAAAAAAAAATCGTCCGGTGAAAGCAAAGACAATTTTATTTCAAAATGAAAATGATATTTTTCAACAAAAGAAAATCGTCTGGTGAAAGCAAAGACAATTTTATTTCAAAATGAAAATGATATTTTTCAACAAAAGAAAATCGTCTTGTGAAAACAAAGACAATTTTATTTCAAAATGAAAATGAGATTTTTCAAGAAAAGAAAATCGTTTGGAATTCTAAAGTTTTTAAAAAAAATCTTTAAGATTGCTGTTAGGCGCTTTGTTTTTACATTAAATACTAAATTTAATGAGTATTCTATATATTGCCCCATCCGATTATATTCTCCTTATTTATTGCTATTATTATTATTATTTTTGCTTTTATTATACATGTATATTTAACTTACAAGGAAATCATCTATCTCTGTCTCTCTAATAAGTTATAATATTGTTATAGTTATATATGTATATATATATACATACGTACATAAATCAAATCAATACACCGTATATATTTTTTTCGCGTTGGCCGGAGATAATCATAGTGATTCCATGCGGCCCACTGACTTCCGAAAGTTTACGCATACTTGTTGCAAGGACTACCAAATCTCCAAAAGGACCACTCTTCTGCTGAGCATGCGGTACCGACAGTGATAGGATCGCGATCGCATCGAATCATTGATCCCATTTTGAAAATCCGATGATCCTGTCGATGATTGTTCCTCTCTGGTCGAGTGGGGGGGGGTGAGGGGTGCAGCAGTCGAACCGCGAGTTACGACGACGGTGTCAACATCGAGGTCGCCGATCTGGATTCCACCTCTGGGGTCGCATTCCTCGGACACTCGGAGAACGAACCCGCGATGCGCGACCTCCGTCTTCCATTATGCGCGCAATTAGTGCTACTTACTTACTCCATGTGATTCCTCTTTCCTCTGGATATCAGCAGCTACTAGCTGCCTTATTAAAACACAGCTACTAAGTATCGCGCGATGCGACCGATGGTGTGTTTTTGTTAAACCCATGCTTCCCAAAGGGGACGTTAACTCCTCTTGGAAAGCAGTGAAATATTCAAAGGGGACGGAATAGTAGCCTTCTGAAGCGTTTAGAGACGAGGGCGTTTAATAAACTTAAGGGGTCGGCAAAGGTCCAAAGATAGAAGAAAAGATGTATTAAAAAAGCTATTCGTACCATAGAGCATCGGTGTTTTTAGACTACTTCTACTACTACTACTACACGACACCACATCACTGTGCCTAGAACTGAGTTACCCCTTTATAGTTTAGGAATGATGTGGGTGAGAAGTCTGATTGGGCTCTGTGGCGCTCTACGGTCATATGAGTCCGGGACCTACAGTGATCATGATCATATACCTCACGTGACTTTTACAATCGACAATATCCACTCTCAGAAGTGGCCTAGGTCGATTGGCTAGCGGCTCTGGCCTTTGGTACCATAGGCCTCAGGTTGGCAGTGGCATGGATGTTTGGTTAGGAATCCATGTCATACTGTAGTTCCCATTCTAATTAGCCTAAAATGTGCCCAAAACGACCGTAAAGCGATAAACCAAACCAGGAGTGACGTGATGGCTGGTCACTCTGCCATTAATTTGTGCGAGACTGGCCATTTTGTTTACACGAGGAAAAACGAGCTTACATTGCATAATGGAACATACTGCACTTATTTAGAATTAAGATTTAGAGATGTATTTCAAGGTTTTGTAGTTTAATATTTTGGCGATTTTGCCAACCAAAAATCAGTGTAGAAATACGTCAAAAATTAGCTGAATTAATGCGCACACGTTTACAGGCTGTTAGTGATGTAAAGAGTAATATGTATACCAGTATTAACAACATTTGTTTGTTTAGAATATTTTCTACTTTAGTGCAGTCATTGTTAGTGTACAAATACTTTTATGGCGTTACAAATACTAATTTCTTTATATTTTTTCAATATTTTTATTTAACTATCCAATTAGGTATTAAATAAGTTTGTTTTGTAAATACGTTCTACGTTTCTCTTCTAGTTGCTTTTGCGTTTATTTATACCAGATGAATTCAAAATATTTGTTGCTCACCCTTCATATTTTTCGCCCTTCATATTGTAATTTATTTTGTTCTTGTATTTGTTTGTTTTGTTTATTTTTTATTTTTGTATTATCATTTGTGTTTATTTATACTCAAATGCAAAATAACAAGGAGTATAAATAACTTTCAGCTCACTATTCATATTTTTCAAAATACTAATTTGCTTACATATAGTAATTTGTTTGTTTCGCACTTGTATTTGTTTATTTTTTATTTTTGTGTTATCACCGTTTTCTATTTTGTGTTCTATTTTTGTGTTATCATTTTTTTTCGCCCACTGTTCATATTTTTCAAAATACGAATTTGCTTACATATAGTAGTTTGCTTATTTTAAATATTTCCTACTTTTGTATTATCACCACTAGCGTTCAAATATGTTCTAGCTAGCAAAAACAATGATAACATTTGTGAATAAATGTTCTACGTTCTTAATTTGCAGTTGCTTTTGCGTTTATTTATACCCGGTGATTTCAAAATAATAAAGGATGAAAATATTTTTGTTGCTCACCCTTCATATTTATCAAAATATTATTATTTTTAAATTTTTTTTAATATAAATATCGGGTAAGATAATAATTTAACCTTATTTGTTTTGTAAATAGAGAGTCTTTTGCATACCTTATTTTTATCGTCCGATATTTTTTTCTCCCTAGCGCGCATGCTCATAGGAAACATTATTTACAGATACGAATGCGCAATTTTCTATGAGCATGCGCGCTAGGGAGAAAAAAATATCGGACGATAAAAATACGGTATGCAAAACTCTCTATTATGTTCTACGTTCTTCTTTTGCAGTTACTTTTGCGTTTATTTATATCAGGCGAATGCAAAATAACAAGGAGCGAAAATACTTTTTTCGCTCACTGTTAATTTTTTTTTCAAAATATGAATTTGCGTACATAATAGTAATTTGTTTATTTTGATTATTTTCTACTTTTATTATATCATCGCTGAAATCTTTTTTTTTTCCCCTGCAAAATGTTTATTTATTTATTATTTTTTAATTTTGTGTAAATAACTAGTAAGATAATAAATATATTTATTTGTTTTGTAAATACATCTTCTGTTGCAGTTGCTTTTGCTTTTATTTATACTCGATGAATGTAAAATAATAAGGAATGCAAATACTTTTTTTTCTTTCATTGTTCATATTTTTCCAAATAAGAATTTGCGAACATATAGGAATTTGTTTATTTTGCACTTGTATTTGTTTTTTTAGAGTATTTCTTATGCTTGTTTTCGTTCAAATACTGTTTTGGTGTTACAAATGTTCATTTATTAATTAATTTTTTTTAACATAAATATCGAGTAAGATATTAAATATACATATAAGTTCTACGTTCTTCTTTTGCAGTTGCTTGTGCGTTTATTTATACCCAGTAAATACAAACATTTTTTTTTATTTTTTTTATTTTTTTCCATGTACGAATTTGAGTACAAGCATTAATTTGTTACAAATAATTTTAACGCAGGTGCAAAGTCATTTGAAAGCTGTTTTATGTGCAGAATTATAAGTAATGCGCCTGATAAAAAAAATTTACATTATTTCATTTACAAGTGTCTGCACAATATTTCTCATTCCACATGTCGTAAAAAGGAAAGTGACATCCTTGACAGTTCATTTTTAAAATTCAGAACTCGTTTGACTTAATGCTTTGTTTTCAAACCAAAGAATCAGAGGATAATTAGTATTCCGGCGGCAGGCAGGCAGAGGTCCAATCTCAACAGAAAGCCGGAAACAGTATTAATGAATGTATCAGAGGAAATGATTTTGAGATAATTAACACATATTTGCATTCTCAAACCTTAATTTGAGATATACGGTACTACAAAATACATCACGATTAGCGGGTACTAGATTTAAACTTAGCGTAAGATTTCGTCTGGTGGATAGCGCTTTGGTTTTTCTAGGTAAGCCGATTGGTCTGATGGCCAATTGAATAGCGCTCTGCCTTTGGTACCAAAGATTTCAAGTTCGATGGCGATGGCATGGATGTTTGTGAGTGTATCGGAAACCACGTTAACTGTAGGTCTCTGCCTAATTAGCCCAAAGTGTGCAGAAAATGATAGTAGAGCGACAAACCAAGCCAAATCAATACATTGGACCTATTTTATATGGCCGCTTAACATTTTTCTAACCTAATTCTGATTTTTTAATCGGTTTATTATATTGTGAACGAATACAGGGTACTTTAACCTTAATTCGTCTCTAGAACGGCAGATTTGTAGCACATTCAATGTTACACAAGATGCACCAAGGAAGGAGAGATGCTACATTGAAACTACATTTTGCCACCCCCTCAGCGCGGAACAAATAAATCCCCCCCTCCCCCATCAAAGGAAATTTGCAACGTCTTCGCAATGGAACGGATAAATATCTCTGACTGTTTCAACTCAGTTCATAATTCTTGCACTGTCTCCCTCTCCTCCCCTCAACCCAATGGAGCAACATTCTGGTTTTATACATTCATCATGCTTTTCCCAAACATCCCTTCCTTAGCCCCCTGCACCCTAGTGGCCTTTGGTACCATAGGCTTCAAGTTCAAATCCTGTCGGTAGCATGGGTGCTTTTGAGTGGTTCGGAAACCATTTTAAACTAGTCCTTGTGTGCACAAGATGACTGTAGAGCGACAAACAAACCAATCCTTGGCCCCCTTCCGATTCGGCATCGCTTGTCGAGTTTCGAACGAAACAAAGGCTGTTTTGTAAATTCCAATCACTACCAACCAAATAGTTTTAATGTTGTTAGTTTCCTATAGCTTATTATTTACTTTCTTAAATATTTTCTGATTTCTTAAAACCGATTTTGTGTTGATTGGGCAACCAGATTGTAACTGGGTGTGGTTGGGCTGAGATACTTGAGACACAGGCTCACAACTTTATTGACACACGCACAACCACACACATATAATTAGAAATATACAATATTTAACATATTTAAAGACATATAATTATATATTTTTGGATGGAATCCACTTCTAAGGCAAAAACCCGATACTCAGCTACGCACAGGATGCGCGAAATAAACTTCCTCTATGGATGAGAGTCTGTAGATCAACTGATGCGTTAAATATATTTCCTCTCGGGATGAAAGATTGTAAACTGAACTGTTATCTAAAGATACGCACGGTTGGGCTATACTTTCTCACGGGTGAAAATCTGGAGTCGAACATTTCTCTTCAGTGACACGGGGGGTTCTCGCTAGTGTGTAAGAGGAAGCACTGTTATATTATAATGAATGAGTAGATACACATGATGTATAATACACATGATATTCTAAATAGCTTATTCACGCATCAACATCAACAGGCAATATGCAACAATATTTTAGCAGTAAAAATTCAATTAGCGAGGAGGATAATAAACTTAAATGATATTTTAAATCATTACATTACAATTTGTTGATGCAAAGTGCGAAATTAATGAAGTTTAACGAATAAAAAACATACCAAAATTATTCTACGTGTCATTCCCACCTTTAACTATCGGCAAAATTGAAATTTCAAAAGAATTACATTTTTTGTGTGTGTGTGGGGGGGTGTCATAGAACATATGCACTCTCTCTACACCATACTTAACATATCTTAACACCATACTTTGCTGCCATTACAGCAGCACATCTGGATATACCAGAGAAAAAAATTACACCGCAATCATTGAAAGAGAGACATAATAGCAAAATACGATGATGCAATCACACGTAAACTGATAAAAATTGCTTTCATTTTAAAAGTGCTATTTAACCAATTTAAATTTATAATGCTATATTCATTAAAAAAAATGTAAGTAGTGTATTTTCAATTTTCATTGAGCTCTGATGTAGATGGGTTTGGGTTTAACCTATCTTCTTACCGTCCTGCCCACTGAAATTTGCAGTCAACTTTCAGTAAGTTTTTATGTGATAGGTTAACAGAGTGTCTATCACAGTTCTGATTCAATACAACAATAAATCCTCACAACTTGTATTTGACGTCACTCAGAGAGCCACTGTAGTAACCCTACAGCTAGTCAATTTGTTTTTTAACCGCAAGAAACTAAACGTGATTCCGCAGCCAGCGATTTGCTAATGAAGAAGCAGTGCCTCTTGTAAAAGAACAGAGCCCGCGGGCTGTATGCGTGGAGTGAAATTTTAACTTGGACCTTCCCTGCTGCTGAATTTTTCTTTCTTTATACGCTCATTATTTAAATAGACCAACTGAACAACGAAAATTGGTTATTCATGAATTACAATCCATTAACCCGCACTGCTTAAAATATTCATGCGACAGTGCTGGGAAAGCCGACGTCTCTGCGACTGAGTTGTGGGATTGCCTCTGCCGAGGCCAGCCAATTACCGAGCTTCCTCTCTCTCTCTTTCCCCCTTCCTCTCAGAGAAAAGGGATGATTAACGATATCTTAAGTGAATAAATATACCGATCACAGCCATTCCAACCATTAAGATTTCCTTAAATATATATCGGAAAAATGTTTTAACTCATTGGAAAATCATGAAAATACTGTAAGCCACGTCATAAAAACCTATGATCCTGATTATAGAAATTATTTACCAATAAGTAGAAATTTAATAAAAAATCTTTTTTATTGTTATATTTTATTTTTAATTTGCTATTTAAATTTTTCTATATTCTGGCGGCCTGATGGCCAAATGGCTAGTCCTGTGGCCACAGACTTCAGGTCCGAATCCCGCCGTGCCATGGATATTTGTAATGGTTCGGAATCCACTTTAAGCCGTAGGTTCCGGTCTCATATGACCGTAGAGCGTCACGGAGCCCAATCAGACTTTTCATCAAAACTGTAAAGGAGCAACTCAGCTCTAGGTACAGTGATGTGGTATAGTGTGGTGAAATAGTAGTAGTAGTGGTTCAGAATCCACGAGAAACTGTAGGTCCCGGTCTAATTAGCCCAAAAAAGTGCACAAAATGACCGTAGAGTGACAAACCAAACCGATAATTACAAGGTTTAAAAACAGTTGAGATGAGAAACTTGCCCAGAATAATAGATCCCCCTACGCCCTACTGTAGTATTAGACCGAGACCTACCGTTTAAAATTTCACCGCCAGGAACCTGAAGCCAGGAGCATGAGAAACTTGTCCGGAATAATAGGTCAGCCCTACGCTCTACAATCATATTAGACCGGTTTAAAGTGATCTCCGAACCACTCAGAAACACCCATGCCTCCGCCAGGATTTGAACCAGAAGCCCATAGTACCAACGGCCAGAATTCACCATCAGACCGCTTGTAATTACCGGAGATGAGAGCATCCCCGGGGCTAGGAATCTCCAGACACCTGAGCCTGTGGGAAAGTGCGATTTGCTTTATTTATTTATTGTTCCCACGGAATGTGGAATGCATCCATCCATGTACTCCGGTGTCAAGTAGATCTTTCTTTTAGAGCTCTTGATAAAAGCCCTGTCTCCTCCGAGAAATAAATGATCTCTGAATACTCCCCCCTCATTATTTTCGATGACGTTTTGATGAGCTTCGATCGCTTAAAAGCTTATTTATAAGACGTGATAATTGATGTTGGATGCTTGTAATCGATGTGCCACCTTCATTAGGCTTAATGAAAGTGGTAATATCCATGTCGGATTATTGATTAATTGATTAAATTGTATAAGAACTCGTATTGTATTTAAAAATATCTCAGGAAATATATATATATATATATATTTTCAGCTACGCTCAAAGAAAATTTTTTTGTGATGGTAGTAAAATGTTTGGAAAAGAATTTAATTACTTTGTAATATTCATGGCATCTTGTGTTCCACTTACATATGCCACGAACAGCCCACAATGGGGTAAAATGCTCGAAAAGTTGGGAAAAAAACTTTGGATGTTGCTATTTTTAATTTTTATTTTAAATTCTATAAATTTCTGCTCACATTGCACATGGTTAGTGTTTGGGGATGGGGTGGAGTACGAATAATTGCACACATCTAAAAACCGCAAATTTATGAGGTCATACATTTGCTCGTCAGAAGACGTTTGATAAATAATTCATTTTTCGACGGTATTTTGAAGTTTTTGTATTGTATTTATTTATATTTTATTAAATTATAAGTTATTAGGGCTTTGAATGGTTAATTTTTTTCAAAAGTTTCAACTGTATATATATATATTTTTTTTTTTTAAAAAGGCAAAATTAATTTTCCTCGAAGTTTTTTTACACTTGTACTATCTATAATATTTTATCAACAAAATTGTAGTATAAAAGCAGGGAAATCTTTTTTTTGAAATATTGTCAATCTTATACTGCCATCATTTTCTTTTTAAATTTTACATGATTTGCTAATGTTATTAAACTTAACGTTCGACAACAAAGCAATACACACGCAAATAACAAATAACAAATATATTAATTAAGTTTCTAGTAATAACGTATTTAATATTATTTTTTTATCTTAAGTGGTAAAATATATATTTTTCAGAAAAATAGTGAGTTTTCAAAATGAATTTTTGTATTGAAATTAATATAAAATCAGACATTTGGAAGAGAACACCAATATAACTCATATTATCTAATTGGTAATATCCATTCTCACTAAAATTAACTAGCGCTCTGGCTTTCAGTGACACAGGGTTTTAGCCCCGGCGGTGTCATACATATTTGTAGTCGTTCGAAATTCACTTTAAACCGTAAGTTTCGGTCTATTATGACTGCAGAGCGTTGGTCGTAGGGCTGACATCCCTACCCCGTAAAAAGAAACCATCTCGTAATTTGCCGGCAGGCAGACGGCCTTGGCTCACCAGGGGGCTGCCAATGAAGAAATAGGATATAATCAATAAACCAAATATTTATCTAGAGAAAAAAACTCATATACGCATATCTAGTGGCAATTAATGAAGCCAACTATCACATTAAGTTACTAGAAGCACAACAAAATTTTAAATTGTAACAACAAAATGTGTAAGGCTGACAACCCTACCCCGTAAAAAAGAAACATCTCTTGTCTCAAAATCTGCCAGTAGGTAGACGGTTTTGGCCCACCATGGAGCTGTTACGCCAATGAAAAAAAGAAGAATATAAATCTGTAATATCTCTCCATAGATCCAGTGTGACGAGAGCTAGATCGCTTCAGGTCCTCGCAATAAACCAAAAAAAGCTGAACATTAAATATATAAAAATCCATCTCTTCCAATGGATCCCCATGTCTAAACGCTGAAACAGTTCACATGTTGCTTTATCTGCCACCGATTGTTACACCACTCTTTGTGGAAAACAACCCATCATTTTTTCCCGTTGGTTGTAGTAATCGGTATTCGCACAAAGGAGTAACGGACGTAAAGGACAGCGCATCTGGAGAATCGCGGCTGAACATCTGGCCTTGAGACGTGAACCAGTTAGCTCTGCCCCCACTTTTAATTCGAATCGCTTTGGATTCGCGAGCTGTTGGACGATTTCGCGGGACGACGTGAAAAGAAAGGTGTGAAAAGCAGGAAGTAAACAACTCATTTTCTTTTGCAACAATCCCATTTAATGAATGCTGCAGCCGCTTTTAGGTGTGAAGCATTAATTTTTCAGGTGTCAACAACCCCCTCCCTTTCTTTTCTTTCTTTTTTTTTTTTTCCTTTACTCGGAGGGGCTGCTTTTCTGAAAAAGCTTTTTCTCTTTTTCTTCAGTGTCTAATCTATTCAAATCAGTTAGCCAAACACGGCGATGTGTCGCCAAGTTTGGCGACCGTATGGGAAAAACTGGTTTCGTTTGTACAAGCAAGAGAAAAATTTGAAAGAATTTCTCATCGATGTTTAAAACGGAAAGAAAGATTGTTAACGGAGGAAAAGGCGGGGGGCACTTGGAAAAAAAATTATGTTTATTTTTATCAGGGGTGATTTATTTTGGGAAAATCGTACCGAATATATTTTTTTTTTCGAAATTTAATGTCTTTTTAATGCGTCGAATCATGTTTGAAAAAAGATCCTTATTCAGATATACATATTTTAATCAATTACTTGGCCAAAAACACAATGTAGCGTTCACCTTTTGAATGATTGGCTATTATTACAATCTTTATATGTCTTTGTTCTATGCTCACTCAAATGTTTAAGTTGAAAAAATAAAAAATATGGATGCAATTTCGGATGTGTACGTTATTGGCGGTCGCGGTAAAGATGTTACAGAGTTAAAAAAAAAGGCATCATAATCTGTCTGCATCAAACAAATAAGTCCTATAATGATATTAGTGAAGACATTGCTGTCGGGTTCCGCAATGGGCAATTTCTTTATTATTAAATCTAAAAATAAACCAACGAACCATTTTCTACTAGGAAACTTATCGATTCCCAACAATCATAATGAATAATAATAATAAATAAATAAATACAAAATAAAAATAATAAACTCTAGAACAAAAAAAAAAAAAAAAAAAAAAAAAATGTAAATAAATAAAAAAAAACTGTCGAACAAAAAATATTTTTATTCGAAAAATGTAGTTAAGAGTTCTAATTATCTTGTTAAAATAATTGGATTGCAAAAGATGAAATTAAAAGAAAGAAGGGTGAAAGGGGAGAAAAGTACAATTTTAGTTTGGTAAAGAATATAAAAAAATGATGTGTTGATAACGTGATAACTGATGATAGGATTAAATTAATATTTACCCTTTTTTTTTTTTTTTTAAATAATGGACGTATCAGGTTTAGAATCTTGTCAATCAATGGATCTTACTTATATTGTATCAAAGGTAGAAGCTTTAGGATAATGTGGAATTGTTTTCATTCATTGGGTTTCTGTGCAACAACATTTTGCACCTACAACATAAAAATAGCTGAATATCTGGGTGTATTAAATGACCATTTTCTATCAAGGAGTTTTCCTTTCCTGACAGTCGTGGAATTTATCCATATAAAGATTCATCGAGCTAAAAATATGTGAAAACTTGGTTCCAAGATACAGTGAACTATCTCTTCATTTAGAATATCCAATGCTAAGTTCAGTGTGGAGTCAATTGTATGAGTTGGTCAACACTTGATTTGCATCCAAGCTACTATGTAGTATGCTTACCTAACTTTCTTTTGCGTTTGTATCTGCAAATCAAATGTGACATTAAAAACTATATATTTCAAAAATACCGCTCTACTATGGATCGTAAATATAAAAAACAATCAACAACTACAATAATTACTAATAAAATTTAATTCGGGATGACCATTCACTTTGTTAATCTTCAGTTTTTACATGGTGGAAGTCAATCATTCAAATGAAGAATGAATTACTCAATGAAGTAATTTATAAACTTTTCTTGTCAATGTTTTTTTTTTTTGTTGTTGTTGAACATCAGTAAACAGGGCCTGAATGGCCGAGTGGCTAGCGCTCTGGCGCTCGGTATCACAGGTATTGGGTTCGAATCCCGGTGGTGCCATGGATGTTTGTAGTGGTTCGGAATCCACTTTAAACCGTAGGTCCGGTCCTAATAGGACCGTAGTGCGTTGCTGGGGTATTGTTACTCCGCGTCCGTGGCTTATCTTCAAGTTACACGCGCCCCCTGGGTAATGCAAAGTGAGTAATGTCTGTGCAGCGCTTGCCTTAAGGCATCCAAGACCAAGCTGTCTAAGTGTTTGCCAGCTGCATTGGAACAACATCAGTAAACATATGTATTACACCACGAACAACCTACTGATGAGCGATGAGGGTGTGGACTAAGGTTAATTAGACGTGTTTACGTGTCGTAATGGTAGAAAACATGGAAAATTCCTTCTACCAGGCGCCTGACTATTTATGTGAGATTTTTTTTTACTATTATGTGAGTCGCCATCAAATATCCTCGTTTCTGAAAGCAGCAAAAACAAGCTTACCGTCAGACGGGACGGGGTCTATTGGATGTTCAAAAAGCTGGCAGGCCCTGCCATTCGATTTGTATGGGGAGGGCGGTGACGTCACTTCCATTCCGAGCATACCTTGCTCGCGACCCTCGGGGTGGGCACGATCTCCCGCAACCCGTTCTCTTGGGCCGGGTGGGCGCGCGTGAGAAACGAGGTGTCGGCCGGGAGATCCCTATCGCCCGCGAGAGCGCTTTTGTGGAGGGAGATGGGATTCCCGATTACGGAGCGCATTAGCATGCTCAGTGCGTGGCCAGACTCGATTCATCTGGGAACGCTACCGTTCGACAACATGCTTCTTTTGCCCCCCCTGCACTTCAGACACTCTGACCCCTTCCTTACAAAAGAAGCAGGCGAGGACCAGGGATCCAGTTTTTCATGGATGCAGTTGCATGAATAAGGATTTTACTTTAATCCAGTCTTCACACTTGTATTTGTTATCGGAAAGCTAGGTTTTATGGATACAGTCACATGGATTAGGAAATTACTTCATTGAGATCTGTCTCTACTTGCAGCACAAATAAATAGATGCAAATCCCACTTTTGCCCACTCAAGATGCTTTTATTGTCCCTTATGTCCTTGGATGTGGACTTCCTTATTGGAAAGCTAAGTCTTATGGATACTGTAACATGGATTAGGAATTTATTTCATTGGGAATCTATCTGTCCTTGCAGTACAAACAAATAGATGCAAATCCCACTTTTGCTCATTCTAGATGCTTTTCTTCCCTCTTCACTTCAGACACTCTGACCCCTAACAAAAGAAGCAGATAAGGAAGAGGGATCAAATTTTTATGGATACAGTTGCATGAATAAGGATTTTACTTTAAGTTTTCACACCTGTATCTGTACCTTTTGACTCCCGTATCGGAAAGCTAGGTCTTATGGATAGAGTTGCATGAATAAGGATTTTACTTTAATCCAATTTTCAAACATGTATCTGTACATTTTGACACCCTTATAAGAAAGCTAGGTCTTATGGATACAGTTGGTGAATAAGGATTTTACTTTAATCCAATTTTCAAACATGTATCTGTACATTTTGACACCCTTATAAGAAAGCTAGGTCTTATGGATACAGTTGGTGAATAAGGATTTTACTTTAATCCAGTCTTCACACTTGTACCGGTATTTGTTATCGGAAAGCTAGGTGTTATGAATTCAGTCGCATGGATTAGGAATTTATTTCATTGTGATCTATCTCTCCTTGCAGTACAAACAAATCGATGCACATCCCACAAAGTAGAATCTTACGAATCGTTTGCCAATACATCCTGGTTTACTCAGAATAGTGTTAGTCATAACGGCCTCAATTTAAAAATGTGGAAATACGCATTAAAAAATTATCCAGGAAATTTTTCATAAACATCAGTCGTACTAATCCATATATAAACGCTCAACGTTCGCGCAACAATGGAAAACACAGATTTGGTTTAAAACGGAAATTCCTGCTCAAACCGCACTGTGACCTATTCCATATATTTCCTACATTAATTACTCTGCAGCATCTGTTTTGTATTGTTGTTTTTTTTAATGTCAGTTCATTGTGATACTTTCTTTTAACTCATTTGCTTTTGGTTCTCTTATCAACACCCATCTTAAGATGTTTTCCTCCCAAAATCACATTGCCGTGACTCCTGATTCTAAACCATTCGTTTCAGTAAGCTCAGCTATAGTAGCTTGAGCTTTAGCGCTGAAGCATCAGCATTCAATATTCCAGGTCCAGTGATATCTTTGTAGAATGTCGCAGCAATGAGTAACAAATAATGACTGAGTAACAATAATGAGTAACAACTGTTTAATGATTATCAGATATTTAATGACTACTCGCTATTTAATGATTACCAGATATTTAATGACTACCAGATATTTAAATTACCTACTATTTAATGACTACCGGATATTTAGTGATTGCAAACTATTTATTGACCACCAATTGTTTAATGATTACACGTTATTTAATGACTACCAGATATTTAATAACTACCCACAATTTAATGACCATCTGTTTAATGACTATATTATATATTTAATGACTACCTACTACTTAAGGACTGCCAACTGTTTAATGACTACCGAATTTTTAATAACTACCCGCTATTTAATGACTATCAAATATTTATTGACCTCCAAGTGTTTAAATAACTATCCTATATTTAATGACTACATACTATTTAATGACTACATACTATTTAATGACTGCATACTATTTAATGACTATCAAGTATTTAATGACTACCAGATATTACCCGAACAGGATGCATAAAATAAAACATTATTAATTTTGTTAAATTTTATTTAGAAAAAAATATCTGTGCAAAAAAAATTGGAGATTTTAAATAACTTGTTTTAAATAAGGCCTTAATTCCGATACCTTTTTTTTTTTTTTTTTTTTTTTTTTTTCCCCCACCTTTCATCTGTAAGCATTTATTTTGAAGAATATAATAATATTTGGAAAATAGATTCAAAAGCAATACTGTAAATTTTTTGCCTTATTTTATTATTATTATTTTACATTTGGTATCATTTGGTGGAAATAAAAACAAGATTTAAATTGATTTAATAGGGAGGGAATAGAGGAGCGGAAATCAGATTGAAGAGGGAAAATCTCCAAGTTTTAAAGTAGCCTACAATTATATGTAGGCCTTACCAAATTTGAAAGCTCCAGGTTGAAAAATGAATTTGTATAAAAGACAAACAAACAGATTTCAAAATTTATATATAAAATAAGTAGTAGGTCCAGGTCTAATAGGATCGTAGAGCATGGTGTTACTCGCATCCGTAGCATATCTTCAAGCTACACGTGCCCCCTGGGTAGTGCTAAATGAGTAACCTTGGTGCAGCCCTGGCTTATGGAGTAAAGATAGCTGTCTCCGTATTGCCGGGGGGAAAAAATAATAAGATGAACCACTCGATGTACAACAACAACAAAAATGTTGACAAAATCGTAATCACGTGACTTATCACCCATCTTTAACTGTTAAGAATTTCAGATTTCTTTTAATGAATCATTGCAGATAATACAATAGCAATCACATGACTTTTCACTCGCATTTAATTGTTGGAAACTATTAAAAATTTCAGATTTCTTGCATTGAATCATTGCATGTAGTTACAATAGCATCCAAGTAATTATCTCTACTGAATAGTTTTTAAGTAGCAAGCGTTCATAATGAATGAAGCAAATTACTTCTTGTGTCACAAGAAGTAAAGAGCGAAATCTACTCCTATTAATATTTTCATATTGCCCTTGTTTATGTCATAAAGATGAACTGTCTCTGTATTGCCAGCTGCATTAGAATAACAACAAATATAAAATAAGCGATATGTTAATGAGTTTTGCCGTATTTGACTTAAGTTTAGCATTTTCTTTTAATTTAACTTCCTGCCCTTCAGTCTTAACATGAAGTTATTATTTCAGGCACCCTGTCCCTGCCCCGGTGGCCCAGTGTGGCGGAGGGCGGCGTCAGCAGCAGCAGCAGCTCCACGCACTTGTCCGAGGAGCAGCCCCGGCCGGCCGGCTGCAGTAAGTCTGTGGAGCAGCACCTCCTCACCACCTGCGTGGGCAGCATGGCGGAATTGGGTGAGAGCTCATTTCTTATCATCATCTCAATCCCTTCTTTTTACCTTCTGACAAGGAGTTTAATCTAGATTCATTCGTGCACGAAGAATAATGATGCATTTAATGGTGTTCTTCTAATTTATTATGTGAATGCATAGATTCAAATTTGATAGCACACTCCTTTTTTTAAATATAGTTCAAAATAATGAACTTATAATGAAATTGCCTATAAATGTACATAAACAATTTCAGCTATGTACTATAAGTTGAGGTTTTGCTGAAAATCAAGAATTTTTTCATTGTAAGGAGATTTCTATCTATTCTGTCCTGATTTCTTTGTATTCCTGAAGTAGTAATGTTGCAGACAACACAATAACATTGTATCAATGGGAATGAGAAGTTAGTATAGGAATCTTTAGGAAAGAATAGAAAGTATAGGAATATTAGCATATGGATCTTTAGGAAAGAATAGAAAGTATAGGAATATTAGCATGGGGATCTTTAGGAAAGAATAGAAAGTATAGGAATATTAGCATGGGGATCTTTAGGAAAGAATAGAAAGTATATGAATATTAGCATGTGGATCTTTAGGAAAGAATAGAAATCTTTAGGATGGAATAAAAAGTATAGGAATCTATGCATTATCTTTGTAGTAAAGGAATAGTATAGAAGTATAGGAATCTTTCAAATTCAATGAGATCCAATGATCGTGGTTGACCTACAACTCCACAGCCTATCAAGACCATGCACGGTAATTGATCGCACAACTTTTAGACTTTAACCGAAAAGGCTTTTTTTACTTCTTCTGTAATGCATAGCAACAGACTGTACATAATACTGTACTTCAATTTCATAAACGATATTACATCCGTGGGATTTGTTGCGTTTGTGAATTATTCTGTGAAATACACAGTAGACAACTAGCTTTTAAAATCACCTTTGTTATGATGTTGTTTTCAAACGTTGGTCCTATTGACTTGAAAGTAGTTTGCATTGCCAATGCAACAGTAGACATGTAAGGGATTCAGTATCATCCAAGGTGCACTACAAGGAAGCTTCTGCATTTCTACCATCTTATGCCATCGCAATTATGCACGAATGTTCTCAAAGGTGGCATTTGCGGGATTTGCACCTTCTTGCTCTAAGCCTTCTTGTCTAGTGCAACAAGGACAAGCCTTAGCCTTATGGCCAATTGGCTAGCTCTCTGACCTTCGGTATCACAGGCTTTAGGTTCAAATCCTGACGGTGATATGGATGTGTGTGAGAGGTTTCGGAATCCATGTTGACCTGTAGGTCCCGGTTTAATTAGCCTAAAGTGTGCAAAAAAATGAGCGTAGAGCGGCGAATCAGACGAGCCATGGACCAGACTACCAATTTATCGCGGCATTGATACGGAATCTTTCTGTTCATCTAGATTTTGGTTTGTTCTAGATTCGATTCATATAGATTTTGGTTTGTCTGAATTCAAACTGAAATCTGTTAGTTTGATTGCGCTGTTCCTCAGAACACTTCAACCTTTTTGGAATGTCACCCTCATGCGCTGGTCAACCTTCCAGGTATTGTTTACATTCGATGTTGCAAACCGGTGTTTTCGGTATGGTATGCCCATAAAATAGTAATAAAAAAGAGAGCGTTCCCCTTTTCTTGAGGAACAGAAGGTTGGGGCAAACATTTGCCGTTATTTCCATGCTAGAGTTGGCGCTATATTGTCCTTTGGCTTTTTTTCCGTGCACGCATTTATTTAGAAATTGTAAACATTTACGAAGCGATTCTAAAAATGCATGACATTCTTGTTCTCAATTCATACATTTAATTTACAATTTACTTACTAAATATAAACAAATACAAGAAATGTTATTTTGTTTATAGCTCTGATTATTTTGTATGAAATATAAATTAAAAATTACAAAAAATTCATTTAAATAAATATTTTATTTTTAAATCATTTTGTAGGGAAAATATTACACTAGATTGTTGTTTTGTTGTTGTTTCTTATCCCACTTGGCTGCCCAAGCCCACGAGCCCATATGGACTCATGATTGAAGGGGAAGGAAGCAGCTTCTGTTGTGATGGAGCACCCGTAGGTAGAAGCCTGACTTTTGCTCCGTGACGCTCTTACAGTCATAGAAGACCGGGACCTACGGCTTAAAGTGGATTCCGAACCACTACAAACATCCATGGCACCGCCGGGAGTCGAACCCGAAACCTGTGGCACCGAGCGCCAGAGCGCTAGACACTCGGCCATTCAGGTCCCAAATTTGCCAACACTAGAAAATTTATTAATAGAATATAAATGCTAAACATTAAAAAAAATTTAATTTACATTTATTTATAGACAAAAAAAAAATAAATAAACAATTTCTTTTGAAAATCGTTGTGTGATAGTAGATCTTTTCCTTTCTTCGCGCCAACAATATAGAGTTGTAATGGTCCATAATAAAGACCGCTGGCAAAACTCGCCATGCTAACCTACAAAGCCCAGAAAAACACGTCAAAAACTAATTCTAAATGAGTGCAATATGTTCCACAGTGAAATTTAAATTAATTTTATACCTGTAACACAAGTAAACAAAGTGATCAGTTCCATAAATATTAACGGCAGAGGGACTATGAAAAGGCTGCCATGGTTCTATCAGCCATTACATCCCTCCTGACAATGGACAGTAGCGATTATAAAAGTCACATAAGAATTATGTTTTCACTAAACTGTCAATCTCTGGCATGCTCCCCAAACTGGCAACATTTGGCTAACCTGGCACGCTCTATTTTATTACTATTCTAGTATGGATATGATTATTTTTATATTGTATTGTACTACATCTATATTATTGTTTCACTCAATGTACCACAGAGCGTTGAAAGCTTTTTAATTTAAGTCTAATGCTTTGTTTTTCATCGTAGGTGACCTCCTGCGAAGGGTGGTGCAGTACTACCAGCACATGTTGGGCTACGGCAACGGGCGTTGCAGCATCGTGTGGGGTCCCGCGGCCCTGCACACACTGTACTACTTTATGCGCTGCTCGC
The DNA here is from genome assembly GCA_021605075.1 of Caerostris darwini. Lineage (NCBI taxonomy): Eukaryota > Metazoa > Arthropoda > Arachnida > Araneae > Araneidae > Caerostris > Caerostris darwini. Next base: position 598,245 of record BPLQ01014200.1, read on the forward strand.
AGCTGGAGCACGCGGAACACGGCAACCACAGGGCGCCAGTGCAAGAACTCGTCTACGAAAGGTGCCCCATGTTCTTCTTCTGTTGTGTACACAATCTTTTCTTTTTTGCATATTTCATTCATCTTTTAATGCAGTCAAGAGATCATTCCATTGAATTTTTGATCATTGAGTTTTTATCTAATGTTGAAATCTGTTCATCCAAATGCACATTTACAGAGGTTAACTGATAGTTAATACATATCTATTAACTAAGAACTTAATTAACTAAAAACTTACTACGAACTACAAACGTACTTAACCAAAAATTTAATCTCATCTATTATTATTATTATTATTCCAATTTTGTGGAATTAAAAACCTTCCATCGAGTAAAAATTAGCTCCATCTTTTTAGAAAAATAGAAATCTCTTCGCAATTCTTTTTAATAATTGCGAACTTAACATTAAATCTTATTCAATAATGGGCAAAAATAAATATGAGGACATTATTATATTTCTCTATTATTATTTTAAAAAAATGCCTTACTGGGAAATCTTTACTTAAAGGAATGTAGAATTCATTGGATAAGTTTTCTATTGGAATATATATAACCTTCCCGTTTTACATTTTTAGGAAGACAAAGATCAGCTTGTAATGTTTACGTTTTCATTTCAAAATGCCGTTTAGCTTTGTTTATTTTAAAAACATAATTATTTTCTTTTATTAAATCCAATTTTAAATAAATAACTTTAACTTTAACTTGGAAGCATTATGTTTCGTTGGTGGTCGTTTAAACCGGAAATTAGTGGTGTATGCTTGTCATTTAAAACTAGCGGTGTGTGAAAAATTGCTCCTGCTTCTTACTACTGACAAGCATCAAAGCAAAAAAAGTACTGTGGATAACGGATAAACACGGTATGATATAGATAGCATTATAGTGTGTTATATGGGTACGTGGTTATGGTATAGATAACAATGAGTGGTAGAGATATGGGTTGGGTAGTATAGTATATATACATGGTGTATGATGTATATACACTGAAGTGACAAAAGTCATGGGATAGCAATATGCAAATTTTCAGATGGCAGTAGCATCGCGTAGAACAGGTATAAATGCGCAGTGCTTTCGCAGAGCTTTCATTTCTGTTCAAGTTATTCATGTGAAGAGGTTTTGGCGTGATGATCACCGCACGACGGGAATTAACAGACTTTGAACGCGGAATGTTAGTTGGAGCTAGACGCATGGGTCATGCCATTTCGGAAATCGTTAGGGAATTCAACATTCCCAGACCCACTGTGTCAAGAGTGTGCAGAGAGTATGAAATTTCAGGCATAACATCCCACCATGGACAGCGCAGTGGTCGACCGCCTGCACTTAACGACCGAGCCCAGCGACGTCTGCAAAGAGTCGCAAATTCTAACAGACAAGCAACACTGCGTCAAATAACCGCAGAAATCAATGTGGGACGTACAAGGGACTTGTCTGTTAGAACTGTGCGGAGAAATTTGGCTTTCTTGGGCTATTCCAGCAGAAGACCGACTCGAGTGCCTTTACTGACAGAACGACATCGCTTGCAACGACTCTCGTGGGCACCTGAGCATATCGGTTGGTCCCTAGATGAATGGAAAACCGTGGCCTGGTCCGATGAGTCACGATTTCAGTTGGTAAGAGCAGATGGTAGAGGTTCGAGTGTGGCGCAGACCCCACGAAGCCATGGACCCAAACTGTCAACAAGGCATTGTTCAAGCTGGTGGTGGCTCCGTAATGGTGTGGGCTGTTTTTTCATGGCATGGACTTGGTCCTCTGGTGCGACTGGACCGAACATTGACTGGAAATGCTTATGTTCAGCTACTTGGAGATCACTTGCAGCCATTCATGGACTTCATGTGCCCAAACAACGATGGGATCTTTATGGATGACAATGCGCCATGTCACCGGGCCACAACTGTTCGCGATTGGTTTGAAGAACATTCTGGACAATTCCAACGAATGATCTGGCCACCTAGATCGCCCGACATGAATCCCATCGAGCATTTATGGGACATCATCCAGAGGTGTGTTCGTGCCCAAAATCCTGCACCATCAACGCTTTCACAATTATGGACGTCTATCGAGACAGCATGGCTCAATATTCTTGCAGAAGACTTCCAACGACTTGTTGAGTCCATGCCACGTCGAGTTGCTGCACTTCGCCGGGCGAAAGGAGGGCCGACACGATATTAAGAGGTATCCCATGACTTTTGTCACTTCAGTGTATATGCAGGGTGTGATATAGATACAATGGAAATAAACCTCTGAAAACCTATATATGATTTGGAAATAAACTTTCCTTTAGTGCAGTTTCATGAGACATTTTTTTTTGCAGGCCCTACCTAGTTCTTCCACCCCTCATCGAATGGGTTCGAGTCGCTACAGCGCATGCGGACCACCGCCGCTCGCAGGTAGTGGACAAGGATGACGTTATGCAAGCAGCGAGACTTCTTCTGCCAGGAGTCGACTGTCCCATAAGAGAATTCGGGTGAGTTTTTTTCTTGTTTCGTTTCAACTGTATTACATATGGAATTTCTTAATTAAGTTTATATACTTTGCAAATGCTGGATACTTTAATATCTTGACTGGCAGACATATAGCAACTGACCGCTGTCCTAGAAGCATCACGAGAAGCTTTTTACATTGCAGCCACATTTCGCCGCCATACTTTTATCACTCCTGAAAAAGGGAATTCTTAATGGGAAAAGAATTGAATGTGAAAGGGAAAGAGTGTTCATGATTATATATATGTAGACTAAATTTACAGTTTTATTTCAATTGGATAGAATTTTCATCACAACCTGATATTTGGCATTATATTGATATTGGATAGCCATGAAACAGTAATATAAGGGATTTGTTCAATGCCAGAGCTCGTTCTACCTGAAAGATGTCTATTGAAACCACAGAAGATTAATGTTTTACTACGAGTAAACGGTTAAAGAGTGAATATTCCCTTGCAGGGTGTCCGACGAGCGGCTGCACTGCTGCCAGCGTTCCGAGGACCTCCTAAAGAGTGAGTTGGCCTTCCGCATGCTGGGCAGCGGGCGGACCGACCTGGTGCCCCACGCCCTGCAGCTGCTGCCCCGCGTGGACGCCTTCGACGAGCACGGCCTCACCCCACTCATGGCGGCCTGCGTTCGAGGAGACGAGGCCATGGTGCACGTGCTGCTGGACGCTGGGGCGGACGTCGACGCAGAGGTAGGTCCCATTGCTGTTTCAAAATTATGTGCTGTTTTAAATCAGAACATATAAAGTTGTCTGTAGCTTTGCTTAGAACGGTCCAATAATTGAATACTTGTATCAAAGCTAATTTAACCTTTTACTGCACACAATTATTTTTACTTCTGAAAAAAAAAATGACGTGCTTGGTTTGTTATTTTGTTTGCACATGAGGGCTAATTAGGCGGGGACCTAGAGTTTAAAATGTATTCAGATAAACTAACAAACATTCATGCCATCTTCAAGATTCGAACCTAATGCCTGTGGTACCAAAGGCCAGAGCTCTAGCCACTTGGCCATCAGGTCGCTTAAATGGAGTGTGTATAAAATATCTTCCAGGGACCTGAAAAACATATTTCAAAGTGTTTTCGACAGTTGAACCCATACATAGAGTGGCCCAATACATGGCATGAAATTCAGCTTAGAAATTTTTTTTTTTTACCTAAATTGGCCCCCTTTCCCCCAAAAAAACATTAAAAAGCCAATTTGGGGCCAAGAAGACATGCCATCCAGTTAAGAAATGGATTTATTTTAGCTATCTTTATATGGTGTTCTTTTTGGTTATCTGCTGAAACCCACCATAAAGTGAAGGGTTAAATCCGTGTTTTTACCTCAACAAACAATTCGGTAAAGTAGAAAATTTCGTATAAAATTTCTCTTACCTTTCCTTACTTAAAAATTTCTCTTACCTTTATCCAATGAACCAAAGAGGAGGTATCCGAAAGGTCGAGATGTAGTCAGTCAATTTAAATATTTCTTTAATACTTTACCTTTTTTATTGAATATATTACAAATGACGAAATGATACATAAAAATAATATTAAAATTGCGGACTCAAAAACCAGTGTCTACCACGGGTTACTACAAACAATGAAGTGCGGGGAAGAAATTCTTATACGAAGTAAGGTTACAGTTCAAGTGGTAAGAGTTCAAAGAGTAACGAAAAAGGTAAAAGTTTCAAATGAGTTCTAGATATACAGCATTTTTGACTCGTGTAAAGTTAAAAATATCACATCAAAATCGCACACTGTCTATATTTCGTTCCAAACGACATCTTGACGTTATTCTATATTCAGAAAAAAAAATACTTATACTCTTCTTGGAAAAAAAGAGTTCTTAATACGCTTAAGTTGCTGGCTTCATTTAGTACTGCTGTATTAATAAGGGAAGTACATGCAGTGAAATACATTAACAGCAAATCTAGCTCCTTTAGATAGCATTTTTTTGGCTTGCATCTGCTGAGTCTCATCATACAAGGAATCCTTATATTAATTTCGATAAAAATTTTGAAATGTGTACCACAGAGTTTTGTAACAAAACATTTGAACGTCTTTTAGACTCCTGGCCCAGGCAATGCATATCCATGTGTCAATCCCGAAACTCAGCATTGGACAGCTCTGACTTATGCAACAACACACGGACAATTACCAGTCATCAAGGTATGTATCAACTTTGTTTATTTTCCATTGTTTATATACCAATTTATAAACTGGAGTATTCATTTACCTGTTCCTTCTTTTGCCAGCTGTTGTTGGAGAAAGGTGCCAACGTCGAAGGAGGAGCAAGGTTTAGTGAAGAAAAAATAACTGTCACTCCTCTCCAATTAGCAGCAGCGTCAGGTAATTGAATTTATGTATTTCATTGAAAGGATATGTTGCTACAGCAATGTTAAGATTCAAATTTGATTTACTTTTTATTATAACAATATAATTTCTTGTGTGTGCGTCGAAAATTTTTCATTAATACGCCTATTACCTCGTGGTAAACTAAACCCAGTAGATTTATTACTTGACTCAGACTGAACTTCTAGTCTTTTCTAGAAGATTCGCTAAAATTGATGAATAACTCTCCTAAAAGTGACTAAAATCACCAAATTGGCGTTATTTTTAATCGTCCGCTTTGTAAAATGTATACGTGATGTGTTTTTATAAAACAAAACCATTTTCAGCTATAAATTTTTGTTGTTTAAATTGTTTGGTTGATCTTACTAAATAATTTAAATTAAAAAAAAATTATAGAAACCAACCATTAACCATAAATAAGCAATTATTTACTGATTTGTAAAAAAGAAAGAAATTGTATCTTTAAGTGGAAGAATGCAAAATGAACGATGATCAATGCATGATTCATCATTCAACAAAATGACGATGTATCATTCATGATTCATCGTTCATTGAAAAAAAATTGGTTCAAAATTTGTTCATTCGTTAAAAAGATTCATTCAAAATGAACGATGAATCATTCATTTTATCGGTGAACCATGCAGTAAATCTCACGTTTTAATATTTTTCTCCATTGCAGGTCGCCTGAAACTGGCAGAGCTGCTGCTTTCGCACGGAGCGCACCCTTTTTTGGCGACCACACTGCGCGATTCCCTGGCGTACGGGGGCGCTGCGCAGCGAGGTTGCTACAGCGCCCTGGCTGTTGCCGGGGCGCATGGCCAACGCACCATGCTGCACCTTCTGCTCTCTCACCCAGTGCATAAGAACAGTAAGGAGGTGTTGTCTCTCGAAGAAATCCTGGCGGAAGGAGCGTCACAACTCACGTGTGACAGGAGGCCGAACAGGCTGCAGGTGAGTTTCTTTTCCTTATGTGCACCATTCAGCAATTCTCTATTCGAAAAATAGGGTCCCTATAAGTTGGATTCACAATAAGAACTGTAGACGGAAAATTAAATGTGAATTTCTACTGGTTAAAATCTCATGTCCTAAAACGCTAGCCAATCAGAAACATGATATATTGAAGTGTCTGATTAGGTGGCGTTTTATGATGTGAGATTTTTATATCGATCATAAGATTTTTATATCCATCATCATTTTTATATCCACCCATCTTAAGAGCACTATCCAATAATATTTTTTTTTCTTTTCTGTCTGATGTTTCGAACGACATGCCCAGAACTAAAGACTTGGCTGAATAGGATAAGTTTTTCACCTTTTAGTTAGCCGCGCGGTCCAAGAACGCCAGCCAATCAGAAACACGATCTCTTTTCTAATGAAGTTTACGACTGGCTGACGTTTTATATGAAATTTTAATATCCGGGGAAAACCCACCTTAAGAGCACCGATGTTTCGAACAACGTACCCAGAACCATCGGGAGTCAAACCCGGAACTAAACCCGGCATTGAGCGCCAGACTGCTAGTCATTCGGCCATCAAAGCCCATAGAGAATCTTACTAAGCACAATAAAACAGAATGCAATACCAATATTACCGTTAAGAGCGCAATGCCATTTCTGAAAAGGGTGAGATAAAACACAATACCGAAAGGTTAAACGGAATATGTAAAAATAAAAAAAAAAGATAAAAATAGCATTTTATTCCCTGAAAAGTGGCATAATAATTTTATCTGTATAGTTGACTTTTTTCCCATGCAGAATATGATATTTAATTAATTCTTCTAAATGCCAATGGGAGAAGTGCAAAGAAGAGCTTGTTTAAAAAATAATATTGAATTGAACGTATATCTTACCTTTCACCATCTAATTAACGATTGTTCACTTTACTTCATAGGTGGTTCCAGTGTCGGTGGATGATCTGAACAAGTCGTCTGCGAGTCTCCAGAGCACAACCGATTCGAGCCAAGTGATCAAGCTGACGAAAGCGCAGCTTAAGTCTCTGCAGGAGGCCATGTATCACAGTGCAGAAAACGGACACATAGACATCACACTGGACCTCAGGAATATCGGTTCGTCTTTTCCAAATGTCTAGCTTACACACACAGTATCATATATATATATGTGTTACTTTTTTGAAAAATTCTATCGATACTTTAATATAAATAGCAATTTTTATTTAGATTTGTTTGTGTATGTATGTACATCGTACATTTTACAATAAAAATTTATATTTTAGAACATGAATATAGATATACATATTGCGGCAGCACCTATTGACCTGCTATTTCCTGCACTTCAAATATTAATTTGATTATATTTCAAGTCCTGGTTTCAAGTTACCAAATCGGCGATAATTTACAAAATATGATATGGTGACCGTAAACGTTTAAATAAAATATGACAACTTCTATTATCATTACTGGGTTATTAATTCGCTTATTTGGTGGGATCATTAAATCGACATTTTCATTTACGTCGCCAAGAGGTGGCATAAATTTGGATTTTACCCAAATATTATTAAATTTTAAATCTTAATATTTTTTTATTATTATTTTTTTGTGTAAAATTAAACATTTGATTTGCGTTAACTGATTTGTTTGGATTTCAGATATTGTCCTTTATATGGTCTTTTAATTTTTTATTTGTTTTTTTCTCTAGCTTCATAAAAGCAAATAACAGTTAAAGAATAATTGTCTGCTTTAGACTCAACTTTATTTTGTGCTTCACATTACATTTTTTAATTCAACCAAACTCTATGCAGGTGTGCCATGGACGCTACACTGCTGGATGAATACCCTGGCGATGGCGTACGAGGTTCAGGTAGAGCCAGTAATCGACCAGCTGCTGCAGGACTACCTTCAGGTGTGGCCCGAAGACTGCAGCTCGCAGTTCGTCGACGAGTGCCTACCCCTCCTCTTCACCATCTTCAGGCACAGCAAGGTGAGTTGAACACTGTCTGCTTACTGTTAGAAATTACTTTTAGCTCATCATTTTTATGTACTGAAAGGTTTGTCAGCTATGATTTTTCCATTCTTACTCCACGCTAACTATGATTTTTATACTTTGAGATCCACGTTTTCTTTTCCTCAAAAGTTTCTTTACCAAAATTTAAAAAGATAATGAGTATTCTACTATGCATCTTATGAGTACATGTCTGCATCAGCATATGTGCATAGGTGATATTTGTTATGAGAATATTTTATGGCATATACTATTCGGATTATAATACGCATATGAGAGTGATTCTGAATTGTTTCATAAGCGAATGCTTTGTTTGTTTTCAGAAGGAAGGCACTACTCTGCTGCTGGCTGACATCTTCTCCAATTGCTACAGCAAAGAATCCATCAAAGAAATCAGAGATGTGGGCTACATCGGGGGAGCAAGAATTGGTAAGTTCCCTATGTTCCTGCCTATCTGGTTTAAAAAATGTTCCACTTTCGGTAAAATCACAAAATAGGGGCCGTTGGGATTTGGTTTCAAAAATATTGGTCGCCAAAGTACGCAGAATGACGGATGCCACTCTAAGTGAAGAGATTTGCAACCGTACAACCATAACTTGATTTCGTAAAGCAAAATGCAGGCGGGCAGAAAAGGGATTTACCTTTTTAGAAAAGTTAATGGAAAAAAAAAAAAATGAACAAAAAGTGCTGAAAAATACAAGAAAATTTTAGGAGAATGAACTTTCTCCTTGATGCTAGATTTTCAATCTCATCTGCTGCATCCGCAGTCGAATGACTACAGATGCAAACTCGTTTTTGATGGAGAAAACCACGAAATTTTGACGAATGATCTCTTTACATTTTGTGCTACACCATTAAATTTTGCTTTACATCCCACATATATCCATCAGATGTATCAAGTGAAATAAATTGCTTTTAAAAATAACAGTTTTTTTAATTTTCTAGAACTTTCCAGCAGTTGAATTAAACCACGAGATTAACCTTGCCAATTAAAAACAGGTTATTATTTTTGGCCAATGAGGCATTAAGAAATACTTTGATTACCACAGTTGGTAATTATCGCCCACTTGGTGATGAAAAAAATCCAATTGCCAAATCCCAAAGGCCCTTATTCTGCGATTTGGACACACTTTCAATATCCATTCATATCTCACCTAATAAACATTTAAATGGCCGTAGTTTTAACTAATTGTATTAAAAACTTTGCCGATTATTTGTATTTATGATGATCTTACGTGATAAGTAAGGGCAAAATATATATATATTTTTTTTCAACTTTGTTTTGATATGAAGATGCTTCTGTCAATAATCATCAGTCGAAACAATAGCAGAAAACATCACTAGATTTCACCACGATAAATTCCACAGTGAGACTTATGGATATAAGCAATATGCAAAACATTTCGAATAATAAGTAAGGCAAATTTGATTTACATGATTTAAAGATTGTGATATCGATTTAGCCTGCTTTTCATTTTTAGCTAGAGATTCTCCTTCGGTGACTTCAATTATATAGTTCAGATTATATTTCAACCTGATATATATATGTCGAAAGTTATACAATATATACATTACATTTCTTTAAAATATAAATGATACGATAAAATAAAAACGCAAATAAAGAATTTGTTGCGCATTACATTAATTAAATATTTTTTTTTAGTATTTCTTTTGATTTTTTTTTCCATTATGTAACAATAAAATAATATTCGAGAATCGATGGATTAATAACCAATCCAGATAATTTTTTAGAGTTGTTGCCTTACTATGTCTTAAAAAATCAACAAGTTCAGTTGAGTCGACTATTGAACTTGTACTTAATGTATTTCAGTAGTTAACGAAATTATTTAAACTGTGCTGTCTATAAGAATATTGTAATATGAACTTTTTATACCTCTATCGATTATTACTATTATTATTGTTTTCATTTTTGGACATAACACATTTATCACCTTAATTCCTTGCCTATAATTCGTAGCACCTTATACACCTCAGGCGTAATTTTCGATAAAAAAAAATAAGAGATCTTGTATAATCCACGAATTATAGGCAAGGAATTATGATATGCCTTATTATTGTATTGTGCGTTTTATACTTCATTTTATTTCAAATGTAGTCCACTGCTTGGTATATTTCCTTATGTTAATGTGCTTTCTATTCCTTTTTGAAGATCCCACGTACGTGAACAATCCCGAGATGTCAGACGTGCAGTTCCGGGTGGAAGGACGCGTGTTCTACGCCCACAAAATCATCCTGGTGAACGCCTCCCCCCGCTTCAAATCCATGCTGTCCACCAAGTTCTCGGAGGGCGTCCCGCCTGTGGTGCAGATCAACGACATACGCTATGACATCTTCCAGGTGACAATAGTGTTTACATATAAACCTAATTTAACTCTTTTTTTAAATTAAGTATATTTTTATACATATTTCCTTTCTCTTCTTCTTTTGCCTCTATATTGTGTGCGCAGGGCTTTTTCTAAATCATCCTTGTTTCAGTTTGCAAAAGATATACTTAATACAATTTTAATGATTTAAATGATATACAATTTAAAAAAGTTTAAGACTAAAAATGAAGTGTGTTATATTTCTTTTAAAATACAGAGCTACAAGATACAGGGTGATTCTAAAGTTCCATTTTCAAAATGCTGTAAAAAAAGAATCACTCGTTACAATGAATTTAAATTTGAATTGAAGATACTTGGAGAAGGGCGAAACGGTATGGCATAAAAAAAAAGGTTCCGATTTTTCCCATCCAATTTGTTATGACCTTGCCGTGGTGGATGGGATTTCCACTAACAGTGTGACAACTGCTGAATGACTTGGAATTCATTTTTTCGTCAAAAAACCGAAACAATGAAGCACATTGAACACGATAGTTATGCAACTCATGCCAAATACGTTGTCATTTCGATTAAAAATATCACTGGCAGCCGAATTCACTTTCTTTATGCCGCTTGCAGCGCCATCTATTAACACACTTTGGAACTTTTTCTTTTATGCCGTACCGTTTCTTCCTTCTTCAAGTATCTTCAGTTCAAATTTTAACTCTTTGTGACGAGTGGTTCTTTCTTTTTACAACATTTTGAAAGTGGGACTTTAATTATAATCACCCTGTATAATAGCTTCACAGTCTTTGACATGGTCCGCTTACATTTTCATCTAGTTCTCATTGGCTTATGACTGAAGATTTAAAAAGTAGAAGAGTAACTCATTCGGCAAATATTTATTATATAAAATAAAATTGAAACTTTTCAACTGCAATTTTATTTATTTTTTAAAAATTATTATCAAACAATAGACCCATTATTACTTGAATGATCATATATCATCCATTTCCTTGAAGTTGTGTTGTTTACTTGCAGAACTATGTGATAAAGTTTGTTTCGAGATCTTGCACGATATTATGATATCAAATCCAAAATAATAGAAAAAGCTATGCACTAGTTGAATTCTACATAAACTTTAAACAAATATTTTACCAACTTTTTATTTTTGAATGAAGCATATTATATTTTTGTAAAAATGGAATAGCTCCCTCTTGTTTGTCTTATACTATTTAAATGAAATAATTTTAGATTTTTTCAAAGAGCATTACTAATATCAAAAAAATTACTACTAACTTTACTTCAATATAAGACAAAAATAAAAGACAGTAAACAATATTAAGAACTACCAATTCTCACTTATTGTTTCAAACCTTCTTATCACATTTCCGTACTTGTAATTCAGTTACCATTCGAATTCACTAAATAGCAATTTAATTTTCGTATACATTTTAAATGTGCATGTTTTATTTTCAAATTTGTAATCTGATGAAATTATTTTACAGCTTGTCATGCAGTATTTATATAAAGGAGGATTTGAAAATTGCGATATTGATCAGAACGATGTTTTAGAGGTAAGTTATTTTATCCATTCTTGCAAAATTATTCATTTATATAATCAATTATATTTTGATTTAAAAAAAATAAATAAATTGTTTAATATTTTACTGGTCTTCTTCATATTTAATTTGAATGTTAATTATTTCTAAATTCCTCAGCTCGCTTAAAATCGTCCATCAATAAATAAATTTTTATTTTTATTTTTCGATTTGCACAAATTCAATTGCTAGGATAAGCATCTTAATTAAACATGAAGAGAATGTTTGTGGTGAAACATGATGCAGAACAAATTCAAATAAATTGACTGCGATGGCCAAAAATTATATATCACTCATAGTAATAAATCAAAAGACAATATATTTTAAAAAATACATTATAAACAGGGCCATCTTAGCAATACTACCTAGAACTGCCAACTTGCAGGAAACTTTCTTAATTGTAAGATGTATATTTATAAAATTGCGAACTTCCCAAAGCTTCTTCTTCCAATCTGTTAGCTTCAGAGGTTCATTCCATGACTTTAGCCAGAGTGAATACCTCTTGGAGGTCACCACCAATTCATGCATGGTACGCCGCTAAATATCCTGGTATGTCCATACAGTGCTCCTGTCCTAGACCTGCTCAGACGGTTTTAGCTAGACTAAGGACTGGCCACACTAAGAGTTTGACCTTCAATGGAGACGAGAAGACATATGCCCTTTGTCATTGTTCGACCATCGCATCTCCCTCTCATCTCATAGATTGTATTGGTGCCTCTGTGAGGCAACTGTTGAATGAGGGGAGGACAGTTTACGATCTATTGATGCAGCATGATCTACTGGACTTGGTTTAGGATTCTAAATCAAGGGGATAAGCAACAACAACAACATATTTATAAAATTCATTTGGATTCAGCATTCCTAACTTGAAGAAGCACTTTGGAGAATACCTTATGTACCAAATATTAAAAATTTCAAAAATTCTGAAACAATGTTAAAGACAGTTGCCTAGTAGCCCATTGATGGAAGCAGGAATGTTATTAATTACTTCTTCTAAAAGAAGTAGTAATTAGTATTTTAGCTTCTTAAACACTTTCGGACATGCAATTTATATATATTTTTGAAAATCAAAACTACGATTTTATTTTAGACCAATACTTAAATATTTTTTTTCTCCCTTCAGCTGATGGCTGCAGCAAGCTTCTTTCAATTGGATGGCCTACTGCGATTCTGTGAATCTCGCAGCTCTAAACTGGTGGATCTGGATAATGTAGTGTCCATGTACATCCACGCCAAAGTATATAATGCTTTGTACTTACTCGAATATTGCCAGGGCTTTCTACTGCAGAATATGGTGGCTCTCCTCACATACGACGATTCAGTGCGAAAGCTCATCTTTGGCAAGAAGTTGCACAACCATGATGTGCTCAGTGGACTGTTACTCACTCTCCAGACGCGAGTCAGGGAGAAGTCCCCGGGTAGCAAGCCCGTGGCCAACAAGAGCTGATGAGCATCAATATCCTATTTATTTCTTTGCAATGCCTCATCGATCTTGGGACAAATATTTCCAAAATGGTAATCGATTACATTAGATTTCTCAGGTAGTATATGAGTCATAGGCATAATGACTCCCACCATCATATCTGAATCTTATCCAGCAGCTGGTCTGAAACTGGCTCTACCATTAGCTGATACATGCTCACAAGGATATTACATACTATTTTAATTATATTGGAACAATGCAATTTTCAAGATGCTAAAGCTTTTGATCCCTGTATTTCCAGGATCTGAACTATGAATCATGTGCTACAGAACAAAACGAGACAAGACAGCATTACTTTTAAATACACTTTGCCCTTTTTTTGCCAGATAATCATTCAAACAACCTGGAAAGAAAACTCAATTGACATGAAATATTGCTGTTGCAATTTCAAATTCATTGCCAAAAAACATAAAACAATATAGGCATGTATAAATATAGAATATATGTTATGCATGAAAATGGGAATCAAATATTCTGTGCATGTGGGGAAAAATAGGTTTTGTGGTTAAAGCATGGTGCTATGGTAATCCATTACCTTATGTCTATTGAAAAAAACTGAAATCTCAACATGAAAAAAAAAAAAAAAATGCTCAAAAATGTAAATAATTGATTGTTGACTTTGTTTAGAATCTTAAGGGACGTTGTTGTATATCCGATTTATGACTGTTGAGAAAGTAAAGCTCAATGATGTACAAATTTATTCTGTTTAATCCCATCCAAGTTTTTTGCATGTTGATGTTATGGGTATTGGAAACGACCCTGTGCCATTCGCTTTTTTTTTAATATTTATAGTTGTTGTTCATTGCATAATCACATTTCTTTTAGCTTTGATTAATTGAACACATACTTCCAATAGACAAATGGTGCTTTTATACAGAAAAAAAAATTGTTATAAACTTAGCAACAATGAGATTATGTTTCTCCATCTATCAATTGATGTGGCCTTATAATTAGACCATAGTATGAATAATGATACTGTTATGTCGTTTTTACACATAACAGTATCATTATCCATACTATTTGAATCAATATATATTGCATTAAGTGATCAGAATGCAAGAATCAAAATTTGTTGTATTTTAAATGCATTTTGATATTTTTCACTGGTCAATTTATTAAGTTTCAAAATGCATAATTGAATGAAATGATAATTAATCCTACATTTTGAAAAAGATTCTTCTTTTATTAGCTAAATAATACAAATCTTTTTAAGATTTGTAATCAAAATAGCTATTCATTTTTGTTAAATATAATCCTTTGAATCCCTAATGATTTTCGATTAAAATTGTTTTGTATCACGAGAAATCCTCAGTAATTAATATGTTATTTTAGTTCATTCTACGAATATATAAGTCGACACTGTACTTTTTATTTTAAAAGGTACAAAACTTAGATTGTTTAGATTTTAATATGGAATTATTAAATAATCTTGGAGGCAAAAATTAACTTCAGTATTAAAAATAACATTTGTATTTAAAATATAAAACTGTAAAAAAGACTCCACATTGAAATTAGAATAGCAGTGATAAGAAATGCTTTTCTTTTTATGTAAATATTTATTTAAAAGAATTTATTTAGTTAATGCAAACTAAGTATAATTTGCATGAATGCATTATTACAAAAATGATCAAAACAGCAATTGAATGTATATGCTTTCAATATTTTCCTTACTAAAAAATAACCAAATTTTACCTGGATTTATAAATAAAATTTTAGTTTTTTTTTCCCTTTATATTTTTTTTTATATACACTGGAAGATGTAGCTTTTTCCCATTTTGATTTTATGTAAATAAGGCAACATTAATTTTTCATAAAACTCATTAAAATATACATATCAAAAATATATATGAAAGTAATGAAAATAAAATGAACACTATAGAGATTTCATAATATATAAAATACATTAATAATGTTTTGAGAGAGTTAACTTTCAAAATTAAAAACAGAACTAGTATTTAATAAATTTCTTATTTATAAAATATCATAACATACTTCATTTTCTTTAATTCTATTTATGTCATTTTCTCATAAAATAAGTTCAAAATTTATTAGGTGGTTAATTTTTTTTTTTCATCTTTTCAATTACTTGATAAGAATAATTCTTGTTCTTTGTCTTATAATAAAAAGTTGTACAATATAGATTAATTGTAAAATGTTAAATAAACAAAATTATGTAATTGAATCTAAAAATTTTGAATTATATATAACAAGAAAATATTTTTATATTGAAATTATAAATCACATGATCCAATATTTATAAGTATATAGGTATTTCATTTCCACTTTTTCAGAAATGGCTTTTGAATTGATGGTAATCATTATAAGCTGCATTTATATCCTAGCTCTCAATTGAATACATTGTAAAAATGAACACCACAGAAAATGTAAATGGTGCCATATCTATAATATGTGCTTTTATATTTAACACATTGCTGACTGAACTATATAAATTACAAAAACTTTTTTCAATTAAAACATGTTCTATAACAAAGTAGAAGATAAGATTTTTTTTATATGAATAAAATTAAAATACTAATGTTTAAATAGTCATAAAATTAATAATATCTAATTTATTTTTATTCAAGTTTATAACTTAAATAAAGTAACCTCTCATTAATCCTGCACATTTGGGACCATGGCATGCCAGATTATTGAGCATCCATATAATTTTCAGGGCTTTATTTTTTATAAAGCCCCTAGATAAAAGTTTAAACGATTAAGCCATGTGCATATTTAATAGTTTAATATATATATATTAAAAACCCATTAAATATGCACATGGGTTAATAGTTTAAACTTGTATATATAAAATTAAAAAATCAATTATAATTATATATATATAATTTAACACATATTTAATGAAAATGCAAGCATTGTGTCCCCATTTGGAAGTCAAGGTCAACAAAAGCCCAAATTCATATGAAAGCGTAAGCTTAAATCAGTGTCGAATAATAGAATGAATCAAATGGAGATTGAAAAGATGTTACCATATTAATCACTATTATCATTCAGACTGCAATATATTTTTATTTCATTAGAATAACATAGTTTTGGTTCCAAGGTGAAAAACTGGAAACATTATCAGTCAGCAATATGTTAAAATACCACTTTGCAAATGTGTTTTATGCCCTTTTTTTTTTGCCATGTACGTGTCATGGGGTTATACTAAGAATACAGCTCTATACTGTGGAGTATTAATTGTTTTTTTTCTTCACTCCCCTACCTCAGGAAACCCACCGCAGAGGTCATCTTCAGATTTGATCTTGCTCTCCGCATGTATATTGCTTGATGCATTTTAAATATTTGTTTTGGAATAAGATTTGTAGATACTTTATGTAGTATTTGTTGGTAAATTATATTTATATGGTGTTAATAATGAGGTTACAAAAATCTTTTCAGTTTTTTTGAAAGGGTAGTTCAATAGATTTTCTTACACAAATTATGCATATGAAAGAAATTAATCAAAATTTTATACTCTGTATTGTCAAGAAAGTAATTTAATAAAGAATTTTAAAAAATTGAATTTTTAGATTTCATTCTTTCATTAATATATATATATTTTGAAATTTGCGAGAATGTTTCATTTATTACAGACAAATTATTCTGCCAAAATAGTAAAGGTACCAAGAGAAATAGATTTTAACCAACAATTTATTTTTAATGGACTACTTAAAAAACATTTTAAAACACATTAAAAAGCAATATTTCTGGAAGAACCATTGTCTCATATTTTAAATCACAAATTTTTATTGCATGCTTCTGATGGTTGAACAACTTAAGAGATTCATACACACAAATATATATATATATATATATTTTACACATACACACCAACACACGTTAGTTACCTTCCATAAAAAATTTCCAATATTTTAACTATATATATTTTCAAAAATAAAATATATGCAAAATATCAATCAGCAGCAATTCCATATTCAATAAATTGAAATATGATTATACACTTTGGTACATTAATAGAACTATAAATAGAAGAATTATATACTTAAATTTTACATCGATTTTCAGTTAAATTTTAAAATCAGGTTAAGGATTTATGGTTTATGATTATTAATAAATAACAGTTCTTGTCTTAAATTTTTTAAAAAATCCCACTATAAATGCACCAACAATTCCTAGGAATACAAGAAATAAATACATTTAAAATAAAATTTATTACCACCTTTATATAATTGAACAATTCAATAGATATATGTACAGAAAGGAATTCGGCCAATAAATTTTTTCAAAGCTTCTAACAATTCATCATATACTTTTCTAATAAAATATATTAACAAACAGCAAAATTTAGAATTTGGTTAAAATAAACAAAGCGTATATATAAGTTTCTGTGTGATTTTCAGCAGTGAAAGAGGCATAGAAAAGTGGAAAAGTATGTTTGAAATTTGATTGACGCTTTCCGAAGGTGGAACTAAGTTGCCAAAAACTGGATTCGTAAAAATATTTTTCCAACGGGAATGTATATAATTTCCTTGTGATCAAAATAAATTATATTCAACTAAAAACATGGTTTTCCCCTCAAAAGCTAGAAGAAGAATTGAGATTGCTTTGTTCACATGCGACGGAAAGTGCCCAAGTGTGCCTTGCAGTTGGGACAACGATGCTCAATATCCTGGCATTCCGGAATGCAGCATGGAATGAGACAGCATCCTAACCAGCAACTGAAAAATTATTTAATAAAACTTATTTTAAAATTTACAAATGGAATATCATTAAAACTTTTGCTTAATTACATAAAATGTTATTGAAACAAATACTTTCCCTTGAAGAAGCCTGAATAACAATTTTCAAATAGCTTACAAATAATTTTACAGTGATTTTTTTGGGTCAATAACTCCAATTATCATATGATTCTAAAACTAGAAAAACTTATTAAATGATAAAAGAATCAATGAATAATGTTACGAAAGGACACTTAATGAAAGAAGAATGTTATATATATAAATGATTAAACACTAAAAAATTGTACTAAATAATCTTTTGAAAATAATAATTTGAATCTATTGATTTTAACTATACATTATCAAGGAAATGAATTTTTGCTTCTTAAATAAATCATGTTTTACATTTTATTTAGTATGAACAAAATATATAGTTTTTACTATTATTAAGTATATAAATTTTTATATTTGCATTGAATAAATTATATAAGCAATCAGAACAAATTGTGATTAATCATAATGGTACAAATAAGGAGAAATACATTCAGATATACACTTTCATATGATACTATAAAGTATTCATTAACTATGTTTGTAATTTCTTGAAATGGCTATGTTCACAACATTTCCGACTAGGTAGTAATCAGTTTAATGTACTTCTATTTCTTCCCTGCACTTGTTCTATAATAAATTACTTCCTTAAATTAGATTTTATAAAATATTTACAATAAAAATTGTTACAATTAGATGAAGTCTTGATGCCAATTCATGTCAATTGGCTTATGCATCAATGACATTTTTATTAACTTTTTTCAAAGTAACTCTATACATCTATTTTTGTTAGATGCTCAACACAAATTACACCTCTCTCTCCCCATCGAAGTTTACAGCACCTCTGCTCATATTCTTCCTTAATTATTTTTTATAATAACCCTCTATGTATTGAGACTTAGAAAAGTGACATACACTATATATCAGACTCCATAAATGGCAAAACAACAGTAGCATTGCATTGGATTAAGTCATCTTGTGGAATTCATGTTTCAAAAGAATATAATAAAAATGGAAACATTGTATCATTCTATAACAGATTGCAGAAATTTAGAGAATTAAATTATAAAATTAAAATAAACGTTTTTTTAATATATAATTAATGGGATATACATTTAGCATGTCTAACACTAATACTATACAAAAACACTATAACAAAAGCATTGAAAAATATGCCATCTTAAATCATAACTTATATAAAAAGAAGAATATCATATTTAAGGTTCTACAACACAAACAACAGATGCAATGAAGTATGTTTAATTACCCCACAAAGACGAGTGCTCCAGAGAGCAACCAAGTAAGCAGGCCAGGGCTGGCTGAGGTCTCGGTCATCACTCGAGCAGAGCATTGGGGACAGGCTACCTGCATAGGATAAGGACCCCACTGACCTACTTTAACCACAGTCACAATAGTAGCTGAAATAATCAAGAATTTGAATACATTTTTTCAAAGTTCATTTATAATAACTAATGAAACATTATCTAAAACAAATACATTATTATATGTATCAATTCTAGATAATTCATAAATATAAAATTTATCATTAGATAAGAAATAATTTTTAATAACAACTCAAATTACAAAGAATGAATATAATATTTGAAAAAATAAAGTTATAAAAATAGAATAATATTTTTCAGAAGCTTAAGAAGAAACTATATTATTCCAAATGAATTGTGATATTTCACAAAAATTTAGAAATTAAATTAAAAAATAAGAAAATTATTTAGAAATTCTTTGGTATTTAACCCATATATACGTCTTAATATTTTCAATAGGTATATTTTGTTTTGACATTTTTAAAATTTCTACATAAAGAAATAGCACATTAAATGAGGAATTCATAAACACTTATTTTCATCAAATGTAATTTATCATTTTAATATATCTCTTTCTTTTAAGCTTCAAATTCAAATTTTTGAATCAGCCAATAAATGAAAATTAATTTGTCACACGTATTTGCTACATGAATCAAAGTTTAAAAAAGATAAAAGTCAATTTTTTTCACATAATTTTATTTATTTTATACAACTAACTCAAATTTTAGTAAGGGAAAACTAGATAATTCCAGAAAGAATTTGATGTTGTGTTTAAAATGAATCCCAATTAATTTTCCAGTAGGAATATATATATATATATATTGCATTATATAAACACATATAATCACAATACTTGCAAATAATTACAAACATTTCTATAAATTTGAGAGTTACAAAAGATTCAACACAATTATTAACAATATAAGGTTTTATTTTTTGAAGACCAATTATCAAAATCATTTTAAATTGTTGTAAATTCAAAATAATTTTCAACTAGTTTGAACTCTATTTTCCATGGTCCATATCTTATAAAGACCAAACAGTTCATAAAAGTTGAATTAAATTTTGTAACAATTGCGAGTAACTAAAAATAAAGAATAAGTGTAGATATCATTTTTACATTACAGTTTGTTATAATTCATCGAAGTATGATGTTGCTAGACAATCTAACATTTGTTGATTAAATTATCTTGCAACTTTTACAAATGAGGCAATAATAAGGAAATTACAAGCTTGAAATTTTGATAAAAACTTATGACTTAATAAATTATTTGAAAGTAATATATGAAAATTTTGATGCATGTAAACAAAGAATCTTTATCATAACACAAACTGTGAACTAAATGAAATTTTATTATCATTTGTTAAGATGAAAATTTTTTAAACTACAGTAATTTTTCCCCATAAAAAATACAGCACTTCAAGCCCATTAACCTTTAAACAAAATAATGAATTCTTTAAGGATTCCATTTTAAAAATATAAGTACCTTTATAAATGACTACTTTTCTAGTTTCCTCATTAAATAAATGCAAACTTTAAAAACAACTTTATAATATTGATTTCTTTAGCTGTAACATTGGTGTATATAGAATATAGAAAATTTTCTAGGCAGTTAGACATTGAAGAAACAATATATGAAACATTTTTAAATCAGAAAACTACCAAATTTTAATGAACTTTAATATTTTTATAATTTATCAGTTTTTACTTATTTTCAACTTTTCCTTGATTTTCCTTTCTGTTTTTAATTTAACACTTTTTATTTTATTTGTCCCTCATAACTTTTTTTTACTATGGTTAAATATTAATTACATAATTCTCTTAATAAAAAACTTTTCATGCTTGTTGGTTTAATCTCAACCTTTACTATAATGATTCCAAAAAGGTATTCTTAAAAAAAAAAAAAAAAAAAAATTGCATACAAATTAAACTTGTTTATTTAAGAAAATATAAATGGTCTTTATAATCTATTACATGAAACTTACGATGTACATCTTTAAAAAAGTAATTTTATTTCTGTTAACTCATTATTTAAAAAGTAATGCTGAATTAATGTTGAAGAATTAAAAGTATCAAGAAACATTAACAATTTGCAGTTTATTTTATTGAAGCTTTTAATACACGTTTTTTTTTTAAGCAGATAAAAAAAAAAAAAAAAAAAAAACGAACTTAGATAAATATTTTTTTAAAGCCAATTCTGTTGAAATAGAAAATCTTTACATTTTTTAATAGATAAAAGATTAAAATACATTGAAACCTACTTCTGTTAAAGTTTTAATAAAAAAAAAAAAAAAAGTCACTCCTTTATTTCAATACAGATTAAATATATTACGAGCTTCAAAAAGTAAACTTCATCAAAAATTAAAAATATATGAAAATAAAAAGTGGCATTACTTACGAGGACCTCCAGCTGTTGTAGGGGCACCAAGAACCACAGTAGGAGGGGCTTGGTAACCTTTAAGAACATTAAATAAAAGGCATCTTAATTTAATAGTATATTTTATCAAAAATCCAACTAACACTGAAAACTTATACATGTTAAGAAAATTAACAATGACAATACACAATGTCATGCATATCTAACACTAAATTACTATTATTGCAACTGTATAAAAAAGTTTTATTTAAATAAAATAAATTAAAAATAGCATGCAGTACAGAAAAACTTAAATTTGTGGAATTATTAATACACAAATAATGTCAAATAAAAGGTTTAAGATTTCTATCGTTGCCAATTTAACAAAATAATCAAAACCTTAAAATTTTTTTTTTACAATAAATATCAATCTAAAAAGACTGAAATAACCCACACAAGATAATGAACAGAAAATAACTGTCAATATTTCATTTTTTATTTACAGTTTCTGAAGGTATTAAATATCTCATTAAATCCTTAGATCTTATAACTTTTTGCAAAATATTAAGAATAATTATTTAAAGCACAGCATTATTTAAAGAAGTTATGTAAACATTACAATCAAATAAAAGTCTGTATTTATTTAATATTCTAAATTTTTTTTTATTTATTTATTATTTTATTTTTTATGTTTTAATGCATAAATACCTCAAAGTTTCCAATCAGTAAGATTTTTAAAGATAAGACTACTAATTTTTTAATTATTAATGAAATGACAAGAATAATACAAATACAATAGAAATTTCTTTTAATACAAATTCCAATCAATGCATATTTTATAGAATTTATTAATTATATCTACAATACTTTTATTAAGAGTACCTCATAAGCTTTTTTTTTATCATTTGACCACAAAAAAAATCTGAAATAAAAACCTTTGAATTAGAAATGCTTGCTATCAAAATACTTCTTTTTTTTTTTTTTTTTTGGATGGGAAGGTTCAATAATTAAAAATAATCTTCACTGGCACAACAGCCCCATGGTGGGCTAAGGCCATCTGCCTACTGGCAGATTTCGAGACAGGACTTCGAGAATTTTTCTTTTTACAAGGTAGTGTTGTCAGCCTTACGCCCAACACTCTACAGTGATATTAAAGCAGGACCTATAGTTTAAAGTGGATTATGAACCACTACAAACATTGGACTGCTGGGAGTCGAACCCTCAACCTATGACACCAAGTGCCAGTCACTCAGCCATCAGGCTCAATTAAAAACCTGTCTTTTAAATTATAAAAGAGAACAAGAGTTTAAACTTAAATGAAAGTAACAAAATGATGTTATTAGCATCATGGACATCTTTACAATAGGAATAAGAAAATTAAATACAGAAGCCTTAATTTATGATGCTCAAAAATTATATATAAAACTGATAACTGATATATTATATCCATAAATTACTTTACACAGAGCTTATATTTAATGAACATACAATCATGCAAACAGCTGTCAAAGTTATATTTGTTTAGACTTTGATCACCATACAGATTATTTCCGACTAATCCAAATTATTCTGAAACTCAATATTTTACTCTTTAATTTTATATGTCAATACAGATACAGTTGCAGCTAAATAAACTGACATGCATCTACTTCTAAAACACATATAATAAATATGTTGATCCCCAACCTGTGTTCATTGGACAGTTCATGTATGGGTAGCCTATAGGGAAAACATAATGGGTTATTTAGGAAAACACAGTTTCATTTATTATTTTTTTTGTAAGAATACAATTTAGAAAACATCAATTTTTGTCCGAGAAGATTTTCCACGATAAACCAGATACATTTGTGGCTAAATTAATAGACTAAGTATAATTTTGTCATATAGAAATTGTTTTGACAAAAAATTCCTTAAAACATACTACAGCTGATCTGAAAAGTTATAAAACAAAATATATTTATCAAGATATTAGGCATTTAAAATTCAAAAACATTAAGTTAAATATTAAATGCCATTTAAGTCAATAATATTCATTAATTGTCATTGAAAATGTTATAAGAATTGAATCATGATTTATTACACATCATTTCAGTATGTTTAGAAATTTAAATAATGTATTATCAAAATAATATTGCTAGCTATATAATTTTAAATATTGAAAAACATAAAAATCTCCATTAAAAATATTATTATATTTTAATTTTAAGAAACCAAAAACCAATTAGTGGTTCCATTTCAAAAATGGAACCACTAATGCTTCACTATGTTTAATAGTCCCAAGATGGAAAATATTTTTTTCTTTCTAACTATTCTTTAAAATAAAGTTTATCTTTCCTTAATAACACATTGGAAGATAAGATTTAGAATGGAATAAATTACAGCAGAAATTTAAGAAAAAAAAAGTATAAAAAGCTTCATTATTCTATCAGTAATAAATTATCAATACTTTATTATAGAAAATATTTTTTTTATTTATATTGTGAAAAAATAAATTCGACTAACAATAATTATTTTTCTATAATAAAGAAATTTTTTATTCCTTAAATATCTCTAAGTAAATGTAATACAGAAATACAATTAATTATACAACAAAAGGAATAAATAAAAAAAAAAAAAAATTGAAAAAATATTTATCTACATTCCAAAAAATACTCAAAATGCATTTTAATGAAAAAATTAATTATTATATTTTAACTGAATATAGGTGAACAACAAAAATGAAAGAAATCAACTATTTGCAACTCATTATTTTGAACATTACAAATTTATCTTTATGTTTACAAATGAATATTTTAACCACCACATTATTATTATTATTAGCTCCCAAAAATGTGTTCACACACTTTCAAAATTTGCAGAACAGGATTTCCATGCAATTCTGAACAAAACACCAAATTTTTTTTTTTTAAATTGTATTTAAATTTTTTTTTTTTTAATAAAAATGTAAGGATGTAGAGAATGAACACATATGAAAAGTGACTGTAAACCAAAACCTTTTTGGATGAATTCATAAATAAAATTATAGTCTTTTTCATTTTAACATTTTAGCAACTTAAACTGTTCAGCTTTAATATTTGCTTGCTTTTCCCATTATTTTATGCTATTTATTCTTTAAAAATGGCTCATAGTTGCAAGGAAACAATGGAAAATATTTGAAAACTAATTATTTTTATTATAATAGTGAATTTAGAATATTGTTAGTACATTTATTCTAATCTAGAGTGCAATATGTAATAAAACCTTTTAAAGAAGAAAATCAGATTCAAACCAAGAAAAGAAGAAGTCATCCAACAAAGTTAACTTTATGCAATGAGCAATATATAGTTAAAAATGTACTAAAAAATTTCTAAATCAATCCCGCCCAAGGCTGTTTAAAGAGCTCTCAGACCAAGAGCTCTAAGATAACATACGCCTTCTGCTCAATGAGAATTTTTTTTAGCACAAAAAGTACTAAAGCTTAGGTTTTCTTACAAATCAATAACAAATAAACTTGAAATATAATAGAATCTTGACTTATTTATTGATAAAAGCAAATTGAAATTTTGGTTCTAATAAACATATAATTATAAAAAAGAAAAAAATAAGGAATTAATCCCAAGAATTTATAACAGCGTCTTGTTCATGGCTTGCACAAGGGTTCATGCAGATCGGGGGTAAGTAATTTGGCCCTTATAGCATAATGAATGAAAAAAAATTCTGATGCAACTGGCAATACAGAGATTCATAAGTAAGGACTCCACTAACATTACTCATTTAGCACTACCCAGGGGGCACATGTAGTGTGAAGATATGCTACAGACACAATTAAAGCTACCCCCACAAAGTTCTACGATCATATTGGACGGGACTTACGGTTTAAAGTGGATTCCGAACCACTACAAATATCCATGGCACTGCTGGAACTCTAACCTGAAACTTGTGGTACCAAGTTCCATAGCGCTAGCCACTCAACCCTGAATGATAAAATAGCATAATGGCATGCCATAATGAATCCTACTTTTTATTTAATATTTAAAAAAACAATTTAAAATAGAAAACCTAAAATTTAAGCACTGGAAACAACTTTGTTTTTTTTTGAAGATAACAATCCTAAGGATACAGCTCTCAATATTGTGACATCTAATTGTTCACAAGTATTAAAAACCACACTTCAGTCACTGGATTTAAACCGAACATGTTTGTAGAGAACTGGAGGTTAGACTACAAAAGTAAGTCAGTAAAACAAAAACAAAACTGAAAAACAGTAATGATCATTGAATGGAAAGATATTAATACTGAAATTACAAAAAAAAGTCCAAATGCTTAAAAGCTGTTTTGAACAGTACAGAATTTGAATCCTACTAAACACTAATTGACCGAAATATTATGTTGACTAATATGCAGAGATTTTTTTTAAATGTATAAACACTTTTGTAAGGTAATTGTTTCTTTTTGATAATAAAGAAAATTTTTTGTTCTAAAATCCACTATGTCTTAAATATTTACAAGTTATACAAAAAATCATGTTTATTAAAAAATTTTATTCTGTAATTTAAATTTTTAATTATGGATAAAACATTTCATTAAAATTTAATACTTTTGAAAGTCACTGTAAATATATTAAAAAATTCATAGTATATTGTTTATATATTTATTACTTTGTATTATTTTATTGTTTGTTATATAAAAAAAATTTATTAAAGAAAATGAAATAGTCTAATTTTAAAAAGCAACCCGAAAAAAAGTTAAACAGAATGTGTGTGTGTGTTTTCGGCACTTTTAATGTATATTTTGTCTCATTTACAGACATCATAAAATAAATTAATACATTTTGTAAAGCAGAAATTTTATTATTAAGTATTAAAAGAACTTTTTAAATAATACAGATGGTGGTAATATAAAGGTAGCAAGATCAAATTTTCAAATAGATCAACAAAGATAGTGTAACACAGTTTCATTCTATGTCACTGTTAGCCATTTGACAACATATATTGGTTATTTATCAAGGGAACTAATAATATGAAAGAATCATTTTTATGAAGAATAAAAGATGCGAAAGTTACAAAAGGAAATAAAGATTACCATTAATCTATAAAAACAAATCGATGGAATATGAAACAGAATAAAATTATAAAAAATTAGTTTACCTTCTGCCATATAGGGACCAGTGGTATAAGCAGGAGGTGGATCCACTGGAGCATAAGGGGGAGGAACTTGAGGAGGGACTTGTGAATATTGAGCTTTCTCAGCCATATTTACTGCAAATACAAAACAATATTTTAGCACAGAACAGATAATATAAGTGGATTTTTAATATAATAATTACAATTATACAATGTCTAATAAACATAGTTTTTTAAAGGACAAAAATTAACAGAATTACATGATATTTAGAAATAAAACACAGCACACACACACATATATATATATGATCAAACGCATATGAAGAAGTGACAAGATTTAGCTTGCTGAATTTTACAGTTTTTACTTATTTTTTAATTGTTTTAATTTAAATTATTAACGGATGCTAATTGCAACATCAACATTGTGTTCTACAAATCCACGTTTACAAAAAGTTTCTTATAACTGAACATTTCAGACTTCCTGAACAAAATCGAATGCCCTAGTTTATTTATTCATTATTATTATTTTTAGTATTTAGGAAATGTAAAGATCACTCTTCTGTTAGTAGAACTACAGAATCAAACCCCTAAATTTTTCCCAAAAATCTGACTATGGAGAATGATTTACAACAATTTTATATTTATGTATTTTTTTACATTTTAATTAAAATTTAATAATAAATTTATATATTTTTCCCATTAACTATTATAATACTTTAGAAAATATATAAGATATGCTCCAACTGAATAAGCATTATTCAGATAACTTGAGTTATCATTGTTCTAGTATTGGTAATATATTAGCTGCGGAAATATAATATTAGTTTAACGAAAGTATATATGCAAGTATCTCAACATAGTTAATACCAAAAAAATTTCATTCATAAAACTAACAAAAGTAACAGGAATAATAACTTCTTTAATACAACAAAGAGTATCAATTAACTATATCTATTTCTATTAAAGATATGTCTGGGATCTTATAATTCAAGAGCTAATTGAATGAGATCGATTCGAAGTATGGCAATGGCAGCTGCAACTGCAAATTTTCATGAATTTTCATGTTGAAAACCGCATTTTCAATTATTTGATCAGTTTTAAACTATCAATCTAGTTTTAAAGAATTAGGATTCCAACATAAAATTTAAAAAATTCATCAAAATTAGCTTTTTTTACCCCTCTTTTGTAATTAGAATAAACCAAAACAATCAAATTAAAACTTATTTATAATTCTCAATTTCATCTCTTTTCCTACATAAAAACTTATTTAAGGTGTCAAATGATTAAATAAACTACTCCTGATAAGTAGGACACTATTGATAGAGATATTTGATAGCTCTCAACAATTAAGGTTGTTATTTTACAGATGTAATTACATACTGTGTATTATGCACATATTATTACAAATTAAAAAATTTGTATGCTGGATATTTTTTGACATGTGTAAGACAAATAACATATTTCACAACTTTCAGAATTAAATATTATATAAGAAAATTAACATAGTTCCCAAAAAAGAATTCATTAGCCTTAATATTTAAAAAAAATAGGTTAAGGTCATTCTTAGAGGAAATAGAAATAATTGACATTAATTTCAATGCGAAATTACAAATAAACATTTGTAAAATAACTTTAAGATAATGATTCGTTAAAAGAAATTGTAATGAACTACTAAAATGAAACACTAGTAATATTTAGTTAACAAAATTACATTTTAACATTCTAAAGTTAACTAATTGAGTAATAAAAAGAAAAATGGTCTTGCCAATGAATACACACAATTTTTTTTTTTAACAGATAAGCATTGTATAAATTAAAAAAAAAAATAATAATAAATAAAAGTTCATTTAAATAATTCATGATATTTTATACCTATAACAAAAGCTCCAATTAAATCAACTTTATAACTAAAAATGAAGATGAGTGTCATTAATGAGATTTAAAAATAGAGCAATATAATAGGAGTATTAAATTAACAAGTTTTAACACTCAAAACACTTAAAAAAGAAAAAAAAGTTTATAAGTTTATTGCAATCAATTACATTAATTCTTTTTATGCGGCTACTTGTTTAACATTAAAAATTCATTTTTTTTCTTATGAAAACATATTTAAACACACACAAACATATATACACACCATATACAGAAATTAAAATATAAAATGGGCAAGTATAATTTATGGCGCTACAATAAAATTTGTAAGAGAAATTTATTAAGAATTATTCGAAATATTTATTAAAAAAATAATTAAAATTAACCAAGACTATTGAAAACAACGTGCAAGAAATCAATATAGATTTTTCCCTGACAAAAAAATAACAATAATAATAACTTTAATTCTATATATTACACATGAAACAGGATATTTAAAGTAGAGGAAGAAACAAAAATTTTAAATAAATTTTATAAAAATACGTATACTATGCAAAATATTTGCTCTTGGGCTTTAAAACTCAAAAAAATTTATAGAAGAATTTTAAAAAACAATAGTATTAAATAATTTTATAAGAAGTTTAAATATTTTAAGGAGATAATACAATTAATAATAGGAAGAATTAGATATGCTACTGAAGAAATATAGTCTTGGTATGCGTCACTACAACCACATTCATCTTAAAAAAAATGAATAAAAAACTAGTTTCAACTTAATTTATACGTTTTAAAATTTTAACACAAGAACATTGAATCATTTTTTTTACCTAATAAGCAATTAAAAAATGTATAACCAACACAAAAGCAGAGATTCTTTCTTCAGAACAGGGCGAATAAATACTGTTACATTCAGTCTCGATTGTTTACTTCACTGACACCTTTCATTTAACACACAAACACGATTAAGTGACGAAACGGAAACTAGAAATTTCTAAAACGAACTGTTTTATTCTCTCGAAAGAGGGCACTAAAAATCGGTAAAATTTCAAAATTATTATGCTAACAAATGTAAATTTGCTTGAGCTATATTTTTTGTAGTTAAGTTTAATGTGAGTTTAGTAATATTTTGCGATTGTTTAACTTTTTAGACTTATATATTTAGCATTTATTTCTCTATTTTGAAAATAAACAAATTAAAAAAATAATTGGATGATTGTAACAAAAGTAGGAAATTTAGTTTATATTACAAATTAAGTGCATATGGGTAAAAAATTTTTCAACTAATATTTATTAAAAATGTTTTAAATACAAAGGCATCTTTTTACTTTACAACTTCAGTGTAATAGATAACTTTTTCCAAAATTATTCAGCAATTTTTTGCTCAAAAAAGGCGATCCATATTTCTGGCAGTCTAAAAGTTTTGTAGATTATAATCAATTCAGTATTCGAGAAAAATATAATAAAAAGTTTGATATTCTTTTTTATGTCGTTTAGAATTAATATTGTTTTTCACGTAACACTAGTATTTATATAATGACAAATATCATGAATGTGCAGATTCATAACATCTGTATTTTTGTTCATTTATATATCTAAGACAAGTATAAAATACTTGTACAATGTAGAAATACAATGTACAAATTTCTATATCTAAGACAAATATAGATGTTTTTGTGGATTATTTTGAGTAGACAAAAGACTCACAATTTTGCATAAATCTCAAAGCGCCTATTCAAGTCAAGTCAAGTTAAGTCTCACAATTTCGAGCTTGATCAGTATCTACTGATTACACATTATACTATACAATGTTTCCCCCCTTTCTGTGTATATGATGGCTCTTCGTTCCGTTTTTTTTTTTTTTTTTTTTTTTTTTGTCTGAAAAGTGCTTGTATACAGAATGGAAAGAAATATACTAGTATGATACCTCCAGTGGCATTCGACTGAACTTCCAAGTTGAATATAAATTAATAGCAAATTTCTTAATTGCTTTTAATAAATTTTGGTTTCCTTCATGAAATTTAATTCGTTATTATCTAATATGGAATCAAATTAATATTTTTTGTATGAGCAATTCAATAACGGTGTATATACAGAAAATACATATGGAAAAAAATATTTGTGTCTTAAATATTAGCATATATTCAGATAGTTTATATCTTTAGTATTTTTAATTATTTAATAGTATCAATAATTCAAAATAATAGATTATAATAAAAATTTCATCTTATTCTTGTTCAGCTTTGCATCGTCTTGATGATAAACTATTGTTTATTTGCTGAAATGTTTTTGAAAATTTTTGGCTACTTTATGTAAGATAGTTTACCACAATTATGGCAAATAATTAGTAGATTCACCAATACTCAAACTGAAACCCATGAAGTCTAATGCAGTACACTGATAAGACAGAAAGGGAAACGAGATCTTTCTAACATAACTAGCTCATTTTTGTATTAAATATTAAATAAATTAAAAAAAAAAAAAATTTTACAGCCTGCTGGAAAGTGTTTCTAAAGTAATGTCTATTTTAAACGGATTTAGTTAAGTTTATATTAAGGCCATAATAGTAGTTACAATTGTAAATTCTCAACACCAAAAGCTTAATGTGTATTTACTCGTGTGAAACAGTTTGGAAGTTTTTAAATGTTCTGGCTGAATGAATTTCTTCTCTCATTAAAAAGGAAAAAAATTTACATCAAGATATACTAGGCTTGTATAAGATAATTTTATTAATAAAATGGATGCCCGAACAATAAAAATAATTTAATTAGCCCGAAAGAGAATAGGAGCATTAGGATCTGTATAATTATGCCACATAAAATTGTGTTTTCTGATAGGTTAGTGGATAGTTCAGTAGACAGATTCGCAAATTGTAGTTATCAATTTAATGGTATTTTCACAACAAAGAAGGTTTTTTTTATTCTGTATTATTTTTGAAAAAGATGTCGAAGAAATTCCTTTATTCTTTAAATTTAATTTGTAACATTAGATAGTTGAACAGTTAGAAATAATTTGTTTTATAATTATTTTTTATTTAAATAAATGAAAAGATCTTGTTTATTATTTTCCATAATTATAAGGATATTATATATTCTTTTATAACCATACATTAAGGCAAAGTAATTATTATTTATATTATTTAAATTCGAAATCACAAAAAAGAAATACGTTTTTCTTTGATGTCTTAGTGCGACATTTCAACAAGTTTTATAAATATTCTGTATTAAATTTATCCCATAATTAAACGATGCATTAACATCGTGTTTACGTTCTGAAAGTGTAATATATTGCATCGCATTTGAATGAACTTTTCTTACAATATATCCTTAAACTATTTTCTATGATATTTACAGCTGGTAAATTCGTAAGCCACGTCAAAAGATTGACGTGTCTTTCTTCAAACCGTCTTAGTGCTGCATTAGAAATGTAGCATGTGAAAAATGGAATTACCTTTTTACCTCAATAAATTAAACAATGAGTTAAAAGCAGTAAATATAATCGTATTTACTTCTTATGTATTCAAAGTAAAGGTGCATTGACTAAATCTGTCTTTTAGGAATAGAATCTAGATCTCAATTCTAGCTTTCAGAATAGCATCCAGATCTGTTTTGGGAAGCATAAATCTAAATTCAGAAATAGCTTCCCAGATCATTATAAATCTATCTTTGGAATTTCTGTTCCATCTCATACACCCGTCTTTCTTAAATCACTTCAATAGCACAGTTTAAATCATCAGACTCTCTAGATTAAAATGTTTCTCGCCTAAAAATAGGATATATTCTGAGTTTACATTGTACTCCATTAACTTTAATAGTCTTCTGTACGTATCATCTGATACTTTTGGGCCAAAGCTGTTATTTACTGATTCCCTTTAATGTATTTGTGATATCATATTTGTTCAAAACACGCTAAGCAGTTGACTTGGGAACATTTTTTTGTTTGTTTGTTTGTTTAGCCGAGTGATTAGCACTGTGGCATTTGGGGCCTTATGTTTTAGCTTCGAATTCTGGCGGGGTGACGAATGTTTGTCAGTAGTTCGAAACCCGCTTTATATTGTAGGTAACAGTTGCAATAAAAATTTTTAATTTTTAATAATTTAAAGTTTAGATCACAGGATATTTACCAAAAAAACTAGAAGAAAAGAAATTCACACTAACTATTAGATTTTTGCTCCGTACTTATATAACTAGCCCCCTAATAAGTTATCGATTCTTCCGTTTCCGCAATTAAATCTGATGTTTGCATTTCACACCATCCGGGCTGAGCCTATACATATATATATATAGACTCACCCCGGATGGCGTGGAATGGTAAAATATAGTATATATATATATATATATATATACTTGACAATCTAGAAAAAAAATTCTTGATATACACAAAGTTTTGAAATTTTTTGCTTAAAAAAAAGGCAATAATGTAATCGATTATTTTAACAGATAACATTTAGATGCCTTTTTTTTTAAATATAAATATTTATTACTCAATCAGCTATTGTTACATTTCATTACATGTAGTAATCAACTGAGTAGTTAATGATAGTTTATAACTAAGTAGTTTATATTTTAATTCTGAGTAAAAATGATTGTTAGTTATAGATTGGATTGCTCATAAATAATAACGTTGCTCTTTAATGAAAAAAAGAAATTCTTATAAAGATGCATAATAAATATTCTTACTGAGAGAGAAAGGGGTCGGGGTGTGGAACGAGAAGGAAAAGTCAGAGAGCAATCGCATAGGTACAAAAACGTAAAAAAAAAAAAATAATAAATAAAAAAAAAAAAAAAAAACCCACGAATAGAAATTAATGATGTCAGATCATGAAATGCGCTGACGCTTGTCGGGTCTCCAGCCGTGCTGTGCCTTGCGCCAGTTACAGCGTGGAATTATTTATACTGATGCATCGTCAAACCGTCACCTTGGAAACGTTTTGCACCCGTTTTCGGATGATTTTTTTCATTTGAGCTGAAAAGCATGTACCGAAATCTTGCCATTCATATTTGATTGGAGTAATAAAAACTTCAACATCGTCCAGTGTTAAATAAATATCTTCCTGTTTAATAATCTCGTGATAGATCTAGAGCATTTTTAAGAGAGATGTTTTTCATTGACATAAAAAACAACTGTAAAAAAAAAAAAAAAAAAAAAAAGTTATTTTACTCCCAAGTTGAAATTAACCGGATTGATATCGTTGGTAATTTAGAGAATAAACACATTTTTTTTTTTTTTTTTTGTGAATTTTATGATTTTATCTCGTAATATGCTACTGGAAAATTCAAGGGAAACTTTAATTATGGAAGTTAACGTTTTAATTTAATTTTGTATATGTACATATATATTTTCTCCATCCCTTAGAATTTTAATTAAACATGTGTGTTTCATTTTATGATTTTATCTTGTTAAATGCTACACGAAAATTCAAGAAAAAGTTTAATTATGGTAGTTAACATTTTAATTTAATTTTGTTTATATATATATTGTCTTCATCCCTTAGAATGTAATATACAAACATGTGTGATTCATTTTATGATTTTATCTTCTAATATGCTACTAGAAAATTCAATGAGAAATTTAATTAAACTAGTTAACATTTAAATGTTTTAATTTAGTTATATGTATATATATTATCTTCATCCCTTAGAATGTAATATACAAACATGTGTGATTCATTTTATGATTTTATCTTCTAATATGCTACTGAAAATTCAATGAGAAATTTAATTAAACTAGTTAACATTTAAATTTTTTTAATTTAGTTATATGTATATATATTATCTTCATCCCTTAGAATGTAATATACAAACATGTGTGTTTCATTTTATGATTTTATCTTCTAATATGCTACTGGAAAATTCAATGAGAAATTTAATTAAACTAGTTAACATTTAAATGTTTTAATTTAGTTATATATATATATATTATCTTCATCCCTTAGAATGTAATATACAAACATGTGTGTTTCATTTTATGATTTTATCTTCTAATATGCTACTGAAAATTCAATGAGAAATTTAATTAAACTAGTTAACATTTAAATTTAGTTTTAATTTAGTTATATGTATATATATTATCTTCATCCCTTAGAATGTAATATACAAACATGTGTGATTCATTTTATGATTTTATCTCGTAATGTGCTACTGGAAAATTCAATGAGAAATTTAATTAAACTAGTTAACATTTAAATGTTTTAATTTAGTTATATGTATATATATTATCTTCATCCCTTAGAATGTAATATACAAACATGTGTGTTTCATTTTATGATTTTATCTTCTAATATGCTACTGGAAAATTCAATGAGAAATTTAATTAAACTAGTTAACATTTAAATGTTTTAATTTAGTTATATGTATATATATTATCTTCATCCCTTAGAATGTAATATACAAACATGTGTGTTTCATTTTATGATTTTATCTCGTAATGTGCTACTGGAAAATTCAATGAGAAATTTAATTAAACTAGTTAACATTTAAATGTTTTAATTTAGTTATATGTATATATATTTCTTCATCCCTTAGAATGTAATATACAAACATGTGTGTTTCATTTTATGATTTTATCTTCTAATATGCTACTAGAAAATT
This sequence comes from Caerostris darwini, assembly GCA_021605075.1. Lineage (NCBI taxonomy): Eukaryota > Metazoa > Arthropoda > Arachnida > Araneae > Araneidae > Caerostris > Caerostris darwini. The sequence continues at coordinate 633,431 of BPLQ01014200.1, forward strand.
CAATGAGAAATTTAATTAAACTAGTTAACATTTAAATTTAGTTTTAATTTAGTTATATATATATATATTATCTTCATCCCTTAGAATGTAATATACAAACATGTGTGATTCATTTTATGATTTTATCTTCTAATATGCTACTAGAAAATTCAATGAGAAATTTAATTAAACTAGTTAACATTTAAATGTTTTAATTTAGTTATATGTATATATATTATCTTCATCCCTTAGAATGTAATATACAAACATGTGTGTTTCATTTTATGATTTTATCTTCTAATATGCTACTAGAAAATTCAATGAGAAATTTAATTAAACTAGTTAACATTTAAATTTAGTTTTAATTTAGTTATATATATACATATTGTCTTCATCCCTTAGAATGTAATATACAAACATGTGTGTTTCATTTTATGATTTTATCTTCTAATATGCTACTAGAAAATTCAATGAGAAATTTAATTAAACTAGTTAACATTTAAATGTTTTAATTTAGTTATATATATATATATTATCTTCATCCCTTAGAATGTAATATACAAACATGTGTGTTTCATTTTATGATTTTATCTTCTAATATGCTACTAGAAAATTCAATGAGAAATTTAATTAAACTAGTTAACATTTAAATTTAGTTTTAATTTAGTTATATATATATATATATTATCTTCATCCCTTAGAATGTAATATACAAACATGTGTGTTTCATTTTATGATTTTATCTCGTAATGTGCTGCTGGAAAATTCAAGGAAAAATTTTAATTAAACTAGTTAACATTTAAATGTTTTAATTTAGTTATATATATATATATTATCTTCATCCCTTAGAATGTAATATACAAACATGTGTGTTTCATTTTATGATTTTATCTTCTAATATGCTACTAGAAAATTCAATGAGAAATTTAATTAGACTAGTTAACATTTAAATGTTTTAATTTAGTTATATATATATATATATTATCTTCATCCCTTAGAATATAATATACAAACATGTAGAAAATTCAATGATAAATTTAATTAAACTAGTTAACATTTAAATTTAGTTTTAATTTAGTTATATATATATATATTATCTTCATCCCTTAGAATGTAATATACAAACATGTGTGTTTCATTTTATGATTTTATCTCGTAATGTGCTACTGGAAAATTCAAGGAAAACTTTAATTATGGTAGTTAAAACTTAAAAAAATATTATAAATAAATATTTAAATTAAAATTTTGCAAATATTAATTAGATTTTTGTTAAAAATTGTATAATAAAATACTTTAGAAAAAGTTTGTATGAACAATATGTGAATTGGTAACATATTTTAAAGTGCTATTTAAAAATGTTGAATCTAATGAAAATTAAATTACTTTTGTGGTACTTCTTTTACCAAGAAAAAAAAATTAGATTATTTTGTTAATTAAATTTAAATGTTGAGATTATTTTCTTTCATTCTACTTCATTTTATACATACTCCCATTTAAATAAATAAAATAACATTAAATAAATTCATTGAAATTTAATTATTTATTGAATGGTACTCTGTCGAATCTATCATTTGATTTATTACTATATTAAAAGTGCCCTATGTGTTCAAATGCATCCGTCACCATATTTTCAATTTGTTGTTTTACCATCTCAAGTTGACAAACGAGAGAAATACATTTGTTTATTTACATACAGACAGAAATGGATTTTGCAATGATAAAAACTTCCTTGTTTTCTAATATGAAGTAGAATTTTTTTTTTAAACTTTGTAGACACATTAGAGAGTTTTTGCATACCGTACGTTAGTTACCGTAGGACGTCAGTTAGCTTTTTCTCCCTAGCGCGCATGCTCAGTTTCCTATGAGCCTGCGTGCTAAGGAGAAAAAGCTAACGGACGTAATACGGTAACTAACGTACGGTATGCAAAAACTCTCTATTATTTGTTTAATTTTTTCCACAGTTAATGATGAGTGAGCCATGATTATTTCTAAAGATAAAGGAAATTTAAGAAAAAAGAGTGAGGTGAGAGAGTGAGATGAGTGACGAGATGAAATATGATTCTAAAAATAAAAAAATAAAAAAAAGGAAAGAAAAAGAGAGGGGAAAAAAAATACAATCGGTACTATGCATCCATAACAGCAGACATGTGAAGGTCACAGGCCACGTGTCCTAACTACAACTTGGTTTTGGGCAGCACAAAAAAAAAATCGTTGAAAATTATCTACAGTATATATTTTGATTTCTTTATATACAAAAATACATAAATAAAAATGAAAAATAAAAATAAAAAAAATAACAATATCTATAATATATAAAAACTAAAGATTTGTCCTTCGGTATTTAATTCACGAAGCTTAAAAACTGTAACACATAGAAGTACATTTTTTTTCCTCTGAATTTATTATTATTTTTTTTTTGTCTGGAACATAGCCAAAATTTAAAAAAAATTATTATAAGGTATATTTTTTAAAAAAAAAAAAAAAAAAAACAGTACTTTTGCACTGCCAAATTATGTTTTGTAAAACTATTTTCAAGAATCGTCTGCTTTTATTAGAATGCTGTAATATTTTGCTAATAGAGAGTTTTTGCATACCGTACGTTAGTTACCGTAGGACGTCCGTTAGCTTTTTCTCCCTAGCGCGCATACTCATAGGAAACTGAACATGCGCGCTAGGGAGAAAAAGCTAACGGACGTCCTACGGTAACTAACGTACGGTATGCAAAAACTCTCTAGTATCTTTTTATTAGTATGTGTTTTTTTTTAGTATGCTATTAACAATTTTTGTAATTTTCTTTTATTTTTCTTACAATAAAAGAATTTTTGGTACTTACGTATTAACGGTACCTTGGCGACAGTTGTGTAAATAAAGAGCACACGCGCCAGCCGCAGCTGCAGATTTGGCGGTTTTTATTATTCAGTTTTATATTAGGCTTTTAGATTGGAGACACTTAAAAACCGCCAAGTCTGTCGCCAAGGTACCGTTAATACGTAAGTACCGAATTTTTTTTTAAAAATGCTCATGAAGATTTAAGATACCGTTAATAGCTCATTTACTTTTTAAAATTTTATTTTCTATTTTATAATGAGCTCAGTTAAGAATTGATAAATTCAGGAAACTCATGATGAAGAGGAAAAGAATAAAAAAAAAAAATTACAAAAATTGTAATCGGATGGGCCGATATACAGGTTAACCATAAAATTTATAATTTTATTTAAGAATAAAAAGTTAAAAAAATAATAAAAATTTTAGAATATAGTAAAATAATAGAATGCTAAAAAAATAATAATAATAAAAAAAAACTATAAAATTCTAAACGATTTTCTTTTTTCGATTTTTTTTTATGATTTTCTCGCTTTCATCTTGAAATAAAATAGTCTTTGCTTTCACCAAACGCCCCTTTAAACAATTTATTACGTTATTTAATTATATAATTATCAGCTCATGAAAGAAATTGAAAAAAAAGCTCGTGAAAGAAACTTTAAAAAAATTATTTGATAAGAATAATAGAAAGTGGTCAAGGAAAAGAAAACTCCACTCCCGAAAACAATATCCATATATTTTATGGGTTGACACATTATCGAAAATGGGGCCTGAATGGCCGAGTGGCTAGCGCTCTGGCGCTCGGTACCGCAGGTTTCGGGTTCGAGTCCCGGCGGTGCCGTTTGGTTGTTTGTAGTGGTTCGGAATCCACTTTAAAAAGTAGGTCCCGGTCTAATAAGATCGTAGAGCGTTGCGGTGGGCATTGTTACTCCGCGTCCGTGGCTTATCTTCAAGTTACACGCGCCCCTGGGTAATGCAAAGTGAGTACGTCTGTGCAGCATTTGCCTTAAGGCATCCAACACCAAGGTGTCTAAGTGTTTGCCAGCTGCATTAGAACAAAAAAAAAAAAAAAAAAAAAACATTATCGAAAATTTCGTCAAAATTCTAATAAATTCGTTTTTAATTGAATAAAACTATAATTTTTTTTAAATCCAATAATTTTTAAAATAAAATTAAACATTTAGAAACTGCATTTGTTAAAAAAAATTATTTGCTTTCATTAGTATATTTGCAATAAATAATTTGTAATATTTGATTGAAACAAATTAAAAATAATATTTTATTTGTTTTTAGGACTATTCCTGAAAATAAAATAGTAATTTTTTTTTCTTTTCGCAATTTTATTTAAAATTTTTTTGTTACGTCAAGTATTGCTTGAACGAAAATTTTTTTTTTGCAAAATGTTTTTAAATTTCTATGTGAATTATTTTCTCAATTTAATATTGGCTAGTATCCCCTAGTTTCCTTAGACCTGAGTAACATTGTGTGTTCTATCTGCTAGTAAGATAATTAAAAAGACAGGCACAGAATTTTATGCGTGATATTACATTAATTTAATAGGTATTTTAGTATTCAATTTAGCTTTTCTAGTAGCAATATATCACCTAACCATCACTTTTATAGTAACCATATACATTTTTAATGCAATTTTAAAAAAAGAAGAAAATTCTGTCTGATTTTGTAGTCTGGAATAAAATAGAAAACATTGAACGAAATATTAATCTGGGTCATATTTTTTTGTTTTATCTTTCATAAATGTCCGAAAATCTTTCTCACTCTCTCTCTCACACACACACACACACACACAAAAAAAAAAAAAAATAATAATAATATGAAAGTGAGCCATAAGAACAATAACAATGCGCCGATGTCTATATATATGTAATATACATTGGCATATTGCTTTACAAGAAATATGCCTCAAAATAGATGATGTAAAATTGAATTTAAGTAACAACTAGATTTGGTTTGGTTTGGTTTGGTTTGTCGCTCTACGGTCATCTTGTGCACACTTTAGGATAAACAGACCGGGGCCTACAGTTTAACGTGGATTCCGAACCACCTACAAACATCCATGCCACCGCCAGGATTCGAACCATAACAACTAGAAGAAAGCACCTATTAACATAAATTAAAAAAAGTTATTTCTAGCATTATAAATGAATATTTTAAAGTACATTTTGACTCTTTATTTTTTGTCACACAGGAAGTAAAAAATTTGTTTTATTTTAGTAGTAATTTTTGTTAGTAATTTGTTTTATCCATTACGAATGCTTGATATTAAAAAAAAAAAAAAAAAAAAAAAAAACCAATTCAATAAAGATAATTACTCGGATGCTATTGTAAGTATGTGCGATGATTCAATTCAAGAAATCCAAAAGTTTTAACAGTTTCTAACAATTAAAGGTGAGTGAAAAGTCGTGTGATTGCAACTTTAACAAAAACTATCCAGTAAGATAATTATTTGGATGCTATTGTAACTACGTGCAATGATTTAATTCATGATAATGAAGTATATTATGTACAACCTTGCGTATTAGTTGGCCTACAGATTCTCACTCAGAGAGAAAGTATACTGGACTCAAACTTACAACATAATGGCGATGTGTGTACTCTTTACTGGAGGGCCAGAGAAAACATGCCTGATCTGGACTTTTATTATGGTGATTCTAGGCTTTTTAACTTTTTATCCTTAGAACATTTAACTTGTTTTTAAGGCCTTTTGGTAATTTTTGTTAAAAATGTCTGAACTTTTCCCTTTGCAATTTTGATTTGTTTGTGTTCTTTTTGTTTCTACTGTAAGTGGCCAAATTTGTATGGACTGAGGGTACTTATTAACGGTACCTTGGCGACAATTGCGCCGATAAAGAGCACACGCTTCAACCGCAGCTACAGATTTGGCGGTTTTTAAGTGGCACCAATCTATTCTATTTGTTTGGTAACCTTAGTAGCTGTTAGATTGGCAACACTTAAAAACCGCCAAGTCTGTCGCCAAGGTACCGTTAATACGTAAGTACCGGATTGAGTTCCAATTAAGCCATAGGTAACAACAACAACAACATAATAGATTCGTAAGCAAATTTAAAAAAAAGAATTTAGTAAATGATAGCCGAAGTGAAAAATTATGAAAATGAGAAATTATAAATTGAACGTCTTCTTGAATCTAATGTAGTGTATTTAGGAAGATAATTATTTTCCTTTTAAAAACTGGTTTTTATACTGAAATTCCTTGAAAGTAAGGAATATTAAATAAATAAAGCTTTTACGATTTTTTATTTTTGTAAAAGTCCTACAGTTGTTTTGAAAACACTCTATTTAAAAGTAATTCGAAATGTATTTAAATGTGAGTGTTTGGATCGAATAGTATAAAAACAACACAACAAAAATCGTGAATTTTTTTTTTTTTTTTTTTTTAATAAAATAATACAATAGCTCTTTTTAATAATACTTAGCTACACGACTTGTCAGATGAATACCACACACATTTTTATGATCACTTGGGATTTTGAAAATGGTCGAGATTGCACTGTATCGTTAACAAAACACATGAAATAATGAACTGATACAAATTATAAATGATTTCTGATGATGAAAAATCACACAGTTCTTAAAACACCAGAACAGCTCCAAAACAGACGATGGAAAATTTCTTCGTATTCAAACCAGCTTTTTTTTTTTACTTTTTAAAAAAACGTCCTCTTGCAGCTGCTCTTCTGTTAAACATAATTCTACTCCTCGAATAACTTATCAAGGACATTCTGTAGACAAACCTGCAATAAGAAATAAAGTTTTATTCAGCACAATAGACTCTCAATTATTCGTTTTAATTATGGGTTAACTTATGCTCCCAACTAAAACTGATTGTAGATTTTCGGTTAATCGAAATCAAACCCTTGTTGTTGTTGTTGTTTCTTATCCCACTTGGCTTGCCAAGCCCACGAGCCCATACGTACTCATGATTGAAGGGGAAGGAAGCAGCTTCTGTTGTGATGGAGCACCCGTAGGTAGAAGTCCTACTTTGGCTCCGTGACGCTCTTACAGTCATAGGAGACCGGGACCTACGGCTTAAAGTGGATTCCGAACCACTAACAAACATTCATGGCAACGCCGGGATTCGAACCCGAAACCTGTGGCACCGAGCGTCAGAGCGCTAGACACTCGGCCATTCCGGTCCCAAATTTGTGAATGCCAACGGCACGCGGTGTTCCCAGGTGGTCATTCACCCAAGTACTGACCGCGCCCAATGATGCTTGACTTCGGTGATCTAACGAGAACCGGTATATTCAGCATGGTATGGCCGTTGACGAAACCCTTTATAGCATTACGTACAGTCCAACTACAGATAACACGGAATGATAAACATCCGGTTTAAAAGCGGAAATGGAGGATTCGATTACTTGTTAGGGGTGCTAATCAGATAAACGCGAAGCAAAGTTGCTTCAAAATTAAAAAAAATATATAATAGCGTGGAATTATTTTCGTTTAATTTTTCTTTTAATATTGTGTCATCTAAAATTTTAATATTTATTAAAAAATAAAATTATTTTTTGTTACAATTAAAATTTTTCCAGAATGACATTTTCTGTCCTATGACACCACTGTTTTTGAATCTATCCGACTTGGCCGCCTGCCAGTTTTCCACACGATCGGCGGTCGGACTATCATCAGTTTTTATCTTAAATTTTATTTATATTAATATTATTATATTTATTTATATTACTTTATAATATTTTATTAAAAAAATTATTTTATTTCAAGTTGTAGTGTGCAAGTTGGGCAACCAGATTGTATCTGGGTGTGGTTGGGTTGAGGCACAAGTTTCAGAACTCACAGATTTATTTACACGCGCACAAACACCATGCACATACAATTAGATACATACAATATTCAACACATTTAAAGACATATAATTATAGATTCATGGAAGGACACCACTTCTAAGCCGAAAAGACGAAACTTGGCACTGCGCAAGCTGCGCGAAATATACTTCTCCGGGTTAGAGTCTGTAGGCCAACTCATCGGCTAAATATATTTTATCTTGGGATGAGAGACTATAAACTAAACCGGGAGCATAGATTGTGCTGGACGTCCTCTCGGTCCTCTCGACTGACCATTTCTCCTGAACCCCACAGGGGGCGCTCTTGCTAGTATGTAAGAGAAAGCACAGTTACAAAGCATTATTTCACTTAGGCCGTTTATAATTCCAGCTTATTGGTTTACTCATTAATAATATATCCTCTCTATTGACCAATTATTTCTATTATCCGACACTCCCTTGGTACTTTAAAGGAGCGTTTCGTCGGATGATAAAATATCACGTCTTAAAACTCCAACCAATCGGAAGTTTACTTGGGTAAGAAATCAGGTATCCGATTGGTTTGCGTTTTACAGCATAAGACTTTTGGAAGGATGGACACCAGGTGGAAATCCACCTCTAATGTCAAGTAATCTGTTGTCCTCATAGATTAACTGTGACTTATTGTGGGGGTGGAGGCACAAAATAAGTCATGAGAGTTATTTATTTGTTTATTTGTTTTATACTTATCATATATCGCTGAAAAGGTAACAATGCACTGAGTAAACAAGATGCTAGATAATTTTTTTTTCTTGACAAAGTGACAAATTATCTCTTGTGGGAAATGGTCGTATCACTTTAAAGATGAATTCCTAACTTTTCTGAAAATATGACTCTTGGATAATTTTTCTTCTAGATAAACAGTCATTTAGATATTAGGTGAGTTTTTTTTTGAATAGATCCAAATAATGCACCTGCATTTTTACCCATAAAATTATGGGTATTGTTTTCGAGAACGGAGTTTTTCGTTTCCTTGGACACTTTTTTTCATGTCCTTGGCCACTATCATTGTTTCTTAGTTTTTAAATTTTTTTATTAGCTATTCTAATTGGTTTATTTAAATTTATTTTAATAATAATAATAATAATAATATATATAATGTAAAATTGTTCTAAAAGATCGTCTGGTGAAAGCTAAGACAATTTTATTTCAAAGTGATGATGTAATTTTTGAAGTAAAGAAAATCGTTTGGAATTCAGTTATTTAGTTATTTTTTTAATTTTTTGAAGTGAAAATACGATTTTTCAAGTAAAGAAAATCGTTTGGAATTCAGTTATTTATTTATTTTTTTTACTTTTTTGAAGTGAAAATACGATTTTTCAAGTAAAGAAAATCGTTTGGAATTCAGTTATTTATTTATTTTTTACTTTTTGAAGTGAAAATACGATTTTTCAAATAAAGAAAATCGTTTGAAATTCAGTTATTTATTTATTTTTTTTTACTTTTTGAAGAGAAAATACGATTTTTCAAGTAAAGAAAATCGTTTGGAATTCAGTTATTTATTTATTTTTTTTACTTTTTTGAAGTGAAAATACGATTTTTCAAATAAAGAAAATCGTTTGAAATTCAGTTATTTATTTATTTTTTTACTTTTTGAAGAGAAAATACGATTTTTCAAGTAAAGAAAATCGTTTGAATTCAGTTATTTATTTATTTTTTTTACTTTTGAAGTGAAAATACGATTTTTCAAGTAAAGAAAATCGTTTGGAATTCAGTTATTTATTTATTTTTTTTACTTTTTGAAGTGAAAATACGATTTTTCAAGTAAAGAAAATCGTTTGGAATTCAGTTATTTATTTATTTTTTTTTTTTTTGAAGTGAAAATACGATTTTTCAAGTAAAGAAAATCGTTTGGAATTCAGTTATTTATTTATTTTTTTTAATTTTTGAAGTGAAAATACGATTTTTCAAGTAAAGAAAATCGTTTGGAATTCAGTTATTTATTTATTTTTTAACTTTTTTGAAGTGCAAATACGATTTTTCAAATAAAGAAAATCGTTTGAAATTCAGTTATTTATTTATTTTTTTACTTTTTTAAGTGAAAATACGATTTTTCAAGTAAAGAAAATCGTTTGGAATTCAGTTATTTATTTATTTTCTTTACTTTTTTGAAGTGAAAATACGATTTTTCAAGTAAAGAAAATCGTTTGGAATTCAGTTATTTATTTATTTTTTTTACTTTTTGAAGTGAAAATACGATTTTTCAAGTAAAGAAAATCGTTTGGAATTCAGTTATTTATTTATTTTTTTACTTTTTGAAGTGAAAATACGATTTTTCAAGTAAAGAAAATCGTTTGGAATTCAGTTATTTATTTATTTTTTTTACTTTTTTGAAGTGAAAATACGATTTTTCAAGTAAAGAAAATCGTTTGGAATTCAGTTATTTATTTATTTTCTTTACTTTTTTGAAGTGAAAATACGATTTTTCAAGTAAAGAAAATCGTTTGGAATTCAGTTATTTATTTATTTTTTTTACTTTTTTTGAAGTGAAAATACGATTTTTCAAATAAAGAAAATCGTTTGAAATTCAGTTATTTATTTATTTTTTTTACTTTTTTGAAGAGAAAATACGATTTTTCAAGTAAAGAAAATCGTTTGGAATTCAGTTATTTATTTATTTTTTTACTTTTTTGAAGTGAAAATACGATTTTTCAAGTAAAGAAAATCGTTTGAAATTCTGTTATTTATTTATTTTTTTTACTTTTTTGAAGAGAAAATACGATTTTTCAAGTAATGAGAATCGTTTGTAATTCTACAGTTTTTTTTTTATTATTTCAAAATGAAAATGTTATTTTTCAAATAAAGAGGATCGTTTGGAATTCTATAGTTTTTATTTATTCTTTTTTGTTCTAATGCAGCTGGCGAACACTTAAACAGTTGTCTTAAGGTAAGTGCTACACCGACGTTACTCACTTAGCACTATCCAGGAAGGGGTGTAGCTTGAAGATAAGCTACGGACTCAGAGTAACAATACCTCTGCAACGCTCTACGATCCTGTTAGACCGGGACCTACGGTTTAAGTGGATTCCGAACCACTACAAACATCCATGGTACCGCCGGGATTCGAACCCGAAACCTGTGGTACCATGCGCCAGAGCGCTTGCCACTCGGACATTCAGGTCTTTGTTTATTCGTATTTTTTAAGATTGCTGTTATGCGTTTTGTTCCTAAATTAAATTCTAACTTTTATGGGTAATCTGTATATCGGCCCAGCCGATTATATTTAAATTTTTAAAGAAAATAATCATTTAAGCGTTATTGCTTATTTCATCAAAATGATATTCTTGTGCAAGAGACTTTTTCTATGGATTGGAATGTCTATTGAATCGATGTCGCAGAATAATATCCATTAAAAGTTTATTCGCAGGTATATGTTGATTCAGACATGTTTAGTTCAATATATTCTCCATAAACTGTTTATCGACATAAATATAGATTTAGTTACGTGTCTGCAACGTATTGTATGAGAATTCGCTTAACTTGAAATGGCACGGATGTCTTTTGTGACAAAAAGGATAAAATAGTTGCAAAATAATATGATAAACTGATACAGATATTTTGCTAAACATATTTAAATTATTAAAAGTTTTCAAAGGTTTGATTTGTTAAATCGAGGTAAGAGAAATCAAGCTGAAAGTTATACATCTCGTGGCGTACTTTGATTTGGATGCACCTAGGTATAGAGGATAATTTTGGCTCCAATTTAAATGAAGTCCGGAATTTAAAGGATGTACTTCATTTTTCTAGTTCCTAATAACGCATTCCTTACCTAGGAAAAAGAATCATCCGTAATTTTTGAAGTCTTCTAGAAGTTTTTAACTTGAGAAGAAAAATGGGATCAACTCCATTCCACCCCTTTTGAGTGTGCTTGAGGGTAAATGAATTTAAAATGAACTGTCTCTGTGAGATCTCACCGACCTAAGAGAAAACGACGGATTTGTAGCAGATTCAGCACAGTACAGGATGCAACGAGGGTAGAGAGCTGCTACGCTGAAACTATATTTTGCCACCCACCAATTTGGAATAAGCATACCTAAGGGTGGCATCTTGGTGGTTATCATTCTTCTTCATCTTTAGAACGAAACAACTTTCTGGCCTACAAATTTATTACGCTTATCAGCATAGTTATGGATGTTTTCGATTCAATATCTCTTATTGAATTTCTCACAAAGCAACCTTAATTCAGAAACCTTAAGCTTTAGAAACCAATTATCCGACACCCTATATTTATATGGAAGATATACCTAAGATGTATCTCCGAATCCAACTACTACTACACCACACCACATCACTGTGCCTAGAGCTGAGTTGCCCCTATACAGTTTGGGAATGATGCGGGTGAAAGGAAAGGACGTACGATGGAGGCGGAAATGTTTTGCAAAATTCACTTTTGGAGGTACACAAGCTGAACAATGGGGAAAATTCATACAAGAACAGAACTAAATGTCAAAAATTAAAAAAATTTAAAAAGGAGGAATATGAAATGCGAAAAATATAAAAAAGTTAGGTAAGAGATTTTAGAGAAAAAAATTAAAAGCAATATGATACAATAAACACTACATAGGAGATTGTACAAATCAGAGAGCTGAAGGAATATTCATCAAATCAATTATCATAGAATTTAGAAAATCTTAATAGCTAATAAATAAATCAACGGTAGGAGCAGTTGCTGCAGCTCCTGAATGTCATTCAGTTGGATTCGGAGTGAAGTTCTTTGATGCCACCATTAGAAATGCTCGTTCTAAATTCTTCATTGGAGCAACAGCCCCATGGTGGACCAAGGCCATCTGCCTACTGGCATATTCAGAAGAGATGTTTTCTTCTTACGGAGTAGGATTGTTAGTCCTATCCCCAACGCTCCACAACCATATTAAACCCGGACCTACGGTTTAAAGTGAATTCCGAACCATTACAAACATCTGTGACACCGCCAGGACTAGAATCCGAAATTTGAAGCATCAGAGTCATGGTCATCCTTCCAACTTATTGTAGTAATAATGCGAGTGAAGTGTATCTATCACCCCTAGTGCACTCTGGGTAACGCTGAATCTGCTATGTATATACATTACTGGTGAAAGAGCACACATTAAAAATTCGCGGCATACAAAAAAAATGCAGGATTGAAAAAATATGTGAAAAAAAATATTAAAAAAAATATGTGATTAAAAGTGCAATTTGGGGAAGATTTTCTTTATAGGCCAAAGCTATAAATATTAAAAAACATAATTAACTTTACTATAATTAATATAATTAATTTATTATGATGAACTGCTTATGAATATGATAATTTAAAACAAATGACATTTTTTATTATTACCTCGAATAGTAATTTTTAAACACTTCGCTTTGTAGAAATGAACTCGAACTCTATTAGACCACTAAACTTTTATTTCCTCCTTTTTAAATGAAATGAGAGAGTTCTCGTAAAGTTTCGCAATGGTCCGATCACGTGATCAGAAACTGTGACGCAATCAATTCCCGTACCGATTTCGTCATTATATAAATTCGTCGTAATAGAATATCATTCAGATGAAAAAAAAAAAAAATGAAAGTAGCTTTCTAATTTCTATTTATATCCAAGGTCTTTTTTTTAAATAAAGAATATTAAAACTTTATGCATCGTTAAAATACCATGCACGTTAGAAAAAAAAACAATTCTCACGAAGTTATTGAGAAGCGTAGTATTATTCTGGAAATTATGAATAATCACGAACTAAATATCTATAAAAAATACGAGCAGATATGATTCAGCATAAATGACTTCGATAACAATGCGATCCATTTTATTTATCTTTGATGGGAAAAAATGAATCGATAAAATAAATTCAGATTCTATGAAATTTAAAAAGAAAAGAAGTATAGCGTATATAATATTTTTCAGAAAATTTAAAAGCTTATTTTCTGCTTTAAATGAAACAGATTAAAAAAATATAAAGATGAAAAAATAAATAAATAACGCGTAACAATAATAATAATAAATACAAAAAAAAAAAAAAAAAATGAAATGGAAACGATAAACGCAAAACAAAGAAAAAATAAATGAAAAACGATGAATAATAATAATAATAATAAAAAAAATGAAATATTTGATGTTCAAAGTACAATATACAAAAAATGAATTAAAATTAATTTATTAAATTAGTTTATTAAATATTACTTTAAAATATTAAATAACATTGAATATTAAAGTAAACTAAAATCTAATTTATTTAACATTTCAATTACTTAATTTCTGTTTATTCTGAAAAGGAAAAGTTCAATAAATATATTTTCTTTTTCACTAAACTTAAAAGCTTATTTTCTGCTTTAAATGAAACAAATTAAAAAAAATATATAAAGATGGAAAAAAATAAATTAAAAATAAATAACGATTTATAATAATAATAATAATAACCCCCCCCCAAAAAAAAAAAAAAAAAAAGCGAAATGAAAAATAATGAAAAATAAACGAAAAACAAAGAAAAAAAATAAAATAAAAACGATGAATAATAATAATAAAAAAACGAAATGCAATATTTGATGTTCAATGTGCAATATACAAAAAATGAATTAAAATGAATTAATTGAATTTTACTACAAAAATATTAAATAGATTGAATATTGAAGAAAATTAAAATCTAATTTATTTATCATCCAAATTACTAAATTTTTTTTTATAAATATTAAGGAAATATAAACAAAAGGCGATTCTTAAGTTTCAAACGCTCTGATCTTTAAACTTTCTCATTTTTTTTCTGCCATTAAAAATTACCGTTTTTATTTAATAAGAAAATAACTTTTTCTAGTTTTTGATGATATACTAGATCGAACTATAAGGACTCCTGTAAAAAAATTACACATCAGAGTTAAAAATAAAAAATATACGAACATATCTCAGCTGTATAAGTCAAATGGAACAATTTCACAAAAAACGTCATCTTTTTTTTTTCAAATATGTGAGAATTTATTATTTTATGCGTTGTTGTATATAAAGCTTATTGGTCATTTTATAGTGGGAAAACCACTTGAATAAGTCAACATTTATTCACAGTGCCACCGTAATTGGTAGTACTAATATTTATAGGAACAAATCGATTCCAACACTTTGTTAAAAATGCTCTTATTTTAAGATAATAGATTTATTTTTAAAGAAAGTAAAGTCATTTAAAAGAAAAAAAAAGCATACAAAATGTTTGATATTAAAGGATAAAAAAATATATAATTCCAATACCTGAAAGTTGTTCATGCCTTTTGAATCTTCTTCTTCTTTTGATGTTTCCTAAATAGATAAAAACAAGTTATGAAATATGAATATTCGTTGAAAATAAAAGAACTTAAAGTAAAGAACAATAGTTAATTTTAAAGGTAATGTTAAAAATAATTTATCGAATCAAACAAATTTTCTAACAATCTTCTGATTTTGAAAATTAAAAAAAAATTATTTTATCGTATAAAAACAATTCAAGACAAAAAAGAGAAAAAATTAATGATATAAAAGAAAACACAATTAAAAACAGAAAACTGTAAAAAAACGATTTTATTTTTGCTTTATAGCGGTGGATCTTGTTTCGCTTAATCAGAACAGCCCAGTGACATTGCCTTCTGATCGGCAACTATTAGGGGTAACTATCCCACGTTTGCATGTCGTATAAAGTTGATGCTATTATTATTTTTTTTTTTAAAAAATTGTTCTCTTAGATAATAAGAATTTGAGGTTTCATAAATCTTTTTTAATATGAAATTGTTTTATAGTTACTTATTTTTATTTAGTTATTTATTTCTTTTTAAATTAAAGTTTTGACATTGATTTCGTATTGAAAATGACGATATCAATTTCTTGTTTATAATCAACCCTTTTAGTTTTCAGTGATAACAAGTAATAAAAAAATTTTTTAAAGTCAAAAAATACTTTTTTTCATACCTTTATAAATTTTTCATACTTTTTTTTTTAAGTTTATCTGGGGGCCAGCTATTGATAGATATATGCAGCTTAAATCTAAAAAAAAAAAAAACCTAAAATTAATGAATTAAATTTAATGAATGGATTAATATTTGAAAAACTGTATTAACATACAGTGTCACCCACTACAGGTTAAAAAAAAATGCATTTGAACTTGAATGGATGAATAAAAAGTATTTTATGAACGATTGGAAATTTGAACAAGATATATATAGGGAGAGTGTGAGCTAATAGAAGGAATTGAAAAATAAAACGATTTTGTATAATCTGCAGATGATTTGTGTATATTTTTTCCGACGTATCTTTTTTTTCACATTGAAATTCATCAGTTATTTTAGGAAAAAGGATTTCAATTCTTATTTTATCTTCTGGCAGTGTTGAATAAACAGGCAGGAATAATTTTTACCAATATTTCAGTAGGGGGAGTTTTATTTAACGGCATTTGCCTATAAGCCGCATCAATTAATAATGAAGTTTTAAATGTACTAATGCATTTCTGTTTATGTATCAGTGGTTAAATACTATAAAAAAATGCCAAAATAATAATAAAAAATTAACACAAAGCATACTGAAAATTGTATAAAGAATAGAAAAGACCTATGATAAAAACTGTCCAAGATAAACATGAAAATTTAAAGATCTATGATAAAAACGAAAAAGTATTTATCGTCTGAGAGATAAACCGAAACGGTCGATAAAAAAAAAAACGATAACTAAAAAGTATTAATGATTAAAAAGTATTAAATGCTTTCTGGAATACCTGTTCGTATCTCACAGAAAGTATTTTTAATTAATTACTACTTTATTCCTGATCTTTTTTTTATATCTTGACCTACATATTGGCGTATAACGTGCATTGCCGCTTATCATAAAAAATGTGACTATTTTTTGTTATCATTTGCTGTCCCTCATTTTAATTTTTAAAAAACAGCTCTCTTTACTTCTTCTTCAGATAAAAATTCCTCTGTTATCTCTGAAAAAACGGTTTTCTGTTCCTATGTTATCTTAGGCGGTGTTTTTTCAGGAATGAATTTTTACCGATAATTCGGTGGTGGGGGTCATCTTTAATTATATGTACTTGCCCACATGCTATATCAATTAATAATGAAGTTTGACCTCGCTTTCCTTCACGAACATCCCACATATGGCGATGAAAGAAGAGCATTGACTTTGGGGAATCTACATGCATTTGCATGTGGTACTGGAGAAAACATGGGAAACGCCACACAAGCACCCTAATTGTAAAGCAGCATTCACATCAAGACGTCGTGTAGCGGGGCAAAACGCGTTGACCAATCACAAACTTTCGGTGTCGCGCGCTCAGCCTGGTGATTGGTCAATACTTCAAGCCTCACTGTTCAACGTTTTAGCGTGAATACGGCTTTAACGCGAGATACTTACACTTACTGTCGCAAGCGCCATTGAATGTCCTAGTTTCTGAAAACAGTTACTGCGAAGGACACTGCCTGCGTGTTCGATTAGCCACTCTTCTTGCACGCTAACTGCGTCCTTTGTGATTCCCAAACTTATTTGTTCTATTCCACTTTTTCAGAAAAAAAAAACCCCAGCGAGCTTCTAAAAATTTGTGATATTTTATGTACCCTGTATATTTACCTACATCTTAGTAAATAACGATGTAGTAAATATTATTAATCTATAATCGGTCATAATAACATACGCTTTACTCACTTAGCACCACCCAGGGGACGCGTGCAACTTGAAGATAAGCTACGGACGCGGAGTAACAATGCCTCCGCAACGATCTACGATCCTATTAAACCGGGGCCTCCGGTTTAAAGCGAACCACTACAAACATCCATGGCCACGCTGGGATTCGAACTCGAAACATGTGGTACTGAGTGCCAGAGCCATTCGGCCATCAGGCCTCAGCAAGCTCAAGAAAATAGAAGTATATGTCGTGGTAAATTATTCAGAGGAATTCTGGAAAATAAACTTGTATTACACAAATTCAAAAGTAGCCCATACTCAGATTGAGCAGGTGATGCTTAAAAAAGAAAAATTTTAAACTAGATCAGGGTTTCGATATCAGTAACTAATTTCTCCCCTACGACCTTCTCAAGTACTACTCATTGTTAGAATTATACAAGAAAATAATAGCCTTATTAAAGTTCATTTTACGAGCAATTAATGCTTGAGAGAGAATACAGATTGACTGTAATGAGATGAGTATTATAACACGCACTAATCTCATTTTGAATGGTACTTAGTTGGAATTCTTACTTTCTTTTAAATTTCTTCTGCAAATTTCAATTTTCAATTTTTTACTTCTGCCTTAGTGACGGATGATTTATCTCAGTATATGAAGTGTGTTTTCAATGAGAAAAAAACTGATTTATTATTTTGTCGAGTACCAGGTTTATCGACCTAAAGTATTTAAGAATTAAGAGCTCTAAATAACTTCATATTATCCATTTAGTTTTTCAATGCGTGTTTTTAGTTATTGTCCATTTTTTTGCATTTAGTTTATTGATAAGAAAAGAAATTATTATTCTAAAGAAAATGATTAATATTATTCTCGCAATATTTTTTTTCCTAGGATCTGAATTCTTTAAGCCATTATTTTGAAATTTGTGCATGATAATTATTTTTTTTATTAAATTAGGATAAATTATTAGTGATTTAAATGGTAAATTTTTACGAAATTCTTTTTAATGGAGAAAAAAAATTAATTTCTCCACATGTCTTTCTTGGTTTTTTTGCTGTATAAAATCTATAATATTTATTTAGCAAAATTGCGGAATAAAACTTTGCTCGTATTTGCATTTCTTTGAGGTTTTCCCAATTTTATATTGATGTGGATTTTTAAAAAAAAATTTTTACATGATTTTCTAATGTTGGTAAAACTCAGTAATTTTTTTTATATTGTGATGCAATAGAGTTGTGACTGACTAAAAACTGACTTTTTTTGACATCAAAAAACAGTCATGACATCAACATCATGACAAAGGAAAAAAAATGATGATAAAATATTTTTTTTAAACAATCATAGTGCAAAAGAGACAACAATTTTCCAATAGAAAGATATGGCTGATCTTAATCAAAAATTTTACTTTTTTCTACAAAATTTAAAAATAAATAGGATTAAGGTATAATAATAGTAAAATGATTTTCCATAAAAAAACAATGAGTTAAATATTACAATTTCATTTGTTTGTTACGGACGAATTTTCCCCGCTGTGAAAGGTCATCTAAAAACCTCCTTAAAATCATATAAAAGGGTTTACAAAAGAAATTCTAAGAAAAGAAACTCTGTAATTTGGGGTTTTTACAACCTTTCAAGTGAAAAAGTGGTAGTCACCTGTAGAAGATAACAAAATTCTCTCGTAGAAAACATTTCGTGAGAAAATGGGTTTAATTGTAGACAGTGTAATGTCTCGGCCTATACCAGACCTATAACGGCTTCAAGAAGTGGGCCACTTTCAGGTTCATGGGAACACTAAATTTTATTTACAAGCGTTATTTCTATATACGTAACTCTATTTACAATGAAATAAAAATTAAAGATATAAATTAGAAACACAAGTGCAGTTCAATCCAAGGGCGGAGATTTTCAGAGTTCTCAAATCTAACGAATCTAGTCCAACAGGTCTGAAACAGACCTTAATTATCAAATCAATCACGATGCAACAATCACGATGTCTATCATCAATCACGATGCAACAACTCATGGCGTTGTCTATACTCCATTTGTAATTGTTTCGACTTGTGCAGGTCGCACAGACTATCGATAATTTCATGAGGTCTCATTATCCACGACACTGAATATCTGCTATCAGATTTGAGTAACAGGTCGTTCTCATTAATACAAAACACTGATTGCATGTAATATAACCATCCACAGCACTGCTCTTCTGCCGTCAAATTTGAGTGATATGTTGTTATTATATAAACAATATACATTATTCTCTCCTGGTAACGAAATGCTACAATTCTCCCGGTGGGGAAATGCTACAACAATTAAATTTGGATTTAGAGAATACAAATGGTGATCATATATCCAGCCGCATTCTTTCAAATATTCCTAAATAACTGATTTGAAAACGAGATTTTTCTAATGAAGAACTTATCGCAATATTACCTACCATTTTTAATACTCTTTTATTAGTTTCACCTGTATGTTTGTTTGTATGTATATGTTTGTTTGTTAGTAACTGACTCTTTGGGCTCGATTTTGCCTTACTTTAAGAGATCAGATTTAATTTAAACGTTGTAGACTTATCAAGGACCAACGACATGCCTCATCATGATTAGGATCGCCAGGATTAGTGATTTCATTTTAACTTATGAAGAGAAATTTAACCCATGTAGAATGAAAGTATTCAGTAAAGACATTCAAACCTACGTGGGACTGCGGCACAACGGATAACGCGCCTGACGACGGATCAGGAGATTCCATGTTCGAATCCTGGCTGGCTCGACATGTTCGCATTTAGCCTTGCTTTTACTCACAATTAAATTACTGTAAGAACTATAGCTCCAGTCCTCCGTACTGGGACCTCATTTAAATATTATAGTTTTAAAAAACTAAAAAAACACGCTTTTAGAGTTAATCAAACTAAAAAGTAAAAAATAATTGTTAACATAAGAATAAAATGACTGACGAGAAAATGAATGTCACTGTTCTAAAAGCGTGGGGTGCTTTGTATGACATTTTTAAACTAACTCTACATTTCGGAATGAAACTAGTGAAAAATTACAACGATTGATATCGATCACCCCCCGCTTTTAGAGCAGTGACATTCATTTTCTCGTCAGTCATTTTATTCTTATGTTAACAATTATTTTTTACTTTTTAGTTTGTTTAGCTCTAAAAGCCTGTTTTTTAGTTTCTTTAAGCTATTAATTTTTATACGTTAGTTAATTTTTTAAGTCCCATGAGACAAAAGCTAAATATGGCAAAATACTATTTGAGTTCGATTAGTGAATCTTCTGTGGCTCTGAACATGTAATTTCGACACACAAAAAGACGTAGAGCTTTACTGTAGGAAGTAATTATTCCAATGGAAAAAGCGTATCATATTCCCAACTAGAGCCATCGACTAGGTTCTCTATTAGGGTCTCAACAAAATATATCAACAAACTCTAAAAGCGTGTTTTTTATTTTTTTAAACTATTAATTTATTATTGCCATATCGAGTTTCATAGAATTAATACTGATAAATTCAGAAAATATGCTTATTGCTAAAAACTGATTAAAAAGGATCATGATGAACCATCATGTGATATCCCCCTCCACGTAGAGCACAAGCTATTACTACACGGAGAGGAAATAATTTAATCTGCTTTGCTATCTGTGTAAAAGAGGCCGTATTTAGGGATTTTAAAAGATATCGTAAACATTAAAATGTTCAAAAGAAAAATAAACTGAAGTGTATATTACTCTCCTGATAATCCTATCTAAAAAGGAAAACTTCATTTGATTTTGAATAAAGTTTATTTTTTTAAAAATATCAGAAATTGACTGACAAGACTAAATGATTGTTTAATGTACATTTCATCTTCAGATCATATTTAAAAAAATATTTTTTTATTTTAAAATTCTTTATCTTTATCTCTTTATTATAAATATTATATAAAAATAATTATTATAAATAATAATTTAAATTTTTTTTTTTTTTCTCAGTTGAAAAGAGTGATTGTTATTAGTAATTTATGATTTTTTTCGATTTCAATAATGATTTTTTTTAACGATTTTTTTTTCTTCGTAACTAATGAAAATATAAACAAAGAAATTTTTTAATACACTTTAGTTATTTACAATATTAAACTTCAAGTAATTTTGTGTTTAGTGATACCTTTATTTATAAATGATAAAAATGTATATTTCAGAAAAATGGTATAGTAAACATTTTTTTTATTAAAATTAATGTAAAACAGGACACTTGAAAGATAATTTTAAAAATATTAATAAAATGCATATTTTCCCAATAGTATATAATTATAATTTCCATTAAACTTAAAATAGATATGAGGCTTATATCGTTAGTTAAATAATTATTTAGACATTTGAAAGATAATTTTAAAAATATTAATAAAACACATATTTTCCAATAGTACATAATTGTAATTTTCATTATTTAATTTAAAATGGATATGATGTTATTATGTTTGTTAAATAATTATTTAGAACTATTTAGAACTTCTTTTTAGAATATGTAGAATTAAAGTTCAGAAGTAACAAAATATTAAATTTAAATTTCTTCATCGTCTTAAACATTTAAAAAACAATTTTCACGATTATTGGATCAAATGTAGTTTTTTTCGCCAGAAATCAGAGTGTTTTTGTTCAAATAATTTTGCCAGAATTTTTCTCCCTAGCGCGCATGCTCATAGTTTGGCCCAATTTCCTGAGCATGCGCGCTATGGATTTATCAACTAATATTAAACACGTGATAAGAGGACTTTGGAATTTTTCTTAAATTCACAACAAGGTTTCTTTCAATTTTTTTCATCGAATTCGCTTTCTTGATAACCATTTCACTTTATTTTCTAACGAATACTAATACACACTAATTCGAAATTTTAAAACCTGAACAAACACACAAATAAATAAATAAATAAATAAGCCTCGTTGTAGTGTTCAAATCTTACATTCGATCATCAAACAGATTTACGAAAGAGCGGGAATTCTCAGAATTTGCTGAACAAGTGTAAACAATGAAATGTCAAGAAGATACATAAAAAAAAAAGAAATGAAAAATGAATGTCAACATAATAGAAGAAATCGTCCAAGTTCTATTGCAGTCGTTTCATCATGCTTCAAAACATCACGTGGGATCACGTCAGCGTTACGTCATGGGATGACGTCAGCTGAAGTCGGATTCGTCATCGTTTCGGAGATAAGAGTTCCGAATTATATTTATTGAGGTATTTTTACATCTACCGACAGTTGAATTTTATCATTTTTTTTAATGGGCTGCAAATTTCATAACCATTAAAAAAATGGACAAAACAAATTAAGATTTAAAAATATCTCGTATTGTAAATCTAATTTTCAATTAAGAGAATTATATTATATTATATTAACAACAAATGATGTATGCAAATAGTTTGGTTGATGTTAAATTATTTCATTTACATTATTTTTTTATCAGCATAAATTTATGCATCTTTATAAGAATTTCAAATTTCAAAATTTAAATTTTCTGCAAAATATTTTGATAAATAATAATAATAATGGTTTCAAAAAAGCATAATGCATTAAATTGATTTTCGAAAAATAATTTCCCGATTTTGTAAATCTAAACATATACCATGGGCCTGGTGGCTGAATGTCTGGTTCTCGGTGATACAGGTTTCGGGTTCGAGTCCCGGTGGTGCCATGGATGTTTTTAGTGGTTTGGAAACCACTTTATATCTTAGGTCCCTGACTGTAGAGTTAAGACCGGTCTAACATGACTGCAGAGCGTTGGGCGTAAGGCTGACAACCCTTTCCTGTGAAAAGTCAGCATCAGGAAATCAAGTCCTACCTACGGGGACTCCATCACAACAGAAGTTGTCCCTCCCTTTCCCACCTTCCATGACCATGGACTTGGTCTAGATTTTGCTGCCTACCAAATGGGATAAGAAACAACAATCATATACTATACCCTACTCATGACCGAGTGGTAATAAAGACAACCGATGTGATAATCAGCCAACCGTTGCAATCACTACTTTAAAAAACGAAGAGACTCGATGACAATAACAAGAAAGTATATAAAGCGTCTCGCAGTGACTGATGGGAGTTATCTTGGTTTTCTCTTATACGACACACAAATAAGATACAATTACCCTAAAAGTCCTTTCGGAAGGCAATGGGATGTTTATAGTGTATATGTAGATCACGCGGCGATTTAATTTCGAACAACTTGTTATTTATTAAAACTTGTGTGCATTAATTAATTATCTTTCATTAATTCAGTTCTTTTCCATTAATGCTTGTGTGTATAATATATACGAATATATTGCTTCAGTGTATAATATATACGAGTATATTGCTTCAGTGTATAATATATACGAGTATATTGCTTCCTTATTTATGAGCGGCCCGATGGCCAATTGGCTAGCCCTCTGGCGTTTGGTACGACAGGCTTCAGGTTCGAATTCTGACGGAAGCATGGATGTTTGTGAGTGGTTCTAAATCCACTTAAACTGTAGATCATGGCCTAATTAGTCCAAAGTGCGCACAAAATGACCGTAGAACGAAAAACCAAACCAATCATTATTTTTGGACATAGCTGCGTTGTGGATTGCGTGTTGGGTTTCCAATATGGGAGACATAGTCAGAAATTAAACCGAGAGTTCCATGTTTATACCGGGTGACCCGATAAATCCGTAGGTCGGAAAGACTTTGATATAATCCTATTTTAGCACCCCATTACGACGAACTAAGAAATAGCGTTTTTTTAGACTCAAAAATCGTGTGAAACAAGCAACGTATTTGAAGAATTCCTATCAAAACAAATATAAATTACAGTTACAGTTAAAAATTTCGAACAAAAGAAAAAAGAGGTAAGATGGAGAAAAAATTCATATAGAACACAAATGAATCAGTTTGAAGTGGTGAATATATATGATCCTGCAGTTATAATGATAGAGTTCTGTAACAAAGGCAACAAAATAGGTTTAATAAGTACTACTTTTGCCATATTAATAATTTATATAGTCAGTGTCACTTTAGTTTGGATGATCTCTTTCCTTTTTTGTTTTGTCTTTGTACAGCACCTGTCTGTCTGCACCTACGTCGCTCGGGTCAACTGCCTCAATTATTTAAAACGGTGCTTTTCATGTTTACTTTTTGCTAACGTTACTATCAGTTATGAGTTCATTGTGCTCCGCGAATAAGCAGAGTGAATTGTGTTTACGTTTTTAGCTCTGTCGCGCATTCCAACACAATTCAATTAAAAATTTATTTCACTCAATAATTTTAAAATTAAATATAATTCAAAATTTATTTTTTAATTGTAAATATAAAATTATAAAAATGATTATTTTTTAATTTTTAAGCATTAAAAAAAAAAAAAAAAAAAAAAAAAAAAAAAAAAGAAAAGTAAATAAGAGTAATGATAAACGAGGTTGCCATTTTTTGTAAATTTTTAAATATCGTATCACATTTTGTAAATTATCGCTGGTTTGGCGACTTGAGTCGCGACGGTTTGGCGACGAAAAAATTGAGACGAACTAAACGTTGTGGTTAAAGTTTTGTTGGAAAAATGTGATTGCAGTGTAGCAGACATCTCATTGTGTTTCTTGCGTACCGCTGGATTTACTACATACCTGACGTTCGATGGGCGAATAATTTACTATAAAAATGCCAGACATTTGAAAATAAGAACTTTAATAATATTAATTTCTAATATTAAATAACAAAAATAATTTCTAGATGAAAATGTTAGAAATAGATGAAATGTGAAATGTCAAGAGAAAAACTAATAGTTTTTCTCTTTTATCATTGAACTGCTATAGTCTTAAAATTGTCATTATTGCGATGACAACGAAGACTAAATTTTATTTGGATAATATATTCAGAAACACTTACGCTCTTGCTAAATCTCATCCTATCTAGCAGTGGATGAGTTTGATTAAAATGACTGGTATTAAAAAAGCAACTTGTGTTAGAATATGCTTTTTTAGGAATAAAAAAATGAATTATTAGAAAAAAAAACCTTAGCTAGACATTATATGATTTTTTTAAATAAATGGCTGTTCTTTAATAATTTTTCTATTCTCAAAACTTATATGCTATAACGTATCCATCAGAAAAAGAAGTTTTTTTTTAATGCTACTGGCAAATACTTAGACAGTTGTCTTTTATGCCATAAGGAAGGGCTGCACCGACGTTACTCACTTAGTATTACCCAGGGGGTGCGTGTAGCTTAAGATAAGTAATAATACCCCCGGAACGCTCTACAGTCATATTTGACCGGAACCTACGGCTTAAAGTGGATTCTGAACCACTATAAACATCATGGCACCACCGGGACTCGAACCCGAAACCTGTTGTACCGATGGCTAGCCATTCGGCCCTCATGAAGAAGAAATAGGCCCTTAGAAAAAGAAGTGAATTATTTTACAATTTACAATTTAAATTCCTGAATTTCGTATTGCATACATAATTAGGCCCAGAAAAACGTTCGAAAAGATTTAGTTGCTCGAAATACATCCATTAGAGTTAGTTGGTACTCATTTGGAAGTCGTAAACAGTTTAAAGCTTCTTGAAAAGTTAAAGCTGCCTAGATAAGTTGAAACGTTCCCTCTTTATACATAAATTTGAATTACTATCAAAATCAATTTACTTCGTTTCACATGGTAACCCCCCCTGTTTTCTTTATTTGGCTACTAAATAAATGTTTCTCCATAGCAACCACTAATATTTCATTTGTTGTATCTAATGCATTGAATGCCTTCGTAGATCTGCCTTCTGACAAAAAAAAAAACGTCACTATTCCTTTTAAACCATAGGTGCATTCATTTTCCTAACCTATAATTTAAGGAATTGCGAACACGGCGAGAAATACGTCAGAAGATATTAGAGAGTTTTTTATAAATAAATCATACCGTACGTTAGTTACCGTAGGACGTCCGTTAGCTTTTTCTCCCTAGCGCGCATGCTCAGTTTCCTATGAGTATGCGCGCTAAAGAAAAAGCTAAAACATCCTACGGTAACTAACGTACGGTATGCAAAAACCATTCACTACTTAAAAAAAATTAAATGTGTCAGAGCAATTTTCTATTAGAAATAAATCATTAAAAGTGTTTTGGTTAACAGATTTCAGGGTTAGCAGGGGCAAATGCCAGCCATTTAGAAGGAGTTCAATGATAAATACACGTACAAAATAGCCCGCTTGCACTTCCATCTACCGGGTCCAATTATGAATTCAAACAATCCAGGGACCCACTCAAACACACACACACACACGCACACGCACGCACACACGCACACATACATACACACGAAATCATCAAAATCAGTCCAGCCGTTTAAAAGGAGTTCAGTGACAAACATATGCACAGACGAATTATATTGATTGCAACGCTACCTACCGGGTCCAATTAAATATCTAAGCTATCCAGGGACCCACTCAAACCCATACAAAAAATTTCATCAAAATCAGTCCAGCCGTTTAGGAGGAGTTTGTGACAACACACGTACAGAATAATTATATATATAAAGATAAAACTGAATTCTATTGTATTTGAACATTCGAACTTTTTCATGATAAAAGAAATCAGCAATTATATTCCTTTTTTATTGATACGCCATTCTTTCGAAAACTTCACTGCGCACATAGAATCCGTGTGTAAACATTTAAAGGAAATGATTCACTCTCACAGGTTACGTGCTACACAAAGAAATTTCTAAATGTGAGTCATTTGTGTTGGATGCAAAGGTCTATTTTTAAAATCGAGTTTCACATATAAATAATTTAATAATAGTAATAATTTCATAATTATCTAGTGATTTACATTTTTCATTTAAAATAGGAAATATTATGGTTTATAATAATTCACTGGAAATATTACACAATCGGTTTATTTTTATACTTTTATATGCTACGAAAAATTGCGTATCGCTGCAAACATTTTGCAATAGATCATCAATAACAGTTTTTTATGATCACAAATAAAATAAAATGCAATAGATGTTTCGTTAAAATGATTGCATTTGTAACTGTAATCGATGTTTACATTTGCAATTAGATTTTAAAATTTCATACACTTGAAACCTCTTAGTTTTTTTTTTAAATAATCTTGAATATAACCTCCTTATTAGAGGAAAATGGAAATGTCAAAAATTGAGATTCAATTTATTTCTCATATCGATTGAGTTTAGAATTTTAAAATCACTATAAAGATAATATTATTAATTCTTTTAATTGTACGAAAAACATTGAATTTCTTAAATGAGATTAGATAAAACAGTGAAATTTAGAACAATGAACAATGGATATTTCAGAAAGTTGAATATCTATATTAAATAATAAGATCGATTCGCTATTATTTATTCTTTATTACTTAGTCTGACTTCATTTTTCACATATAACTAAGATGCCTTGATTATTTATTAATTTTATTTAAATTTAGTTCATTTATTAGATTTATCATATAAAAATATTTTTGTCAAAGTTAATTGACCTGTTTAAGGATGAATTCTAACAATAGTGAACTGTTACAAGCATATTTATTTAATAATAGTTTTTTTATCAAACATATTGAGAAGTACATAATAGCATGAGTAAAAGGCTTTCAATCTATAGTATTTGATCTATGCAATCTTCTTTGTTTTTTTTTTAACCTTTATGTTAGCATTTTAGCAGTAAACATCTAATACATGTCCAAATCCATACCCACATTTATATCCAAATATATCCATAGTCATATCCACATCCAAAAATATCCAAATCCATATCCATATCCAAATGTATCCATATCCATATCCAATTGTATCCATATCCATATCCAAAAATATCCACATCCAACTATATCCAAATCCATATCCAACTATATCCAAATTCATATCCAACTATATCCAAATCCATATCCAACTATACCCAAATCCATCTACACATCCAAATCCTTATCCAAATATATCCAAATCCATTTACATAATCATATCCAGCTTTTTTTTATTTATTTATTTCATCTTTCCTAATGTTTATCAATTTTTTTAACTCTCATGTTAACTTTGTTCATATCCAAATGTTTCTATCATCTTTTTTTTTAACATTTATGAATCTGTTCCGAATTTCTCATTTCTATAAGCTAATATATATTAAAAAACAATTATCCTTTTATTAATTAAAAGTATTTAATTGCATATCTGAAGAAGATAAATACGAGATGTTTACAAAAAAAAAGTAAAACAAAGGCCATGCTAAAAAAAGGCATTAGGCTTGAAATAAGTGCTGCATTGTGTTAGAAAAACGACAAATTCCAATGGAATCGTTTCCTCATTTTTTTTCCATTTGTGCAACTTGTTTTGACAGCTGCAAGTAATGGAGGCGTAAATGGCAGCTGAATAGTTCAGCATCGGCTTTCAGGTATATTTATTCCAACATTAAATAAATAGAAATAATGTAACGAAGATACACTAAATAAATATTTGTAGAATACTTGTTTCACTCTTATGGAACAATACATTAGAATGTTTTAAGATAAATATTCTACAAATCTGTTGGAGTATGAGCTGGCAACAATTCAAAGGTAAAAAATTTGGTGATCGCAGGTGCTACTCTATATGCAAAATACAAATTTATTAGAAATTCATCAAAACAGCGCTTTTTTCTTTGAGTTTGAGACGATTTTTAATGTGAAAGGTTTTGTAATCAAAATTCTATTCTTCAGTGATTAAAAAGCGGCGCAAAGACAGTAAAATAATAACTGAAAAATGTGGTACAATTTTATGTGCTTAAAGAATATAAAGAAGAATTTCGGAAATATGGTAATTGTGAATCGATTTTTTATATTTAGAATAAACCAATGCATTACAGTTTGATTTAAGTCTAGACGTTTACTTGAATCGATTTTTTATATTTAAAATAAACTTATGCAGTGCAATATTTTCTGTTTACTATTTTAAATACTGAAGATTTATAGAGCTTATTTGTACTGGTAGATGGACACTTGAATTATATATATATATATATATATAAATGCCTCGTGTTCCACTTAACAAGAATGACAATTAAAGATATAGGAGTAATTAATGACCTTGAAATTGTTATGTCAGGAAATCCGTATGGAAAAGTCTATAAAATTACTATCCAATCATATTGGAAAACTCTATAAGTGCTGTTTGTTTGTGACTAATCCTCAATGTCCTGCAGTTCGAGACGGGCATCCCATGAGTGATCTACTCATGGATGGAGGAAAGGGGGGCAGGTTCTGTTTTAATGGAGCACCCGTAGGTAAAAGCCTGACTTTTGCTCCGTGACGCTCTTACAGTCATATGAGACAGGGACCTACAGTTTAAAGTGGATTCCGAACCACTACAAACATGTATGGCCCCACCAGGACTCGAACCCGAAACCTGTGGTACCGAACGCCAGAGAGCTAGCCATTCGACCATTCAGACCCCTAAGTGCTATCCAGTCGTATTAAGAAAAGGCCATAAGAGTGCTATTCAATCTTATTGGAAATGCTCTATGAGTACTATCCAATCGTATTATGTAAAGGCCATAAAACTGCTAACCAGCAACATTGGAAAAAACCTATAAAACTGCTATCCAATCGCATTCGAAACTTTTTCGAATAATGTCCAGGAAATTGTTACCCAGCCGTATTGGAAAAAGTCTATAAAACTGCACCAGTCGAATTGGAAAAGTCTATAAAATTGCTATACAGTCGTATTGAAAATACTCTATAAGTTCTATCTAGTCGTATTACGAAAAGGTCATAAAATTGCTGTCCAGTCAAACTGGAAAAAGCCTTTAAAATTGCTCTACAGTCTTACTGGAAAAAGTTCATAAAAGTGTTCTCCAATCATATTGGAAAAAGTGTATAAAACTGCTATCTAGTCATATTGGAAAAAGTCCATAAAATTGCAATCTAGTCACACTAGAAAAAAGCTATAAAACTACTATCCAATCGTATTGAAAAAAGTCCATGCAACAAATCAATAAAATTCTACGTAAAAGCTAACATCATTGTCATCAGGACAGTATTTTACAATGTCCATTGAGTCTATTCATGTTTCAAAGCGCAAACTGGAACTTATTTCATCAGGCAGAACACAACTACTGTACCATCTAGAAAGGAAATTTTTCACATAAAATCAATTTCAAAGATTATTAGATCGGTTACTCTTGTTCTACGGTATGTTTAATAGATTTATTTGTGACCTACGAATAATAGGTACAATTATTGTGAAGAATAAAATTATTAAGTAGAAGCAATTTTTAAAAAATGGCAAAATATCAATAAGAAATTTTCTATTATACCAAAATTTAATAGCTATTATCAAAAATTTTCTTCCATACTGATTTATGCGAGAAATTTATGAATAAAACAATGAAATGAATTTAGATGAAAAGTGAAACAAAGAAAAAAAGTAACTTTATTCTGCTCTGAAGAAAAAATAATAACAGTAAAAAGGAAAAAAATGCTTCCCCGCGGTTATACAATGTTTCGAAATAATCGTTTCCGTTGTCATCCTGACTATGCTATCAGGCCAGAAAATCAAGAACAGAATTTCATTCAAACACTGTTCCGATATTGCTGCGGCCGTCGCAACCGACAATTTCAAATGCAATTCAAAACTTTCATGCGGAAGATGAGATCACAGAACCCAAACTGTAACTTCCTACTGTCTAGTCTCATTATAACATAACAAATGAAGTAGGTAATCATAAGCAAGATATTCAATTGATTTAGATTTTTAAGCAACAATAATATATTCAGGAATTTTGTCCTAATTCTTGATCGTGTGAAGCATTTAAAAGATTTTTTTGTGTAATGGTGTTCAGGCGTTCCGGTTATGTATGCTAGAAAAAGTCCATTTACGGGCAGTAAAGGGAGTACTTTATAGGGGTAACTACCATTCATCTGCGTGTTGTATCGTAGAAAACGCGGAAAACTTTCACCAGACAGCACGACTAGTGAAGCGGTACAAGCTACC